>CM038145.1:133938131-134538131 GCA_021437245.1 Aegilops speltoides | reverse complement strand
GTCGGCTTGGATGCCGGCGGACGGTGGCGTCGGACGAGATTGGGCACGACGCTACGGTGCGTCCTCGGACGAAGGAAAGAGCGTGGGAGCTTCGCCTTGCTCAGGGGAGCTTGCTGGTGGAGAGAGGACAGGGAGAAGAGCTCGGGCTCGGCTGAATTTAGGTGGAGGCCGGCGGCGGCTCTCCGGCCATGGAGGGATATGGAGGGCGCGGGGAGAGGAGTGAGTTGGTCCAGCGGGTCTCTGGGAGGGAGAGAGAGGCAAAGGAGTAGAGTGGAGGCTCGGGGGTGGCCTTAAATAGAAGGAGGAGAGGTGCACAGCGGCGCCGTGCGCTGGCGAGGTCGTAGCCATCGCTGGAGGCCACGGGAGTGCTTGGCTTCGAGTCGGAGTCTACCTGGCGTGGTCTACGGCAAGGGGAAGGGAGAGAAGGAGCGGGGAAGCGTTAGGGCAGCGCGTGTGCGAGCATGCCCATTGGAGCTCTCGGGCAGCCATGGTGCGCGTGCGAGCAGGGGCAGGAGAGAGAGAGGAAGAAGGGGGCCGACAGCGTGCCGTGCACTGGACGTCGAGGCGACCTCAGGGGACACAAGGGGGAGGCCCTAGGTGGTCCGGTGTCTCGGGCAGAGAGCGGCTACAGTGCTAGGGCGCACTGTAGCGCGCTCCAGAGCACGCCCTTGGCCGGCATGGCCATTTTTTTGGCAAAGTGGGCGCGGCCACTAATGTCTGGTAGTGCTAGGGGGTAGTAAAGAAGTGTGGAGAGGCATTGGATGCCCTGGAGAGCCAGTAGGAGAGGAGTGGGGTTGAGAGAGAGAGAGGGAAAGGGGCTGTCCGGAGGGGTAAATGAGGATGTTTCACCCTTCAATCATTGAGTTGAGGCCAGAGAAGAGTTACTGTAGGTGCAAGGGGACTCTGACGGGCTGTGGTAAAAAGTTGAGGCCATGGAGAAGAGTGGAAGTGGTCAAAACAGGGGTTCTAGTAAAATGGCAGAAGGTGTTTGTTGCTGGTTTGGGCAAGAAGATGAATTTCTCTTGTCATGAGGCTTGACAGGGTCGTATGGCATGATGAAATAATAGGTTCCACCAATATTGAGTCCATTTGGACAAAGTTGCCAATGCAACTTTTGTAAACCCTAGAAATCAATAGAAATGGACTTTCCAAAATTTAGTCATGCAAATCTGTTCTCCTTGATGCACCACTTGGTGTAGTGTCATCATTTGAGGTTATGGACATGTCCACAAAAGTTAAGATCAAAAGGAGAAAGTTTCCAATGTAGAGTTGTTCAAAGTTGGTTCCGGACAGGAAGGGCTTTGGGCTCTTTGATCAAGTTAACTTGTTCTCCAACTTGTGCCATTTGGTCTAGATGAATTATTAGACCATTTGATCATGTTCACAAGGTTTGAGAACATTTCGAAATGTTTGCCAATGTAAAGTTGCTCAACTTCAAAATGGACAGAAATGGTTTTGAGGGGATTTCATGGGTTTATACTATTCTCCATGACATCATACTTGTCAAGATCAGCCAGCATGTCATATGTGACATGCTAGAATTTTCTTGGAATTTTTGGAGAAAATTTCCTTTGTAAATATTTCAAAAGCTTGAAATATCCAGAAAGGGTTTTTGGGAGATTTGACCAATATTTTGAACATGACCATGTGTTGAAACTCTTATATATGGACAATATATGTCCATTGAGTTTCCCTAGGTTTTTGTCAAATATTTTTTAAACAATAAAACGATTTTTCCCTATTAAAAACCATTTCTGGCCTTAAGAAAAAGCTTTTAAATAAAATAGGAAAATAACTTTGAAAATTATATTTTTGTGGTTTCTGGGTATCCTATATCTAATAGGAGTCAAATATATTTTTGGAAAGATTTTTACTGCCCTTAATCAAGTACTTGCAATGCAAACCTCAATTCAGGAGTTTTGGGAAAACTAATTTTTAAAAATGCTATTTTGCCAAATTACTTTTGTAAGAAATTATTTTTATGTCCTATACACATGGCGTGATCATTGGTGCAGGAATTTGGAGCAAGGAGATGAAGTATAGGAGTTGGAGGATTTATTTGATTTTTAGAGCACTTGCAAACAGCAGTCAAACATTCAATCAAAGCAGAGGCAAAACACCCAAAAGTTTTTGTCAAACCACATTTTATCATGATTTATTAGCTTAAGTGTTGTGGCCTAAATATCAGGGTGTGACACTGCCCCTGGATAGGACATGTCAAATAGTCCTATTTATCTCCGCTTAATGCATCCGTTGTAAACATACGCCTAAACGTATTTTTCGTCAATGGGAGATTGTATATAGCGTCATCTTATTATCCTTATTTGAGCATTTTTTTCTCTTATAAATGTTTATTTGATACTGCATCCGTAAACTTTGGTGCAGCCAATTTGCCAGGGGCTTCTCATGGCACCCCGTGATACGGAAAATAAAGTCCGAACACTTTTAACAGTGCGGCACCCCGAACTTATAGCATTATATGGATCAACTCCGAATCATGTGTTGGGTCTACAGTTGGGATAGCCCGGCTCCCTTTTTTTGGTGCCTTACGTTCCGTTATATCGGCTAAGGTAGCGCAGGGAGAACTACTGCGATTGTGTCCCGGTTCTTTCGGAGGAGCACCTCAGTAGAGAAAGCTGAAAACCGACCGGCATGATGTGGCGAGAGTTGGTCACTGTTCGAGAGGTACTAAAATCCTTAAAGGTATTCCGCTTTAGGCGATAAATCGGCTTTGTCCGATCTAGGCGTATATAGCGCCCCAATTCGGCCTTCCGGATTCTAGCGGCTTCGCCAAAATTTATAATTGTAGACTTCTGTGGCAAAGTGAAAGTTATAAAGCCACATAGTATGATTGCCTCGTTTGCTGCGCCGAACACCTCCTTAAAGGACCAAACATTTGGATAAAGAGTGTCCGGGTTTTCCACGAACACCCTAGTGCTAGCCACATGGGGGTGGAAGCCGACGACTGGCCTACTTTCAGGATTTTATAAACAGCCGCACAGAAGGTAATATTTTAAATAACAAAAGCGCTACATAGTGCAAGTAACTTCGTCCTTAAAATACAAACATGACAGAAGTGAATTCATTAAAAAATGGTGTCCTTGGTACATTCGTCAGCCACGAGACAAGCACCCTTCATAACGTCATCATAGTACAGCTCGGGATGGCGATGCGCCTTGCCCTCCGGCGGCCCGTCCTTGACCAGCTTCTCCGCATCCAGCTTGCCCCAATGCACCTTGACGCGGGCAAGGGCCCGGCGGGCACCCTCAATGCACACGGATCGCTTGATCACCTCAAGTCGCAGGCGGACATCCACCATCCGCTTGATCAGGCCGAAGTAGCTACTGGGCATGAGCTCACCAGGCCACATCCGGACTATGAAACCTTTCATAGCTAGTTCGGCCGCCTTGTGGAGTTCGACCAACTGCTTCAGTTGATAAATCAGAGGCATCGGGTGTTCGGACCTAGCATACTGGGACCAGAACAGCTTCTCCGTTGAGTTCCCCTCCTGGGCATGGTAGAACTCCGCAGCGTCTGATACGCTGCGTGGCAGATGTGTGAATGCCCCTGGAGAGCTCCGAATTCGAGTAAGTAAAAGAAATGCCTCCTCCACATGTTTGCTTTGCATAAAGAACTTCTTACCCGCTGCTATCTTCTTGGCCTCCTGGATCTCCTACCGTACTTTCTCGGCTTCGGCCTTGGTGTCTTTTAAATTCATAAGGGCCTTGGCAAGCTCGGCCTCTTTCTCCTTCAGATCATGCTCCACGGACTCACATTTCTTGCCGAGGTCCTGGAGCTCTTGCTGTACCTCACCCACCCTAGCACTTTGCTTTTCAAGGCTCCTTACACCCGAGGTCGCCTTTGTCTTCAGCCTCGACATACTTTCTTCAGGATGCCACTTCGGCGGTGTCCCCTGTTACACGGTCCAAACACTTAGGTGTTAGACCCACCAATTCTACTTATCCTTAAATGCACAAGAACGGGAATTACTTACCCTTGTTGTCTTCGAGCTGCCTCTTCGTGAGGTCAAGCTCTCCTCGCACCGCCTCCAGTCCCGCTTCACCGCAAACTCGGCAAGACGGGCAGAAGAAGAAGCAAAGACAGCCTCGCTTATTCACCATAGTACTTATGATTAGACTCCTGCGGATTATAATTGACCCTCTGCTTGGCTTTTCTTTCCGAACGCCAAACCGAGTATCAGGGGCTACTACCTATAAGGTGGTAATTTTGCACATATTTATTACTTACCTCGAAGCCTGTTAGGAGGCTGGTGCAAGCTTCGGTTAGTCCACTCTTGGCGGACAAAACCTTCCAAATCACCGTACTCATAAGAGTACGGTGCCCCTCATCCAGGGAAGCGCCGCGAAGCGCTTCCAGCAGACCGTCCGGCGCCACATGCGCAATGGAAGTCCGCGACACAGATGGCTCGCCCTCCCTAGTGAGGGGTCGCCCGCCTGAGTCCGAAACCATCAAAGGTTCCAGCATCGTGTTCGGCTGAGAGCCCGGCTGGCCATGGCTCTCATCGACACGATCCGCGGGGATCTTGAACCCCGCGTGTCCGACGTCTGGGAGCCTTCGGGACAACACCTCCGTGTCATCCGCGTGTTGAGGAGTAGTGGCCATCAGAAGCGAATTGATCTCCGAATCACTCAGGGACCCGGAGGAAGACACTTCGGGGAGATCCCTGGCTGGGCTGCACATATGTTGGTCATTATAAAATGCAAAAACTATGAAGTGAAATCATGATAGAATGCGGACACTTACGATCGCACTAGGGGCTTCCCCCTGGGCAGCCACCCCTCCTCACTATGAGCGGCTATGGCAGAATAGTCCGGAAGGGGCACCTTCCCCTTCTTGTACGCCCCAGCCTCCCCTTCCGGGGCGGCTTTTCTTTTCTTCCCCACCCCAGTGCGGAGAGGTGGAATTTCTTCTTGATTCCCCCGCCTCCGCAGGAGGAATCTGTCTCGTCGTCATCCGACGACAGGGGTATGACGGCTTTGCGCTGGGGGCCTTTTCCGGCCCCCTGGTCCGCCTCCCCGGACCCCTCATCCTTTCCAGATGGGGCGTCTTCTTCTTCCTCCTCCTCCCCATCGTGGGAGGAGTCCGCCTCGTCGTCTTCGGACGAGGCCTCTGGCACAACCTTACGTCGGAGACCCTTTCGGATCCCCGGGGCCTTCTTCTCGGCCTTCTTCTCTGACACCTTGTACGGTGCCGGGCCCAGCATCTCCGTCAAGAGAGCATCTGCTGGGCCTTCCGGTAGCGGAGCCGGGCAGAAAACCTGCTCCGCTGTCTCCACATAATCCTGAAGAAAATATGCACAACTACTTAAAGCACTCCCATGAATATATTGGGGAAAACTGGGTTGGGTATCAGTCGGAGGACTTACCGGCCTAGGAGCCCGTGCGGCGTGAAGCCCGCGGTGCTTGGATGTGGGACGAGGTACTTCGGAGGCCTTGGCCAGCACCTTCCATGCGCCTTTGTGCGTCATGTCATAGAGCCTCTGGAGCGTCTGGTGTTCGGTTGGGACGAACTCCCACAGATTGACTGCCCGCCTCTGGCAGGGCAGGATCCGGCGAACGAGCATGACCTGGATCACGTTGACAAGTTTGTCGTTCTTGTCCTTCATTCTTTTGATGCATGTTTGGAGTCCGGCCAGCTCCGTGGAATCGCCCCAGGATAGGCCCTTGTTCTCCCAGGAGGTGAGCCGCATGGGGGCTCCGGATCGGAACTCGGGGGCCGCTGCCCAGTTGGCGCCGTGCGGCTCGGTGATGTAGAACCACCCCGATTGCCATCCTTCTACGGTCTCCGCAAAGGAGCCGTCGAGCCATGTGACGTTGGGTATTCTGCCCACCATGGCTCCTCCGCACTCCGCCTGTTGGCCGCTTACCACCTTTGGCTTCACGCAGAAAGTTTGCAGCCATAGGCCAAAGTGAGGCCGGATGCGGAGGAAGGCCTCACACACGACGGTGAACGCCGAGATGTTGAGGGCGAAATTCGTGGCTAGATCATGGAAATCTAGCCCGTAGTAGAACATGAGCTCATGACGAAGGGATGGAGGGAAATCCCAGTCCACGGACGAAGTGGGCGACGCACACGACCTCTCGTGGGGTCCTGGGGTCGGAATGACCTGCCCGGCGTCTGGTAGACGGTGCGCTATGTCCGCGGCCAAGTATCCGGCCGCCCGAAGATTGGCGATGTGCTTCTCCTTGATGGTGGAAGCCACCGACTAGCCTCCTGCTCCGGACATGTTTAGCTGTGAGGGGAAGACTTGGGCTTGGGCGCTGGAGCTCGAGGGGGCAAGAGTGGGCAAAGGAGGAAGAAGGCATGGGTGAAATGGGGGAATCTTATCCCTTTATAGAGGCACCTAAAGCGGTGTGCCTCCCCGCCTGCCCGTTGGAAATCGCTTGTTTCCCAGGTGCCACGATTAATGGCGTGGTGAGATTACCCATACCCGTATTGATGATAATCCCGTAATAAGGGGGCATGATCTCTGCTTTGACAAGACGTGTCACATAAACCGCCTCCTAATATGTGTTGTAGCTGGTTGTGGGAAAATGGATCGAATAATGATCCGACCGTAATAACATGTCACATCATCAGAAAAAGTTGTCAGCAGATTGCATTTGTTAAATATCATTCTCTCTACGGTGGCATGTGAAGATCATCTCGCATATCCGGACACGGTCTAAGTGTTCGATGATTACTTTGGAGTATTCGGAGGAGGAACCCGCCTTGCAATGCCAAAGATAATACTGCGCGTCGGACTTATCGCCATTGAAGCCTGGTTCAGGGGCTACTTAGGGAGTCCTGGATTAGGGGGTATCCGGAGAGCCGGACTGTGTACAAGATCCGGACTATTGAAGCATGAAGATACAAGACTCAAGACTTCGGCCCATGTCCGGATGGGACTTTCCTTGGCGTGGAAGGCAAGCTTGGCGATCCGGATATTATATTTCCTTCGTTGTAAACGACTCCATGTAAATCCTAGCCCTCTCTGGTGTCTATATAAACCGTAGTGGTTGGTCCTTAGAAGGCCGATCACAATTACAATCATACCATCATAGGCTAGCTCTTAGGGTTTAGCCTCTACGATCTCGTGGTAGATCTACTCTTGTACTACCCATATCATCAATATTAATAAAGCAGGAAGTAGGGTTTTACCTCCATCGAGAGGGCCCGAATCTGGGTAAATATCTGTGTCGCTTGCTCCTTGTTACCATCAGCCTCGATGCACAGATCGGGACCCCCTACCCGAGATCCGCCGGTTTTGACACCGACAAAGGGTTTGGAGAATTCAAACGCAATTGGAGACACGGATGTTTTTGTCGTGGTTCTGATAGGTGGTGCTATCGTACATCCACGTTGATGGAGACTTCAACTTGCAAAGGGTAACGGTTGCGCGAGTCCACGGAGGGCTCCACCCACGAAGGGTCCACGAAGAAGCAACCTTGTCTATCCCACCATGGCCGTCGCCCACGAAGGACTTGCCTCACCAGCGGTAGATCTTCATGAAGTAGGCGATCTCCTTGCCCTTACAAACTCCTTGGTTAAACACCACAATCTTGTCAGAGGCTCCAAAGTGACACCTAGCCAATCTAGGAGACACCACTCTCCAAGAAGTAACAAATGGTGTGTTGGTGATGAACTCCTTGCTCTTGTGCTTCAAATGATAGTCTCCCCAACACTCAACTCTCTCTCACAGGATTTGGATTTGGTGGAAAGAAGATTTGAGTGGAAAGCAACTTGGGGAAGGCTAGAGATCAAGATTCATATGGTAGGAATGGAATATCTTGGTCTCAACACATGAGTAGGTGGTTCTCTCTCAGTAAATGTATGCTGGAAGTGTAGGTTAGTTCTGATGGCTCTCTCCACGAATGAAGAGTGGGTGGAGGGGTATATATAGACTCCACACAAAAACTAACCATTACACACAACTTGCCAATCTCAGTGGGACCGAATTGAGAAACTCGGTCGTACCGATTCAGCAAATCTAGTGACCGTTAGGATTTTCGGTGGGACCGACATGCAACTCGGTAGGACTGATATGGTTAGGGTTAGGGCATAACGTAATCTTAGTGAGACCGATTACACAAAATCGGTGAGACCGATTTTGGTAATAAGCTAACCAGAGAGTTGGTCAGGTAAACTCGGTTGGACCGGTTCGCTCATTTCGGTGAGACCGAAATGTTATGAAAAGGAAACAGGGAGTTTACATTGCAATCTCGGTGGGACCGATCGCTCATCTCGGTGGTACCGAAATGTTACGAAGGGAAACAGAGAGATTACAATCCCATCTCGGTGAGACCGAGATCCCTATCGGTGAGACCGATTTGCCTAGGGTTTGTGGCAGTGGCTATGACATCTGAACTCGGTGGCGCCGGATAGAAAGAATCGGTAGGGCCGAGTTTGACTTTTGGTTAAGGTCAAATGTGGATGTGGGAAAGTAGTTGAGCATTTTGGATCATATCACTAAGCACTATGAAGCAAGAACCTCATTAAGCAACACCTCATCCCTCCTTGATAGTATTGGCTTTTCCTATAGACTCAATGTGATCTTGGATCACTAAAATATAAAATGTAGAGTCTTGAGCTTTGAGCTTGAGCCAATCCTTTTATCCTTAGTATTTTGAGGGGTCCACTTTTCTCATCCATGCCATGCCATTCATTGAACTTTTCCTGAAATATTTATCTTGTAATAGTGTTAGCTCAATGAGCTATATGTTGTTAGGAATTACCAAAACCACCTAGGGATAGTTGCACTTTCAATCTCCCCCTTTTTGGTAATTGATGACATCATATAGATCAAAGCTTCGACAAATGATAATAAGAGTGAAAGACATTGTCGCTTTGAGAAGTATGTGAAAAGCAAGAGCTCCCCCTAAATTTGTGCATAGATTAAGATTTTCTTTGGACTACAAATGCACAAAGAGTTAGGCTCATGGGTTACTTTTCCATGTAACATACATCTTGGTGGAGCGCTCAAAATGATAATAGTTAAATACATGCACTCATCACCAAGCAAAGTGAATGATCATATAGGGATAAAAGGATAATGTCATCCAACAAGCATTAATGTAGCATATGATCAAACACATGATCATCCAAGTATCACACAGACATAAAGTATCTCAAACAAGCAAAAACAAACAAAGTTCAACCACCAAAACAAGAGAGAATAAAAAGCAATGCTCTTTCTCTCGAAGCCTATGATCTATACATTTTTCTCCCCCTTTGGCAACAAGTACCAAAAAGTTCATAGAAAATGCATAGCACTAAATCGTCTCTCAGGCTTGATCTTCAGGTGGTGGTGTAGAGATGGCTCCTTGGATGAAGACTTCAGTAGATGTGGATGGAGCTGGTGTAGTAGGTGCTGGAGCTGGTTGCACAGATGTTGTAGCTAGTGCAGATGAAGTTGCTCTTGTGTCTGTCACTGGCACTGCAGCTGATCTCAGAGCTCTAGGCACTCTGGCAAACGCCTCAGTGGTTGTCTTTCCCTTCCTCTCCTGCATATCATCCTGGAGTTGCTCAACAACAGATCGGATCTCGCCATTTCACATCCAAGTCATAGAACTGCTGCTCCATGATCCTCTCCAGGCTCTCCTGGTTTTGAGTCAGGGTGGCCAGTCCCTTCTCAATCCTCAGAGTGGATGCAATCAAGTAGCCAAGCTGATCCTGCTTGCTCTTCAAGAGGTACTGAGATGCCTCATCAATGGTTGGCATCTTGGTAGCCTTCTCAGTCCTTGCCTTCTCCTTCTTTGCTTCTGCTTGCACAGAAGATGGTTCATCTTCATCCATAACCACTTGGTTGTCCTCAAAATCTGGATAGACAGGCATGTGATCCTTGTCCAACAAGTATGTGCCAGTGCCCATCTTGGAGTTAATCAGCTCCTGGATCTGTGGGGCATACGCACAACTTCTCTTTTGGCCAGCAGCTGTCCTCTTGATAGTTTCAACTATAAGACTCATGACCTTGAACTTGTGTGGAACATCAAGTAAGTGTAGCAGATTGATTGCATGGCCTCTGATCATATTGTGATCACCTGACTTGGGCAAAAGAGTGTGCCTGACGATCTGGTTGATGGTTGGCAGTCCTGACAGAAGGTAATGTACTGATCCAAACTTGTGTGTTTCAACAGCTCCTTGTACATATGTGCCATAGTGTTGTGATCCATCTTCTTCTTGGAATAGACATCCAAGTCATCCTCTCTCTCCTTAGGTGCATTGATCAGATTAGCCCATTCTTCAATTGATGATTGGTACCTAGTACCTTCAGACATCCATACTATCCTGTCATCTGGATAGAAGTGTGCTGTGGAGTAGAATTGCATTATTAGCTCATCATTTCACTTTGTGAGCTTCTGCCCAACAAAGTCTGCCACTCCACAAGCACTGAAGCTGTCATGCACACCAGGATAGTGCTCTTCATTCTCCTTGATGTATTTCCAGTCCACCCATCTCATATCACACACTATTGGCTTCTTGTCCAGCAGCACTATCTCATAGAAATCCTGCTATTCCTTTGTATGGAACTTGTAGTCTACAGCAGTTCTCCTCCTGACTTCATAAGGATCAGTCAGCCTCCACTGTCTGAGTCCTGCATCCTTTCTCAGCTTCATGTTCTCAGCTACAGGATGAGCATCATTATGATCTGGAATTTCAGGCTTCAATTTTCTCAAGACATGCTCTTCATCATCTTCTTCTTCAGCAACAGCTTCAGGCACTGGGCCTTATTCTTCTCAGCAGCTGATATGTTCCTGGTATTCCTCTTAGGTGCAGTCTTGGGCTTGGAAGCAACCTTGGGTGCTTCTTTGGGCTTTGATGAAGCAGCCCCTGACCTGATGGCATCACCCATAAGCTTCTGAGCTTTAGGTGCTGGTGCAGCAACCTCTTCTTCTTCCTCTTCCATCATGGAAGGCTTTCCAACAACCCTAGACATAGTCTTCTTGACCCTTTCCTTCCTCTTCTTCTCAGTCACTTCTGGCTCTTTGGGATCAGATTTCTCAGTTTCTTTAGTGGATCCTCTGACCTTCAGAATAGGAGTCCTTTTGGTTGGTTTTTTCCTGTTTTGTCCAGGCTTAGTGGCTGCAGCTGAGCCATATTCTTTCTTGAGCACCTTCTTCTTGGAAGTGGCCTCATCCTCAATAGCCACATAGTCTTCATCCTCAGATCCTGAGGTTCTCTTCTTTCTGGCCCTGGTGGCAGCTTTGGGTAATATGCTTGGGGTGCTCCTGCTGCCATCATCATAGCTGCTAGAGGGACTAGTGCCCTCACTCACCTGAACCTTCTCTCCTCGACTTGTTCTCGATTGCCACTGACGACATATTGCATACTCGACAGTGAGACCTCGTGAATTGATATAGATGAGATAGAGTGGATGATCATCACACAGTACAGAGGTTTTTGCAACAGAATGACTTAAAAACTTAGTTTTAGTTTTCCACAGAAAGCATTTCAGATCTACCGATTTGTAAACTTGGTTATACCGAAGCAGCTTTTGGAACCTAAACTAGTGAACTCAGTCAGACCGAGTCATAGTTCGGTGGCACCGAGACTGCTAGGGTTTCACAAAGTCCTGAACTCGGTCACACCGATTTGCAATTCTCGGTCAGACCGAGAATTACATGTGCAATGGCCTTAGCCGAATCGGTGGTACCGAGTTCTACAGATCGGTTGGTCCGAGATGGTTTCGGTAGAAACCTAACCCTAAATTTTTAATCCAAACCTAATCTACGGAGTGTTTTGACTAGATAAGATAGTTTCAGTCGTGGCAAGATTCATGGCGAACACAATGTGCTAGGAATCAAATAGGGATAGCACAGTGATCAAGTCCATACCCTAGTTCGGCGATGGACTCGCTACGGTGGCAACGGCGGAGATGATTCCCGTTGATGGCGGCAGAGACCAGCGGCAAGAGACAACTGGTGACAAGGAGGACGGTCCGAAGACCCTGGAGGCAGAGCGGGCTGAGCGCGGGCGAAAGAGTTTGGAGAAAAATTTCCAAAGTTTTGCCCATGCGTATATATAGCCCGACCGTGTCGGTATGACCGAGTGGAACAACTCGGTGCTACCGAGATGCATAACTGCTAGCAGTTACAGCAACTCGGTGTGACCGAAAAGTTCAAATTGGTTGCAACGAGATTGAAAACCTAGATCGACTTAGTGATCTCGCTATGACCGAAATGGAAGAATCAGTCAGACCGAAACGCACAAAGAAGTTTTGGAACTTTAAGTCTATGACGAATCAGGGACTCCGAGTGCTCCTCACACAGAGTGGTTCGAACCTGACTTGATCAAATTTTATGATGTAGCATGAATAGAGTTTGAGACAAGAAAAGCAAAGATAGCTAGAGAAGGTTCTTAGGCATTCTTGTCCATCCACTTGGCAAAAGAAAAAGAAACCAATCAATCAAAACAACAAGTCGATGTCCTCAAATGAGTAAAATAAGCAACCAACATGCTCACACAATAAAAGGGCAAAGGAAATATGTGGCATAGCATGCACAACCAATTCTAGCATCTATCAAGCAATTGGCGATGACTAGGTCATCTATATATGAGTATATTGACTTAGGAGTCAAATGAGAACATTTGATCATAGGTCATACTCATCGTTTAAGCTCAAGTGGGGTTACCACTTTTACATAATGCATTGATGTGTTCACACCATTAGAGTTTCTTCGACTCAATTCTTAGAGTAAAGCTCCCCCTAGATGTGAGATCCCCCCTTAAGAGGGATGAACTAACCATGGGTTTTGTCGATGATGACTTCATGTAGGTGCTGAAGATGTGGATGCTCAAAGTTGATGTAGATCATTTGGAGCAATCCTTTGGAGTGAGTTGCACTTTCAATACCTACACGGGTTAGTCCCACAAGGAACAAACAAGGATATCCATAGACATAGAGTGATGCACACACAAGATGATGTCTATGAGAGCATTAGGTTACCTTGTCCCTTCTCTTACCAACAAGAGGGTTTGTGACTCCTTGAACTAGTGCAAGATGTGAAAGTTGATTGCACTTGTAATTGCCAAAATGATATGAGTGAAATATGTTGGAAGAGTCACCATCAAGAACTCTCTAGTTCCTCTTCTTCGGGATCCACACCATGTTGATGGGAATCCTTGGAGTTGTATTCATACTTGATGAAGTAGAACTTGACGTAGTCTTGGGAACCCACTTGACCAAGGCCTTAGGAGCTTCTTCAAATGCATCAATCTCCTCTTGAAGCTTGTCCTTGCCTTTTTGCTTGTGGTCTTGTCGTGGAAGATCATCTTGGGCTTGTGTCCCTTTGAAGGAAGTAGGATCATACTTCTCTTATTGAGGAACAAACTTTGTCTTGGGGTATTGATCTTCTTCCCACTCAACTCCATTGGAATTGAACTTTCGTTCAAAACCAACACCTTGGTTCTTCTGGTGCCTTCCTTGCTTGTGTACAATTTCCTCGAATTGCTTACTCCCGGCAAGGCTCTTGTAAACACCTTTCTCTATAATTCCCTTCAACAAGCTATTTTCTTGCTCAAGTGTAACTTGGCTAAGAGAATCATTAGTGGAATCAAGAGAACTACTAGAAGCAACAACATTGGATTTAGCATGAATATTGTTACTACTAGAGGAAGAATCCTTCTTGTTCTTGTTACTAGACTTGACTTGAGGCATGTAAGTAGATAAGAGTAAATGCTTGGCAATGTAAGAAGCTCTTCTCTTACGAAGATCATCATTGATTGACTTTAAGAACTCATGCTCTTGCTCAACGTTGAGCTTTTCAAAGCGTAACTTCTCACGAGTCCTTAAAAGTTCTCTATGATCTTCTAAGATAGTTTCATGAGCTAACTTAAGAGTGTTTAGTTCTTTAGTTAGAAGCTAAATCTTCTCCTTATCATTGTCATTCGTTTTATCTTGATTAGCATGACTAATTGACGTTTCATCATAGTATTCATCACTAGAGTTGTCAACAAGTAAATCATCATCGCCTAACAAGTCATCTTCATCACTATTGAAATCAACATACTCGGGGTGTGATACCTTTGGGCCTTTATCCATGAAGCATCTTCCAAGGCCTTCATTTGGTGAATCAAATATGTCGTAGGAGTTGGTTGACACAAGTGCTAGACCGGCAACACCTTCATCTTGAGTATATTCGGAGTCGGAGTGATATCTTCTCTCGGAGTGATTGTCGGAGTCGGAGCCGGATACCCATTCACCAAAATGAGCTTGATGTCTTCATTTTTTGTAGGTCCTTGATGACTTGTCCTTCCTTTCCGAATGATTGATTCTCTGGGATGTTCTTTGTTCATAACGATCATCTCTACTCCTTCTCTCTCTTGGTGGTGATTCTTCTCTTCTACTTCTCCTCTTAGGCGATTCTTCTCTTCTTTTGTAGGGTGCTGTACACTCATTGGAATAGTGTCTGGGTCTTCCACAATTGTAGCAATTACGCTCTCAACTAGAAGATATTTTGTCATTGTAGGACCTTGACTTGGAGCTTTTCTCTTTGCTTCTACTCTTGTAGAACTTGTTGAAGTTCTTCACCATTAGGCTCAATTCTTCATTGAAGGTTTGTTTCTCACTTGATGATGTGGGAGCTTCACATGAGGCTTTGTAAGCACCACGTGACTTGTTGTGAAGTTCCTCCGTATCCTTGAGTGACATCTCATGAGCAACAATTCTTCCAATGACTTCCGTTGGCTTGAGATCTTTGTAATTGGGCATCATTTGGATCAATGTGCACACGGTATCATATTTTCCGTCCAAAGCTCTTAGGATCTTCTTGATGATGAACTTGTCGGTCATCTCTTCACTTCCCAAGCCGGCAATCTCATTTGTGATGAGAGCAAGCCTAGAGTACATTTCAGCGACACCTTCACCATCCTTCATTTTGAACTTGTCAAGTTGACTTTGAAGCACATCCAACTTGGATTCTTTGACGGAGTCGGTACCTTCGTGGATATCATTCAAAGTATCCCAAATTTCCTTTGCATTCTCAAGATGGCTGATTTTGTTGAATTCTTCGGGGCACAATCCGTTGAAGAGGATATCACAAGCTTGAGCGTTGTATTGCAGCATCTTCAACTCTTCCACGCTAGAGTTCACGGTTCGGTTCTCTCCCATCAAAGAATTCACCTTGCAAGCCAATACACACAATAGCCCAAACGGCGGGGTTATGTCCAAGAATATGCATTTTCATCTTATGCTTCCAACTAGCAAAATTAGTACCATCAAACTAAGGACCTCTACGGTGACAATTTCCCTCGCTAGACGCCATACTCTCCTAGGTTGTGAAACCAAGGCTATGACTACCAAAAGCTATGGAAATCAAAGCAAATGGAGACCTAAGCCCTGATACCACTTGTAGGATCGAAAGTATGTCTACAGGGGGGGTGATTAGACTACTTGACCAAATAAAACTTATCCATTTCCCAATTTTAGTCTTTGGCAGATTTTAGCTATCTTAGCACAAGTTAAGCAATCTCAACACAATTCAAGCAAGCATGCAAAGAGTATATGAGTAGCGGAAAGTAAAGCATGCAACTTGCAAGAATGTAAAGGGAAGGGTTTGGAGAATTCAAACGCAATTGGAGACACAGATGTTTTTGTCGTGGTTCTGATAGGTGGTGCTATCGTACATCCACGTTGATGGAGACTTCAACCCACGAAGGGTAATAGTTGCGTGAGTCCACGGAGGGCTCCACCCAGGAAGGGTCCACGAAGAAGCAACCTTGTCTATCCCATCATGGCCGTCGCCCACGAAGGACTTGCCTCACTAGCGTTAGATCTTCACGAAGTAGGCGATCTCCTTGCCCTTACAAACTCCTTGGTTCAACTCCACAATCTTGTCGGAGGCTCCCAAGTGACACCTAGCCAATCTAGGAGACACCACTCTCCAAGAAGTAACAAATGGTGTGTTGGTGATGAACTCCTTGTTCTTGTGCTTCAGATGATAGTCTACCAAACACTCAACTCTCTCTCATAGGATTTGGATTTGGTGGAAAGAAGATTTGAGTGGAAAGCAACTTGGGGAAGGCTAGAGATCAAGATTCATAAGGTAGGAATGGAATATCTTGGTCTCAACACATGAGTAGGTGGTTCTCTCTCAGAAAATGTATGCTGGAAGTGTAGGTTCATTCTGATGGATCTCTCCACGAATGAAGAGTGGGTGGAGGGGTATATATAGCCTCCACACAAAAACTAACCGTTACACACAACTTGCCAATCTCGGTGGGACCGAATTGAGAAACTCGGTCGGACCGATTCAGCAAATCTAGTGACCGTTAGGATTTTCGGTGGGACCGACATGGTTAGGATTAGGGCATAACATAATCTCGGTGAGATCAATTACACAAACTCGGTGAGACCGATTTTGGTAATATGCTAACCAGAGAGTTGGTCAGTTAAACTCGGTGGGACCAGTTCATTCATTTCGGTGAGACCAAAATGTTATGAAAAGGAAACAGGGAGTTTACATTGCAATCTCGGTGGGACCGATCACTCATCTCGGTGGTACCGAAACATTACGAAGGGAAACAGAGAGATTTCAATCCCATCTCGGTGAGACCGAGATCCCTATCGGTGAGACCGATTTACCTAGGGTTTGTGGCAGTGGCTATGACATCTGAACTCGTTGGCGCCGGATAGAAAGAATCGGTAGGGCTGAGTTTGACTTTTGGTTTAGGTCAAATGTGGATGTGGGAAAGTAGTTGAGGGTTTTGGAGTATATCACTAAGAACTATGAATCAAGAACCTCATTAAGCAACACCTCATCCCTCCTTGATAGTATTGGCTTTTCCTATAGACTCAATGTGATCTTGGATCACTAAAATATAAATTCTAGAGTCTTGAGCTTTGAGCTTGAGCCAATCCTTTTATCCTTAGTATTTTGAGGGGTCCACTTTTCTCATCCATGCCATGCCATTCATTGAACTTTTCCTAAAATATTTATCTTGGAATAGTGTTAGCTCAATGAGCTATATGTTGTTAGGAATTACCAAAACCACCTAGGGATAGTTGCACTTTCATAGGACAGTCCAAAGGTTGTGACAAATCGTATGGACCGAACATCCATGGGACTGGAAATCCTGGTGGGTGCGATAAACCCTGCAATGCATACAGATATTGGAGTGTAACCATAATTGATAAACCGTCCTCACAAAAAATATGATCTGGATACTTCAAAATATACAGACTCAATTGAGTGGACAGACATTAACATAGATCGTTCTCGTGGATGACCACACACCAAATGCGGCAGTACTAATAAACAATACAGGGTTCACAAACACAAATCAAGTACTGAACAATAGTACTTACTACAGACAAGCAAAGTTGCACCAACTAATCTTTGCAGACTATTTCTTGCCACCGACCTACGGGATTAACCCCGCATAACTAACTAGGCCATGGACTTTGTGAGAGATGTCTACATGCACCATCACCATCTTGTCAACCTTGGAGAACCTAACAGAGTGGTCTTTCCATGAAGATAAGCCGCATCAGATTTGTTGGGATGCTTTACAAGAACCACACCCTTCGTAATCGAAGGCATAGCCAGGAAATTGTTGTGGTCAAGTACAACCTCGAGCACACGCCTGATAACAAATCTACAAGAAAACACTAGTTTAGGACATGTGGCGACAAGGACACAGCAGCTGGATAGTTCAGCAGTAGAACTCATCATCAGGTCTTCCAGTTCACATGACATGACTTTGAGAACTTCATCTCCAACGCGGACCTGGTTCTAATTCAAACAGAAACCATATTTTATTACTACCTCCGTTCAGAAATATAAGATGATTTTTGATATTATACTCCATATATGACTACACATACGCACAGAAATGAGTGAACAAAGACACTAGAACATGTCTTCAAAGGCATGAGAGCAGAGGGATTACTTGCAATATCCATAACACAAGTTACTAAGGAAAATATACCCTCTTCAAAGGTAGCATTGATGTTCATAAAGTACTCCCTCGGTCCCAAAATTCTTGTATTAGATTTTCCTAGATACGGATGTATCAAGATACGGATGTATCAAGTCACATTTTAGTATTAGATACATCCGTATCTAGACAAATCTAAGACAAGAAATTTGGGACAGAGAGAGTAGTTGAAAGTAATCTATAAGAAATCAGTGTCAACCTCTCGCATGTTTTAGTCAAAAGAGGAATTTAGAACCGTCATTTGGCACACTAAAATCACATGCAAGATCACCCAGAAAGTTGTACTACCAGTACTAGTACTGCGTGTTAGATGAAAAAACACGATCAAGATCGAGAAAAAGATCATCAACAAGAGACATTACCTGGACTTGCTTAATGAGGGATCCAAGAGAGGGGGGCTTGGACAGGGCGATGGCTTTGAGCTTGTCTGCGGTAGTCTCGGCGGGGTGCTTGCGCTTCTTCGTACCATGAGCCTCGACGGTTTTGGCCAGAGCCATAGACATCACGTCGGCCGGTGCTCCGGCGTCCATCCAAGAGAGGAAGCTGAGAGAGAAGAGTGAAAGGAGGAACGAGATGAGGGAGAAGCGAAGCGAGTGGGGGTTTTCTTCAACAGAGGAAGCTGAGAGAGAAGACTGAAATGATGGTTGCTTCGTCCGTCCAACTTACTGCTGGAAAGGAGTTGGTTTTGTGATTTGACGGCTCATTGGGCATTACTGCGGCGCTTCGATCGGGATAGTCTACTGTCACTCTACTACGGAGTAATTTAGTGCATGGCTGGTGGACCCAGGTGCTGGCTGTCCCACGCGGCGGCAAAAGTGAGTAATTTAGTGCATGGCTGGAGGAGGATCCGCACGGTAGAGCATGTACACTATTTTGCTGGAAAAAATGATTACAGCAAGCGTTTCCACTCTTACGACGGAGAGTGCGAAACACGGCAGCCACTTGAACATACACAGTGCTCCTACTACTAGGCATGTGCAGTGGTTCATACGTTAGTACTACACAATCTTGTTGCTAGTGTAGTAAGATATGACGATAACAAATGATGTTGTGCACATGTCAGCTACTCCTATATGTAACATAGTACCGCTTTTTAGTCTATCCGGTCGAGAATGAACGGTGAGATCAATGTTAACAGAAGTAGGTCCACAGTGCACGGAGAGTACGGTGCTATAGTACTCCATGAAACATGAACCATATGAAGCACGAATAGTGTTAGGCAGGGTGTATGAATGGTGCACGGGATGGGAGAAAAAGTTCCCTTCTTGACCCACTTTTGGGTGTTTGGCAGAGTGCATGAAGGGTGCATGAGTCCACAATAGTAGGTTAACAAAAATACATGAAGAGGAAACAACTATATTGAGATGAGAATGCAACCAAACACACCCACACGCTTTGTGCTATGATGGATCGATCTGCATCGCTCGAGTTTGATCCAACGGTCATGTTGCTCTGAGACATGGACATGCCCATGCAGAGGGCGCCTAAACACCACTGAAGTCCCTCTGCTTCTCGAGGCGCACGACGTTGGTGATGCAGGGTGCAACCGCCCGCAGAGCCCGCTCCAGGTTGACGGGAGCCAGCTTGTCAAAGACGGCGTCCAATGGCACGAATGGATTCCGGTGATGGAGCCCTGAAAGGATTCCCCCGACAACGACGATGGCAGCCCGCACCCCTCCTTGTCCAACTCAGCCCCCACCATCGCGTGAAGATGGCTCAGCTCCTCGGAGATATAGGTGAAAAAGGAGACTAGGTCAGGAAGCCGCAACTCATTGAAGTCGACCGGGTGGTCGAATGGGTTTAGCCCGATGGTCGGTATCATCGTGCTGGCACGACAGTAGGCATCGCACAGCCGCAACACGTGCATGGCAACTTGGTTTACCAACTGGCTGAGGCTATCCTGGACCTCGTCACGATCAGCCTGCTTGCACTCCAGCCCACTCCCCTGACAACCTATCGTATCTCCTGCTTTCTGCAGCAACACCATCAACACCTCGAGCATCTTTGTGGTGGACGCCTGCCACTTTTGAAGCTCCGTGAACTCCCGCAAATAACGGAGGAGCATAGCACTCCTCTCCTCCTTGAGCTCACGGAGCTCCACGTCCTTGGCCCTGAGCTCCGTATCCTTGGCATGGAGCTCCTGTGTCAGGTGCTTCACCTCGGACTCCATGATCTACTGCGCCGCCATGGCACCATGTAGAAGCAATGGGGAGAGGAAGCAAAGGGGGCGAAACAGCTGAAAGGCAATGCAATCTATGGGAAGGCGGAGGGAGCCAGCCGAGGAGCGGGGAATCTTTTGGTTTTCACCACGGTAAAACACCAATCGACGACTTCTCCCATCAGGGAGCAGTGGGTTTTACAGGCGGAGTCATCATGACTAATTGCTGCCACGCCTGCTCCCGTCAATCAAAAAATTAAAAATCCTTCCACGCCTGCTCCCGTCAATCAAAAAATTAAAAATCCTGCCACACCCAAATACCAGAGCAACTCCGCGGTGGATATTTAAATTTACCTGCCGGCAAGTAGATAAAAAAGGGGTGAAAAAACAACTGTGGCGGCGGCCTAGCTAATCGGTCGAACTAGCTCAACTAGCTAGCCACCATGCTTCATTGATATACTAGGCGGGAAAGGTGGTCTTTCGTGATTTGATGACTCAGTTACTTGCTTCGGCGCTATGACCGAGGAGGACCCAGAAAACGCGCGGTAGGGCGTCCCACGTCAGGAAGAATATATGCGTGCACCACCCGGGAGGACCCCGAAACCGTGCGGTAGGGTGTGCCACGTCTCGGCATAGAGGAAAAATGTGCGTGTAGAAATATACTGTATTAGACGTAGTACCTATGGTTTGACCTTGGGACCTAGCCAGTCGGTCGAAAACACCCCACTAGCCACACAACTTCATCATGCAAACGTGGCACAGAGGATAGATGTGGTTAGCTCCGTCTCGACCGGCCACAACATCTCTTGTTCTAGGCGATTCTTCTATTGTCCAAGCTTTTTTTAGTTGTAATAACACCACGGCAAGCTAGTGCCGCTCTTTGTGTGTGCCCGTGCAAAGGTTAGACGATGGATAGAAGAGAGATTGAGATCGTAGACCTGGGACCCACCAGTAAGTGAGACAACGGTCATGCACGTGTTGACGAGGCACTCCCTCTACTCTAATCAACGTAAGTGCTGTATAAAATCAAGTTATGGGACAAAGCCAACAACCGTTGTTGTTTCAGGCTATCAACTTACGCTTTGTAGTCGAGGTTGCCAGTTTGAATCTCGTCTTTCAGATTTGTTAGTTTTAGGTCAAATTTGATTAATGACAAGTGGGACCCCCGTGTGTTGTTCCGATATTTCAGTGTAGGATGGTTTTTTTGAACAAACACTTTGCGCGGTTAGACAAGTAACGGCACGAGTTACACGTATTTTGCAAGTTTAAGAAGAAAAATGATAGCGGCATAGAATATCACATCCACCCCGTAGCTTAGATACTATGGTGATACGAGTTTTTACACCGTTGGAAGTGAGATCCAATGGCTTGGGAGTAGTCTTTGTAATTATGCGCAATTTCCAAACTCTCCAAAGGGTTTTTGGCAAATAAAACATTCAGGCCTCGTGTGTGCCACTGCATCTATGATCCAACGGCTCCTCGTTGCTCATATTAGGTGCTCCCCGTAGCTTAATTACCCGCTACGGTGATATGCGCATCTAGGTCGTATGATTAGTGATCAGATGGCACATGCGTAGTACTTGTACTTTCTACGCATTTCCCAAACTCTATCAGCCGTATATTGCAAAAACATTCAAATCTCCTACTGTGGGCCGTTAGATCTACAGTGCAGGAGCACCTCATATTCTCCCGTGCAAGAAAACATAAGGTGTCATCGTAGCTTGGATGCTACGGTGATACGAGCTTGGAGGTCGTTTCATCTGAGACCCAATGGCATCTGAGCAGTCTTTGTGCTTGTAAGCAGTGGCCGAACTCTTTTGGGGCTTTTCTGCAAAAAACCATTCGAACCACCGAGGAGGTGTTGGGTCACAAATCCAACGGCTCCGAAGAGCTTGTATCACCAAAGCATCTAAGGTGTGGTAGCACATGATATTTTTACATACAGGAGAATATGATGTCCTCCTTCATCTTAGATGCAACGCTGATACAAGCTTCGAGGTAGTTGGATATGGGATCCAAGGGCATCTGAGTAGTTTTTGTACAAATTGTGTGCAATTCTCAAACTCATCAAGGTTTTCCTGCAAAAATATTAAGACACATCATGTGAGCTGCTATATCTCAGATCTACAAGCTCCAAGAAACTCGTATCGGCATATAGCATCTAAGGTATGGGGGCACATGATATTCTCCCGGGGAGGAGGGGTGGGGGGTGCACAACCAATCGGTGGATGGGAGGGTGGGGACAAATATAATCTAAACAACCCTAAACATAGCTCCACAATTTTATCTAAGGTCGAGGGGTTGACCCCCGACAATCATAGCTCCGCCTAAACACAACATTTTCATGTACTGTAGTACTAGACTTAATATTCATGTTTCAGTTTCATGCTCATTTTAAATATTGAACTGAGGACCATGCATGTCTTACATTTTACTCCCTTCGTTCCTAAATATTAGTCTTTTTAGAGGTTTCAAATGGACTGGCACATAAGGATGTATATAGACATATTTTAGAGTCTAGATTCACTCATTTTGCTCCGTATGTAGTCACTTGTTGAACTCTCTAAAAGACTAATATTTAGGAATAGAAGGAGTAGTTTTGAATTCATGTCATACATGCATGGTTTGGAAAAATAGATGCACTATACTTATTGGATTGTTGTTGTGTTCGTGCATGTGTGTCTCTGTTTGTGTGTGTGTTTGTGTGTGTGTGTGTGGTCATATGCTTGATACATACAAAGTTTCCTCACCTCCATATTGTTCATCTTTTAAATTTGAATTTGCATTGGAAAACTTACTAGGGATACCATGAAATGTGAAATCCACGTTGAGATCACTATATCACAAACTCACTCTAATTCAACAACTCATCATAAATCAATTACCACGTTGAGATTAGTATTTGCAAGGAAAATATGGGTATTGTAATACACATAGATTCGTTCGGCAATTTAAAAGGTTCCTTTCGTATTCTCGAATGGTAGGACCCAACAATGTACCAGCCAGACCATGGCTCATGTTGATCCGAAAAAAACACGGGCTCGTGTCCTTTGGTGGCGTGCGTGGTACGCACATTAGGCAACCCCAACCAGTCGAGCCTCAGTGTTTCAAGTCGAAATATCTGGCGGCCAGAATTCCAGCCCTAGGAAATTCCACTCATGTCGCCGGTCCATAATGACTACCGATGAAAAATGGAGGGATGCTTTAGTAACTAGACAACGTTACCTACCATGCCGAGCATGGTTCAATTCCCTTGGTCGCCGCTCGTCAAGGTCACCCGTCAACTGCATTGCCTAGTACTACTACTACACCAGGATGAGCACATAATTGAGCCCATTTGTTCGTGCCTAGTACTTGAGTTAATATATCAGTTAATGCACTGGTACGGAGGGATTATCCTTTTACTCTGCATATATAACTTGTCTGAAGTCTAACTAAGAAAAAGATTTGACCAAATCCTTTCTTAAGAAATACAACAGGACAGATGTACAACTTGAAAATTTATTGCATGATGCAGGTTATGATATTGTTCCGAATCCTGGATCTTAAATTTCAGTAAATCCAAAAGTAAGCATAAATTCTTGAAACTGAGCATGATCATGTGATATGGCACAAATATTACTTCGTAAGTTTTTTCTTCAATTTGAGACAAGCTGCTTATGACAATTTGCACAAATGAAGAGCCAAGGTGGTTTGGAACAAAGACCTGTCATGTTAAGGCGAACGCTTTCACTATTGAAACCGTGGGCGTTTACATGCCGCCACGAGTCCCCGCTTCTCATTGGCAGGTGTCGTCCAAGCAAGCGTGTGAGTAGACGGGAGGTGTGCGAGCAGACAGCTACGCCGGCTGTCAGGGAGGCGTGCGAGCAGACCACTATGCAGGCTCACCGGGAGGCAAGCCCTTTGACCAGGCTCCACCGCCCACCGTCGTCCCAACTGCTCCCACTTTTAATGTCACCGGCGCCGTAGTTTGAAATCATCCCCGCACTACCCGGTATCGCAACAATCTTCTCTCTTCCACTCCGATTCTCCTGTCGTCTACCTCTAACTAGATTAACCTAAACGTACGACATGCTGCATCACGATGGTCTGCCCTTAGTGTTCTAGTTTCCTAAGGAAGACACCTAGCTGGAGTCTCAAGAACATAAGGCGCTTTTGGACGATCTTGAACTGGCCTCGCGGGAAGACGCCGCGCCTGTCACCGCTCCCGTTCCGGCTCCCGTCTCCCCGACTGCGCCAACACCCATCCCCGTGGCATTGATGGGCTGGGAGCCGCACATTGTCGCCGTGCTTGATCCCACGGGGTTCCACAAGGTCCCTGCCGACTTTCACGCCCTGCACCTGCGGCGCAGATAAGCTGCGTGCTCGACGACAAGACTCCGTGCAGTGCCGTGCACTGCCGGCGCAACGCGCTGCGCGTCTGCGGCGACGCGCCCGTGCCGGTGCCCGTGCACACGAATGTCTCCGTCGCGCCGTTAATAGTGACTGGCCCCGCGCTGATGCCAGTGCCCCCCTCAGCGGCATGGATGGCCGCCCTCGACCGCTTCCTTGCACCAACGCTAGTCGCCTCCTCCTGCCAGTTGACTCGCTCCGAGGTCCAGAACATTTTGGCCTTCCTTGAAGTTAGGCCAACGTCCAGGAGTACGCCAACGACGGCGCAAGACGCCGCCATCGCCATCGGTCAGTGGCCCGACGACACACAGAGCATGGCAAAGGAGCCGCTTCCTACCGCAAGACGCCCCCGCCGCCGCCGCGTAATCTAAATTTGCCATGAAAAACGTTTGGATTGCCCTGCTTAAAATCCGAACGTTTATCATTTCCATTTATTTTATATCGATCGTCGTATAATTTAAAGTCGGAGTCAGAATGAATGAAAGCTATGGTTTGATTGATTGAAGGTTCTGCTAGAGCCATATCAAATTAAATATAAAACGTCATCAAGCCACATGTATTCCTTGTCATCCAACGACCTAGACTGCTTCAATGTCGAGCGCTCAACACGTTTAGCATGCAGTTAATTTCATGCCAAAAATAGTGCTAATCACATAATAATGCGCAAATAATATCCTAGTACTTAATATCCGCATGCACTTAATATACTTCCAAATTAACGTGCATTGCACATACACACTGACTAGTGCTGCTAGTACGTGAAACTGGTGCCGTGACTTGTGAACACGTCCAGATATGGTCAACGGCAACATTACCCGCGAGTTCTTCATGTTTGTCTGTGCGTCTAAACGCAGAAGGGGAGGAGAGAGAGAGAGAGCACACATGGAACCCACCAGTAAGTAAAGGCGAATAGTACTAAAAATAATATTACATGTTATCCATTAATTAGGCTATGGTAATATAAAAACATTATGTGAACAGAGGGGGGTACAACAAGAATTGTTGTTCTATGTATGTTGCCTATTGACGTGCGGCTTGAAGGCCCGGTCGCATGTTCGATCCTCGTCCTTTATTTTTTAATTTGTATATGGGTCCAAATTTTTTTCATGACATGTGGGCCCCTCGGTGTGTAGTTTGTAGCACTTTAATTTGTGGGTCGAAATTTGTTCCAATCCAAGTGGACTATCGGTGTGTAGTTTTGTAGCTTATTTATAATAATTAAAGAGAACAACATAGTTTTTTGCAATAATACCATTGTGCGATGTTGAAGGCGAGAAAGGACGTGCGAGAGATCGATGACCGAGCCAGAGGGAAATCAACTAGGGCAGTTGCGGGGGTTGCAACGGTGTGTTGGAGTAGTTGTGGGCCAAATGCTACGAAAATATAATCTAAACCGACCGGAATAAATGCCTACACAAATTAATCCAAGGTTGAAGTGACCCTCGCAATGTAAATAGCTCCGGCTTTGCGAGGGATGGAGAGGTAGTAGCTTCAACGCGTGGAAGATACGATGTGATAAAGCGAGGTCAACCAAAAGACATATAAATAGAGAGACAAAGTGAGTGCGGTCTGACATTCATTGAACAGATATATATATATATATATATATATATATATATATATATATATATGGTGAGGGCTGTAAGATAGAGCTTGAGAGATAATCCAGTCACAGTCGTGTAGATATATTTTGTGCGTGGGAGGAAGCAAGGTCAATCGATCACATAGGGTCACCGTGCGATCGAAAGAATGAGACGGGTTGGAGAGAGTGACCTAGATAGACAATGTGCGTGAGAGAGTATAAAATGTGAATAGGTCGAATTGGGCTCACACATGGTGATATATCGTTTTTGTCCGAGAAAGAGCGAGGTCAATCGAGACATACACACACACACACACACGCACACGCACAGAGAGAGAGAGAGAGAGAGAGAGAGAGAGAGAGAGAGAGAGAGAGAGAGAGAGATTGAGTGAGCGAGGCCCGCCATGAGGTCGAAAGAGTGGCGGCGGCTTGGATAGACTGACCTAGATAGACAATCTGTGTGAGAGAGTATAGAGTGTGTCGATCGAGGCCCGAAGAGGGAGATATATCATTTGTGTGTGAAAGAAAACGAGGTTAAACGAGACTCAGATAAAGAGAGCGAGATTGAGCGAGAGTGGCCCGCCGTGCGGAAGAAAGAGTGAGACAGTCTCAAGGGAGTGACCTAGATATACAATGTGCGTGCGTGCACACGAGAGGTTGGGGGGCTAGATAGGCAATGCATGTATTTAGCGCGAGAGGGTGAGAGGGAGAGGGGGGAGAGAGAGAGAGCTCGGCATGGGGTGTAATGGCAGGTGTGTGAGGTAAATACATTTGATAACAGAGTGGAAAAATGGGTTGTGTAGTTGAGAGACTTAGACCGAAACATGGAGAGAAAGAATGAACATGTGTTGGAAACCAATAGCTTCCTAAGGAGGTTAGGAGAGGAAGAATGACCGATACAGGAAGTATGTAGCGTTTGTGCGGCGGGGGGCTAAAACAACATTTGAATGTACATAGTATGAGACTTAATATCGATGTTTCAATTCGGTGTACATTGTAAGATTTGAACCGAGGACCATGCATACGGGTAATTATATCGAATTCGTGCCATACTAAGTTTCGAAAAGTTGTCATTGACTCAATTTGTTGTGCTTTTTTGTAGGTCATATGTTTGAATCCATCCAAAAGTTTTCTCACTACCATGGTGTTCATCATATACATATGAATTTGTATAAAAAAAAGTAGCGCGGATACAGTGAAACACGAAATCCACGTTAGAGTTGGAGATCGCTACGTGAGATACACTCTAATTCAAATAACTAATTATTGGACACACACTCTAATCCACGTCAGCGTGGATAACGTTTCGATTTTTTTCAAATAACTCCTCATTAATTAATTTATAGTACTCCCTCTGTTCACTTTTATAAGACCTTGAAGACATTTTAGACAATGTGCAAAATAGTTTATTTTAAGTTGTCTGAAACGACTTACAAAAGTGGACGGAGGGAGTATCTCGTTTCGAATGACTAATTATTGCAAGGAAAACATGGGCATGGTAATACATACAGATTTGTTTGCAAATGAAAGAAGATTCGTTTGCATTCTCAAATGTAGGCGAACCATGCAGACCAGGGTCGTGTCGGGGTGGACAGTGCTTCGGTGCCTTAAAGGCACCTACCTTTGGGTCACTCACAAGTGGGCCTGCCACCTTCTGGGCCAACATGTCATGGACACAAAGGAAGGTGCCTTAAGGCACCAAAGCATAGTCCTGTCGGGGCAGTCGCGTGTGTCGGACGGACGCGTAGCACCCAGCCACCCACCCCCCTCCCTCCCTCCCCCACTCCCTCCCTCCCACCACCCCCACCCCCCCCCCCCCAAAAGGACGACGACAAAATAAGTTCCCACTTCCACGTTTCGGATTGAAATATCTGGCGGCCCCAATTCCAGCCCTACAAAATCTCTCTTCTCCACCGTCCCCTTCCGCGCCAAGATTGCTCAAATCCCTAATTCGCCGCCAACCCAAGCAAAGTTCGAATCGCCCCTCGACTGGTCTATTTCCCCACCTTTGTGCTGGACGACGACGACGAAGATGACGGTCGCGCTTCACCACCGCACCGGAGCTACCTCATCTACGCCCTCGTCCATTGCACCGGGTGGTCCACCGACAACGTCGGCCGCCGCAACCGACGTGCCTCATAGACACCGAGTTCCACCGCATCAGGTGTGCTTCACCGACGCCATCTCCCAGCTCACCGGGGCTACTTCACCGAGCACATCGTCGCTGTCACGCACAAGATGTGACCCTATCCAAAATGAACTCGAAGGTCCCACCAAGGATAGACCCGCATATTGAAACGCTTTTGCAAGGTGGATATCATTACATCAACATTACATAACAGATGGGGATACATAGAAGAGGCATACAATGCCACATGAATACAACATCATCTTACATAGGAGCAACATCCGACTACGGATGAAACACAAACAGAAACTCAAACGACATCCACCCTGCTAGCCCAGACTGCCGACTTGGAACCTATCCCCTGATCGATGAAGAAGCAGAAGGAGAACTCCAAGACAAGCAAACATCACTCTCGCGTCATGATCATCGCAGAACCTGTACCTGCAACTGTTGTTGTAGTAATCTGTGAGCCACGAGGACTCAGCAATCCCATTACTGTCGGGGGAACTGCCCGCCACGAACACCTATGGGGCCGGGGCCCCTTGTGTGTGCGGTACGAGGGCGGAGGGAGCACAGAGAGCAGATCGAGGCGAGCACGCGGGCGGTTTTTAACCAGGTTCGGGCCGCGATGGACGCAGAAACCCTACTCCTGCCTTGGTTTGTATTGAGCTCGGGAGCTTGAAGATCTACAAGAGCAGCTACACCGAAAGCGTGAGAGTCGAGTGTCGAATGAGTCGAACCAGCCGAACCCCTCCACGCTGTGCATGGGCCTCCTTTTATAGTGCAAGGGTCACCGACAGGTGTCAACGAGGAGAAAGGGGTAAAATGTAAAAGAGGTGGTAGTTGGAGCAGTCAAGGGAACAGTGGAGCTACAGCAGCATGAACAGTGGTTGCTACCTACTTTGTGATGGGGACAAGGGCATTTAATGCCCGTCGCCGTCGACCCCAAAAGCTCCCGCCCTTGCGTCTCCGTCTGCCACGGCGATGGATTCACCACCGTGAAGTGCGACCGTGTCCCCCAGGCTGCACAGCCATCCGCCACGCGTCCCTATACAGGCCCCAGGGCGACGCGTGGGCTGATGAGCTGGAGCGCGGGCACACAGCGCAATTCTCCCGGCAAGCACCTTGCCGGGGTCTTGACCTTGCCGGGCCCGGGCTTGCTGGCTCAGAACTTGTCGCTCCCGGGCCTCGCCGGGACGACATCTGGCGCCGAGGTGTGTCTTCTATGATGTAATCTTCTAGTCCTCCTGGCGAGCTCCTCTCGCCAGGGCCTTGCGTGATTGATATTACCTTGAGCCTGGAACGGCCTTCCCGGCAAGCTCCGCTTGCCGGGGTCTCGATCTTCTGTTTTGTATACTTTGTCTTTGAATGGTTTGACATGGGGCAGGAGGGTCTTCGGTGAGCACGTGGTAAACCTTGCCGCGGGAAGCTGCAACCGCCCGTGCACAAGTTGGGGTACTGAGGTACCCCTACCATAGTACACCGACAGGAGCCCCCGGGCCTGGGCCACACACGGTGCCGAGCGCTGTTGGGCCAGGCCCAAAATAGTGCACGGGCACACGCGGCCCACGGCGCGCCGGATCCACTTCCGCATCTGCCGCATCCCCCCGTAACGGCACGCGTCGATTGCGGCGTCGTGGGAGACGTGGGCGGCGCGTATGGTCTTTAAGGCATCCACCCCGTGATCGTGGTGCAGGGCGAGGTCACTTCACCCGCCGCTCGGCCCGCCGCCACGCTGCCCTCATGCATGGGGGTCGGGCGGCGGTGGGAGACCGAGCCGCCACAGGCGGAGAAGGCGAGTCGGCCCCGCTCCTCTGCCCTTCTTGCTTCCCGATTGGCCGGGCAGGGCGGTTGAGTCCCCACCTCGCCCTTTAAAAAGGGCGGAAGGGGAGCACGATGGTCTCACACTTCCTCTTCTCCCTTCGTCTTCAGCTTCCGTTCTTCTTTCTGCCATGGAAGGAGGAAACCCTAGTTCTTCAACGGTAGCAGCGAGGGTCGCTTCCAGGCAGCGCACTTCTCCCTATCCCGCACCCGTGGTGGTGGAGCCGGCCACGAGGGGGAGAGGGAGGGGGCGAGGCCGCGGACGAGGCCGAGGGCGTGGTCGAGGCGGTCGGGGGAGAGGCGGTCGTGGCGATGTGCCTCCCGTCTCCTCCGGGCGGCTCTCTGCCCTCGAGGCGGTCCATACCGAGACGATCCTCGGAGTTCTTCATCAAGCTGCGCCGAGCGCCTGACGCCGCCTCCGGCTGCCGGCCCTGTCATGAAAGCGCGATGGAACCGGATCCTCCCAAGGTGATGGAGTTGCGATGAGGGTTGTGGCATCAGCGCACTCGAGTGAGTGTCGTGTCCCCAGCCCCGGCGTGATGTACTTCGACCGAGGGTGGAAGACGTTCGCCCGCATCCACAGCTTGACGGCGGGGTTTACCCTCCATTTCAAGTTAATGGAGGGCGACCTTCTCGCCGTCAAGGTCTTCGGGATTCCGGACCCGGCGAGATGTCAGTGTGGACAGCTCCTCCGATAGCGAAGGTCCCTCCTCGAGCGAGAGTGACGAGGAGGGAGCGGCAGCGGCGACGAGGAGGATGGCGGGTCCGACTAGGCGCCGGATGCTGCTCGCAGCGCCACCGGCGACCCCATCATCCGGTCGCTGCCTTTCGAACTCCCGGGCCGCCTCCTTGGGCGGTCTGGCGAGGGAGGCTGCGGAAGAGGAAGAGGGTGGCGGCAAGGCCGTCATGTCGAGTACGAGGGCGAGGAGCCTCGACAGCAGGCCGACGCCCCATCACCCGCCTCAAGCTCGCCTCCGGCGCCTCCGTCTCCGCCAAGCTCTGGCGGCCCCCGAAGTTCTCTTGGTGTCTTCGCGCCTGTAGCTCTCCTAGGCGCCCCTTCGCCTCCCGGCAAGCTTCTCTTGCCGGGTCCTCCTGACCTACCTCTGAACTCTGAGCAGAGAAACAGAGAGGGATTACGGCATCTTATCTCCTGATTTGTAAGCCCTTGGGCCTTATTTGTATTTAAAACATGTAATCCTCTCTATCATGTTTTTCATCCTCTATGGACTTGTACTAGAATGGGATGTTTTTTTAATGAAAAGAGGGGAATGCTTGCCGGGTAACATCCTTTACTTGATCCCGTGCCTTGTATGTTTCCACCCTACGCTTCTAGGGAACTTGCCGGCGAGGGGCCCTTGCCGCGAGTGCTGAGTGCTGAACTCGAAGCAGCCTGCTGGCCAAGGTCTTTCCGGCAAGCAACCTTGCTGTGGCTAGTCGCAACGCACTTAGCTTGCTGAGCGGACTCGAAAACGAGACAAGGGCGCGACACTTGTCGCAGCTCACTTAAATCGTTGAGCGGACTCGAAAACGAAACAAGGGCGCGACACTTGTCGCAGCTCACTTAAATCGTTGAGCGTGCTCGAAAGCAAGATAAGGGTGCGGCTATCCACGGGTAGGTTCCTCTGCGCACAGGTTTTTCCATACAAGGCCTGCTCGTTCAAGGACACGGCCTCGCATCCTCCAGTCCTTAAGAGGATGCATGAGGAGGGATGAAAAACTTATCTGATATCACAGCCCCCGGCAACTCTGGCTTGTCGGGACATAGGAGCCTGCGCCCTTTTCCTTTGTTCTTGCCGCTGTCATCGCAGCCCCCGGCGACTCTGGCCAGCCGCGAAGGAACCTTGGTACTCGCAGCCCCAAAGAACGCCGGTTTGTCGGGCCCAGTGCCGTGTGCTCTTCGGTTTCTCCTTGTTGCTGTAATTTCAGCCATGGGAACAGGTGAGACAGTCTGCAATAGTTTCATTATTTACATGTATATGTATATAAATCATTTCTGTGCGACTTTGCAATACGATGCGTGCCTTGCCCTTCGTATGTTTATACTCACGCTGCTAGGGAACTTGCGGCATAAACACGCTTCTGAGTGCGGGACATCAGCAGCCCGCTGGCGGTGTTGCTTCCGGCAAGCAACCTTGCCGGGCCAGCTGCAGCGCGCTCGAGTTGTTGAGCGGACTCGGAAACAAATCGAGGGCGCAACTGGGCCGCGACCTGGCTCCTCCGCGCACAAGTTTCTCATACGAAGGGCATCTCACGGCGGGGCTTGTTTCGTTACACCTCTACGTTACACCCTTTGTGCGCTTTTACCCCTCGCTTCTAGGGAAACTTGCCGGCAAAGGGGCCCTTGCCGCGAGCGCTGAGTGCTGAACTCGAAGCAGCCTGCTGGCCAAGGTCTTACCGGCAAGCAACCTTGCCGCGGCTAATCGCAACGCACTTAGCTTGTTGAGCGGACTCGAAAACGAAACAAGGGCGCGACACTTGTCGCAGCTCACTTAAATCGTTGAGCGTGCTCGAAAACAAGATAAGGGTGCGTTACCACGGTAGGTTCCTCCGCGCACAGGTATTGCGTACAAAGGACGAACGCACGAGGAACATAACACAAAAACTTAGAACTAAAAAGTGCTCTGTACTCAAGCTTGAGTAACTTAGCTTTTCTATCTTCTGTGCTCCGGCAAGGCCGCACTTCTCCCATGATTTCCTCCTTGTACGCTTTCTCCCTCATGCTTTGAGGGGAACGCCGGTATGAAACACACTTGCTGAGTGCGGAACATCAGCAGCCAGCTGCGGTGTTGCCTCGGCAGGAAGAACTCCTCGGGCTAGTTGCAAGCGCTTTCATCGTTGAGCGGACTCGAAGCAGATCAAGGGCGAAACTTAGCCACGATTAAATCCCTTTGCGCGCAGGTTTTCCATACAATGTCACGGACTTTCAAGGGATACGGCTCAAAAGTTTGAAACCGACTGCTTTCTTTGCTTTACTTGCCGGTGGAGCTCGATGGCGCGTCCTCGACGGCGGCGCAGCACTCCGGGGAGGTGCGCTTGAAGGAGTAGGCACCAGAGCTGTTCCTGCCGGACTTGATCTTTGGCTGGTCTGTCTTTGTTTCCTCGCACTTGCCGGTGGAGCTTGATGGCGCGTCCTCGACGGCAGCGCAGCGCTCCGAAGAGGTGCGGTTGCCGGAGTGGGCCCCGAGCACTTGCTCGACTCGGCGCTGTTCCGAGGAGCAGTTTCAGCCGCAGCCCCCAGCCAGAAGTCTGGGTTCTCGCACTCGCTTCGCCGGGCGTGTTTGAAGATTTTGGTCTTGTGCTGAGATGGACGCGGGTCCACGGAGACCGAGGCGCGGCCATCCGTCTTGTCCTTGGATCTGGCGGCGCCGCGAGTGTCCTCGCCGGCGACCACCCTTCCGACGGCGTCTCCCCCGCCCACCGTTGGCTCCGGTGGCGGCGGATGAGACGCAGACGGGACTGTAACCTCCGAAGCCTTCTTCTTCGGGGCCATGGCGCAATTGTTGACGAAGTTGCTGATGAAACTGGAGAGGTTGATGAAGAACGCACCCGCGCGAACGCCGGATCAGGTCCGCACAACCTCGACGCCCCCTACCTGGCGGGCCGCGATGGACGCGTAAAACCCTACTCCTGCCTTGGTTTGTATTGAGCTCGGGAGCTTGAAGATCTACAGTAGCAGCTACACCGAGCGTGAGAGTCGTAGTGTCGAATGAGTCGAACCAGCCGAACCCCCTCCACGTTGTGCATGGGCCTCCTTTTATAGTGCAAGGGGTCACCGACAGGTGTCAACGTGGGAGAAAGGGGTAAAATGTAAAAGAGGTGGTAGTTGGAGCAAAGGCGGGAACAAAGTGGAGCTACAAAGGCATGAACGATGGTTGCTACCTACTTTGTGAGGGGGGACAAGGGCATTTAATGCCCGCCGTCGACCCCAAAAGCTCCGCCCTTGCGTCTCGATCGCCACGGCGATGGATCCACCACCGTGAAGTGCCACCGTGTCCCCAGCTGCACAGCCATCCGCCACGCGTCCTCGAAAGGCCCAGGCGGCACGTGGGGCTGATGAGCTGGAGCGCGAGCACACAACAGAATTCTCCGGCAAGCACCTTGCCGGGTCTTGACCTTGCCGGGCCGGGGCTTGCGGGCTCTGTAACTTGTCGCTCCCGGGCCCTCGCTGACGCATACAGCGCCGAGGCGTGTCTTCTATGATGTAATCTTCTAGTCCTCCTGGCGAGCTCCTCTCGCCAGGGCCTTGCGTGATTGATATTACCTTGAGCCTGGAACGGCCTTCCCGGCAAGCTCCGCTTGCCGGGGTCTCGATCTTCTGTTTTGTATCCTTTGTCTTTGAATGGTTTGACATGGGGCAGGAGGGTCTTCGGCGAGCACGTGGTAAACCCTTCCGCGGGAAGCTGCGACCGCCCGTGCACAAGTTGGGGTACTGAGGTACCCCTACCTTAGTACACCGACAATTACCATGGGTATCAAGACTAGCAAAGCTTAAAGGGAAAGGAAGGGGTAAAGTGGTGAGGTTGCAGCAGCGGCTAAGCATGATATGGTGGCTAACATATGCAACTAAGAGCGAGCAGAGAAGCAAAGGAACGGTCGTGAAGCTAGCAATGATCAAGAGGTGATCCTGAACTCCTACTTACGTCAACCATAACCCAAAACCATGTTCACTTCCCGGACTCTGCCGAGAAGAGACCATCACGGCTACACACACGGTTGATGCGTTTTAATTTGAATCAGGTGTCAAGTTATCTACAACCGGACATTAACAAATTCCCATCTTCCACATAACCACGGGCACGACTTTCGAAAGTTTATACCCTGCAGGGGTGTCCCAACTTAGCCCATGATAAGCTCTCGCGATCAACGAAGGATATTCCCTCTCCTAGGAAGACCCGATCAGTCTCGGAATCCCGATTTACAAGACATTTCGACAATGGTAAAACAAGAATAGCAAAGCCGCCCGATGTGCCGACAATCCCGATAGGAGCTGCACATATCTCGTTCTCAGGGCAACACCGGATGAGACTAGCTACGAGTAAAACCAACCCTCAAGTTTCCTCGAGGTGGCCCCGCAGGCAGCTCAGTTCGGACCAACACTCAAAGGAGCACTGGCCCGGGGGGGCTAAAATAAAGATGACCCTCGGGCTCCGGAAACCCAAGGGAAAAAGGGCTAGGTGAGGCAAATGGTAAAACCAAGGTTGGGCCTTGCTGGAGGAGTTTTATTCAAAGCGAACTGTCAAGGGGGTCCCATAAATCACCCAACCGCGTAAGGAACGCAAAATCTGGGAACATAATACCGGTATGACGGAAACTAGGGTGGCAAGAGTGGAACAAAACACCAGGCACAAGGCCGAGTCTTCCACCCTTTACCAAGTATATAGATGCATTAATTAAATAAGAGATATTGTGATATCCCAACATAATCCTGTCCACCATGGAGCAATCTTCAACTTCATCTGCAACTAACAACGCTAGAAGAGGGGCTAAGCAAAGCGGTAACATAGCCAAGCAATGGTTCGCTAGGAAGGGTGAAAAAGGTTAGAGGCTGACATGGCAAATTGGGAGGCTTGAAGAGCAAAAGATAGGTAGCGCAGCAAAGCGATAGAACGAAGCAACTAGCATAGCAATGATAGTAGTGAGATCAAGGGTGATGGTCATCTTGTCTGAAATCCCGCAAGGAAGAAGAACGAGTCCATGAAGAAGAAGCCACGAAGACGAACCAAGCGTAGACGAACGAATCCTCACGATCGTAACGAAACGGGAACTATCGAGACGAAGCACACAACATGGTAAACACACCACACATATACATGACATGATGCACACTCAAGTATGATGCATGACAAGATACATTAAGCTACTCATGGCAAGAGATGATGCAAACAAGAACCACACATCAAGGCAAGTTTAAATGAGGCCGGAAACAACATATAACAATTCCGGTAAGTCCTCATATGCAAGTTTCAAAATTGGTCCAGATCTGAACAAACATTAAGTTGAAGTTGTTTAACAGCAAGTTAAGACGCATCAAGATGATCTACACGAAATTCTAGTCAAGTTACATATAAAGTTCATTTAGTTCGGAGCTACGACCTAGAAGATATGAGCAAAACAAGTTAAACATGGCATTGATGCAAAATGCATCCAAACATCAAGCAAACACCTCAAAACAAGGATGCAACATGATAATATGAAACTTCATGCAAAATCAAGCAAGTTTCATATAGATCACACTCGAAACGGAGCAACGGATTCAACACATACACGCTATACAAGTTTAAAGGACAAGCTGTCCAAAACAGCAACTAGGCATATAGCAAGCATCAAAACAACAAGCTACAGCACCCCAACATAAGAACAAAAGGCATGGGCATGAAGTACAGGTAAAGCGTGACAAAACATGAACACTGAGCTATCTCCAGAAAACATTATAACATGCTCAAAAGGACATGGCAAGATTGCAAATTATAACAGTTTCAGACTTGGCCGAAATAATATCAGGTTGCAATATTTAGCGCTATCAAACAACATGTTACAAGAACAAAGAACAAAACTAAAGACAAAGAACAAAACTCCCTTACTGAACTAATTCTAAAGATCAACAAAAAACATGGTAGCATCCATGCAAACATGGCAAATGATATGACAGATTCAGACATGGTAGCAACAACAATAAGTAGGCATGTTGGTGAGCTTGTACCACTCACCACAGAGCAATACATGGCATGGAAAGGTAACCAATAGTAAGATACATGTTTATGAAGCTAAGCATGGCAATAACAAGTTCATAGGGTGCATGGATCACTAGAAAAACACATGGAAAAACTGAACTTAATGTTAACAGGCTGACAGCAACATTATATAGCAAGTTTGGAGCAAGATAACAACAAGTAACAGCACACTATAAATGCAACTAGGGGCATGCATGGATAGAGCATGACATGTATAACAAAACATCCTTAGTGAACATCTCCATATTATGCATAGAATGACATGTAGCAGCAGGTTTACATAGCATCATAATATAACAGAATCAGTCTAGCAAAACAGTAACAACAAGTACCCTATTTCACGAGCTCAATGCACTCACCACAAGACTCACAAAAATACATGGATTGCACCACTGTAAAGATGACATGATGTAGCACAAAAAACATGTAGAGCTCATGCTAGTAGGATGCACACACAAATGCAACAAAAATGACAAATCACCAAGTTATAACAGTTTCAGCAGATTAACATCATATAGCACTCTGGAAACGATGATTAGGGCATCAAGACGAGCTCAAATGAACAAGGTGCAATGTGATGAAATTAAGAGTATCTCTAAGTGAACATATCGATATATTACACGCACAAATTGGAGCAGTATGCATTGAGTTATGATGCGTTGAATATGGCATGAAAATCTAAATATTTCGGGAGTTGGAAGAATTTGGACCTCGCGGGAAAGTCAACGTGGGCAGTTGATCTCGCCAGGACTTTGCCGGGGAAGGACGGAGACGGCGGCCGGAGTCGAGGGAGGGGTCGGGGACGCCGGGGGAGGACGGATCTGTAACGTCCCGGATACAACTTTCCATATTCGTAACTCCAACTCTTGCCTTTTCCGGAGATGCGATATGTTATTTTTCTCCGTGGTTGGGTTTTTGTCTTTTGTTTTGCATTTTGTTCATGTCATCATATGCATTTTATCATGTCATCATGTGCATTGCATTCGCATACGTGTTCGTCTCTTGCATCCGAGCCTTTTCCCCTTGTCCGTTTCCTTGTCCGTTTTGCAATCCGGCACTCCTATGTCCTCCGGCGTCTCCCTCCTCTCTCTTCTCTTGTGCGGGTACTAAACTTTCTCGGAATGGCCCGAGGTTTGCCAAGCGGCCTTGGTATAGCACCGGTAGACCGCCTGTCAAGTTTCGTGCCATTTGGAGGTCGTTTGATACTCCAACGGTTAACCGGGTAACCGTAAAGCCCTCTTTGAGTTGCAGCCCAACACCCCTTCCAAAGTGGCCCAAAACCCATCTAACTCCCCTCCATGCTCTCGAACGATCGCGTGGCCGAAAACCGCTCCTCATTTGGACTCTCCTAGCTCCCTCTACCTATTTAAACACCTCCCCTCCGAAATTCGGGCGAAACCCTAGAACTTTTCCTCTCGCGCCGCCGGACATTTTCCCCACCGACGGCCGGACATGTCCGTTCCGTCCGCGGTGCCGCCCGCAGCCTATGGCGCGCCGCCACGTGGCATCGCCGCCGCCCGCTTCCCAGCGCCACCGCTCGTTCGCCAGCGCCTCGCGTGCCGCCGCCGGGCTCCTCGCCGCCGGCGCTCTCCTCCACCGGCCGTGCCCGCTTCCTTGGCCGTCTCTCCATCGCCCGGCGCCTTTCTGCCGCGCGCCAAAGTGCCCGCCGCCGTCTCGCCCGTCCCTCACGCCGTCGGCGGCTCCGTCGCCGCCGACCCTCGAATCCGCCGCCGCGAGCTTCGGCACCTCGCCGCCGGCCTCCTCCCGCCGGATCCGCCCGGGATCCGCTGGATCCGAGCCCTGGGCGCCCGTCCCCGGCCTCCCCGCGCCTGCCCTCGCCGGAGATGCCCCCTCCTCGCTGCCGCTCTGCCATGGCCTCGTTGGGAGATGAACCCCCTGCCCATCGCCCGCGTGGGCCCGGCCCAGCCACGCCTTCGGCCGCCCAGTATAGCGTGGCCAGCCTCTGAGCCTGGCGCCCATCCGGCCGGCCTCCCATTGACTCTCCACCGACCGGGCCTTGGCCCATGGGTGAGCTCCCCACAGCCTCTCCTCTCTGTTCAGCCCATCAGTGCTCCAGATTCAGCCCATATGTTTTTTTTCTAATCCTGCGAATTTAGCATTATCCGAGGAATTACAGATTTGCAGATATGTAAATAATTTATATATGAAAAATGCTTATTTTTTCAGATTTGCAGATTCAGCCCATCCGTGCGTCATATGTAAATAATTTATATATGAAAAATGCTTATTTTTTCATCTAGTTTCATAATATCCAACTTTCATCCATGTTTAAATTATTTAAAATGTTGTTTGTTTAAATTTGCTCAAATGCCATGTTAAAATGATTTAATTCATAACTAAATAACTGTAACTCGGAATTTAATAAACTTTATATGTAAATGGGGTGGAAAAATGCCTAGTTACATGGTCCACTTTATTTTCCTGTTTAACAACATTAAAATTGTGTTTAGGGCAGAACAGTACCTAATCCATAAATATGCACATGGGGTTTTTCCGGAAGTGTTGTTTGTGTTCCGGCCTCATTTAAAATTGGCTAGCTAGGTAGTTTAATTATGCTTCACCCCTTGCCATGTTAATCAACATTTAATATTGTTTGCTAGCTTAAACGAGATCAAACTAAATAATTGCATGTGGTGTTTTGTCAATATGCAACTCGTCGCATATTGAGCTCCACTTAACTTGTAGTATTGTTTGCCGCAATTTGCCATGCCATGCCTCATTAAACCGGACATGCATCATACTTGTTTGTGCATCATGCCATGATTATACTTGTGTGTTTACCATACTGTTTGCTTCTTTCCGGTTTGCTTCTCTCGTTAGCTTCGGTTTCGTTCCGGAGTTGTGAGGATTCGTTCGACTTCGTCCGTTTGTCTTCTTCATGGACTCGTTCTTCTTCCTTGCGGGATTTCAGGCAAGATGACCGCTACCCTGGAACTCACTACTATCATTGCTATGCTAGTTGCTTTGTTCTATCGCTATGCTGCGCTACCCATTACCTGTTTGTCCAGCCATCCCAAATTGCCATGAACCTCTAACCTTTGACACCATTCCTAGCAAACCGTTGTTTGGCTATGTTACCGCTTTGCTCAGCCCTTCTTATAGCATTGCTAGTTGCAGGTGAAGTTGAAGATTTCTCCATGGTGAACAGGATTTTGGTTGGGATATCACAATATCTCTTATATTATTAATGCATCTGTATATTTGGTAAAGGGTGGAAGGCTCGGCCTTATGCCTGGTGTTTTGTTCCACTCTTGCCGCCCTAGTTTCCGTCATACCGGTGTTATGTTCCCGGATTTTGCGTCCCTTACGCGGTCGGGTGATTTATGGGACCCCCCTGACGGTTCGCTTTGAATAAAACTTGTCCAGCAAGGCCCAACATTGACTTTTACCATTTGCCTCACCACCACCTACTTTTCCCTTGGGAGTAATTAACCCAAGGGTCATCTTTATTATAGCCCCCCCGGGCCAGTGCTTGTCTAAGCGTTGGTCAAAACTAGAGCACCGTGCGGGACCATCCCTTGGCAACTTGGGTTACGTCGGTACCTGTACGCTTAGCTCATCCGGTCGTGGCCGGAGACGAGATACGCGCGGCTACTATCAGGATGTCGGCATCCCGGGAGGCTTTGCTGGTCTTGTTTTACCATTATCGAAATGTCTTGATGTACCGGCATACTGAGCCTGATCGGAGTGTCTCGGGTGAAGGTCTATTCCTTCGATGATCGCGAGAGCTTGTCATGGGCTAAGTTGGGACACCCCTGCAGGGTATAAACTTTCGAGAGCCGTGCCCGCGGTTATGTGGCAGATGGGAATTTGTTAATGTCCAGTTGTAGATAACTTGACACTTGATCCGAATTAAAATGCATCAATCGAGTGTGTAGCCGTGATGGTCTCTTCTCGGAGTCCGGAAGTGAACACGGTTTCGGGTTATGTTTGGCGTAAGTAGGTGTTCGGATCACCTCTTGATCATTGCTAGCTTCACGACCGTTCCGCTTGTTTCTCTTCTCGCTCTAATTTGCGTATGTTAGCCACCATATCATGCTTAGCGCTGCTGCAACCTCACCACTTTACCCCTTCCTTTCCCATTAAGCTTTGCTAGTCTTGATACCCATGGTAATGGGATTGTTGAGTCCTCGTGGCTCACGGATACTTCAAAACCAGTTTGCGGTGCCTTTGTTACCGGCGGTGGCGCAACCAAGCTCAAGGAGGAGCTTGATGAAGATCTTGCCCTTTGTGTTGTTTCGTTCTAGTTGATCGAGAGTGGAGCCCAGTTGGGGTCGATCGGGGACCTTTGTGCATTTGGGGTTCTTCTTTTATTTTGGTTCCGTAGTCGGACCTTGATTGTATCTGGATGATGTAATGCTTTATTCATGTAATTGTGTGAAGTGGCGATTGTAAGCCAACTATGTATCTCTTTCCTTATGTATTACATGGGTTGTGTGGAGATTACCTCACTTGCGACATTGCTTTCAATGCGGTTATGCCTCTAAGTCGTGCTCGACACGTGGGAGATATAGCCGCATCGAGGCGTTACAAGTTGGTAATCGAGCCTTCCGACCTTAGGAGCCCCACTCGCTTGATCGTTTTTAGCGGCGAGTTGTGTCTAGAAAAATGTTTTGAGTCATTTAGGATTATATATATCGGAGAGTTAGAATTCTTTTTACTCCTCGGTCCTTAAATCGCTCTGGTGAGGTCTCCGACGTAGAAGTTTTGACTTTCCTCTCCTCAAATTTCACTAAAAAATTTTTAGGATCACGCGGGTATCTTAGAATCGTTCGGATGGTTTTATGATGACAACATTGTCTTGGTGCCTCCGTCGCCAGGGGTTTTTTAGTGGAGGTGTCCGGGAGTTGAGCTCGAGGTGTTGTCGTCATAATTTTATTGTTGCAGTTCGGAATACCGAGTTTAATGCGCCGACATCGAAAATCTCTTTTATGCGAGTTGTTGGTGAGATAACCCCGCTAACCTTGATCTTGAGGTGAGTACTGGGAGTATTGCCATGACTCGTATAACGGATGCTTTTCGAAGGTTGAGGTAGACGATTTCCGAAGGTTTCTTGGTTATGTGTTGACGGATGGATACAGCTTGGATGTAGGTATTGTTAGTTTGGGTGAGATATATGGCTTCCCCTGTATCCCCAACACCAGATTGCATAACCAGAAAGTTTCGGGAGTTTTATAGGTGGGAATTCAAGTAGCTCCTAGAATATCTTTCCGACAGATGCATGATATGGGATTGGGTAAATCTCTATCATATGTATTTGTTCCGGCTTATTCTGCAAGCCAAATCCTTTGTTTTGTGTTATTTGTGGTATTCGAGTTGCTTCGATGTCAAATGTTGAATCCATACCTTTCTTAAACGGTGTTCTCATATTGCTATGTGAATACTAATCCTTTTGATCATTGATTTTGTCATGTCAACTCCTTTCCAACCGGTGTGCTTCTCTTCAAGTGGATCCCATCATTTTTCCCATCTGCAAGATCAAATCTAAGTTTTTCTCAACGGTGTTTGTTTCATCCGTCCCAAGTTGCCTCTGTTTTCCCGCCCTCCCACCCTTTTTCTTCAAGGACACAGACTTCTTAATCAAGTATCCATTTATTCATCTGAAGGCACTTCACTCTTTTCAATCAATGTTCTTATCCGGTGATTTCCCTCGTGAAGATGCTCAACAGTTTCAAGTTCATCATCCTTCATTGTTGTCTCTTCTCCGGTGGATCCTATTCAAGCTTTTGATATTCATCATATCCCTTTCCTCGTTTCAAATGCTTTTTAATACCGGTGCACCTCTTAATCTTTCACTTCTCGTTATTCATTTGTTCTGGAGTGCTGAAGATATCTTGGAAGATTTGTGTTTCCATTATTAATCCGTTCAAGCCATTTGGAGATTGTTATCTCATTCAAGCCATTTAATTCAACCGTGCAACATCTCTTTTAATTGTTCAGCGGTGTTTTCTTTTAGTGGGCCCATAACCCATGGTCTTTTCGAGGATGTTACCTGACTCGTCTAATTATTCCGGAGCTGTCCCAAATTCTTTTCCAAGTTTGATGTAAGAATGAATTTTCATCAGTCAAATGCTTTTCTCCAAGATCTTTCAAATTCTTTTCATAGTTGGCTCAACCTCTTCGCTTTTTAATTCTCCCGGAGTATCTCAACAATTCTTGGTGGTTATCATCATCATTCTCAACATTTGAAGACCGAAGAAGAGTTTCTCTTTAATCTTGCTCTTTTCTCTTCAAGATTCATGGTGCTAGCTTGTTGCCATCCTCTCATAATTGTTTTCGATTGTGAAAATCTTTTTCACCCATCAGGAGATATTCAAGAGTCTTCTCAGTTTGTCATCCGGAGTCCATCAATTCAGGTTTATTCATTCTCAGCTGTCAGTTATCATTCTCCAATCTTACCGGTGATTCGTTCAAATACCCTCTAATCAGTTCATGATCTCTTCGTTCTCATGTATCTAAATCCCCTCAAGTATCTTCATTCATTTTCCAATTCTTCCCGGTGAATTGTGCCTTTGCTACGTTCATTTTCAATTCTTACGGTGGTTTGTTCAAGATTTCACCTCTTTTGTTATCATTTAATTTATTCGTTGTTTCCAAATCCTACCGGTGGTTCCACCAATACCTTCTCAAGTTTACGCCATATCTCTCTTAATCCTTTCTATGGGAATAAGCAGTATGCCAAATCCGTTGCTTGTCATCAATTTAAATTGGTGAAGGATATGCATAACATAATTCTTATTCTTGTTTCATCCAAGTGATTAATTCCTTCTTTCGGAGTTTGTTCATGATGAGTAAATTCTCGGTTTCATTTGTTTCATCTTCTCTTTTTTTCGGAGCTTCAAGCTCTCATCATCACGAAGATCCATCTAAATCATCGCAAGGCTTCACCTTGTGTTTTCAACTTCTCTTTCTTTGTATCATCCTTTTATTACCGGATTTCTTCATGGAGGCTCTACATGGTGGTTCGTCAACGATTCTTTCATTCTTCAATTGTCCTTCAAGTTTTCTCTCGAAGTTATGATCCGCCAAGCTATACTCTAAAATAAACATGGTGCTCAACACATGTTTTGTTTTGAGCAGTTCAAGTATTATTCACCTTGCATTCCAAAGTGCAATTCCTTCTATCTTATCTTTTGAGATGGTGTTATGTCACTCTTGACAATTTCCTTCTTGTTTCATGATTCATATGTTGTCAAGAATGAGATATTTTAAATCCATCAATCCCTTTGTTGGAGTTATCTTGGGTTAGATTTCAACTAAAGACTTCCCTAAGGAACGTTGCTATTTTGGTGCTTATTAATGACCCAAGCCTGCTCCTTATCCTCTTGGTGGAAGAAATTTTCATCTCTTTGGTGCTCTCAATCAAATCAATGGTTTCCATTTGTGGCCGGTTGTCACCTCATAATCTTGAGATGTTTCCCATAAGCCCACAGCAAGCTTGTGCTTCTCGTTGTTGATTTTCCAACATCTCCGTTCGATTCTTCTTTGCAAGGATGATTTCCAAGCTCATTTGTGGCAGAAGTTGGCATTTTCTTCTACATTCTGTTATTCCTATGATCTATCTTCTATTCTTTCGTTCCGGAGGCATTGTGATGCTCCTCTCTTCACTCATCATCATTGATTGTGAGGATCATGTATTTTCCTTGCTTATCCGTTTAGCCGGAGTGTCGTGTTCTCATTCGAGTTCACTCATCTTATCAAGTTTTGCCTCCCTTCTCAACCGGAGTGCGGTCTGAAATGTTTCTTACCCCTTGTGCCATTCTTTCAATTCCGGAGGCAGTGTGTTGTTGATTTCATCAAGTATCCTCTCATTTGTCAAGTTCATGTTCAATTCCTTCCATTTTCAGTCGGAGTGCTGCCCGAATTATTTCACTCTTATTCCTTCTCTATCTTGTTTTATTCGGAGTGGTTTCGATATCTATCTTGTCACTTAACCTCTTGGTTCTCATCGTATCCTGGGTTCCTCTTATCTAACAGAGTGTTTTCAAGTTCGTTCAACTCCGATGTGTTTTTTTTCTTTCAACTTTTCAACCTCTCAAGGTTCTTTGCTTTCACTCATTGGTCAAAGAAGCAACTTAGTTTTACCTCTCCTCTTCCTCTTCCTTTCCCCTCCGGTGCCATCCTAGATCTCGGGACGAGATCCTCTCGTAGTGGTGGAGTGTTGTAACGTCCCGGATACAACTTTCCATATTCGTAACTCCAACTCTTGCCTTTTCCGGAGATGCGATATGTTATTTTTCTCCGTGGTTGGGTTTTTGTCTTTTGTTTTGCATTTTGTTCATGTCATCATATGCATTTTATCATGTCATCATGTGCATTGCATTCGCTTACGTGTTCGTCTCTTGCATCCGAGCCTTTTCCCCGTTGTCCGTTTTGCAATCCGGCACTCCTATGTCCTCCGGCGTCTCCCTCTTCTCTCTTCTCTTGTGCGGGTACTAAACTTTCTCGGAATGGCACGAGGTTTGCCAAGCGGCCTTGGTATAGCACCGGTAGACCGCCTGTCAAGTTTCGTGCCATTTGGACGTCGGTTGATACTCCAACGGTTAACCGGGTAACCGTAAAGCCCTCTTTGAGTTGCATCCCAACACCCCTTCCAAAGTGGCCCAAAACCCATCTAACTCCCCTCCATGCTCTCGGTCGTTCGATCATGATCGCGTGGCCGAAAACCGCTCCTCATTTGGACTCTCCTAGCTCCCTCTACCTATTTAAACACCTCCCCTCCGAAATTCGGGCGAAACCCTAGATCTTTTCCTCTCGCGCCACCGGACATTTTCCCCACCGACGGCCGGACATGTCCGTTCCGTCCGCGCCGCCGCCCGCAGCCTATGGCGCGCCGCCACGTGGCATCGCCGCCGCCGCTTCCCGCCGCCGCCGCTCGTTCGGCCCATGCCTCATGGCCGCTGCGGCTCCCTCGCCGGTGGCGCTCTCCTCCGCCCAGGTGTGCCCGCGCCCATGCCGTCTCTTCGTCGCCCGGCGCCTTCTCTGCTGCGCCGCCCGAGTGCCCGCCGCCGTTCGCCCGTCCCTCCACACGGCGGCCGCTCCGTCGCCGCCGACCCTCAGATGCTTGCCGCCGAGCTCGGCACCTCGCGCCGGCCTCCTCCCGCGGATCCGCCCGGATCTGGCTGGATCCGAGCCTGGCGCCCGTCCCGGCCTCCCGCGCCTGCCCTCGCGGAGATGCCCCTCCTCGCTGCCGCTCTGCCATGGCCTCGTCGGGAGCGAACCCCGCCCGTCGCCCGCGTGGGCCCAGCCCGGCTCCGCCTTGCCGCCCGGCCGCTAAGGCGTGGCGACCTCACAGCCTGGCGCCCATCCGGCCTCATGACCCACTCTCCACCGACCAGGCCTTGGCCCATGGGTGAGCTCCCCACAGCCTCTCCTCTCTGTTCAGCCTATCAGTGCTCCAGATTCAGCCCATATGTTTTTTTTTCTGATCCTGCGAATTTAGCATTATCCGAGGAATTACAGATTTGCAGAAACCCCCTTGCACTTCATGCATATAATAACTCATTATCCGTGCGTCATATGTAAATAATTTATATATGAAAAATGCTTAGTTTTTCATCTAGTTTCATAATATCCAACTTTCATCCATGTTTAAGTTATTTAAAATGTTGTTTGTTTAAATTTGCTCAAATGCCATGTTAAAATGATTTAATTCATAACTAAATAACCGTAACTCGGAATTTAATAAACTTTATATGTAAATGGGGTGGAAAAATGCCCAGTTTAACATGGTCCACTTTATTTTCCTGTTTAACAACATTAAAATTGTGTTTAGGGCAGAACAGTACCTAATCCATAAATATGCACATGGGGTTTTTCTGGAAGTGTTGTTTGTGTTCCGGCTCATTTAAAATTGGCTAGCTAGGTAGTTTAAGTATGCTTCACCCCTTGCCATGTTAATCAACATTTAATATTGTTTGCTAGCTTAAACGAGATCAAACTAAATAATTGCATGTGGTGTTTTGTCAATATGCAACTCGTTGCATATTGAGCTCCACTTAACTTGTAGTATTGTTTGCCGCACTTTTCCATGCCATGCCTCATTAAACCGGACATGCATCATACTTGTTTGTGCATCATGCCATGATTATGCTTGTGTGTTTACCATATTGTTTGCTTCTTTCCGGTTTGCTTCTCTCGTTAGCTTCGGTTTCGTTCCGGAGTTGTGAGGATTCGTTCGACTTCGTCCGTTTGTCTTCTTCATGGACTCGTTCTTCTTCCTTGCGGGATTTCAGGCAAGATGACCGCTACCCTGGATCTCACTACTATCATTGCTATGTTAGTTGCTTCGTTCTATCTCTATGCTACGCTACCCATTACCTGTTTGTCCAGCCATCCCAAATTGCCATGAACCTCTAACCTTTGACACCATTCCTAGCAAACCGTTGTTTGGCTATGTTACCGCTTTGCTCAGCCCTTCTTATAGCGTTGCTAGTTGCAGGTGAAGTTGAAGATTTCTCCATGGTGAACAGGATTTTGGTTGGGATATCACAATATCTCTTATATTATTAATGCATCCGTATATTTGGTAAAGGGTGGAAGGCTCGGCCTTATGCCTGGTGTTTTGTTCCACTCTTGCCGCCCTAGTTTCCGTCATACCGGTGTTATGTTCCCGGATTTTGCGTCCCTTACGCGGTCGGGTGATTTATGGGACCCCCCTGACGGTTCGCTTTGAATAAAACTTGTCCAGCAAGGCCCAACATTGACTTTTACCATTTGCCTCACCACCACCTACTTTTCCCTCGGGAGTAATTAACCCAAGGGTCATCTTTATTATAGCCCCCGGGCGTTGCTTGTCTAGCGTTGGTCAAAACTAGAGCACCGTGCGGGACCATCCCTTGGCAACTTGGGTTACGTTGGTACCTGTACGCTTAGCTCATCCGGTCGTGGCCTGAGACGAGATACGCGCGGCTACTATCAGGATGTCGGGACGCCGGGAGGCTTTGCTGGTCTTGTTTTACCATTGTCGAAATGTCTAGATGTACCGGGATACCGAGCCTGATCGGAGTGTCTCGGGTGAAGGTCTATTCCTTCGATGATCGTGAGAGCTTGTCATGGGCTAAGTTGGGACACCCCTGCAGGGTATAAACTTTCAAGAGCCGTGCCCGCGGTTATGTGGCAGATGGGAATTTGTTAATGTCCGGTTGTAGATAACTTGACACTTGATCCGAATTAAAATGCATCAACCGAGTGTGTAGCCGTGATGGTCTCTTCTCGTGAGTCCGGAAGTGAACACGGTTTCTGGGTTATGTTTGACGTAAGTAGGTGTTCAGGATCACCTCTTGATCATTGCTAGCTTCACGACCGTTCCGCTTGTTTCTCTTCTCGCTCTAATTTGCGTATGTTAGCCACCATATCATGCTTAGCCGCTGCTGCAACCTCACCACTTTACCACTTCCTTTCCCATTAAGCTTTGCTAGTCTTGATACCCATGGTAATGGGATTGCTGAGTCCTCGTGGCTCACCAGATACTTCCAAAACCAGTTTGCAGGTGCCTTTGTTACCGAGCAGGTGATGCAACCAAGCTCAAGGAGGAGCTTGATGAAGATCTTGCCCTTTGTGTTGTTTCGTTCTAGTTGATCAGTAGTGGAGCCCAGTTGGGGTCGATCGGGGACCTTTGTCGCATTTGGGGTTCTTCTTTTATTTTGGTTCCGTAGTCGGACCTTGATTGTATCTGGATGATGTAATGCTTTATTCATGTAATTGTGTGAAGTGGCGATTGTAAGCCAACTATGTATCTCTTTCCCTTATGTATTACATGGGTTGTGTGAAGATTACCTCACTTGCGACATTGCTTTCAATGCGGTTATGCCTCTAAGTCGTGCTTCGACACGTGGGAGATATAGCCGCATCGAGGGCGTTACAGGATCCGGCCGCAGGGCACCCATTCCTGGCCAGATCTGGCTGGAGTTGGGTGGGGCGGCGAGCTTCGGGGCGGAGGCGGCTGCCGGTGGCGAAGGGGTCGAGGAGGCGCGGTCCCTGGCAGCGGCGAGGTGAGGAAGAGGAGACCGGAGGCGACGGCGGCCATCGCCGGAGCGCGAGGGCGCCGACGGCGGAACGGAGGGCGGCAGGGAAGGCGGACGCTGGCGAGCATCGACGGGCGGCAAAGGCGGCGGTCGGGGCGCGGAGGCGAAAGCGGGTGGAGAGCCCGCGGTGGCCGGGCGTCGCTGCGGGCGCGGAGGGGCGCGGGGAGGAGCGGGCCCATTCGGCTGGGCGGGCCTTCCACAGGCCCAGGCGGGCAGCGGCGGTGGGCGCCGACCAGGATCGTGGCACGCCCGGTTTCGAGGAGGCGCTGGCGGCGTGAGCCTCTGGGCGCGACAAGTGGTGGCGTGGAATCCACCGGTGCGGAAAATGAGACAGAGGTGGCGGCGGCTGAGAGGTGGGAAGAGGCTAGGGGTAGGTAGGAGGCCAAAATTGACAGGGGAGGCGTCTATATATAGAAAGTGGGCTAGGGTTAGGGGTTTTGGGAGGTTTTCGAGCCGTACGATCGCGATCATGCGGCTCCGGACAGAGGGGGGACTAGGTGGGCTATGAAGAGAGGCCTCGGGCTGAGTGGAGAAAAGAGAAGTGAGGCCGGGCGACTGTTCTGGAGACCGAAACGTCCGGCGAAAATACCGGCAATGGTATCGCTATGTATTTAACGGTTGGGCTATAAAACGAGCTCCGAATGCGACGAAACTTGACAGGCGCTCTGTCTACACTATAATAAGACCGCATGCCAAGTTTCAATCCATTCTGAGAACTTTTTTCGGCCACTCATGCAACGAGGTAAAAAGGGGCACCGGAGGACATAGGATTGTCGGATTGCAAAACGGACAACGGGGAAAATGCTCGGAAGCATGAGACTATCACGTATGCAAAATGAAATGCGCATGATGACATGGCAATATGCAACACGCAAGCAAATGACATGGCAAAGAAGGCGAATAGCTGGAAGACACTTGGCGCATCGAATCCGGGGCGTTACAACACTCCTCCACTAACAAGAGATCTCGTCTCGAGAACTTAGGACCGATACGGAAGGGAAAAAGGGATGAGGTGAAACAAGAACTCAAGAGAAGAAGCAAAGAATCGAGAGCACTCGAGAAGAAGAGAGGAACGACGAGAATGATGAGAATCGAAAGCTCACAGAATTAGATAGACTATGAAACCACTCCGGTTAGACCGAGATAAGAAACGAATAAGACTGAAAAGTATTTAGGCAGCACTCCGGCTGAACATGGAAAGAATAGAACATGAACTTGAGAGGATGGAATGATACTTGACGAGAGGGACGACACAGAACCTCCGGAAGACTTGAAAGAGTGGAAAGCGAAGAACGGGGAAGAAGATGACAACTTCTACCACGAATGAAATAGAAAGCAACCTTAGAAGAAAGGATTGAACAGAGTTGTTGAGAAAAATCAACAACGAAAAGAATAAGCTTGTTGTGGACTTATGGATAACATCTCAAAATTATGAGGTGATAACCAACCACTAGCTGAAAAGATTAAATAGCTGAGAAGAATGAAGAAATGCAAAACTCCAGTTCAAAAGAATACGGAGAATTAATTGCATTTCGAGAGGCAAGAAGGAAAAAAATACTTGCAGTCCACCAACAAAATCTTGATGAACACTTGAAGAATGAATTAAATCATGAAGAACCACCATGAAGAACTCCGGTAAACAAAAGGACAATGAGATAGAATTGAAGGATGAAAAGAATAAGATGAGCCTTGTGGTGATTTAGATGGAGGTTCCGACGAAATGGCCGAGGAAATTTGTACTCCGGAAAAGAAAAGATGAAAACACTTGAAACTAGAATTTATTCATCAAGAACAAACTCCGAAGGAAGGGTTTAAGCACATAGAGGAAATAAGAATAAGATTTATTGTATGCTTATCCTTCATCAAATTAAATTGATGACAAGCAATGGATTTTTGCATACTACTTATTCTTCTTGAAAAGGTTTAAGGGGGGGGTATAGCACACAACTTCAGAAAGTCTTCATGAACCACCGGTAGGATTAGAAAGAACGAATGAATTAATATGATAACAAATGAAAAGGGGTCTTGAACGAACCACTGTTTGAATTCAAAATTGAATGACGAAGGAGAATGACTCACCGGGAAAAATTAGAAGAACAAAAATGCTTGAGGGGATTTAGATGCAAGAGAACAAAGAGATCATGAGCTAATTAAAGAACACTCGAACGAAGCACCGGGATAATTGGACAACGTTAGCTGGAATGTGAGGACGAAGAATTCTTCTGGAATGATGGCCTCTGGTGAAAAGAAACGGGAAAACAACTCCTGACATACTCCGGATGGGTACGAAAAGATTATAACTGACAAATGGAATAATTTGAGAAGATAACATGAAGCTAGAACCACGAAACTTTGAGAGAACAGACAAGACCTAGAAGGAAAAAAACTCTTCTTCGGTCTTCAAATGACGATGAGAAACACCACCAAAATTTATTGAGATACTCTGGAAGAATGACAAGCGAAGAGGTTGAGCCAACAATGAAAGAATTTGAAAACGATCTTGGAGAAGGCATCTGACTGATGGGATCCATTCTTACGTCACACTTGAAAAGAATTGAGAATAACTCCGGGGGAATCCGAAGAGTCAGGTAAGATCCTAGGAAAAGACATGTGGGTTAGGGCCCACTGAAGATAAAAACACCGTTGGAAAGGGATGTTGAACAGATAGATGATGCACCAAAACAATAGAATTATTTGAATGAGGTGGTAACCTCGAATTAATCCGAACACAGACGAATCTCCTGAGATGTCTTCCGAACTCCAGAATGATTGAATGGCGAGAGGCAAACGAGCAAGAAGAACACTTGATCCAAGGAAAAGAATGTGATCAACCCGAAAAAAAAACTTGAATTGAGTCCACCGAAAAAGAAGAAGAGATGAAGAATGATGAACGAGATGAGAATTCACCGGTTGAAATAATTTATGAAAGACTGAAGAGGCTCCACATGAATGACATTGATGGTCCAAACAGACTCAGACTCCGGGAAGAAGAAGGGTGGGAGGGCGGGAAAACAAAAGCAACTTGGAAGGGGGAACCTAACGAATAACTTGAAGAGAAACACTGGTTGAAAGAATGCAAATGCTTCGCACGAGTAGGATGGATACTCAATTACAGGCTCCGGCTCCAAGATGAAAAAAGGGGTGGGCGGGTGGGAAAAAACAAGGAAAACTTCGGATAGGGAAACAACGTCGATTGAAAAGAACTGAGGATTGAACTTGCAAAAATGGAGAGGGTCGAATCTTCTTGACGAGAAATGCACCGGATAAAAAGAGCCGAGAACCAACGATCAAAAAACCAACTGCGTGATCCTAAAGAAAATTTTGAAGGGGAAGAAAAGTAATTCAAAACACCTACGTCACGATTCCTGACCAGAGCGACGAAGGGGCTGAGGAGTAAAAAGAAATCCTACTCTCCGATATAACTAGACTCCGAAAATACTTTTCTTCTAGACTCAACAACGGCCAAGCTACTCGATCAAACAAGGGGGCTCCTATGGTCAGTCGAGGCTCTGATACCAACTTGTCACGCCCAAGATGCGACCCTATCCAAAAGGAACTCGAAGGTCCCACCAAGGATAGACCCGCATATTGAAACGCTTTTGCAAGGTGGATATCATTACATCAACATTACATAATAGATGGGGATACATACAAGAGGCATACAATGCCACACAAATACAACATCATCTTACATAGGAGCAACATCGACTACAGATGAAACACAAACAGAAACTCAAACGACATCCACCCTGCTAGCCCAGGCTGCCGACCTGGAACCTATCCCCTGATCGAAGAAGAAGCAGAAGGAGAACTCCAAGACAAGCAAACATCGCTATCGTGTCATGATCATCGCATAACCCACTACTAGGAAAAGGGCTATAGATAGGATTGATACTAATGGCGCACCAAGTAAGTAGTGCGCCAGTACTATATACTAATGGCGCACCGGTTGTAGGTGCGCCATTAGTGTGGAAGACACTAATGGCGCACCAGACACACGGTGCGCCACTAGTATTGATTTTTTTCCATTTTTCCATACATACTAATGGCGCATGATGTCAAAGTGCGCCATTAGTAGTTCTAACTAGTAATGGCGCACCTTATAGACAGTGCGCCATTAGTATATTTTCTTTTTACTTTTTTGCAAAACTACTAATGGCGCACCATGTAAAAGTGCGCCATTACTAGTTTAAACTACTAATGGCGCACTTTTGCACAGTGCACCATTAGTATATATATATATATATATATATATATATATATATATATATATATTACTATTCTGCAAAAACTACTAATGGTGCACCACCCACAGTGCGCCATTAGTAACAGAGGTTACTAATGGCGCATTTTGTTTAGTGCGCCATTAGTAACCTGGGACCAACAAGATATTTTGGACAGCCCTCCTACCCACTCACTTTCCCCACTTCATTCTCTCCACCTCCTCCTCCGAGCTTGTCTCGCTGCCTCCTCCTCCTCACCTCATTTCCACCATAGATTCATCAAAATTAAGTGGTGAAATTACCTTTTTGATAGGTAAGTAAGGGAAAGCTATCTTCATGATGTAGATCTACTTTTTTCTCCTAGCTCGCTCCAACAACGTGCACATGCACTTTTGTGGCCTAGCTAGATCTATGTATGTTTGTGGTGTTGCTTGTGTTTGTGGTGTTGTATATATGTTTGTGTTTGCAGTACCGGTATTTGAAATGCGATAGTTGCCAATATTTTGCGGAATGTTGATTCATTTCCGTCAAGCGAGAATTTTGGAACTATGCATTCTTTAGTCCTATTTTAGGAAGGTCATGCCAAAAATTTCTTGGTTCTAAAATATCGTTTTTCTCTACCCTTGACGACCATAGTCCACACGACGATGTTGAAGGCATCGTGAATATGCTGATCTCCATGAAGGCCGAGATGCTTCAAAAGAACGAGACGGAGATAAGACGTCCGTGTCGAAGATGCAAGCTGAAGAGCCTTATTGCGGACCCGGATTTCGGGCAGGTGCGGGACCACCTGCTCTTGCGTGGTTTCATGGATGGCTATCGGTGGCAAGGTGATGAAGATGACTATGAAGTCGTCCATGGGGGCCGGGGAAGAAATGAGGAAGGGCAACAAGACAAGTACCACCGCGGTGAGGGCGGGCAAGAAGACGAAGAATCTCCAGGACATGATCACGGCGGTGATGCTGTAGACAGTCATCATGTAGAAGATGTCATACATGACGATGAGGAAGATCAAGATGAAGGGCATGATCATGAAGATGAAGATGTCGGAGCAGACGACGATGGAGGCTGGGTGCAGGACCCTCATATTAAAGAGCTGCTTCTCAAGCAGACGGATAACGCAAGAGCTGCAGCCCGAGAGAAAGCCAAGATGGATCAATTGGAGATAGACGCGGTTACTCCATTGTATGAAGGATGCAGGCCTGAGGATACCCGCCTGAAAGTAACGCTCATGGCTCTGGAGATGAAGGTAAAACACAAAATGACCGACGCATGCTTCGACGAGAATATGTCATTCTGGCACGAATGTCTTCCCAAGGGTAACAAGTGCCCGACCAGTTTCGAGGAGGCAAAGAAAATCATGTGTCCTCTGGATTTACCGCACGTGAAATACCATGTGTGCATGAACAATTGCATCATTTATCGGGACGAGCACGCGGAGTCTACCATATGTCTGGTGTGCGGCGTCACTCGATACAAGAAGAGGAAGAAAGCTCCTCGAAAATCGGTGTGGTATTTTCCAATCACTCCTTGTCTGCAGCGGTAATTCGCGGACCCTAAGGTAGAAAAGCTCCTGCGTTGGCACATGGATAGGGAGGAGAAGACGCGGGAAGATGACGGAAATGATCCGGAGATAAATAAAAAGACAAGATCTTTGAGTCACCCTAAGGATGCGAGCGGTGGCAAGCGTTGAACTTCAATACCCGAATTTGGGAAGGATCCAGGAACATCGTGCCGGGCGCGAGCACCGATGGATTCAATCCGTTTGGCAGCCAGAGAAGCACACATAGCACCTGGTGCGTGTTTGTGTGGATGTACAACCTTCCCCCAGTTGTGCATGAAGAGGAAGTACATTCACATGAGTATGCTAATTGAAGGGCGAAACAACCAGGAGCGACATCAATCAGATCCGGGGCTCTTTGAAGGAAGAGCTAGACACGCCGTGGAAAACGCCACCAATCGTGGGGACGCAGAGAGAAAGAATATTTCCCTATGAGAGCCGTTGCTCACGATGGTGCACGACTATCTCGATTCTGAGATATCTCGCGGGGCAGGTAGTCCACGGATTTTTGGATCGTAAGGTGCATGGATGACTGGCGTATTGCCAGCTAGATAGAGATCCGGGTCTTGAAAACCATGTTCATGGGACATCCAAGGTGGCTTCGCGATGATGACCCGTGGAGGAAACGCAAGGATCTGTTCGATGGTGAAACCGAACCCCGAAAACGCCCGTGTACGAGGAGTGACGAGGAAATAGACGAGCTGTTGAAAAATTGGAAAGACTGCCCACTGCCGAGAAAGAAGCAAAAGGCGCCAGAGCTAGGAAAAAAGCGAAAGGCGCTAGAGCCGCTGATGAAGGTATGGAAAACGAGGTCTGTTTTCTGGGACTTGCCGTACTGGAAGATCCACCGTCTGCCTCACAGCCTTGATGTCATGCATATCATGAAGAACGTGTGTGAGAGTCTGCTTAGTACCCTGCTCAACATGCCAGAGAGGACCAAAGATGGGCTGAAAGACAGGGCAGACTTGAAATCAATGGGCACCAGGCAGGAGCTAACACATCAAGGCAAGTTTAAATGAGGCCGGAAACAACATATAACAATTCCAGTAAGTCCTCATATGCAAGTTTCAAAGTTGGTCCAGATCTGAACAAACATTAAGTTGAAGTTGTTTAACAGCAAGTTAAGTCGCATCAAGATGGTCTACACGAAATTCTAGTCCAGTTACATATAAAGTTCATTTAGTTCGGACCTAGGGCCTAGAAGATATGAGCAAAACAAGTTAAACATGGCATTGATGCAAAATGCATCCAAACATCAAGCAAACACCTCAAAACAAGGATGCAACATGATAATATGAAGCTTCATGCAAAATCAAGCAAGTTTCATATAGAGCACACTCGAAACGGAGCAACGGATTCAACACCTACACTCTATACAAGTTTAAAGGACAAGCTGTCCAAAACAGCAACTAGGCATATAGCAAGCATCAAAACAACAAGCTACAGCACCCCAACATAAGAACAAAAGCCGTGGGCATGAAGTACAGGTAAAGCATGACAAAACATGAACACTGGGCTATCTCCAGAAAATATTATAACATGCTCAAAAGGAGATGGCAAGATTGCGAATTATCACAATTTCAGACTTGGCAGAAATAACATCAGGTTGCAATATTTAGGGCTATCAAACAACATGTTACAGGAACTTAACATGGCAAGTAAATCATGGCATGCTTATACTAAAGACAAAGAACAAAACTCCCTTACGTAACTAATTCTAAAGATTAACAGAACACATGGTAGCATCCATGCAAACATGGCAAATGATATGACAGATTCAGACATGGCAGGAACAACAATAAGTAGGCATGTTGGTGAGCTCGTACCACTCACCACAGAGCAATACATGGCATGTAAAGGTAACCAATAGTAAGAATACATGTTTATGAAGCTAAGAATGGCAAGAACAAGTTCATAGGGTGCATGGATCACTAGCAAAACACATGGCAAAACTGAACTTAATGTTAACAGGCTGACAGAAACATTATTTAGCAAGTTTGGAGCGAGATAACAACAAGTAACGTCAGGCTATAAATTCAACCAGGGGCATTAATGGATAGAGCATGACATGTATAACAAAACATCCTTAGTGAACATCTCCATATTATGCATAGAATGACTTGTAGAAGCAGGTTTACATACATAATAATATAAAAGAATCAGTCTAGCAAAACAGCAACAGCAAGTACCCTATTTCACGAGATCAATGCACTCACCACAAGACTCAAAAAAATACATGTATCACACCAATGTAAAAATGACATGATGTAGCACAAAACACATGTAGAGCTCATGCTCATAGGATGCACACACAAATGCAACAAAAATGACAAATCACCAAGTTATAACAGTTTCAGCAGATTAACATCATATAGCACTCTTGCAACGATGATTAGGGCATCAAGATGAGCTCAAATGAACATGGTGCAATGTAATGAAATGAAAAGCATCTCTCAGTGAACATTTTGATATATTACACACAAAATCGGAGCAGTATGCATGGAGTTATGATGCGTTGAACATGGCATGAAAATGCAAATATTTCGGGACTTAGAAGAATTTTGACCTCGTGGGAAAGTCAAAGTGGGCGGTGGATCTCGCCGGAACTTCACCGGAGAAGGACGGAGACGGCGGCCGGAATCGAGGGAGAGGTCGGGGAAGCCGAGGGAGGACGGATCCGGCCGCGGGGCACCCATTCCCGGCCGGATCTGGCTGTTGTTGGGTGGGGCGGATAGCTTCGGGGCGGAGGCGGCTACCGGCGGCGAAGGGGTCGAGGAGGCGCAGTCCCTGGCAGCGGCGAGGTGAGGCAGAGGAGACCAGAGGCGACGGTGGCCATCGCCGGAGCGCGAGGGCGCCCGGCGGCGGGAACGGAGGCGCAGGCGGCGGCGGGAAGGCGGACGCCGGCGGAGCATCACCGGGCGGCGAGGCGGCGGGCGCGGGCGCGGAGGCGAAGCGGGCGGCAGAGCCTCGGTGGTCGGGCGATGCTGCGGCGCGCGGAGGGCGAGGGGAGGCCCGTTCGGCCCGGTCGGGCATTCCTCGGCCGGGAGGGCAGCGGCGGTGGGGCGCCGGCCAGGGACGCATGGCGCGCCCCGGTTTGATGAGGAGGCGCCTGGCGGCAGCGCAAGACTCTGGCGGCGCGACAAGTGGCGGCGGGGAATCCACCAGTGCGAAAAACGAGATAGAGGTGGCGGCGGCTGAGAGGTGGGAGGAGGCTAGGGGTAGGTAGGAGGCCAAAATTGGCAGGGGAGGCGTCTATATATAGAAAGTGGGCTAGGGTTAGGGGTTTTGGGAGGTTTTCGAGCCGTACGATCGCGATCGTGCGGCTCTGGACAGAGGGGGGGCTAGGTGGGCTGTGAAGAGAGGCCTCGGGCTGAGAGGAGAAAATAGAAGTGAGGCCCGGCGACTATTTTGGAGACCGAAACGTCCGGCGAAAATACCGGCAACGGTACCGCTATATATTTAACGGTTGGGCTATCAAACGAGCTCCGAATGCGACGAAACTTGACAGGCGCTCTGTCTACACTATAATAAGACCGCATGCCAAGTTTCCACCCATTCCGAGAACATTTTTTGGCCACTCACGCAACGAGGTAAGAAGGGGCGCCGGAGGACATAGGAGTGTCGGATTGGAAAACGGACAACGGGGAAAATGCTCGGATGCATGAGACGTTCATGTATGCAAAATGAAATGCACATGTTGACATGACAATATGCAACACGCAAGAAAATGACATGGTAAATATGGCGAATAGCTGGAAGACACCTGGCGCATCGAATCCGGGGCATTACAGTCGCACCTCCGCCCTTCGAGGCCGTTGGGGCTTCACCAACGGTCTCGTCCACCACATCGTAGCGCTCCGCTGCCACTCAAGATCTGCATCCGTGCGTGGCGAGCCAACGCCAGCGCATCACCCTCAACGGCTCTGAAGTGACCCACACTCTAGCTAAGCGAGCGTTCCCAAACGCCGGCCCGAACTAGGTATCCACACATCACTCCCTTGTGCACTGTTCCGACAATGTTTGGATATCCTTTCACTCCTCTCTTAGCTTACACGCCTATGAAACTCTGACTTTAACTCTTCTTTCTTCTGGAGATATCATCTGAAACAAGCAAATCCATTTTTTAGCGAAGCATGACGGCACTAAGGGATCTGGTACACATCCTGCACACCCGTATAACCTTGTAAGTATCTGTCCTACGGTACAACATCAAGGTCGATTCCTCTTATTTGATCAACCATTCGCCATGTGAAAAATGCAGAGGGGGATGCAAGGAGCACAAGGCCTGCACATCCAAGCAAGTGGTAACATGGACTTGTATTTCATTTAATTCGTACTGGCGTTCGTGTATGATTTGTGTGGAGTGGCGGATCCACAAATTCAAGTTACCAGGGCGAACATTTAACTTAAAAAAATACGAAGGCACTTGCACTCCGGAAATCAACATAACTTGAGAAATTTGAAGCTACATGCACATTGAAAACCAGCTAATGATCCAAATTAGTTTAGATTATAAACACTAAATGATGCAAGCACCAAAAAACACAAAATGCAACATGGTGTACAAGGACTATAAACATGGTCTGTACCTACTTGAATTATTCGTTCTCTGGCTGAAAATATCGAAGTGCAATTGCACCTATAACCAGTTCGCAAACTGCATAACGATATATCTATCCTGCACAAGTATGCCAATAGTTTCAAACAACAGATTAGAAAAGTATTTATGCTATGTTGTCATGATACGGGGACTTTCTGGTAGATGGCCTCGACGTTTCCTCAAGCTATGAAAATGCACTATAATTTGCTTGTCATCAATGCCTGCCAATCTCTGTCTCTCTTAACATAGTAGATCATCATTAGACACTAAATCCTCCAATGAGCTTGCAAAATGTTTGCATTAGACCCCTCATTAGACACTATATATTCATCACCAGGAGCATGTAAAATGTTTGCATCAAATCCTTCATTAGCAGTCTGTTCATTAGACACTTCAGGCTCAAGAACAACATGAGCTTGTATGTTTGCACCGGAAACTTGATTAGATACATCAGATTCATTCAGTTCAGTATAAATTGGGGGAGTTATAAAATAAGTAGAAATTGGTTTCATTTTCACATAGATTCCCTACATACAAGCAGTTTTACAACACCGTCAGGTTTAACTATTGGCCAGAAATTGAAGAGTTGAATTAGATATAATCGGGGATGTGATGTACCTTTCGTTCGCATGCTACTCTTGCAAGCTGCGATCGTCTGCTTTGCATAAGCTCGATGCCATGCCGTCTTTGCCGCCCTTGCCTCCCACACGAGCTACACCTGTGGTTGGATCTTCATCTTCTTGTCCTTCTGTTCGCTTGAAGCCCGGCGACCGCCCACCAACGAGGGCGCGAGGAAGTGCTGTGTCGGTCTGTCTAGTGGCGGCTAGGTTAGGAGCGAACCAGACTAGAGGCTGGAGAGAATGAATTGGGATTTTTCCTGTTGTCGATCGATATGGGAGGAGCTCGTTTGGGTCGTGAGCCTGCTCTATGGCCTGCCTTGCACTTATGTTATTGGCCCATCCAAATTGAAACATTTTTCTTCATTTTTTACATTGCCTGCTCGTGTGTTGGGATGAACAAAACTAGCATGGGCCAACCTAGACGACTCAAACTAGGTGCAAACTTTCCAGCCACCTGAGGCGGCCGCCCATACCAGCCCCTACGGTGGCGTCGCCCCTTTTTGCGTGTATGATTGGATAGTGAAAAATATTCCAGTGGCGCTTCTGATTTACCCACAGAATGGTTGAATTGCTTGTTTCTACGAACTGAGTTCGCCAATATTGTGAAGGATGAGCAGACTAAGGCATAGCCTAGTGGTGGGAAGGGGCTGATGCCTTCCCACCCACCCAGGTTCAAGGCATGGTACTTGCAATTTGGGTTTGTTGCGCCAATTATACTGTAGGGGTTCCCTTACAGTCTTTCTATCAAAAAATAATGTGAAGGATGACAGTCTTTTCATCCTATTGTAGATTGCTTAGATCTCGATATGCCAAAAGAAATCGCATGAAATATACCGTAAAAGCCAGTGTGATGTGTGTGGCTACAACTAGTCTGACTACACGTCCTCATATAACATATCAAGGATGCACCATCTTACCAGATTAACCATTCGACTTACCAATGCAGTGTGGGAAGAAAGAAGTCTTGGGACTGTGTATCCAAGCAATTGATGCCATGGACTCCTTCATACAACCTTGTAAGCGAAAAAGAAGTTGTAGTGTGCCTGTACAAAGAACTAGCGTAAGTTCAGTTACCTGCTTCTCGGAATTTTAGTTAGCCACTTGTTGCAAAAAATTTCAATTACGTTGCTTGGCTTAATTTAGTTTGCTATTGATTACATAATGCCACAGCTTGTTAATCATAATGTAGACTGTGCCTATCTATGTGTTTGATACTTACTATGAAGAATTACCTGTTTGTCTTTACTTAAATATCTACTTGTTTGTTTAACTACTTTGCTGCTGCAACAGCGGGTTACAATGATGTTAATAACTACTTCTCAACATCGAATTGAAACTCTTTAATTCCTTGTTTGTTTAACTGGTTTGCTGTTATAACTCCCAGTTGAGATGTTTTGCTAACTTCAACTTTTCTGAATCCAATCGGAACTTTAATGGGAAAACAGATTAGCCCAAGATCAAAGAGCGAGGTCCCCATGGGCGTTGCATCATCCCACAACAGTGGCACCGGCCCAATCATGCGTTATGAATTGCCAACTGCTGATGCTCTAGAGGCTAAACTAGTGGCAGAAAGAGATTCTGCTTCTGCACCTAGAGATGAAGTTGACATGTTGAGGAAGCAAACAGCACAATCACAAGCAGTACTCAAGACAACCATTAAATATTTGGTGGATTTCAAAACGAAGCAAGCTGAGACTAACCAGATTGTTAAGGTCCTGAAGGAAAAAAGGAAATTAAATTCCTACTTGGTAAGTAATAGGTGAAATGTTCTTTCCATCATTGAATAACCTTTGTGTTGTCTGTTCATGTAATAAATCGAACCATTTGTTTTAGAGATCATGTAATAATTGTTTTTTGTTTTTTGATTTGTAATTTTATTCGAGCACAAGTCTGTATTAATTGATAAGACTCAGAGACGTTTCAGTTGGATTGCTGTGCCAGACCTACAAATATGCCAATCGGGCTAAATGTGCATTTAGCAATAGTAGTAGTATAGATGGACCATAAGTGGCACGCATCAAAAACGGCCAAGATGTTGGCTAAAAAAAGGATGCTGTTGTAGCCAAAAAAAGTACAGCGGCCTGGCTTATGTATGTTAGTTGATATTATTGATCCATATACTCTATAAGTGTTTGTATGTCTGTTAGTTCTGTACATTCTTGGTTGATTGACTCGGTTTTTGAATCTTGATACATCGCTTGTGTACATATCTAAATGGGAGTACACATTATGCTGTGTGTGACATTTGAGTTGGACATGAAGTGTTCCAAATATTTGAATTCACCTTAAACTGGATTCTAGCTTCTGATTTTGAGTATCGGCATTTGTAAACCATATTCATATATGACAGTGGAATACATCTTTCTCGTCCTTTTGAAGATATATAAAAACACATAGAATGATTTATAAAGATTCATATAGGAATACAAAATGGATTCAAATTTAGTTGCCATGGTAAACGTGGATGCTTATTGTCCCAAAATTTTAAAGAAGCGGCAAAATGTCCACTCCCACGTCGGCTGCCCGATGCCAAGTGTTTGGGAGATGGAAATAATTTTCTACCCATTACACAGACAATCCATCGGCCCGATTTCCACTGCTCTAAATAGGGGTAGGTTAGTAACTTCAATTAGACGTGACACGACCGCCTCTGAGCCCATTCCGACACGGTGGGCACCTAACATGGGCGGCAAAACACATTTGATTCAAGCTCGTCCGAAAGACCCCTATTTCTCCCTCCATTCCCCATTGATACACGGTGGGCGGCAAAACAAACTCGACTCGGCCGAAATCGATGTAGGCAAATATTTTCAATAGGGGAAGGTTTGTAACTTCACTCAGACGTGACACAACCGCCCTACCAGTCAGCCCCGTTCATACACCATGGGCGCCAACCACCCTATCCTCACCCGAAATCGCTCTGGGCAAATATTGGCGAGATGCGAGATTGCCGTCCTATCCCCAACCGACGAGACGTCCAAATTATAAACGGGGGCTAAGTTCATAACTTTCCCATATTTGAGACAAGCGCGTCCCAAAAACATGGTTCCCTGTACCTCTCCCTCCATTTTCCCATTCATACACCGTCTGTGCTATAACACCCCATCCCCACACCAGCCTCCGTCCGCCACCCCATCCATCACCGCCGTCCTCCACCACATCTATCGCCACCGTACTCCACCATGCTAGAGCGCCTACCAAGACCGCGTCGTCCACTGCTAGAGATGGACGTTTCTCATCCACGGCGACGGACCAATAGCCTTGCATCATGCCCTCTCGCTTCATCGGCGCCGTCGTCCTCTTTGCGGGGGCTGCTCAGACGACCTTCTCTTCCACCGCAACGGGACTTATCCCCCAATGCACCCATCTACCGTCGCAGATCTGCTTCAACGCCACCGACAACCATCGCACCCCCGATGCCTACACGGCACCCCAAGAGAGGTGGTACTTCATATCTCCGCAAATTTTTGATCTCAACCAGAAAATAGATCTTAACTTGGTTACTCTACTTTCTTTTCAGCTCTCAGAATTTACTCCCTCGATCCCATAATATAAAAACGTTTTTGACACTACACTAGTGTCAAAAACGTTCTTATATTATGGGACGGAGGGAGTAGTTCTTAGTTCGAAGCAAACAATGGATGCTAAATATCATTTCTCTGGTTTGCAGCTTCAAATCATCCATGGCACAGCCATAATACGGTTTAATTGATCATGCTTAGGGTTTAATTGATCATGTTGGTTCCGTTGTGGTTTCTTTAATAGAAATCGGAGGGATACCCTCTTTTGCTAAAAAAATATGCTTAGAGTTTCCCCCTTTTATGATCACTATACAATCAGAATACGTGCTTCATGTCATAATAATACTGCTCCACCCATCAAGCTAAACAAGCTTAGTTGTTCAAATACGAATATGATATTATTAAAATAGAGTTGTTTAATTGGTCAGCTAAATGTTCCTAAATTAGTTTCCATAATGCATGTTCGCCCCTCAGGTGTGTATCTCTACAGGGTGCCCATGGTGGGCCAGCCCACCCTGGTATTTTGGGTCGTCCTAGGCCCCGATTCCCCTTTGTTACTGCAAGGCTTCGATCTCTACTGCCTCACCCTTTGCCTCGCTTGGCGACTTGCAAATCCCTTGACGGTATGACTCTAGGAGGAGACGACGGACTAACAGGAGGCCAGGAGCCGCTCGCCCAACAACGTCACCGCTGCCCGGGCGCGCCGCCGTGCCTACCTTCCCAGTCCATTCAGGGCTCAGGCGTGCAGCACCCACCAAGCCAACCAGATTTATCCTGAGATACGTCCTCAACACTTAGCAGCCACTCCTCATCACCCATTTTCTAATTGATTCATTACTCATTAGGCAGGACTTTCATTAGAGTTTGTTGTGTGCTCAGTGCTACCTACACTTAATGGTTCAGATGTATTTCGGTAATCTTTAGTACCTCTAAAGTTCACAGGGTTTTCAAAATTCCAGCCCTCGGAACAGACACTAGTCATTTTGAATTGTTGGTCGTAGTGACATTGACCCAGATTACTACTGCAAGCCAGGATTTTTGACAATTTTACTTGTCTTTCTTACTCATTCGATATAATATCCAATTATTCACGTCGATTAGTTGCAAACAATAAGTGCTAGACAAACTTCTTCATTCAGATTTTGGACGGTCTCTTACTGCAGTTACAATTCTGCATACTTGTCCTAGTAAGCTCACAAGTAAATGATTGATTGACTACATCTATCCTTGCATTGTCATATTTGTTGTCAATATTCTTTTAGGGTGGACCACCTTGTTTCTAAATACTAGAACCGTAGACATGTGTGAATAGTATTTCTCTATGTGATCTCTTCCATCATGTGTGGGCAACGAACACTGCTTTGTATAGAAAGAAAGTGTCATTTCCAGCTTTTACATAGGTTTCAATCTTTTACATGGAATACAATCTGCTACTTGCTTTGTGTTGCACTACAGACACTCTACCCTTGAAGCCAAATATTATGCCACTCATAATTGCTTAGTTTATTTGTTCAAATATGAATTTCATATGATTCTAATGTTCCTACATCAGTTTTGAAATGTGTGCCTGCCTGTTATAGAGACATAAGGGGTTTGTATTTACGTGTGTGTGCAGTCAAGACGGTTGGGGTGAACTATGCATATGCAGGGGTTTATAGGGAGACACTCTTCGAGTTGAATCCGCAATGCATTCCATAGATAATCTGACTACTTTTTATGTTTTCGTGAATCTCAGATTCTGAACAGCATCATAATGACTATGAGCTTGCGCGCATGAAAAGAATAAAGCAGAACAATGCCATGGCTGTCAAACTTGGCATTAAGGGACTGAAATCAAGTCTGGATGCAATGCAATGCAAACGTTCTCCACCTACAGATTCATGCTTAGAATATGATCCTAACAGTGATTTTGAGCTAGAGGGAGACCTAAGTCAATGTAGCCCCTAGTGGAGGAGTCAGAGGAAGATGGCCTATCTTATTCACCCATCAAGGTACTTGCTCTAACTTTCCAAGGTTACATTGCTTGCACATATCTTGCAACTGATGCTTTGCATTGCTTCTACTTTGTTGAACCGCCATTAGCTTAGCTTACACATCGTATATGTGAATACGCCCTTCCTATCCATTTTTAGTACATATTCCATCTGTCATCATACCATATTTATCCATTCAAATGTTGTTCTTGTGTATTAGACGTTCAAAAGGAAGAGGGTGATTGCTGATCGTGCAGGAGCACAAGCAAACTATTTGGAAAAGGTAGTGGCACTTGATAAATCAAATAGCCCATTAGGTGTAGTTGCAATATCACCTGACCTACAAAACACCCCAACTCTAGCAGACTCTAGCCCTACTACACTGGTCATTTCTGATGCCCGAACTCAGCAGACCCCAACTGCAGCAAACAGTATGATTATGCCAGTTGACATAGCACCAGCTGTATGACGGAAAACCCCCATTCCAACAAAGAGTACACCAAATCCAGTTGCCAAATCCCTTTTCGAACCAGAGAGAGCCCCAATTGCAGCAAATAGGACCCCTATTCCATTTCTTCCCAGTTTGGAAGACGAATCTTATGTTGTTGTCAGGAACTTTGTGCGCATCTTTCCTTCATGGAAAGATTATACCGCAGACACAGAACAATTCCCAGTCTTCCTCCGCAACTTACGCGTAAGTAATGTACTAATGTTATTCATGGTCATTACTGCATATGTTTCTGCTGAGAGAAGACACAAGATTTCATTCTTTTAAATAGGCGTGGAGCAAACTGGATTATGATGACGAGCAAGGGTTGGTTGCGCTTTTCAAGCACTCGTTGATGAAGTATCATTCCTACCTGAGGCAAGCGCACTTCGATGGCAAGCCTCTGAACGAAATTTCTGTAAAGTCTTCGGTGCTAGATTTATCCGATGGTGACTGGAATAATCTTGTTACATATTGGTCTTGGCTGCAGCGTACGGTACTGTCTATGATATCACATCACAATTTGAACTACATTTCGCATTTGCCTTAATGTCTCACTTCTACAAAAATCTGTTAGCGGAAGAACATTCGTTCTCAAGGGACCACAGAATCTCGCAACTATACTGCACACTGCATTGCTCTTGTGAGTACCTCTTGCCCTGTATGACCATACTTACTTCCGTAGCTATTTGATTATGTAGCATCACTGCACATGTTAGCCTCGTAATCGTCCATTTGGTGGAAATTATAAGATCCGTATGGACTCTTACATAAATTTAGAATCAACCCAATGCTTTTGAAGAGGTTTAGCTATGCACTCCTCTTGTAAGTACTGAACGTGGTCTATCACTGTACTTACACTAACAGCTACTCCCTCTGTCCCATAATATAAGAACATTTTGTACAGTACACCAGTGTTCAAAACACTCTTGTATTATGGGAAGAGGGATTGGTTCATTTTGTTGCATTCTGCATCTTATCTCCCTCGCCCACCATTTACTAAAAAAGATCAGATCTATATTCAATCTTACCAACAAGTAGAATACACAGACAATGCCAGTGCAGAAGTGTAGCCCATTGTTCTTGTCAGTTCATTTTATCCTGTAACGCTTGTACTTCCAGGAATTGGTAGTTGATTATGTAGCATCAATCTGCATCTTATCTTCATTATCCTCTATCCCTTCCAGTATTATCATATCTATAATTACTCTCTACAAAATGTAGAGTACATGCAATGCTTATGAAGAAGATTTTGTGCTGAAATTCTTGAGTTATCCTTCCCTTGACATGGAGAAGGGCATTATAAAGCCGGTGTTAACTGTTAATGTAAATCAGTCCTTCTAAAGCCTTTACTGTTGTTTAATTTGGTCATACTCCCTATCGTTTACTGCTGTTTAGTTTGATGTTTCTACCAAAATGCATGTTCGCAAGAACCATAAGTTCTAATACTTGTAAAACCAAATTCCTTATTCATACCATGCACATTACTTAATACTCCCTATATGTATGCTTGTTTTTGTGGATCTATAATCCAGTGTGTGGTGAAGCACCCCACGTTTGCACCTTGTCATCTCCTGTTTTATCTTACTGATGTGGCTGATGATATGAACAACATGCCATGCACATTATCCAAAATAGATACAATGATTTTCTTTGCCCTTCTTCTATGCTTGTTATGTTGACATGGTAATCCAGTAGTGTGGTGAAGCTCCCCGTATTATGAACAATGCCAAATTATGCTAATGATATTTTGAACTAACTCTTTATTTTCTAATTTGAAATTGGATGGAATTGACAACACAGTTATCATCTTTGTTAATACACGTGCAAAACCTGTCATCTCTCTGCTTTGTTTCAGGGTGATATGCCTGATGGCATGCACAAGTCTGCTGAAGGCTGTGAGACAAACCCAACATATATTGCAGCAAAGAAGGCAAAACATCCTGAAGATAGCAAGACAACCCCAAAGTCTTGTGTTGATGCAGTGTTCAAGTTACTTGAGACTAACAGTCAGACAAGCTCACAGAATTCGTTGTCTGAATCAGTTCAACTTCTTCAGTCCCAAATTCTAGCAGAAAGGCACTCTGGAACTCAACTTCGACTTGAAGTCCTATCTCTAAGAAAGATTGCGGAGAACATCAATGAGAACCTCATCACTAAATAGCTACACCTGGAAGCTATGACCGACATGCTAGGCCGGTCTGACAACCTTGCTCAGCAGCTTGCGCAGCACTTCCCCCGCAAGGCTAACCTTTCTTGAACTGTCTTGGAAGTGGTCTCGGTTCACTATTATTTTGTTAGGCTGCAATGGTGCCCAGTTTTTGTAATCTGCTTCTTCATTGCGCTTTATGATCATTTGTGGCGAACTTCGATGCCCAGTGGATGTAATATACCTTAAATCCTTTACTGTATAGTGTAGGTTTATTCTTAGTTACTATGCTGTAAATCTTTATTGTACAGAGTAGGTTTGTTCTTAATTCCTACTAGTTACTGTCATCATTCGCTATCTGAAAAAAAATCAGATGTAGTCGACCGGGCCGAAACATTCGACTCTAACGGGCCTGGTTTTTATCGGGCCACAATTGGGCCGACCTACGTCTTTCTTGTGCCCAAATGATTGGGGCCTTCACAAATTGCGCCAGGCCCAAACTTACACCAGCCAATATTTTAGTTGGGCCTTTTGTTGACCCAGCGCTTAGTTTGGGCCAGGTAGCATTGGGCCATTAACAGGCTGAATATTGTACTGTCCTGTTACGTCAGAGATGAAACCACGGGCCTTTAGCAGGCCAAAATGCATGTTGGGCCTCAATTTTCACTAGTCGTCGACGGGCCTTCAGCAGGCCGAAATGTAGACCAGGCCTTTTTGGGCCCAGTTAGCTCATGGGCCGTTACCAGGCCGAAAAATATCTCGGTCCTTTGTTAGCCCACTGATATCATGGGCCTTTAAGAGGCCGAAAGCTTAGTATAGGCATCAACATGCCGAATTACGCGACGGGCCTTTAACGTGCCCAAAGTCACATTGGGCTTAATTGTTGCCACCTTTAGCACGGGCCATTAGTGGGCCCGTTGTCCCGTCGGACCATATATGGCCCACGGGCAGCATGGGCCATTCCCAGGCCGAAAGTCACACTGTGCTGAAATGGGCCCATGTCTACATCAGGCCTCTAACAGGCCAAAAGTCACTGGGCTATAGTTGGTCCCAAATATTCGGCGAACAATTAATGGGCCAGATCTAGCTTCGGGCCGCAAATGGGCCCAATTATTGGGCAAACAATTAACGGGTCAGATCTGGCTTCGGGCCGTAAATGGTCCCAAATATTGGGCGAATATTTAACGGGCCAGATCTGGCTTCGGGACGTAAATGGGCCTTTATTAAGCAGGTCATTATTGGGCTGGCCCACTAGTACCTGATTAAGTACTACGGGCCTTTGACTGGGCCGGCCTTTTTAACCTATATGGGCCTCTGTTGGGCCCAGCCACGTGTCGACGCATCATAGGCATGTCTCCTCCAATGGACGGGCAACATCTGGCCCACTGACGAGCTGCAGGTGTTCCCTTCGGCCAATCAGAATTTTACACGTGGAAATTTCCCATTGGTTAGGGCTGCTAACGGGTTATCGGATCCAAAATCCGACCTGATAGCTTAACGGCATTCCGTTACGGTGGATGCCACGTGTCGGTCACCCTTGACGAAAGCACTTCTGTGACGTGCGATTTATCGTCATGGAAGTGGACACTTCCGTGATGATAATTTTGGTAATGTCATGGAACACTTCTACGACAGCACATGTATGACTATCTTGATTCTGTCATAAAATCATCATGGATGTAAATGCAAGACAAAAAACGCGACCTACTGTGACAAACACGTATCATCATGGAAGTGTATTTTTTTTGTAGTGCTGGTCGTAGCCACCACTGCTCAAGCTCTCATCCGAGGAAGAGCTGCCGTCATGGAAGGAGGAGCGCGTGTCGCCAAGACCAAGCTCGCCTTCGCCACCATCTTCGTCGCTCCCATCCTCCGGGCAGCACCCCAGCGGCGGCCGTCCTCCCTGAACACCCCCACATAGAGGGTCGCCAGGCCGTCGTACTTGAAGTCGAAGGTACACCTTCCGCCCAGGCCACGCGCGTGGGCGAAAGTCTGCCAGCCATAGGTCAGGACCACATTGCCGGAGGCGGAGACCTTGGCACCAACCCACGAAGCTCTGCTGCAGCAACCGTCGGTATACAGCCAGAGACCATCAGGCCCCGAGGAAGGAAGTTCGCCGGAGAAGAAACGCGGAAGCCGGAGCGAGGTGCCGACCGGGCTCTCCGACCACACCATGAATTCAGGGAGCACGTCTAGTGAATATAAGCGCGGTTGAGGCGGGTGCACGATCACCGCGTGCCTCCCTTCGTCATGGGGGCTGCTCCAAAGCCGGTGGGCCCTGCCGTGAGAAGAGGTGCCATTACGGGCACCAAGAGGAGTGGCGGCTCTGGGGGATGCGCGCCCGCGCCACCCTAGGGGCCGCCATGGGAGCTACGAGATGCTTGCGGGGGCGACCGCGACCTCTCTTGGGAGGTGGAGCGGCAGTCCCCTCCTTGGAAGCCTTCCCCTTCTCGGTCGCTGAAAACCTCCTCGGCGATGCCATGGGCGCAAGGTGGAGAAGAGAAGAAGAAGGCAAAAGCAAGACGGACGAAAGATGGGCAAGGGGCTCTGCCTCTCCCTTGCATTAAAAGTCAAGAGAGGCCAGCCGTCGGCCTCCACGACCTCGCGAGATCTTCTGCATGCCGCATCATCCTGTCAAGTCGAACGGTTGCCAAGGCAGCATGGGGAAGCGGAGTCGCCCACGTCCCATCAATCGCCACACGTCATCAAGGCTACAGGCGGTTAGGGCCTGCAGTGCTCCGCACTTGCCCTTTGGCATCGCCTGGAAGACAAGTCCGAGCGTGCCTTGGGCCCGTGGGCTACTGTCGGCGTCCTGGATATGGGGGTATCTAGCCCTACCAGTCTGCAGCCCACCACATGGCTCCATCGACGGCCTGGTATGGCCTAGCTTCAGCGTCAACAACTCGACACCCTCGTGAGGGGCTGAGCCTCGCGAGGCGGACCATGCCAAGACCCCCGAAGGGATTGGCCTCCCCAGGCTGGCTCCCGAGGGGCAGAGAGTTCTATGCAGGGTTTACCTCACGAGGCTCAAATGACGTGAGCCATGACGACCAAGGTCAAGCGGGCGCCAGGCGGGCGCAGAGCGCAGGTTTCCTCTTTGGTGCAAAGGAGGCAAGCCACAGGCGCGGAGCCCCGAGGAATCCACCGAAGGTTCCCATTCTGGTGCAATGAGACCAAGACCGCCAGGACAGCAGGATGGAGGTCATCGACGAGCCCATCGCATCATCACGACCAGAGGCTTTTCGCAGGCGAAGACTACTTTTGTCAGGATAAGCTATACTACTTGTCCCCTTTCAAATCTGGTCGTTGTGGGATCCCTTCCCGCCAACATTTGGGAAGAGGACCAAGGCCACTATAAATAGGACTAGCCACCACCATAAAGGAAGGACAAGCCGAACTAGCTCATACCTCACCAGCTCCCTTTAGCTCAAGAATACCTCACCTCCTGAGGCCAGTCCATCCATTGTACTAGTTCATCCTCAGCCCTCCGAGGCAATCCACCAAAACAATGGAGTAGGGTATTACACCGCAAGGTGGCTCGAACCAGGATAAACTGTCGTGTCCCTTTGTCCCTTTGAGCTCGTTGCGCTAGGCTTAGGAGGATCGCGAGTAGGCAGGCTGGGTAGGTTGAGATCTTCGCACACACCCCAGAGTTCGAACCTCTCAAGGGTTTGCGGAACCCGTAATCTGACACATACCCTGCATGGTGGCCGCCTGGCTGAGATCCCATCAATTTGATAAACTCCAGCAGCTTGAGTTCTACCATGAATATAGTGATAGGTTACTACCAAGAGCTGCATCTGTGCCCTCACCACCGATGCCCATATCATGGTTTTCCTCCTCTCTCCACGCCGCCACCTTGACCCAGTGCCATCTAGCAGACAATCTGGTACAAATGCTTCCACTCCCCCTGCTGAAAAAACGTGTGCTTGTGTTGGTTGATCTGTCAGTGGCCTCACTCCAAAGCATCATCCACTCCAGCTGCCCTGCACTGGAGCGTTTGGTGCTTGTTTTTGGACTAGGAATCCATATCCCTTGTCTCAAAATAAAGTCGCCTCACCTTGTAAGCTTTGGAATTCATTGTGAAGGACAAGAGCTCATCATCGAAGATGCCCCTTCACTTCAAAGGTTGCTCCTTGATTGTTGTTATTAACCTTCGCAAATAACTGTGGTCTCTGCGCCTAAACTAGAGACCTTGGGTGTACTTCCTCATCCGTTTGATGTTACAAGTTGGTAGTTAGCTCGACACTTGTTCAGGTACTGTATGTTATCCATGTACACTTTAGTAATTTGCATTTTTGATTTGTGCGCATAAGTTAAATATCATCTTGGAGTACACTTTTGGTGCTAATATTATGTTCTATGCTGAATGAAGAGCTTGTCCATAGATGGTGTATCAGGGGTGCTGGATTCTGTCAAGACCTTATATATTTATAAAGGGTGTATTGATCTGAACACCACTATTGGCTTCCTGCGATGCTTTCCATGTTTGAAGAATTTGTATATAAAGGTGATGATTTCACACACATTGAAAGCCCATATATAATGTGAATTACCCGTTCAGCTGCCGTTCCTTCGACATACTCTATTTTAGAAATTAAGTGTTTTCAATCTTCATGTCTATTTAGGTATTAGGACTTCATGAAAAAGGTATAACCAATCGATGGCAGAGGAAGCACAAGGATTTTCTCAGATCTCATGACATTCGTTTGAAGACAATAACAGTGGAAGGATATGCATCCAACCATCTAAACACTGGCTCTGTCACATTCATCATGAGGAATGCGAGGGCACTATTGTCCTTGAGGATTAATTTTTTCAACAAGAAATTTCTCACAGAACTGTATGTTGAACAACATAAAAATAAGTTTCAGGTGGACCTAAGGGCTTCTGATCATGCTTGGCTTATATTTACAACAACTTGTCATCATAATGGACCAATAGATCTTTTGTACCGGGATCTTGATTTTATGGATCGGACCGATCCATTTGATTGTGACTGCCAAAAACTTTGGTTGAGTTAGATGATATTCCCTGTTCAATTCGGGTTATGTGTAAACCTGATGAACAATTAATCCTCGTGCTTTTGTACCTTTTGTATGCTGGAGTTAGACATTGTTGCCTTTGCAACTAGGGTTTGACCCATATTTTCTTTCATATTGGGCTTTGATCTTTGTTCATTATAGAATTCACAAGTTCTTAGCACCGCCCGCACCCACCAAACTTATTTTCAGCTAGCACATCAAATGGGGTGTAATTCTTAATAGTAGAGGCTGGATGGTAATGGCAGATTTGGATTCTGACATTTGGGAACCACGAGGAAAAAGCCTATCTAGGGCGGTGCCGACTCGACTGTAAACATTGAGAAACCTAGTTTTAAAATTATTGTAAATCCAAAACTGAACTCAAAATCATGAAATATCGCATGGTGTTATGACATGGCACCAACATGCTGTGGTAAAAAAAAGTCCAATTTGGGACAAGTTTTGATATAAACTTCTTACAAACCAGAGCTTCTCTCAAGAAGCCTCGTGCTTTCGAGAGGGAACTTGTCACCTATATGTGTGCGAAACGACATACAATGTTTCTCCCCACCTTGATTTATTTTCAGAGGCAACATGCAACTATAGGAGTGTCATCCTAAAAAAATGAAATTATTCAGCGTTTGTTTTGCGTTTTTATGCATTGTTTGAGTTTTTCTTGGCATTTTTGAACATACTTTGCTGTGTGCAAAGGTCATGTGTCTACTAGCCACCTATGTAATTGGATGTTCAATTTGGTTATGGAATTAAGTCCTTATAAGTACATATATTGTTGTTCTGTATGCAATGACAACGCACACGGACCATACTAGGAAACTCGTCGGTGATGAATTCATCAATAACTAACAATCGTATACCAGCAAACATTTGCCCACAACACACACGACTTATTAGAAGAAATTTTCTATGTTATTATGGGTATTCGCACACATTTCTGATTAGGAACCATTTTGTCATATATCGCACACACCATGATCTAGCTGACCGTTTCTGTTGTGTTGCCTAATCACAAACAGTTCATCTGAGTGAACTGTATGCCGTATATTGCACACACCTTCATCTGGCTGCCTGTTTTTTCTTGTTCCGCCTAATCACAAATAGTTGATCCGAGTGAACCATATGTTGTATATCACACACACCTTCATCTAATTGCCCGTTTCTTTCGTTCTCCTCATCGCAAACAGTTAATTGAACTGAACCATATGCCTTGCATCGCACACGCAACCAAAATCTGAACCGTGTTTGATGCATCCGTCATCGCAAATGTTTTGCACCTTTTTTGACATATTTTTACACCACCGTTTGTGATTATTGCATCGCACACAGTTTTGTCGAAGGGTCTCTGATCGTAGTGTCGCGTTAGTAGCATCCTGCAGTAGTGTATATATCAATCTTTACCTCCGGACTATCTGGAGCTCCTCATCATGTCCGTGATTTGATATGAGACTCCAAACAACATTCGGCAACCAACTCACATGACTCATATAATACTATATTGTCAATGAACATTAAGCGTGCGGACCCTACATGTTCTAGAATGATGTAGACATGACCGAGACACTTCTCTGGTCAATAACCAATAGTGGGACCTGGATGCCCGTATTGGTTCCTACATATTCTACGAAGATCTTTATCGGCCTAACCTTAATGACAACATACATAGTTCCCTTTGCCTGCCGGTATGTTACTTGCCCGAGATTTCGATCGTCGGTATCTCCGTACCTAGTTCAATCTCGTTACCGACTAGTCTCTTTACTCGTTCCATAATACATCATCTCATAACTAACTCCTTAGTCACTTTGCTTGCAGGCTTCTTTTGATGCTGTATTACCGAGAGGGACTAGAGATACCTCTCCGTCACACGGACTGACATATCCCAATCTTGATCCATGCCAACTCAACATACACCTTTGGAGATACATGTAGAGCATCTTTATGATCACCCAGTTACGTTTGAACTAGGTACTCCTCCTGTATCCGGGAGTTGCATGATCTCATGGTAAAAGGAATATGTATTTGAAATTAATAAAGCAGTAGCAATAAACTGAACGATCATATGCTATGCTAACGGATGGGTCTTGTCCATCACATCATTCTCCTAATGATGTTATCCCACTATCAAATGACAACTCATGTCTATGGTCAGGAAACCTTAGCCATCTATTGATCAACGAGCTAGTCCAGTAGAGGCTTACTAGGGACTTGGTATTTGCTTATGTATTCACACATGTATTTAAGTTTCCAATCAATACAATTCTAGCATGAATAATAAACCTTTATCATGATAAAGGAAACATAATAATAACCACTTTATTATTGCCTCTAGGGGGGAGCGCTCAGTGTTTCCATTGATAAACCTTTATCATGATAAAGGAAACATAATAATAACGGCCGGACTCGAAAATTGCCTTAAGAGGCTGCTCTGTACTTCTGCCGCGAGAGCCGCTGTGTTCCTCCGTTCGGAGGGAGCGCTCAGTGTTTCCATTGACCATGATGACTCCTCGAGGGCCTAGCATCTTGAGCTTGAGGTATGCGTAATGCGGCACCGTGTTGAACTTTGCAAACGCGGTCCGTTCGAGCAGAACGTGATAGCCACTGCAGAACGGGACTATGTCGAAGATTAACTCCTCGCTTCGGAAGTTATCCGGGGATCCGAAGACCACTTCGGTGTGGTGAGCCTGCATAATTGGCCTCTACACCTGGTATGACGCCTTTGAGGGTCGTCTTTGTAGGTTTAATCCTTGAGGGGTCTATGCCCATCTTGCGCACTGTATCCTGATAAAGCAGGTTCAGACTGCTGCCGCCATCCATCAGGACTCTGGTAAGGTGAAATCCATCGACCATTGCATCTAAAACCAATGCGGCGAATCCGCCATGGCGGATACTGGTGGGGTGATCCCTTCGATCAAAAGTGATCGGGCAAGAGGACCATGGATTGAACTTCGGGGCGATTGGCTCCATCGCATATACATCCCTAAGTGCATGCTTCCGCTCCCTCTTGGGTATGTGGGTTGCGTATATCATGTTTACCGTCCGTACTTGTGGGGGGAAACCCTTCTGTCCTCTACTGTTCGGCGGCCGGGTCTCTTCCTCGTCATCGCTATGCAGCCCCTTGTCGTTGTTTTCGGCTATTAACTTGCCTGCCTGCTTGAGTACCCAACAATCCCTGTTAGAGTGGTCGAGTATTCGGTCCAAATTGGACGGACCCGGAGTGGTTCTTTTGAATGGCTTCTTCCGCTGACCGGGTTTAGAGCCTCTGAATCCGGCGTTGACTACCGCATCCTCAGTGTTATCACCGTTAACGCGGCGTTTGTTTTTGTTTCGACGCGACCTGCCATTGCGGTCCTTGGTGTCCGGACAACCAGAATTTTTGCTGAGGTTGTCACTGCGGGCTAGCCAGCTATCCTCCCCCGCACAGAAGCGGGTCATTAGTGATGTGAGAGCTGCCATGGATTTCGGCTTTTCCTGTCCTAGGTGCCAGGCCAGCCACTCGTCGCGGATGTTGTGTTTGAAGGCTTCGAGGGCCTCTGCATCCGGACAGTCGATGATTTGATTTTTCTTTGTTAGGAACCGTGTCCAGAATTGTCTGGCCGATTCGTCTGGCTGCTGAATTATGTGGCTTAGGTCATTGGTGTCTGGTGGTTGCACATATGTGCCTTGGAAGTTGTCAAGGAATGCGGCTTCCAGGTCCTCCCAACACCCAATTGACTCTGCTGGCAAGCTGTTGAGCCAATGCCGAGCTGGTCCTTTAAGCTTGAGTGGGAGATATTTGATGGCGTGGAGATCGTCACCGCGGGCCATGTGGATATGAAGGAGATAGTCTTCGATCCAAACCGCGGGGTCTGTTGTGCCATCGTAGGATTCAATGTTTACAGGTTTAAACCCTTCAGGGATTTGATGATCCATTACTTCATCTGTGAAGCATAGTGGGTGTGCGGCGCCTCTATACTGGGCAATATCACGACGTAGCTTAAGAGAGCTTTGTCTATTGTGTTCGGCCGGACCGGAGTTGCTGTATCCGGCGCGATGGTAGTCGTCGTGCATCATGGGGCGCCCACGTGATCCGTAGATCGATCTTGATTGTCTTGACTTGTCCTCCAATATGTCTCGCAAGTCCGGCGCATTCCCCCGTGGCTTCGTACTTTTCGAGCGATGCCGGGGTACAGTCCTGATGGAGGGCCTAGAGGCCTCTCTGTGGCGGCCATGAGGTGGTCGGTCTGCCGTATTGTGCGCTGATGATGAGGGTTTATACTCCTCCTCCTCTAATTGGGGGAGCAACTTGCGTTTTTGTAGCTTTTGGAGGGGCGTTCGAGTTCGTACTCTTCGGCCGCGAGGACTTTAGTCCATCTGTTGGCTAGCAGATCTTGATCAGCTTGAAGCTGTAGCTGCTTTTTCTTTAGGCTGTTTGCCGTGGCCATAAGCCTGCGTTTAAAACGCTCTTGTTCGACGGGATCCTCAGGCACGACAAATTCGTCATCGTTGAGGCTTGCCTCGTCTCCGGAGGGAGGCATGTAATTATCATCCTCTACCTCTTCATCTGCCGCTCTCTCGTGAGGGCTGGCTTCTCCGTCCTCCTGGGTTGGATCTTGCTGGAGGGGGTTATCTTCGGCACTCTCTGGGGTACTATTATCTCCGGTGCCGGAGTCTCCACTCTTGCTATGGCGGGATTTAGAGCAGCGCCGCTGACGTCGGCGCTTGGGCTGTTTCTTAGGGGAATCTGCCTCCGCTGCTTCTTCGTCGTTCCCATCCTTTGGGATGTCCACCATGTATATGTCGTATGACGAGGTGGTCTTCCAGTGCCCCGTAGGTGCTGCTTCTTGGTCGTCTCCGGCATCGTCGTCCATACCATCGATGTCTTCGGAGTCGTAGTCTAGCATGTCGGTTAGATCGTCGACAGTGGCTACAAAGTGGGTGGTGGGTGGGTTTCGTATTTCTTCGTCGTCCGCATCCCAACCGTCCTGACCGCAGTCCGGCCAGGGCTCTCCTGATAACGAGAGATGTTTTAGCGAATTCAGGATGTCGCCAAAGGGTGCTAAAAGATGTCCGCGGCGGTGAACTCCATGATCGGCGCCCAATCGGATTGGATCGGTAGGGGCGCAGGAGGTTCGGAGTCCGGCGAGGAGTCCGGCACCTCAGAGTCACGAGCTTTACGAGGGACAAGGTCAGTATTCGGCTCCATCGCCGTAGAGATTGCAGCTCCTGAGGCGGTGTCCAGCCACCTTTCCTCGATCTGCGCGGTCGGCTCCTAACTAGGGGTCGGAGCAGACTCATGTGCGGCTTCCAGGGCACTGTCCGGCGGTAGAGCTAAGTCATGCCCATCGTGACAGTGCGGCGCGGTTGGCTATGGCTCGAATCCATCGAAGATCATGTCTCCGCGAATGTCGGCTGTGAAGTTTAGGCTTCCAAATATGACCTGACGGCCAGGGGTGTAGCTTTCGATCTGCTCCAGATGGCCAGGCGAATTGGCCCATAGTGCAAAGCCGCCGAATATGAAGATCTGTCCGGGGAGAAAAGTCTCACCCTGGATTGTGTGGTTGTTGATGATTGAAGGAGCCATCAAGCCTATCGGTGACGACACAGAGGAACTCTCAATGAAAGCACCAATGTCGGTGTCAAAACCGGCGGATCTCGGGTAGGGGTTCCCGAACTGTGCGTCTAGGCGGATGGTAACAGGAGACAAGGGACACGATGTTTTTACCCAGGTTCGGGCCCTCTCGATGGAGGTAAAACCCTACTCCTGCTTGATTGATATTGATGATATGGGTAGTACAAGAGTGGATCTACCACGAGATCAAGGAGGCTAAACCCTAGAAGCTAGCCTATGGTATGATTGTTGTAATGGTTGTTCGTCCTACGGACTAAAACTCTCCGGTTTATATAGACACCGGAGAGGGCTAGAGTTACACAGACTCGGTTACAATGGTAGGAGATCTACATATCTGTATTGGCAAGCTTGCCTTCCACGCCAAGGAAAGTCCCATCCGGACACGGGACGAAGTCTTCAGTCTTGTATCTTCATAGTCTTGGAGTACGGCCGATGATGATAGTCCGGCTATCCGGACACCCCCTAGTCCAGGACTCCCTCAAAGGCTTTCAAGGAAGGGGGGATCGAGAATCCCTCCCTCCAGGGGGAGAAGAGGACCGCTTCTGAAGATCCGGAGGCCAAGGCCTCAAAGCGGGGGAAGAAATCATCACCAGAGGGTCCTGCGCCATGAGAAGCCCTGGCCGCACTATTTCCCCAAGGGAATCAGCCCTCCAGCGAGCCGTAAGTAGAAAGGGGAGTTTTGTAATAAGGGACATCCTTGTTTTTATTTCTAACGATAACCGTAGTTTTACCTTGTAGTTCGGATCTCAGCCCTTCTCATTAGAGCTCATCTTCGGGGGATCTTCGTTCGGAGATGATGGAGAGCGAAACGCCTCCATTTGCCGCACCGTCATGAAGGGCAGACGACCCTGAGGTGTCGTCGCGGAGTGTTTCCCGGAGTCCGGCGGGGCCGGGAGGTCCGGCACCAACTGGTGTACGGTCGGTGGAGCTGAAGGATCTGCTCGGGCGAGCGTCTATCTCAGAAGATCACCGTGCGTTAATGGGTATGGTGATTGAAAGGATTTCATCCGCTGAGAGCGGATTGCATGAAGCCGTCAGAAGTTTACTGATGGTGTTTGAGGTACGTGAAAATGATATACCTACTGAAAGTGCTAGTATCGACTAGAGGGGGGTGAATAGGCGATTTGTATGAGAGTCTTCACAACATGATAGTGTCGAAGACAAACAGTAGAAATGACCTAATTTATATGCAGCGGAGGATAAACTACAATAAGCAAACCATAGTCAAGTATGCAATGATGTGAAAGTACAGGACTAATAGCAGCTAAGTAGTAAGGATCAGGATGGAAGATAGTATGAAGACAATCAATAGTAGTAGTCAAGCAATGAAGTCAAACAGGTACACAGATAGGCAATGACTTCACGAAGAGAAACTCTAAGTAAAGGAAGGGGGAGGATAGAACCAGTCACTTGTTGAAGACACAAGATTTGTTGGACCAGTTCCAGTTGCTGTGACAACTGTACGTCTGGTTAGGGAGGTTGAGATTCAACTCAGAAGACCGTGTCTTCACCTTATTCCCCTTGAGCTAAGGACACACAGTCCTCGCCCAATCACTCTGGTAAGTCTTCAAGGTAGACTTCCGAACCTTCACAGACTTTGTTCACCGGCGATCCACAATGACTCTTGGATGCTCAGATAGCGACGCCTAACCGGCTGGAGGATTCACAGTCCTCAAGTGTAATAATTCTTTAGGTCACACAGATAGAAAGACTTCAGTGATGCCTAACACTCTTTGGCTCTGGGTGTTTGGGCTTGTTCCTCGCAAGGATTTCTCTCTCTCAAAGGCTTTGAGGTGGGAAGCTCCCAAACGACAAAAGCCGTGCACTAACTCTGAGCAGCCACCAATTTATGGTGTAGGGGTGGGCTATTTATAGCCACTGGGCAGCCCAACCTGATATGTCCGAAATGACCCTGGGTCACTAAGGAACTAACACGTGTTCCAACGGTCAGATTTCAAACACACACGGTAACTTTACTTGGGCTACAAGAAAAGCTAACTTATCCAGCTCTGGATAAGATTTGCTCTCATTGTCTTCACTCGAAGACATAGGATTTGGGTTGAGCATCACTTTAGTCATTCTGACTTAGTTAACTTGGACCCCACTGAACAGTAAGGTGGTTCCTATGACTCAACAAAGAAGAAAAGGAAACAGCGAAACGACACAGTCTTCGCGCTCCATAGTCTTCACTCAATGTATTTTCATGTCATAGTCTTCAATATGAATATCTTCACATACCACCATTGTCTTCAATGTCTTCATACATTTTTAGGGGTCATCCCCGGTAGGTAAACCAAATCAATGAGGGACACTACCTGCGTTATCCTGCAATTCTCACAAACGCATTAGTCTCTCAACCAACTTTGTCGTCAATACTCCAAAACCAACTAGGGGTGGCACTAGATGCACTTACAATCTCCCCCTTTTTGGTGATTGATGACAAACTGGTTGAAGTGTTCAACGGGGATAATGTATGTGAAATTGTAAAGGATAGGGTATTGTCTTCATAAGTAGCAAGGGCTCCCCCTGAAGATGTGCATATAAGTAATTTGCTTTTGGAATGCAAATGCACATGGCAGGTTGTACTTGTGGAGATCCTCTTCAACTTATGAAGATAATTCATCATGCATGAAATGATATAGCAAATAGAATGACATGCATAATGAAAAATGGATGTCTGTAGAATGATCTAGGTGCGGAAGTTAGCATCACACATGCAGAATTTATCATCGCATCACAGTAAAGCAAATAAGTAGCAGACGACCATCGAGTTTAAGTGTTACAACTCAAAGAACCAAATGTTTCAAAAGCGAGAGTTGTAAACACGAGGCAAAATATAAGGCAACCGCCCATATGAACCCACTTGAAGACTATCAAACTCATATGCTTCTCCCCCTTTTGTCAGTAAGGACCAAAAAGGTTTGAAGACATAGAGCATCTACTCGTCCTCATGAGTAGGTGAAGCAGCAGGGTTGTCATTGTTATTTGGTGGTGCAGACATACTTGGTGCAGTGTTGATGCATGCAGAAGTAGGAGGCGATGAAGTAGCATCATCTTCATCATCGATCACTCTGGCATTCACAGTTGCCGCGGAGGAAGAATAGTCAGAGTCTTCAAGGGATGGAGTTCTGCGTAGGACAACAGTCCGTGGAGGAGTGGAGTCAAACTGGAATCTTTCAGTGAAGCCCTCCTCTTGAAGATCTGCTTCAGCACTAAGGAGCGTCAAACTCTTCCATGATCGCCGGCAAGTCTCGTGAGCAACAAATGCATTCTTGGTGGCAAGATTTCGAATGCGATTGACGTCCACCAAGAGACTTTGCATCTGTCTCTTGAGCCAATAGTGATGCTTATTTTGTTTCTGATGAAGTGCCACAAGAAGTTCTCGGTCATTTAGAACACGAGAGCGCTTCTTAGGCCTTTGAGCAATGGTGCTTTCAGTGGCTTCAGTTTGCGCACGATGAGGCAGACGAGTATTTCCAGCCATTGGATAGATACGGGTTACTGCTTGGACGCCTTCGATGGGTTGAGTGAAGCTTTGGTGCTCGACATTCTGAAGACAAAGAGGCTTCTTGGCAGGGTCAGAGTATATGGCTTCAACTGACATATCAACTTCTGGTAAAAAGATCAGATGATTGTGAGCAGAAGGCTGATAGTTGACAGAGGAGTGTCGCTTGATGAGGCGCATGACCCATGGAGCATAGAACTTCAGACAAAAATGGTCAGATCCAGATGCAGCAAGTTGCCTGATGAAGAACTCTTGGGAATTGAAGCTGATGCCATGAAGGATGTAAAAGACCAATGTCTTCATGGCTCCTTCAAGCTTGGCCGCTGATGAATGTCCTTTGATAGGCCATAGAGTTCGCCTGATGATGTGATATATTGTGCGCGGCAGATACTCAAGGTCGTCAACAAAGAACTCCGTGGGGTATTCAGCGTCAGATGGCAAAGGCTTCATCATGCTCAACATTTGGCTCATGTTGGGTTCTGGCTTATGGAAGATGCTCTCCAGTGCATTGCGGTGTAGATGACAATCAGGTTCATATAGCTCTCCGGGAGTGGGTAGGCCTGTAAGCTCAATGACGTCAAGAGCTTTGGCTTCATGATGAACATTTCCGGTCATCCACTCGAGAACCCATGTCTTGATATCCCTGTTGTAGCCGCGAATGTGGAGGGTAGCATAGAATTGAAGCAAAAGTTCCTCATTCCAGTGTTCTTTGTCTGTCACAAAGTTGAGCAGACCTGCATCACGACAGCAGCCAAGTGCTTCTTCTAAGCACGGCAGTCCAGCAATGGCTTCAGTGTCGAGGCGCATATGAGGGAAAATGCGCCCTTGATCATACAAAATGCAGGAGTAATACCCTTCTGGCGATAGCTCGAAGCGATCGATGATATCCTTGGCTTTGAGTAGGGGTTCTTGGCGCTGTCAAAGAAGGTATTGTGGCTTTTGAAGCCATTTGCATTGAAGGACCCTGTAGAGTTGCCAGGGCCTGGGAACCTTGGCAGTCTTGGCTTTGGTTTCTGGACCGGAGGCCTATGCTCAACATGATAATCAAATTGAGGTCTAGAGGCAGTAGGCGGAGGGACCAGAATGGGCCATCGGACAGTGGTTAGCTGACCATGATTGTATGCTTGCTCAATTTTATAGGGCCTTGGTGGCGGAACAGGAGCAGTGGCAGCAACTGAGGCTTCAGGCTGCACAACAGGTGCTTCGGGAGCAGGTGCCTCATTGGCTTCTGATACACTGGTGGGTGCAAGGTCCACATTAGCTTCAGCCATGACTACGTCATTGGCTTCACTTGCATTGGTGGTGGCAGCTTCGTGATTTTCAACCTCAACATGATGAGCTGGAGGGTCGGGCACTGGCACGTTCAAATCAGGAACAGCTTCTTCAAGAACGGGGGGAGTGGGGACACGTACGCCTTCTTGTCTTTCCTCGGCTAATACAGCCGGATTGTCTTTAGCAGCTCGGGCTTCAGACATGGAGACATTCACAGTTGGAGTGGCTTCAGGAAACACTTGATGTGCAACAGGTTGGTGATGCACTTCTCCTTCTGGAACGCTCGAAAGAGGGACTTGAGGCCTTTGTCCTTTGCGAAGCCTGCGAAATGCTAGCAACGCCTTTGGAGATGGAGTTGGCTGGGCCTCAAAGTCTTCTTCTTCTTCATGCACGAGTGGTGTAACTTGTGGTTGTTGTACTTGGGGAGTCTTGTTGCTGTGGGTGATCAGCCCATGATGCATCCTGAGCAATTGGCGTTAGAGGACGACCAATGCTGATGAGTTTGTTGTTCATGAGAATAGGCGATGATACCACGTTGTGTTCGATCTGAGGAAGAACTTCATCATCTTCAACATTGTCATCTTGACCAATGTCTTCAGCAGCGATGGGTTCAGCTGCTGGAATATCTTCAGCTTCATGAGCCTCTGTGGAAGCAGGCTCATGAACTATCATACGTCGTTCTTGGTGTTCAGACGCAGGGCGAACCACTGAGATAGGTTCAACAACTAAGGGCTCTGTGGGAGCAGCCCTATTCTTCTTGGTTTTGCGCTTCTTCTTGGAGGGAGCAGCATCAGAGGCTTCAGTATTCTTCCTTTTCCTGGCTTCAGCCTCGGCAGCCCTCGTCTTCTTCTGTTCTGAAGCGGTTGACGTGACCTTTGGCTTCGAGCCAGTCAAGCTGCATGGGAAGATTATGCGATGGGCTTCCTTCCCTGAAGGTGCAGGTGGAGTGGTTGATGGCTTCTTCTTCTTTGCAGCCATCCTGGGGTCAATGCTAGGACGGCCAAGAGACTTGCGCTTCTCAGCCTCATTGTAGGCCAGCACACACTTGTCAGCCAAACTCTTCATACGCTCACGAGAGCCCTGAGCTTCTTCGCGCTTCTTGAGAAAAGCTTCCTTAAGCTTGTGCAGCATGACCTTGAAGTTTCTGACATCTTGCACGCTGAGCTTCGCCACATGCTTCTTGAACTGAGCCTTCTCATAATCAATTTTGTTCTTCAGCTCAATGATGCGCTGAGCGAGAGCTAGCTCAGAAGCAATGGCGCCATTGAAGGAGACACTGAGGCCAATGGGAAGCTGCAGATCTTCAAAGCTGAGATTTGGGGTGTCAAACCACTCATCAATGAAGTTATGAATGATTGCCACATCGAAGAGAGGTAAGTTGTTGAAGATCTCTGCTTCTTCCTTGCTCTTGATCAGTTGCTCAAGGGCATCACCTGCAAGATCTTCACACAGAATGGCAGCAGGAGTCAAGGTTTGATGAGTATGCTTGACTATTTGGTTTTTCTTCTCCGTCCTCTTGGAGATACGTGATTGATCTTCAGACTGCACACTTTCTTCAGGAGGTGCAGTGGCCAGTGGCTTCGCACGTGAAGCTTTTGGAGGAGCAGCTGATCTTGAAGCCTTTGGCTTCTTTTGCTTCTGCGGCTTTGGAGGAGGAGCTGGGGCTTCATCAGTGTCAGCATCATGATCAGAATGATCTACCCTGGCACCTTGGACCAAGATGTAGGTGATGAGGCCATCAAGGTTGGAGAAGGGGCCGATGACATTGGGTTCTGCATCACGTGAGCCGTCAGCACGGGGAGCAGAGGGACCAGGGTTGAAGTCTAATCCCAATGACTTCTTGTTTTCCTTGGCTGATGCCTTTGCGTGCTGGAAGTTTCTCTTGAAGAGAGTATCGTCACGACACCAGAGTAATGATGAGGGATCGACGTTCTCAGGCTGAGGTCCACGGACCATGCAGGGATAGAAACCCTGTGCAATAGCTTCAGCTCTGTTCTTGGGTTGAAGACCTCGATAGAGAATATCACCCCAAGGACTCTTGATAGCATTCTTCTCTGCATATTCCTGGGTCACGAACTTGTACTTGAACCATTCTTCAGCCCAATAGCGTTGAATCCATTGGATTCGTGTCTTGCGCTGATGATAATTCTCTTCAGGATCAGTTTTGTAAAGTTCTGCGAGGTCATCAGGCAGATCATTGGATATTCCCCCTCTATGCTGTCTGCCACCCTTCCTTACTGATTTCTCTGCAGCCATGAACTTCAAACTGAATGGTTTCAATATGTTCAAAGGCTTCAGAGACTTACGCTTGCTGGTCAAGCAGGAACTGGCTTCGGGAGAGTTAATGTGATGTTGTAAGTATTCTGCAAACGAATGCAGACTATGAGAACCAAGGCATTCTCCCACGGAAATGTACCTGTCACAGCATTAGAGATGCAAGGGAAGGGGAAGAGGTCATATGCATTCTTAGAAGATTTTGAAGATAAATCAGTTTGAAGACATTGACCTCATGATGCGAAGACATTCACTTATATGTTGTGAGTTGGTTCCAGATTTGTATGAATCCGTGAATAAGTAGAAGTGAGGAATCAAACTAGATATGAAATTTAAGTGAATAGACTAGGCAGTATGAGATGTAGACAGAATAGATCTAACACTGTGTAGCCAGAAAGCACTTTTGGTCAATAGGATGAAACTTGAAGATCAAAAAGGTGGTAAAAATAGAGTTATAATTACCGCACGAAGAACTGCTAGATGGGATGAATAGGAGACCGTGCAGTTCAGTCCACTGTGCCCTAACTTGGCAACGGAGGACACCTACGGCGACGGCGGAGAGGACGATGTCTGCGGCCAGCATGAGGACGGCATCGGAGAAGTTGCGGCGGCTAAGCGCTTCGTCGCCGGCGTCGTCGAGAGCTAGCGGTGGCGCTGGGGTTTTTGACGAGGTGGAGAGGTGGAAGAAGGATTTCTTTACCGCAGGGGACAAGTATTTATAAGGAGGTGTGCGGCACAGCGCAATTACGCTGGTGCCCCTGGCGGTTCACTTCTGAGGGTCACGTGGCAAGCATGCAACATACTCAGAGTTGTCCCACGTTTCCACGCCCGCCAGGCATGTCGGATGGTTGTCCCGGCTTCTCCGGATTTCAACAATAAAGATGAGTTATTTAAAATAGACTTAATTTTTGTCTCTATGCCTTCTGCTGACTAGGACGTAGAGAAGACATTCGACAATTTCAATAGAATGCATATGAATTGGACATATAGAGTTTGAGATTGGAAGCATAGAGAGGTTATGGTCCGATCACATTCACTTAGTTCAAAAGATTCAACTAGAAGACATAGCTATAAGTGAATGTTGTAGAGGACAGAACACTAGTATGTATATATATCAAAAAGCAATCAAATCATCATAGTGAAGAAAATCATGAAGATAAATTGAAACTGAAGACAAACCAAGTGCGAAGTCATTGCAACCATAACGTCATGAGTGAAACACTTCAAACAGAGAAGTTTGGTGGTGGCGTTACCCACCGTATAGGAAGTGTTACACCCAGACACGGCGCACAATTATCATGGTGCTCTGAAGTCAAATTCCATGTTAATGTATTCACACTCAGAGTGTAAGTCTTCATTGATTGAAGATATACATTACTTCGTGTGTTGCACATCCAAGTCATCAACATACATAAGTGTTAGGATGTGTGCCTGATCACAGGACATTTGAGGATTCCAAGATATTTAGCTCACACCGTAAATTGCAAAACCTTTTCTAATCCAAGGGCTTTGTGAAGATATCTGCCAGTTGCTCATCAGTGTTGACATGAATGATGTCGATATCTTTCTTCATGACATGATCTCTGAGAAAGTGATGACGAATTTCAATGTGCTTTGTCTTCGAGTGCTGGACTGGATTGTTGGCTATCTGGATGGCACTTTCGTTGTTGCAGAAGAGAGGTACTTGTTTCAAATTGATGCCATAGTCCTTGAGAGTTTGCTTCATCCATAGAAGCTGAGCACAACAAGATGCAGCAGTAATGTATTCAGATTCAGCAGTTGAGAGTGATACACAGTTCTGCTTCTTTGAAGACCAACAGACAAGTGATCGACCCAAAAAGTGACATGTGCCCGATGTAGACTTGCGATCCACCTTGTCACCAGCATAATCAGCATCCGAGAATCCAACCAAATCAAATTTTGAGCCCTTAGGATACCATAATCCGAGTGTTGGGGCGTAAGCCAAATATCGAAGAATTCGCTTCACAGCTAAGTGATGTGATTCCTTTGGTGCCGCTTGGAATCGAGCACACATGCAAACACTAAGCATAATATCTGGCCTAGATGCACATAGATAAAGTAAAGAACCAATCATGGAGCGGTATACCTTTTGATCGAACTCTTTACCATTGTCGTCGGGACCAAGATGGTGTTTGGCTGGCATTTGCGTCGTGTAACCTTTGTAGTCTTCCATTCCAAACTTCTTCAGACAATCTTTGAGGTATTTTTCTTGAGATATGAAGATGCCATTCCTTTGCTGACGAATTTGAAGACCAAGGAAGAACTTCAGCTCACCCATCATGGACATCTGATATTGCTCTTGCATCATGTATCCAAACTCATCACTATACTTTTGGTTGGTGCAGCCGAAGATTATGTCATCCACATATATTTGGCACACAAACAGTTCACAATCATATGTCTTCGTGAAGAGCGTGGGATCGAGGAAGTCTTTGATCGTATCATACCATGCGCGAGGAGCTTGTTTGAGGCCATATAGTGCTTTTTTAGCTTGTACACCATATCTGGATGTTTTGGATCTTCAAAGCCAGGTGGTTGAGCGACATACACTTCTTCTTCAATCTTGCCGTTGAGAAATGCACTTTTCACATCCATTTGATATAGCAAGATGTTGTGATGATTAGCGTAGGCTAGCAGTATGCGAATAGCTTCAAGCCTAGCCACAGGAGCAAATGTTTCATCGAAGTCAATTCCTTCTACTTGAGTGTATCCTTGAGCCATAAGACGTGCTTTGTTTCTTACGACTTGACCATGCTCATCTTGCTTGTTTCGATATATCCATTTTGTGCCAATAATGTTATGCTTACGAGGGTCAGGTCGCTTGACAAGTTCCCAAACATTGTTCAGCTTGAACTGTTGAAGTTCTTCTTGCATAGCTTGAATCCATTCAGGTTCCATAAAGGCTTCAGCAACTTTCTTGGGTTCTGATATTGACACAAATGAAATGTGCCCACAAAAGTTTGCTAACTGTGTTGCTCTTGGGCGAGTAAGTGGACTAGGTGCATTGATGCTGTCAATTATCTTCTCAATTTGTACTTCATTTGCAACACGAGGATGAACTGGACGAAGACTTTGCTCTTGCTGATCATTGTCATCATTGGGAGGATTGTCTTCTGTCTGAGCATAGTCTTCAAGTTGGTTAGGTGCAGAAATGATAAGTTCCTCTTCAGGCTGTGCTTCAGAAGGCATGATTTCACCAGTTCCCATCAGCTTGATAGATTCACTGGATGGAGCTTCATCTAGTGTACTTGGCAGGTGTTCTCTTTGTGAACCATTTGTTTCATCAAATCGCACGTCCACAGTTTCGACGATTTTGTAGAGATAGAGGTTGAAGACTCTGTAGGAGTGCGAGTCCTTTCCATATCCAAGCATGAAGCATTCGTGAGCTTTAGGTGCAAATTTTGACTTGTGATGGGGATCCTTGATCCAGCATCTAGCTCCAAATACTCTGAAGTAACTGACATTTGGCTTCTTGCCCGTTAGGAGCTCATAGGATGTTTTGTTCAGAAGCTTATGGATGTAAACACGGTTGATGATGTGACATGGTGTATCAATAGCTTCAGGCTAGAACTTTCTTGGTGTCTTGTACTCATCGAGCATTGTTCAAGCCATCTCAATGAGGGTTCTGTTCTTGCGCTCAACGATGCCATTTTGCTGAGGTGTGTATGGAGCAGAGAATTCATGAGTGATTCCCATTGTATCTAGATAAAGATCAAGTCCGGTGTTCTTGAATTCAGTGCCATTGTCACTTCTGATATGCTTGATCTTCACGCCATAATTGTTCATTACTCGATTGGCGAAGCGTCTGAAGACATCTTGCACTTCAGTCTTGTAGTCATCAACAATGACGAAGCCATAGAGACAAGCATTGTTGTGAGGGTGTAGTAGTGAGTAGGTCCAAATAAGTCCATGTGTAGCAGCTCGAAAGGTTGAGATGTTGTCATGATTGTCTTCGAGGGGTGCTTTGCCCTAGTCATCTTTCCCCCTTCGCAGGCACCACACAAATGATCCTTCTTGAACTAGACACCTTCGATGCCAATGACATCCTTTTTCTTGACGAGTGTATGTAGGTTCCTCATGCCAGCATGCCCCAGCCTCCGATGCCAGAGCCAGCATTCTTAAGCTTTTGCGAGAAGACATACGACAAGCTGTGGACCTGCTGAGAAATCTACCATGTATAGATCATCTTTTCGATACACTTCAAAGACTAGAGACTTTTCAGATTCCATTAGTACAAGGCAGCAATATTTTCCGAATAGCACAATCATGTTCAAGTCACAAAGCATTGAGACAGACATTAAGTTGAAACCAAGGGATTCAACAAGCATCACTTTATCCATGTGTTGAACCTTTGAGATTGCAACTCTACATAGACCCAATATGTCGTGGAATTGTCACGACAGATGTCCTTAGTGTGAGGAATTAGTCGCGAGGCCAACGCATCTATGTGGTAGCTTGAGAGGGGTTGGGCAGAATTGAGAGACGCAACATAAGACAAGGATTTAGACAGCTTCGGGCCCTAGGAAACATCATCCGGTAATAACCCTAGATGCTGTTTGAGGCTAGGTCTCATTGTGCTCATGAGGGAGTCGATGGTAAGCCGGCTCTTTGTGTCTAGCCCTAGAGATTGTTTCCTCTCTCTCCTTTTGGGGTGCCCTACCCCTCCTTATATAAGTTAGAGGGGCGGGTTACATGTGGAGTCCAAGTAGGATTAGGACTAGCCTATCTTCTGCTACAAGCCGGATACAAATCCGGGTCTTGATTCCTTGTAAGGAAGAGATTCCTCACGCCTTTCCTCTTAAGCCGGCCTACCATAACGTAAGCCGGCCTTCTAGGCCTTGAGCCTCCTGGGCCCCCGGGTCTTATCCCTCCTCTGATCCGCTTGCCAGGTCACCCATAAGTCGCCAGGATCGGGATGGTCACTTAGTGTGTCGTCCAGCCAGGGCGGGTCATTAGTGAGTCGCCAAGTCCGGCCGGGTTACACCGCGGGGTATATCCCCGACATTAGCCCCCAGGTTTAGCTTGGATTTATCCATGGTAAACTTATGCTGCAAAATAAACACAAGAACAAATTTGACAGGTTCTGCTCCGGGTTAAGAATTCTTGTAAACCGGCACATGAACATCCTTAAGTCCTTGTCATTTCCTTCTTCTAGAAAATCCGGGTCAATATACCAGCTTCACAATCAATTTGGTTGTAGAAGAAATATTGTAAACAAATAATCCATTTGAGTCGGCTTCCAAAGCGCCGGCTTAAAAAATATAGGTCTTGAAATACTCATCTGATTTTCAACCGGCTTAAAGATGTAGATCTTGCCGAATTATAATTTCCAAAATCTCCGGGTTATAAAAGACTGATGATGTCGAGTCATAATTGTTGTTGACACCGGGTCATGTAATTGATCTTCCTGATTTACTCAAAGCTGAGAATTTGAAGATGTTCCTTCTTTATATACATAATACCTGTAGCCCCAAGTCTTAGGAGGAGAACATAGTGATAACTTAAGACTTGCTTCAATACAAGTGTTGCAACCTTGAAGAAATCTGGGTTATTTATCTCAATCATTAGTCATAAACTGAATATTCCACATATGTAGCCCCCAAGTGCCGGGTTGTCTTGCTTGCAGAAACCTGGGACTTGTAATTGCCTTATGCTTATAAAAACTTCAACTAGTGTAGCCCCCAAGGGCTGGGTCATTATGCAATAATGAGCAGGGACTTTGTAAATAATTCATTAATAATAACATCATATGATGTAATCTCCACCATGGGGCTTGAACCCACGTCCATAAGGTTAAGAGCTTTGTAATTTACCAACTGAGTAGTGGATCTCTTAATGTAATGGACTGAGGCTTGTGTACCTTGAATTTTCGATAGGAGCAATTGGTAGCCCCCAAGGGCCGGCTCATTTAAAATGTGATGAGACGGGTCTTCCATAAGTTGAACAAAAATGACTTTGCATTAGCCCCCAAGTTCCATGGTGCATGCTGGCAGTGACATGGGACTTGCATATTTGATGTAATTTCAACTTGAATAATGTAGCCCCCAAGTGCCGGGTCGTATGCCTGCAGCGACTTGGGACTATTCCTTCCATTGTAGAATAAATCGTATCCATTGATAAAAATAATAGCTGTTGCGCTAAAGTGACTTTGAAAACCTCAATCATAACACTGGTTATTGAATCACAATAGAAATCCAGCCATGTTGGTTATTCAAGATTTGAATAATATAATCCGGTACCAAAACCTCAATCTTTCAATATCATCATGAAAATCCAGCCAGTTTTGGCTATTAGAGATTTGAATACCTCATCGGTTGACAAGTAAATCCGGAGTTTAAATACCGGGCGGCTCTTGACCGATGACAACTTAATGCGCATTCATTGTAAGACGGAATTTTTGTAACCCGGTGGCCTATAGCCCTTGAGAAAATCAATAATTGATAACCCTTTTGAGACACCAATTTCAGTGATGAGCTTGGACTGAAGCATTTATATAAGTCATAGTTCTGCAAATCCTGCACAGAGTTTAAACAACATATGCCCCGGCGACTTAACGTCAAGAGCCAGGGCGGGTAACCACCCAAATGTAGTCTTACCCTGCACACAAGTAGATCACAAGAACCCTTGGCGGTTTGCCACAGGGCGAGTCATATAAAAAACCCGAAAAGAATCATAAATAGACAAGCCGGTTATCAATCATGATGTTAAGACACAATTGATGTTATCATACTTATGATCCCTTGGATGATACCACAGGTTTACGTGACCCGGAGGGTGAAGTTGATAACTCAACCCTGTAAAAGCCGGCACATATGATATTTGTGACAACTCAAATACTTGTGATTGTATAAAAATAGATAAAAAAAATTGAGGCTTCTGATTCGAATACGATCAGTAAACCATTCCAAAGGGGTTAAGCTAAGATTCAAATATGATCATATAGCTCCTAGTGGCGTTGGCGTTGCCGATCAATGTGGGTATCAACAGTTATGTTCTCTTTGGTTCGAATACGACCTATGTTTGAACAGGAAGCCCCCAAATGACCTTTAAAATTTGTTTAACGACGCTAATTCGAATACGATCCACGTCGATTCCCAAAGGGGTTGAGCTATGATTCGGATACGATCAAGAAGCCCCCAAGTAGGTTCAGCAGTTTGCTAATCAAAAGGGTATCGACAGCTATGTTCTCTTTGGTTCAAATACGACCTATGTTTGAACAGGAAGCCCCCAAGTGACCATATAATTTTTGGCATTGTGCTGATCAAGAGGGTACTGATAGCTATGACCGATGAGCAGGAAGCCCCCAAGTGATCATAATAAGATAAGCCGTACGTCAGGATACCCATGTTTTGAACCGTGCATCATGACAACAAGTTCTCTTTGGTAACCATTAATTCGTCTGAGATCTCGAACTTGCAAGAGATTAATTCTTTTTGAACCGGAAATTCTTAAACCGGATATTGAGATCCTCAAAGCTTTGTAAGGGACAAACTTACCTTGATCCGGATGTTGAACCGGTTTTGAGAGCTTCAAAGCTTTGCGGGAGAAAGCTCTTGAGCTGTATTTTAAAACGGAATCTTCATTTTGAACCGGAAATTTTTCTGACGGCTGTAAACTATTCGCTAATAAAGTAGTAGCCTCCAGGGCCGGGTTATCTTCCCTTCAATGGCCCGGAGTTCTTGAATTCTTTGAAACCGGCTAATTTTGCCGAGCCATACCATGGTAGCCCTAAAGTCTCAAGATGACTCGAAGTGTTGTCTTGAGATTCTCCATATTTGACCATAGCAGAAGGCGTATATCATTGGCGTTGATAACGCGATGTGAATCCACAGAAGGTTGAGGTGACTACGGCGGGTTATAAATGATCCCGTACGAGCCGTGTCGGCAACTCGGCCAATGGTTCCTTCCAACTAGCTGTTTGAAGTTAACTAAACCGTAGTGGCGGTGACTTGTGCATCTGCCCATTGAGCCATTCGATGCAGACGGCGGCTGATAATACATGATAATTTGCCTCCAATTTGTTGGAAGAAAATCGGGCTTCCCAAGCAGTGACTTGCTCATACTCAATAAACAACTCATGCAGACAGGTATGGCCTGATGTGTTGATGTAGACCCAGCCGCGAGAGATGGACGGTAAAGACGACCGCAACATCTGAGGCAGCACAGACTGATGAATAGGCCGTGGCGTTGTAAGCCGGTGCGGACGGGCAAGTTGTCCTCCTTGTTGAAAGCCGGCGTGATCGCGAGAGACGGCCACGACATTGTAAGCCGGTGCAGGAGTCCGTTGAGTAACGACGACCATTTGTGCCAAAAGATGTTGGCGTGTGCCTCCATCTCCGCAGTATAATATCACTTTTTTTCATAAATAATTGCCCTACATAAACAATATTGCAGACCAAGGAAAAGACAAACTGTTCTTTGACAAAAACAACATGTGCTAATAAGACAAACTTGGATGGATGTCACCTGATTTGTTCGGATGACGGATGATCCGTTTTTCGCTGCAGAGGTGGCTCAGGCAGACCAGCGACTCAATATAGTTCCGGTGGCTCAAATCGGCAAGGGCGGCTCAACGCGGCTCCGGCAGGTAGATGTAGATTAAGCTGCATGGGCGGCGATTTGGCACACCTGTTCCATCAGTAAGCGGGCACAGACGCCGGTGCGTGATGGTGCTGACATATACTTCATAGGCACAGCATGGCCCCACCTTTGCTGCACATAAAAATATACAGACCAAAGTAATTGTTCTTTGATGAAAACAATAATTGTTCTTTAATAAAATAAACTAGGATGGGTCTCACCTGATGTTTTGCGCGAACGACCAGCAGAAGCAGCATCAACAAACCAGCACCAGACTAAACGGGGCGGGTTTTCATGAAAAATGATGAGCTCGCATTGAACCCAACAGAACCAGATGAGTAAACTACAATCCATTTGTCCAGCAATAATTGCAAATTGCCCATTGCTTGCATCTTTCTGTCTAGGTCTTACTCTCAAACTAAAAATATGCATTATGCCTTTGTTACTAGACACTACCAACCACAGCAAGTTTTGTGATAGTGCAATGCTATATATCTAAGGTTTGTATGCTCCTCTTGTGCAGACAAATGCCATCCATCGTGTTTGAATATTTTGAGCAAAGTACCCCTAACCCTGACTGTATAATTCCTTGACACATCCCAGTGTAGGCCATTACCGAAGTGTCTGACCGAGATTTGCGAACTGAGGCCTTTTTTGGTGATTAGGCGGTTGAAGCGAGCCCAAAGGTGACTCGGGATCATGGCAACAGCAAGGCAGAGTCAGCGACCTGAAGCGGTAACAGAAAAACAGGGCTGGCCTGCAGTGGTCCGAGGCGGGGATGGTGGCTCGACGCGTGGCTCTAGCCTAGGTAAGCCGGTGAAACAACTCTCGACAGTGGCAAGGTGACAGACGGCACGCAGACGGTGGCTGCGGCCGGGTCACGTAGGGCTACTTCGAAGACCGCCACAACACCGAAGTGGGCAGAGACGGCTCCAAGGCGACGACAGAACCAGCGATGACAAAGCGCGGCGACAGAGGAGCTCGGCGGCTTAGAGCAGCGAGACCCGACGGCGGTTCGGCCCGACGGTGACTCGGATAGGAGGCAACGCGGACGGGCGACTCGGTAAGCTGCGGCGGGTAGTTGAGGCTGCGGGGACAGAGGCATGGCCGGCTCGGGACGGCGGTGATGGAGTCGGTGGTTCAGACACTGAGGCGATCCAACAGCTCGATGTAGCGGCTCAATAGCTACGGTGATGGAGACGTGCTCGAGGGCGCACCGGCGGGCTTATAACGGCGCGAGGCGGAGAACGGTGAAGGCCGACTCACAGCAGCAGGTCAATGAGGTAGCGGAGATTGCCATGGGCGGCTCAAGGCGGCGCTGCAGGCCGAGGCAGGACGAAACCACGCGTGCGGGGTCGAGGGCGCGGCCGTGCGGAGTCAAGGCCGACCTCGACGACCGATAGCTTTTCAGCCGATGAACGGCAACTTGTAACAGAGCGGAGTGGGCAGTGGCGTTGGCGACTTGGCCACGAGGTTGCTCGGGGCCGATTTGGACCAGGCGAGTCTCGACGTCAAAGATCCAATCTCCCTCTGAGTCATCATACTCTTGTACCTTCCTTTGATGTTTTACTAAATACAGAACTAGTAACTCTGTGTCAATCCCTGCTCCTGGGTCCTGGCTAGTTTAGCACTGATCCCGGCTCGTAGTTGATGAACGCTCGAAACCACAGCGGTGGCGGCAACTTGAAGTCAGGGTTTGCGTGGGGTAGAAACCCTGCGGCTTGAACCCATCTTACCAAACTTTTAGCTTTCCTCGACTATACCCGGCGGCAGAATTGAACCTGGTACCACGACGAATCACTGCTCGGTCAGATTCGAAGCTGATGAAGATCCTTCAAAACCGGTTCTTTCTCATCCAGTAAATTGCGAACTTCTCGATCCCTGAGAAAAAATCCCTTCAAGAACTCATCATCACCGTGCGCGAGCCCCACGGTGGGCGCCAACTGTCGTGGAATTGTCACGGCAGATGTCCTTAGTGTGAGGAGTTAGTTGCGAGGCCAACACATCTATGTGGTAGCTTGAGAGGGGTTGGCCGGAATCGAGAGACGCAACATAACACAAGGATTTAGACAGCTTTGGGCCTAGGGAAACATCTTCCGGTAATAACCCTACATGCTGTTTGAGGCTAGGTCTCATTATGCTCATGAGGGAGTCGCCGGTAAGCCGGCTCTTTGTGTCTAGCCCTAGAGATTGTTTCCTCTCTCTCCTTTTGGGGTGCCTGCCCCTCCTTATATAAGCTAGAGGGGCGGGTTACATGTGGAGTCCAAGTAGGATTAGGACTAGCCTATCTTCTACTACAAGCCGGATACAAGTCCGGGTCTTGATTCCTTGTAAGGAAGAGATTCCTCACGCCTTTCCTCTTAATCCGGCCTACCATAACGTAAGCCGGCCTTCTGGGCCTTGAGCCTCCTGGGCCCCCGAGTCTTATCGCTCCTCTAATCCACTTGCCAGGTCACCCATAAGTCGCCAGGATCGGGCGGGTCACTTAGTGTGCCGTCCAGCCAGGGCGGGTCATTAGTGAGTCGCCATGTTCGGCCAGGTTATACTTCCGGCCGGGTTACACCGCGGGGTATATCCCCAACACAATACCTTGCTTTTACTAGTTTTAGCAAATGTGATGTGACTCTTGTCGGATGGACGTAAGGTTGAGTCCATGAGAAGACTTCGATCACCAGTCATATGATTTGTGCATCCACTGTCCATAATCCATTCTGAAGCTTTTGGTGACATGCCCTACAATGCAGTTAGGAGGATAGGCTTCACAAAGAGTGTTTTGAAGCATAGGCATTTGACACATACAAGGATTGTCACATCTTAGATCAAAGTTAGGACACATAGTGTGACTGATATGCGATTCAGATGTGAAGTATATAGAAAGACATTTTATCATGCATCCTCAATGTGCAGGCTGGAGACCTTTATCTGCAAAAGAAAGTTAATTCTTCTTTGCCACCCACATTTTCAGGGCTGGAGACCTTTATCCATCATGTGAGTGTTGATCGAACGATGTGACCTAGTACGAACTTATGCCCATGACCGAGGACGCGGCTATCGATAGATTAAACACACACACTCTGCAGAGGTAGCGTACTTTACCCACACCACAGAACCCATGGCCTCGAACTCCTAGACCAACGACATTTCGACAAAACCGATCTCCTGCCATGACACTCTCCCAGCCACTCCGACTAACTCCCCACTAGGCTAAGTCATGGGTGGCCCCGTGTCTACCCCAGACACCAACGGCCACCGTCGTGGAAAAACGGCCACATCATGGAAAAACCAAACGGTCCCAAATGGGGACAAGAGATCTCAATACCAACTACGGGCACAAAAGGTTACGTCTGCTTACCAGGCCAGGGTACCGCACGCCCATAACCTTCCCTCGTTGGAGGCACCGGCGATAGGCACGACAATAGACCGCATTAGGGCCTTCCCATAAAAGGCAAATGTGGTTGCACTGGAAAAAGCCTGGTTCAGTGGCACCTGACCAACTTAATGACGGAATTTAACCCCAAAAATATAACAGTGATAACTGATACTCTGATATCAACTATCAAACTATAACCAAGTCATAGAAATATCCCACAAATAATCCAAGCATAATATCATCATCTCAAAATACTCGAAGGGTAGCACAACACTACTGTCATGATGAATCCGAAAACAATAATCCTACTACTCCAATAACAAGAATAAAGCTATTCGGCTAAGATCCACATGTAAACATCATCTCCGAAAATAATACTCCAAGCAACCGAACATCAACTAGCATCATGAAAATAGTCATACTAACCACTAATAATCCAAAGGAAGCATGACATCCAAAGTAATAACTCCAAAATATAATAACAGATACCATCATGGAAATAATCATAATACCAACCACTAATACTCCAATGACAACATGATACTCATCAACTGCAAGCATAACTCCTAGTAATCCAAACAATAGCATGGCAACAACAAGACCAAAATAATACTCCAAGAAAATGCCATGCATAGAGTCATGTAGCTAAAGCAATATTTTAAACAAGTTCAAACAGATTAAACCATGTCACTGCATTATAGTGATGCAAATGGAGGGTGTGGCTTGCCTGGGGTGGAAAAAATCACCGGGAGAAAGTACGAGAAGCTCGCACAAGGAATCACGGGAAATCGTGCTCTCTCGGAGGGGACTGAATAAGGGCAAGGGCATAATGGTCATTTTCAGAATGTCAAAACATGGTGAAAATGATTTCATCAGAACAGGCTCGACGAAACAAAGGAGTGGGCTTTGGAATCACTTGATTTGGAGCTACGGTTGAAAAGATATGAACGTTTGACTGCCAAGGACCCATCTGTAATGAAAATATTTTCAAACAGGGCCTGGACAGAAAAACAGAATGCACAATTCGAGAAATATGCTTTTGGTGGAGGAAAATGTACTCCGAGGAATACATTTTCACTTATCCACCTAAGCATCTTGGGTCAAGGTGTGAGACTTACAGGCGGGGTCTCCCACTTATCCACGTCAGCGAGTCCGAGTCAACGCCTCGTCCACTGACTGGCGGGGCCCGCGGGCAGGTGGGGTCCACGGGCGCGGTCGTCATCTTCAACCGCTCCCTCGCCCGCGGATCAAAGGACGGGGCGAGCTTCGGCCATGGTTGTCGGCGCCGTAGGCCACCAAACGCGGAGCCCGGACCACCCGCGTGCTCAGGGGAGCGAGGCGGTCCGGTCCAGGCAAGGCGCAGCCGCGGGGAAGGGCTCGACTGAGCGGGAGGCCAGCCGCGGCAGACAATGATCTATGGCCGGCGGTGAGCTCATGGTAGAAGGCCACCGGAGGGGAGGGAGAGCACGGGGGCGATGTCTAGGAGGTGGAGGAGGCTAATGGTGGTGGAAAGGAGAGGGGAGGGAGCTCGGCTCGCTCGGATTAGAGTAGAGACCGTCGGCGGCCGAGTGGGGCCATTGGAGGGCTCAGGAGCTCTTGGAGCTCAGGGAAGTGAATGGGCGGGGCTAGTGGAGTGCGGTGAGGCTATGGGTGAGCTTAGAGGGCTCAGGGGAGGCCTTAAATAGCCAGCGGGGGAGGAGGTCGAGCTGGCATCGCCGCGTATGCGTGTCTGGCGCCGCGGACCCGTGTGCACGCGCTCAAGCTCGAAGGTAGACAATGGGGGAAGCACAGGAGAGAGCTCACGGGGGCAGAGGAGGCCAACGGAGCACAGGGAGGATGATGATGGCGACGAGCAGCGCCAAATCTCCATTGTACGCCCGTGGGCGCGCGACGGCTTGCGTCGGTGAGGAAGCTACTGGAGGGGGAGTGGGGTCCATGGGGACGGCGATGATGATATGCCGCCACTGGACATTCTCACAAGCTCTAAGATGACGAGGGGAAGTGGTGCCAAAGCACAAACAGCCACTGGACGCAGCCACTATGCACAGAGCGCGTAAATGTGCATGCCAACTGCGCGGTCACCACACGACATGGCACGGGGAGGGCTATAGAGGATGGCAAACTATGTCTGGGAGCTAGTCCTTCCAGGGTGGAGCATTTATGAGGCATTGGCTTGATCTGGGGTGCTATTGTTAAATGGTAACTAAGCTCTGAAGTTTACTGCATCAAACTTGGCAGAGAACTGGTGATCAATAGGAACTTGATTGGGGTCAATGGAGTTGTCTGGGATGATTAACGTAGGAAGGACTAAGATCCTGGGGTTTTTGAGGTGATTTGAACCAAGATTTAATATAGTTTCTTTGCAACTACCAAATCTGGTCAGAAAATAGATTTGGATGATGCACTCACCTGGATTTATAGAATGGGATGCAAATTGGCAAATCCTAATTATATGGACATATAAAGATGTTGTAAAAAGCTCATGCCAAATGGACAAGACAAAATGGTACTTGCTTCACAAACATCATTTCTATCCAGAAACTTGGAATAATTTTGCTGATCAAATGGATCAATGAAATGATGCCAAATTGGGTGGAGAGATGTTTTATGGGTATAAGAATGATCTGCTAATTTATCAGAATTTTTGAAGCAATATAAAATGCACTTGCTTCACAACCTGAAAATATTGCCAGCATCAAAGATTTGGTAATGTTCTCACATAGATGATTGGATGGGGATGCAAATGGGTGGAGGGGTTTAATATGAGCACATTAAGGAGTGTGCAATAGTTCAACTCATTTCGATACACCTAGCTAGTACTTCCTTAACAAAGCCTTCTGTCTGACAGAAACTTTGGAAATTCGCTGAGGTAGATTGGCTAGGAAAATAAAGTTTAACTTGTGCATGAGGCAATTATTTGAACATATAATCATGCCCAAAAAGGTTGGGGGCCACTAGGAAAAATATAAATGACACTTCCTTCACAAAGTGCCATTTAGGGCAGTAAGGAAGAGTAATTATTGGTGAATTATTCTTGGGCTAGGACAAGAGAGTTTGGGCATATTTTATCAACCTATGACCCAAAGGAATTTGAGAATTATTTGGGAATTTTTGGATGGACATAAATATATCTTGCTTCACAACATAAGCCAGATAGGGTTATTCCTTTAATAGAAAAAGGAAAATTCCCTAGAAAAAGTTTTAGGGTTTGGTCAAGTAGTGAAGTGACATGATCTTTGAAAGGTTTTGAGAATGATGAGCCACTTGGGAGGGGGAATGAGGATGATTTCCCAGGTGGCAAGGCCACATAACCACTCCAAAAAGAAAAACAGAGCAAAAACCAAATAAATTAAAAGAAAAAGAAAAGGGCCAAAATCCAGGCTGTTACAAGAAACATCATAAGATCCAACTATAATAGCAAAGCTCGCGGTACATGAAGATCGTGCCAAATCAAGAACACAAGAGAGAGAGATCAAACACATAGCTACTGGTACATACCCTCAGCCCCGAGGGTGAACTACTCCCTCCTCGTCATGGAGAGGGCCGGGATGATGAAGATGGCCACCGGTGATGGATCCCCCCTCTGGCAGGGTGCCGGAACAGGGTCCCGATTAGTTTTTGGTGGCTACAGAGGCTTGCGGCAGCGGAACTCCCGATCTAGGTTATTTTCTGGGGGTTTCTGTATTTATAGGAATTTTTGGCGTAGGTCTCACGTCAGGGGGGTCTCCGAGCCGTCCACGAGATAGGGGCGCACCCCCCACCCTCGTGGGCAGCCCGATACTATTCTGCTCCAACTCCTTTACTCCTGGGGCTTCTTTTGGTCCATAAAAAATCATCAAAAATTGGCATTTCAATTGGACTCCGTTTGGTATTCCTTTTCTGTAAAACTCAAACAAGGAAAAAAACAGAAACTGGCACTGGGCTCTAGGTTAATAGGTTAGTCCCAAAAATCATATAAAACATCATATAAATGCATATAAAATATCCTAGATGGATAATATAATAGCATGGAACAATCAAAAATTATAGATACGTTGGAGACGTATCAAGCATCCCCAAGCTTAATTCCTGCTCATCCTCAAGTAGGTAAATGATAAAAACAGAAATTTTGATGTGGAATGCTACCTAACATAATTATCAATGTAATTTTCTTTATTATGGCATGAATGTTCAGATTCGAAAGATTCAAGACAAAAGTATGACATTGACATAAAAATAATAATAGTTCAAGCATACTAATGAAGTAATTATGTCTTCTCAAAATAACATGGCCAAAGAAAGTTATCCCTACAAAATCATATAGTCTGGCTATGCTCTATCTTCATCACACAAATATTTAAATCATGCACAACCCCGGTTTTAGCCAAGCAATTGTTTCATACTTTAGTATTCTCAAACTTTTTCAACTTTCACGCAATACATGAGCATGAGCCATGGACATAGCACTATAGGTGGAATAGAATATGGTGGTTGTGGAGAAGACAAAAAGGAGGAAGATAGTCTGACATCAACTAGGCGGATCAACGAGCAATGGAGATGCCCATCAATAGATATCAATGTGAAGGAGTAGGGATTGCCATGCAATGGATGCACTAGAGCTATAAGTGTATGAAAGATCAAAAGGGAATTAAGTGGGTGTGCATCCAACTCGCTTTCTCACGAAGACCAAGGGCAATTTGAGGAAGCCCATCATTGGAATATAAAAGCCAAGTTCTATAATGAAAAATTCCCACTAGCATATGAAAGTGACAATATAGGAGACTCTCTATCATGAAGATCATGGTGCTACTTTGAAAACAAGTGTGGTGAAAGGATAGTAGCATTGCCCCTTCTCTCTTTTTCTCTCATTTTTTTCCTTTTTTTCCTTTTTTGGTGGGCTTCTTTGGCCTCCTTTTTTTATTTGGGCTTCTTTGGCCTGTTTTATTTTTTCTAAGGTCTGGAGACTCATCAACTTGTGAAGGAATCCTTGCTTCCATCATCCTTTCCTCACATGGGACAATGCTCTAATAATGAAGATCATCACACTCAAGAATCTTAGAATAAAATATGACTCTATGTGGATGCCTTCGGCGGTGTACCGGGATAATGAATCAAGAGTGACATGTATGAAAGAATTATAATGGTGGCTTTGCCACAAATATGATGTCAACTACATGATCATGCAAAGCAATATGACAATGGTGGAGCGTATCATAATAAACGTAACGATGGAAAGTTGCATGGCAATATATCTCAGAATGGCTATGGAAATGCCATAATAGGTAGGTATGGTGGCTGTTTGAGGAAGGTATATGGTGGGTGTAGGATACCGGCGAAGGTTGCGCAACACAAGAAAGGCTAGCAATGGTGGAAGGGTGAGAGTGCGTATAATCCATGGACTCAACATTAGTCATGAAGAACTCACATACTTGTTGCAAAAATCTACAAGTTATCAAAACAAAGTACTACACGCATGCTCCTAGGGGAAGGGTTGGTAGGAGTTAACCATCGCGCGATCCCGACCTCCACACATAAGGAAGACAATCAATAAATAAATCGTGCTCCAGCTTCATCACATAACGGTTCACCATACGTGCATGCTATGGGAATCACAAACTTTTAACACAAGTATTCCTCAAATTAACAACTATTCAACTAGCATGACTCTAATATTACCATCCTCATATCTCAAAACAATCATCAAGTATCAAACTTCTCATAGTATTGAATGCACTTTATATGATAGTTTTTATTATACCTATATTGGATGCTCATCATATTAGGACTAAATTTTATAACCCAAGCAAATTACCATGTTGTTCTAAAAGACTCCCAAAATAATATAAGTGAAGCATGATAGATCAACAATTTATATAAAATATAACCACCACCGTGCTCTAAAAAGATATAAGTGAAGCACTAGAGCAAATGACAAACTACTCCAAGGGATATAAGTGAAGATCGATGAGTAGTCGAATAATTATGTAACTATGTGAAGACTCTCTAACATTTAAGAGTTTCAGATCTTGGTATTTTTTTCGAACAGCAAGCAAAACAAAACAAAATAAAATGACGCTCCAAGCAAAACACATATCATGTGGTGAATAAAAATATAGCTCCAAGTAAAGTTACCGATGAACGAAGACGAAAGAGGGGATGCCTTCCGGGGCATCCCCAAGCTTAGGCTCTTTGTTGTCCTTGAATATTACCTTGGGATGCCTTGGGCATCCCCAAGCTTAGGCTCTAGCCACTCCTTATTCAATAGTCCATTGAATCTTTACCCAAAACTTGAAAACTTCACAACACAAAACTCAACATAAAACTCGTAAGCTCCGTTAGTATAAGAAAATAAATCACCACTTAGGTACTGTTGTGAACTCATTCTAAATTCATATTGGTGTAATATCTACTGTATTCCAACTTCTCTATGGTTCATACCCTTCGATACTACTTATAGATTCATCAAAATAAACAAACAACACATAGAAAACAGAATCTGTCAAAAACATAACAGTCTATAGTAATCCGTAACTCTCGAATACTTCTGTAACTCACAAAATTCTAACAAATTAGGAAGTCCTAAGAAATTTCTGTTCCAATCTATATCAAAAATAATCAAATCAAAATCACGTTTCTGTGGATTAAAAAAACTAATTTACCGGTTGAAAAAGTTTCTGATTTTCAGCAGGATCAACACAACTATCACCGTAAGCTATCCTAAAGGTCTTACTTGGCACTTTATTGAAACAAAAGCTATAGAACATTATTAGTACAGTTGCATAATCATGTGAACACACAAAAGCAGTAAAGGTAAATATTGGGTTGTCTCCCAACAAGCGCTTTTCTTTAATGCCTTTTAGCTAGGCATGACGATTTCAATGATGCTCGCATAAAAGATATGAATTGAAACATAAAGAGAGCATCATGAAGAATATTACTAACACATTTAAGTCTAACCCACTTCCTATGCGTAGGTATTTTGCTAGCAAACAACTTATGGGAACAATAATCAACTAGCATAGGAAGGCAAAACAAGCATAACTTTAAAACTTTAAGCACATAGAGAGGAAACTTGATATCATTGCAACTCCTACAAGCATATATTCCTCCCTCATAATATAATTTTCAGTAGCAGCATGAATGAATTCAACCATATAACCAGCACCTAAAGCATTATTTTCATGATGCACAAGCATAGAAATTTTACTACTCTCCCCATAAGCAAATTTCTTCTCATTAGGAATAGTGGGAGTATCATAAGAGACTGGAATACTATAAATTGTTTCCACATTAAAAGAATAATGTTCAGAAAAAGGGTAATCACAATATGACAAGTTTTATAAATATAATCATCACTACTTTTTATAGCATAAGTGTCATCACAATAATCATCATAAGTAGCAACTTTGTTCTCATCATAATCAATTGAAACCTCTTCCAAGATAGTGGAATTATTACTAAATAAAGTCATGACCTCTCCAAATCCACTTTTATAATTATCACAATAAAATTCAACACCGTCCAAAATAGTGGGATCATTACTTCCTAAAGCTGACACTCTTCCAAACCCACTTTCATCAAAATAATCATCATAGGTATGAGGCATGCTATCATAATAAATTTGCATATCAATACTTGGGAGACTAAAAATATCATCTTCATTAAACATAGCATCCCCAAGCTTGGGACAAACATTAATTGCAGCAAATAAATTCTCAAACTTGTCATTCTCATCAAACATAGCATCCCCAAGCTTGGGCCTTTGCATATCATAAGCATAATCACTCTCATCATAAATAGTACGAATAGCACCAATAGTATAGCAATTATCATCATCACAATGAGTAATAGGAGCAACATAATTTGGGAGGAATACCTTTTTACCTTTGCTTCTCTGTCTTCTCTTTTTCTTCTTCGCATCATATGTGGGTTTAATCCTCTTTTTGGAGCTCCTTATTAATGATATTGGTTGAATAAAAGGCTCCTTCTCGTTACCTGATTCATCATAAGAAATAGTAGGAGAATATTGGGAAGTCTCTTCCCTTTCATTAGTATTCTCTTCATCTTCTATTTGTTTTCTTGTCTTTATGTAATTGGCAATATAAGGATTTCAATGCAATTCACCGCACAATACATGTAAATTTCCTCTAGATCAAAATCAAGAACTGTCTCAAGGGAAAATTCTGGAATATCCTTAGTTATACGTTTCATTTCTTCATAACCCAGAAGCAAACTAAGTTTATTATGATGCGCAAGGGAAATCAAGTCATCATAATGTTTGGACATGATTTGATCATGAAACAATTTGCATTGGATATTTAAATGACCATGTTCATTGCAAAGTTCACAAGGATGGCCAAGAAAATTTAAATTTTCAGCACAAACATCTAGCCTTTCTTGCAACCATTTAGTTTCCAAGTAATTATGCCTCTTGTAAAATCTATCTTCCCTATTTGGTGTGTACTTGCAAACACTATGTACTCCACAAAAGTTGACATGCTTATAAGAGACATTTTCATCATGACTAGTGCAATCATCATTAGTACTATGGATATTCAAAGAGTTCATACTAACAACATTGCAATCATGCTCATCATTCAAAGATTTAGTACCAAACATTCTAATTCATTCTTCTTCTAGCACTTGAACACAATTATCAGAATCCTTATTTTCATGAAAGATATTAAATATATGAAGCATATGAGGCATCCTCAACATCAATTTCTTGTAGTTTTCTTGTATAGACTAAACTAGTGATAAAACAAGAAACAGAAAGATTCGATTGCAAGATCTAAAGATATACCTGCATGCACTAACCTCCCCGGCAATGACGCCAGAAAAGAGCTTGAAGTCTACTACACAAACTTCTTCTTGTAGACGTTGTTGGGCCTCCAAGTGTAGAGGTTTGTGGGACAGTAGCAAATTTCCCTCAAGTGGATGACCTAAGGTTTATCAATCCGTGGGAGGCATAGGATGAAGATGGTCTCTCTCTGACAACCCTGCAACCAAATAACAAAGAGTCTCTTGTGTCCCCAACACACCCAATACAATGGAAAATTGTATAGGTGCACTAGTTCGGCGAAGAGATGGTGATACAAGTGCAATATGGATGGTAGATATAGGTTTTTGTAATCTGAAAATATAAAAACAACAAGGTAACTAATGATAAAGGTGAGCGTAAACGGCATTGCAATGCTAAGAAACAAGGCCTAGGGTTCATACTTTCACTAGTGCAAGTTCTCTCAACAATAATAACATAATTGGATCATATAACTATCCCTCAACATGCAACAACGAGTCACTCCAAAGTCACTAATAGCGGAGAACAAACAAAGAGATTATTGTAGGGTACGAAACCACCTCAAAGTTATCCTTTCTAATCGATCCATTCAAGAGTCCATAGTAAAATAACACGAAGCTATTCTTTCCGTTCAATCTATCCTAGAGTTCATACTAGAATAACACCTTAAGATACAAATCAACCAAAACCCTAATGTCACCTAGATACTCCAATGTCACCTCAAGTATCCGTGAGTATGATTACACGATATGCATCACACAATCTCAGATTGATCTATTCAAACCAACACAAAGTACTTCAAAGAGTTCCACAAAGTTTCTATCGGAGAGTCAAGACGAAAACATGTGCCAACCCCTATGCATAAGTTCACAAGGTCACTGAAACCGCAAGTTGATCACCAAAACATACATCAAGTAGATCACATGAATATCCCATTGTCATCATAGATAAGCAAATGCAAGACATACATCAAGTGTTCTCAAATCCTTAAAGACTCAATCCGATAAGATAACTTCAAAGGGAAAACTCAATCCATTACAAGAGAGTAGAGGGGGAGAAACATGATAAGATCCAACTATAATAGCAAAGCTCACGGTACATCAAGATCGTGCCATATCAAGAACATGAGAGAGAGAGATCAAACACATAGCTACTGGTACATACCCTCAGCCCCGAGGGTGAACTACTCCCTCCTCATCATGAAGAGCACCGGGATGATGAAGATGGTAACGGTGATGGATCCCCCCTTTGGCAGGGTGCCGGAACAGGGTCCCGATTCATTTTTGGTGGCTACAGAGGCTTGCGGCAGCGGAACTCCCGATCTAGGTTATTTTCTGGGGGTTTCTGTATTTATAGGAATTTTTGGCGTAGGTCTCACATCTGGGGGGAGTGGGGTCTCCAAGCCGTCCACGAGATAGGGGGCGCGCCCAGGGGGGTAGGGCGCGCCCCCACCCCTCGTGGGCAGCCCGGGACTCTTCTGGCCCAACTCTTTTACTCCTGGGGCTTCTTTTGGTCCATAAAAAATCATCAAAAATTGGCACGTCAATTGGACCCCGTTTGGTATTCCTTTTTGCAAAACTCAAACATGGAAAAAACAGAAACTGGCACTGGGCTCTAGGTTAATAGTTTAGTCCCAAAAATCATATAAAACAACATATAAATGCATATAAAACATCCTATATGTATATTATAATACCATGGAACAATCAAAAAATGTAGATACGTTGGAGACGTATCAACATACTTTATAGAACCTATGGCTGAGGCATAGGGAATGACTTTCATTCTCTCTCAATCTTCTGCAGTGGTCGGACTTTGAGTCTGACTCAATTTCGCACCTGCAACACAGGAAAGAACCCTTTCTTTGTCTTATCCATTTTGAACTTCTTTAGAACTTTGTCAAGGTATGTGGTTTGTGAAATTCCTATTAAGCGTCTTGATCTATCCCTATAGATCTTGATTCCCAATATATAAGCAGCTTCACCGAGGTCTTTCATTGAAAAATTCTTATTCAAGTATCCTTTTATGCTATCTAGAAATTCTATATCATTTCCAATCAGTAATATGTCATCCACATATAACACCAGAAATGCTACAGAGCTCCCACTCACTTTCTTGTAAATACAAGCTTCTCCGGAAGTATGTACAAAACCATATGCTTTGATCACATCATCAAAGCGTATATTCCAATGCCGAGATGCTTGCACCAATCCATAAATGGACCGCTGGAGCTTGCACACTTTGTTAGCACCTTTAGAATCAACACAACCTTCTGGTTGCATCATATACAACTCGTCTTTAAGAAATCTGTTAAGGAATGCAGTTTTGATGTCCATTTGCTAGATTTCATAATCATAAAATGCGGCAATTGCTAACATGATTCGGACATACTTAAGCGTCGCTGCAGGTGAGAAAATCTCATCGTAGTTAACCCCTTGTCAAAAACCTTTTGCGACAAGTCAAGCTTTGTAGACAGTGATATTACCATCAGCGCCCGTCTTCCTCTTGAAGTCCATTTATTCTCAATGGCTTGCCGATCATCGGACAAGTCCACCAAAGTCCATACTTTGTTCTCATACATGGATCCTATCTCAGATTTCATGGCCTCTAGCCATTTATCGTAATATGGGCTCATCATAGCTTCGTCATAGTTCGTAGGTTCGCAGTTGTCTAACAACCTGACTTCCATAACAGGATTACTGTACCACTTTGGTGCGGTATGTGTTCTGGTCGACCTACGAGCTTCAATAGTAACTTGTTCTAAAGTTTCATGATCATCATCATTAGCTTCCTCTCTAGTTGGTGTAGGCATCACGAGAACTGTTTTCTCTGATGTGCTTCTTTCCAATTTGAAAGAAGGTACAACTACCTCATCAAGTTCTACTTTCCTCCCACTCACTTCTTTCGAGAGAAACTGCACCTCCAAAAATGCCCCATTTTTAGCAACAAAGATCTTGCCTTCGGATATGTGGTAGAAGGTACACCCAATAGTTTCTTTTGGGTATCCTATGAAGAGACATTTCTCCGATTTGGTTTGAGCTTATCAAGTTGAAGCCTTTTGACATAAGCATCACGTCCCCAAACCTTAAGAAATGACAACTTAGGTTTCTTGCCAAACCATAGTTCATACATGTCGTCTCAACGTATTTAGACGGTGCCCTATTTAACGTGAAAGCGTCTGTCTCTAATGCATAACCCCAAAATGATAAAGGTAAATCAGTAAGAGACGTCATAGAATGCACCATATCTAATAAAGTACAGTTACGATGTTCAGACACACCATTACGCTGTGGTGTTCCGGGTGGCGCGAGTTGTGAAACAATTTCACATTGTCTTGAATGAAGGCCAAACTCGTAACTCAAATATTCGCCTCCGCGATCAGATCGTAGAAACTTTATTTTCTTGTTACAATGATTCTCCACTTCATTTTGAAATTCTTTGAACTTTTAAAATGTTTCAGACTTGTGTTTCAAGAAGATATAATCATACCTACTCAAATCATGTGTGAAGGTTAGAAAATAATGATACCTGTCGCGTACATCAACACTCATTGGACCGCATACATCGGTATGTATTATTTCTAATAAGTCCTTAGCTTGGTCCATTGTTCTCGAGAATGGAGTTTTAGTCATCTTACCCATGAGGCATGGTTTGCAAGTATCAAATGATTCATAATCAAGTGATTCCAAAAGTCCATCCACATGGAGTTTCTTCATGCACTTTACCCCAATATGACCTAGACAGCAGTGCCACAAGTATGTTGCACTATTATTATTATCAACTTTGCATCTTTTGGCATCAATATTGTTACTCGTATAATTAGAACAACCATTATTCTATGACTTAGATGAACAACTGTCTTGGAATAAACAAGATCCAGATATAATGTTCATGCTCAACGCTGGCACCAAATAACAATTTTTAAGGTGTAAAACTATTCCCGAAGGTAGATGTGGAGGTAGCATGCCGACGGCGATCACATCGACCTTGGAACCATTCCCGAGGTGCATCGTCACCTCGTCCTTAGCCAATCTTCATTTGTTCCACAGCTCCTGTTTTGAGTTACAAAAATGAGCAACCGAACCAGTATGAAATATCCAGGTGCTACTAGAATTACTAGTGAGGAACGCATCAATAAAATGTATATCAAATATACCTTTGTTCACATTGCCATCCTTCTTATCCGCCAAGTATTTGGGGCAGTTCCGCTTCCAGTGACCATTTCCTTTGTAGTAGAAGCACTCAGTTTCAGGCTTGGGTCCAACTTTGGGCTTCTTCACGGGAGCAGAAACTTACTTGCCATTCTTCTTGAAGTTCCCTTTCTTTCCCTTGCCTTTTTTCTTTAAACTAGTGGTCTTGTTAACCATCAACACTTGCTGCTCCTTCTTGATTTCTACCTTCGCTGATTTCAGCATCACGAAGAGCTCGAGAATAGTTTTCATCACCCCTTGCATATTATAGTTCATCATGAAGCCTTTGTAGCTTGGTGCCAGTGACTGAAGAACTCTGTCAATAACACTCTCAACTGGAAGATCACTTCCCAGCTAAGTCAAGTGGTTATGATCCCAGACATTTTGAGTATGTGTTCACTAACAGAACTGTTCTCTTCCATCTTATAACTATAGAACTTGTTGGAGACTTCATATCTCTCAACTCGGGCATTAGCTTGAAATATCAATTTCAGCTCTTGGAACATCTCATATGCTCCGCGGCATTTGAAACATCTTTGAAGTCCCGGATCTAAGCCATAAAGCATGGCACACTAAACTATTGTGTAGTAATCAGATCGAGCCTGCCAGACGTTCATAACATCTGCATCAGCTCCTGCAACAGGTCTATCACCTAGTGGTGCATCAAGGACATAATGCTTCTATGCAGCAATGAGGATAATCCTCAAGTTACGGACCCAGTCCATGTAGTTTCTACCATCCACTACTAGGGAAAAGGCTAGCAGCAGCGCGGGTTTTACATGTATCGATGGCGGTACCAGCGCTACTATCTGGCGCTATAGACTAACTCATAGCGAGGCGTGCCCCCATCGCTATCTGCTATACAAGTGTAGCAGCAGCTGTTCTTGGAAGCTCGCTATCGCTATTAGCGCTAAGCGCTCTTTGGCGGGACGCGCTCATCGCTATAAGGTATTGCTTTGCTAACTTTTGTACACTCGCCATCTTGCTAATTTAAGTAGTTTTTTGGCATATTTGTTTTGTATTTGCACCGGCTTTGTAGAAGAATCTTTAGCACATAGAAATTTCATCATGATACACATACAAATGCTGCGAGACCACAAATGTAATCATAGCATGTACATACAAATAGTCTCTTCATAATCATCATCCAACACAAAGTGATATCTTGTTATCATCTCGAAAATAGCAATACATGCAAGTCTCGAATACTTGCAACTACAACAATGTCATCCATCTAAACAAAGGCATACGCAAGAAGTGCTATCACTATGAGTGAGAGCGGAACCATGCGATACATGAGGTGGCGGTTACGAGTCCTCTCTCGCTAGCGTGAACCTCAAGTAACTAGCTTCTCCTTCTTGTGCCGCTTTTGAAGTTTTTATGGCTGGCGCCCGTGAACCCATTCACTTGCGCCGACACTCATGCCACTCGTTGTACACCCGGAACCTTCCCTTTGTACACGACATAGCATTTCCATCTCGCCATCAAGAAACTAGGTACTGTTAGAGATGCATGTTCATGAAGAGGATGTACAATCATATATATGCAAAAAATATACTAGAGCAACACCAAAAAGAAAGGTTAGCAACTAGATGCAATATATACGAGACGCAAATTAATTAACTAGAGGTACGCAGGTCATCGTACGCCAACTAACAAAGTAGCGTTACGCAAGTTCGGCATGGACCGTGGACATCACAAAGTTTCATCGCTACAAAAAGTATACAAGTTCAACCGACACATATCATCATCATCGGCATCATAACTCACTAGAAGTTCCATCCTTCCATATCATCGAGGACGAACCCTAGCTGCTTGAACGGCGTGAGGTCTAGGCGTTGCATGCCTATGCGAGTTCGGACGTCATTTCGCGATATAGGGCCGTGGTGGAACATCCCTTTCATCAACGACTTCTTTCATGATGATCGTCGCAATGTCGCTTTGGATGCGAAAGAAGTCATCTCTAAGTTTATAATTCGCTTCTCCATGAGATTCTAGCCACTTGTGGATATGATCATCATTCTGCTGTTAATCTGAAGCTTTGGTGATCCGTGTTGAACTGAATCATGAGATGGACGATGTAGAATCCATCCTTCTTGCTTGGTTTTGGGACATGGATGCAGGAGAAGTTAGTTTTATCGTGAAACCCATCTTCTTGTTCCTTTGTTTCTGATATGCACGTGGCCACCTCTATAGCTGAAGCCTTGAGAGCATCATCTAGAATATTCATTATGTGGGTGTAGTCCTTTTCTCGTAGTCTCTCGAAGGGTCAAAATACACGGCGTGGGAGACTTGCGGGTAAAGAACGATAAGAACGGCGCGCCCGTTGCTGCGGGGAAAAGACACCTCAAATTATTCCCCATATGAGAGAGAAGGAATGATTGAAATGTACGAAAGGGTTGTCCGGAACTGACTTACTTTGGATGATAAGGCAGGAGGACAATTTCCCGGTCCTTATTCTGTACCATGAAGTTTTGGAGGTACTCCCTAGCAGTTTCACGCTCAAACTCGCCGAGACTCAAGAAAGACTCGTGCATGTAGTACAGATCCGCCACACAGATTTGCGAGACTTCTTCACTCTTCACGACGGAGCTCATATGTAGCGCAAAAAGGCGGACGATAGTAAAATCAAGCCGCCTTGTTAGAAACATCTCAAAGATATGGTCAAACCGCAGGAAGAACACCTCCGCGGGCCGTGTGTCGACGTAGCACTTCCCTCGTGCACACGAGCCGCGTATGTCGGATATCCTGGATCCTTTGAGGCTAGTAGGCTTTTCTCGGTCGACAAAGACATGGTCGTGCGATCTCTCGAGATCCTCGATAGTGCCTCCAGCGGTTTCGGCGGTAGCATCGGCTCGCCCGTGAGATGGAACATGACTGCACCTTTCACGGGTACACGCTCTTGTAATGCATCGTCTGCTGCTGCTGTGTGCTCGCTTGTTTGGAGGCGATTACCTTCCCGATCTCTTCCTCTCCTTTTCTTGGGCACACCTTCCAGACCCTTCCTTAACCCCTGCCCAAGTGTTCCCGGGCTAAATCATCAGACGACCCTCGCGCCCGGCTAGTTGAGCCTGTGTTGGCGGCATCTTGAGCGTGTCTGTGAGGATTTCATGAAGAGAGACTTTTGCATTCCATGGTACGGCCCTGCCCGGCATATCATCCATATCCTCATTAGCAAGTGATAGCCCGATTCGTCATATGGTTGACTCATCATATCTATGTCACAGTCATACGCGTTTGTATTGAGGTAATCCATAGGGTCGACCTCCGTCTCATCATCCATTCTCTGTTCTCTGGTACATCAGCCAATACTATTGCACCCCTTCATCATGTCGTCCGCCGCTCTCACCCGGCACTACTACAGAGCTGGTAATTGCGTGAGGTGGGGTGGTGGTCTCCGCACATGCTTGTTGATGTGTGGTAGTTATTGGTGTGCTCTCGGCGGCTCGCAACGAATAAGATTCTTCGCCATAGCAGCACCCAACCCTTGCATCGTCCAATCATGGCGGGGTCTCGTCGTCCGCTCCCACATCTTTATCGAGGAGGCAAATCCTCGTGCCCGATTTCACACTGGTCAAGCTAACCTGAAGTGCCCAGTGAGATCGGGTGGTTGTGGAATGTGCGTTGAGAGGGTCCATTATCATCCCCTTTCCCACGCCCACCTTCCGCCTTTGATCAAGTAGAGTATGGTGCATGGGGTTTCTTTCTTTGCAAACACATATGTTTGTGGTGTAAAACAACCGAAAGGCAACAAAAATGGAATATTATCTATATATATATGTTATTGCGACATGTAATTACCGTGACGGCGTCAAGCTTAGCCAAAGACGAAGGCCCACCTAGCGCGCCTGAGACTGAGGACGGGCTGCTATGGCGGGGCGGCGCGCGAGAGGCCCGGTTGCTTGAGCAAGTGATGGTGCGATGGTGTTGTTGTTCATGGAGTTGCTCGCGCGTGGCGGGCATCGGGAAATCATGTACCGTCTTGTGCGGATTTTCCTTCGCCCGATTGATGATAATCTGGAACCAAGTTAGTAGCGAAATCATTTCGCAGGCGATTCTGCTGCATTGACCGCTCTTTGTAGCAACTCATATTTGTCCTCGGCTGCTTTTTCGCGTCCTCGGCTGCTTTTTCTCGACCGCAAGCTTCACCTTTGCGTCGATGTCCGCTGACTAAACTTCTTTTTCGCTTCTTGGCCTCCGGGCCGTCGTTGTAAAACACCTTCCACGTGGCGCCGTCTCGGCGCCGTGCACACGACCATATTGCGGCCGCTGGTCCAACGGGAGTCCCTTAAGTTCGTTCAAGGCCGGTTGAGAGGGTGTCCCACTTGGGCCTCATCGAGAAGTAGGGCTTTCGGCTGCAAGCGGTGTTGCTTCTCGAGAGTCTAATCAATTTCCTCGTGATCTTGTCCGTGTAAAAACCTTTTTCTCCTTGTCCCACTTGTAGCGGGCCTGATGAAGTCATGCTCCAAGGGGTTGGTGAACTTCGCGAAGGGTGCAGGAGACCCGCGGCTTCACGTTCCGCGTCCTCCTTATCCCATATGGGCCTTTTACCGAGGTAGCCACGGCTTCGAGGCGATGCTTCCGTGTTCGGAGCTGAAGGCTTTTGAATTTCGCAGCCTTAGCCTTGGCTGCCTCGGTAGCGCAAGTGTCCTTGAACTTTTCGAACTCCTCTTCCGTAAGTGTCGGATTTTCCTCCGAATCTTGGACAGGGGTTCATCAGCCTCAATAGCTCGTTTCACCCTCCCTTTCCGGGAGGCCAAATCATTCTGAACATGCCCATGGCGTGATTGTTAATCTTTTTCATCTTCGGATCATCCCACGGTTGTTCTATGTTATCATCCCGGTCGGGAACTTGAATCTCTTGTGCAACCGTTAGGAGCAACTACGTCAAATGTTCTTTACTCCTTAAGTCATAAATCGTTGATGCTCGCGCATTCCGTAGGATGCATCCTACTAGGTTCCCATAGCACTTGCGAGGTTCTTCCGGCTCTAACGGCTCAAACTTGCTGTGTGCCATCTTTGTGATCACAAGTCATCCAATCCCTAGTTTGTTAGGTTTTCGTATCCTCTGCTTCTTATGCTTCCTCTTTTCGGTATCGGCATCGAGGCGGTACCTTCCCTTGGTACCTTCCCCACGGTCTCGGCGCCGCCATCGGTGTCGGCGCCGTCGGTGCCGGGCGCGCCCGTCGGTGTCGATGTCGGCGTCGATACCATCATCGAGGCCGACCTGCAAACCTTGCTTAGCGATCAAATAGTCGAGGTACTCTTGTTCACCATCATAATCCATCTAAATCGCATCTTGGTCAAGGCCCGTTTCTTCGTTGTTCGACATGTTTCCTATGATTAAGTGGCCTCATTTATTTCTAAAAGTATGAATAAATGAGAAATGACGAAAAGAAATCTATGTGCCAAGACTCGATATGCCAACTATGTAGCACAAATCATGCCTTTATTCACGGAAATTTCGCATGACCTTTGCTAAAAATGGACATATCGGCGCTGAATTCACCAAACGGAAATGAATCAACATTTCGGCGTAACATAGGCCACTCGGATCATTTTCCAAACATGACATGTCCAAAACATGACATATGCACATATCACATGTCCAGTTCAAATTTCCATATAAATTCAGCTAATTTTGAAACCTAGCTAAATTCATAACTAAATAGATAACCTAATTAATTAACATGAACCCTAGCAGAGAGGGGGGAGTTACAGAGAGTGCAGGGCGAGGAGGGAGGCGAGGGCCGACGGGTCGGGGCGAAGGCCTGGGTCGGGGCGAGCGGCCGGGGTCGGGGCGAAGCTGAGTCGGGCCGAGGCTGGAGTCGGGGCGAGCGGCCGAGTCGGGTCGAGGGTCGACGGGCGAAGCTGGGCTAGCGCCGGCGGCGGCGGAGTCGGGGCGAGCACGGGGCAGGTCGGGCGCAAGTGAGCGACGGGCGCGGCGGAGCGACGGAGAGAGTGGGGATTTGGTGGGAAATGTGGCGGGATGAAGCTGCGCGACTGAAAATTTTGGGTTAAGTGGACGTAGCAGTAGCGTGTTACGCAGAAACGCGCTACTACTATGATCTGTAGCTGCAGCGCTTGATGGTAAACACGCTGCTACTATTGTGCGTAGCGGCAGCGGTTTATAAGAAACGCGCTGCTACTACTGTGCGTAGCGCCAGTTTTCATTTTTCTTTTCCTTTATTTTATCCCACTTTTATTTCCCGAGGCAGTGAGCGAAGGGAGGGCGATATATATTGCATCATTTGACGGTTAAATATGTATGCAAAATAGGAACATATATATTACACATCATATGGCTAAGTGTGTATACAAAATAGGAACATATATCTATTACACATCATTGGACCCATAACATACGTTTCCTCGGTCTTTGACGTTTGCGTTTTGAGTCAGCTTCTTTCCCTTCTTGTTAGTCGAAGAATAATTGAGCCCCTCATTGTGCTTTGCCTTTTCCATGGAGTGCGATTTTTCTTAGGTAACGTAGTATTGATTCTTCTTTTGACGATACTTCATCATCGTCGTCATCTTCCCTCATTGGGTTGCCGATCGATCATAGTCTTCCTCGTTGGCGACTCCATCCATTCCAATGATGTTCCTTTTGCCTCTCCTCACGACAACACGGCTGGGATTTGCTGGTCAGTTATGAAGAAGCATTGTGTCACGTGCTTAGCGTGTACCCATGGCTCGTTTTTTGCGATAGCGTTGACGGTAGCGCTCTTGGCGTCGGGTATAGTCATGGTAGTGAACATCCGGCTTTCTCTTTCGACATTCTTAGCCCATCGACACGGAACATCGTCGTGTTGTGCAGTCCGAGTAGTCAAGCTCCCGGATCTCCTCGACCCTTCCATAAAATCGTTCGGTTGTGCCGTTGTCGCTGCGGTCATGCATTCCATCGTCACCCCGAGTTACGATCATCACCGTCCATATCTTTTGCCTCCGTAGAACGTGTATCCGTTGATATCATATGCCCGATAGGTTACGAGGTTGGGCGAGGGCCATGTGCTAAGGCGATATGAGCAATCTGTCCTTAGAGCCCTCCTCCGGGATTAGCAATAATATGCTCTTTGAACCAATGCAGAAAGTGGAGTTGTGCTCTCTAGTAACTTCCGGCGTCCGTCCCCGCATACCCCCGTCACGATACTTCTTTGCGATAATTTCTTTGTGCGATGCCACGAAAGGATCTACCTCGTCTAGGTGTTGTAGCACTACCAAGTTTGCTCTGTCAAAATCGCTGCGTCGATCCGAGTATGCCACGCAGTTCCTGCGACCGTTCTGATGACCATCTCCTTCGAGCCTCCCATTAGCTTGTTAACGGGCAAACCAACACTAACACCAGCGGCTGGTCTGCACCATATAGAAAATTCTCACGTAAAGAGATGCACTCTTGTGCCAAATAGCCCTCGACGATGCTTCCATCCGGACGGGACATATTCTTAACGAATCCTTTGATGATCCCATTCATCCTCTCAAACGGCATCATGTTGTGTAGGAATGACGGCCCCGGTCTATTATGTCATCCACAATATGGACACACAGATGCACCATCACGTCGAAGAACGCGGCGGAAGTACATCTCAAGCTCATTCAATTATCACAACGATCTCTTCTCGTAGCCTTTGGAGCTGCTTCACACCGATCGACTTTCGAGAGATGACGTCAAAAAAGTTGCAGAGACCAATAAGCGTTTCACGGACGTGCTTGTCCATTATCCCTCTAAGGGCAACAGGTAGTATCTGCGTCATCATCACATGACAGTCATGAGACTCTTCATCCCGCTGAACCTTTTCTTGTCCGTGTCTAGATATCTGCTTATCTTGCCACAGTAACCGGAACTAACTTTCACTCCGGTAAGGCACTTAAAGAATTGATTGATCTCAGCCTGACTTAAGGTGAAGCAAGAGGGGGGCAATAATCTTCTTTCTTTAATTTCTTGCCCTTCTTCTCCCGTGCCTCTGTCTCCGTCTCTGTCTCGTCTGACATTTTACAGGGCGGCATGTGCAGATCTTCCCTGATTTTCAAATCTTGCAAGTCTTTTCTTGCCTTCGGCCCATCCTTGGTCTTATCCGGCATGTTCATCAGTGTTGCGAGCAAGCTCTCAAGGACATTCTTACAGATATGCATTTGATCTAGGCAATGAGGTGTATCGAGTTTGTGCGATACTCAAGTCCCGAACACGACCTCGTCTTCCATACCTTTAGCAGCGGCTCTGGCGCCTTTCTCATCGTCTTTCGGCGCACGGGCACTCATTCAGCTTTTTCAACAGCTCATCGATTTGGCACCGCTCCGCTTACGTGGAGGTCCTCGATGCTCAGCGTGACCATTGAATAGATCTCCACGGTTTCTCCACGGGTCGTCTGTTCAAGCCATCTTCGATGCCCCATGTACACGATTTTCCTGCACCGCCATCTTTCCTTGACGTTAGCTGCCGAGACGTTGTATCATCCATGCACCGCGTGCATCCGCAATATCCATGGCACACTGGCCTGCCACATATCCGTAATCGAGATAGTCCTGCCTTTGTCGTGATCAGCGCTGCTCTCATGTTGAAATACTCACCTTTGTTGGCGTCCCATGTCTTGGCGGTGTTTTCCATAACGTGTCTAACTCCTCTTGAAGTAGCCCCAGATACAAATTAATATTATTTCCTGGTTGTTTGGGCCCTTGAATAAGCATGCTCATGTGAATGTACTTCGATTTCATGCACAAACAGGGGGGGAGGTCGTACATCCATACAAACACGGGCCATGTACTATGGTTGGTGTTCTGGTTGCCCAACGGATTCATGCCATCGGTACACGCGCCGAGCACGATGTTCCTTGCATCACATTCAAAATACCGATAGAAGCTGTTCAACGCTCTCCACTGGCTTCCATCCTTCACGTGTCTCAGCTTCGGATCATCTCCATCGTCGGGCTTCTTCCTCTCCGCGTGCCAGCGCATTAGCTTTGCTTCCTTGGGATCTTCAAAATACCTCTGAGACGGGAGTGATCGGTAAGTACCATACAACTTTCTCGGGGACATTTCTTCCGGCCTTCTTGTATCGAGAAGCATTGCACACCGGACAGCTTGTTTTTTCGCGTGCTCCTTCCGATAAATTATGCAATCGTTGATGCATGCATGGTATCTAACGTGTGGCGATCAAGAGGGCACACGATCTTCTTGGCCTCATCAACACTAGTAGGACATAGATTACCCATGGGAAGAACATCCTTTAGGTACTTGAGATGCTCATCGAGGCTAGTGTCGGTCCATTTGTTTTTAGCCTTCGTCTTGAGGAGTTGGAGCGTGAAACTCAACCGGTCACCTCAGATTGCAACCATCATACAATGGAGTGTTCGAGTCTACCACCGTTGCTCCAGCTTAGCCTCCTCTCTAGAAGCAGCTCTCTCAATACTCGTCTCCTTGCGAAGCAATGCTTGAACATGAGGGTCCCGACAATTGAACTTAGTACAAGCGAACTCTGCTGCGTGGAGTCCATGTCGTTCTCTCCGCCGCCATGTCCGCCCCTTCTCCTCCGCCATGTCCGCCCTTCTCCGCCGCCATGTCCGCCTCTTCCCGCCGCCATTATCGATCATCTCTTCGTCTTGCCCGTGTCATCATTTCCTGCCCGTCGGCATCCTCAACATCGTCATCCTCATCTTCAATTATCCACCTAGTATAGCCATCCATGAAACCAGTCATGAGCAAGTGCGCTTCGACATGACCATCGTCATGGGGTCGAGCCAAACTATTCCTTTGCATTTTCGACACGGACATAAAACCTCTGTCCGGTTATTTTCTTTCATGTCTTGCACCGCCGACCGCAACCACCTGTCCACCATCGCTCCAATCGACCATCGCCAACTCTGCACGGTAATAATAAAAAATTGATTGTAAAAATGCATGCATGCATCAAAGTCATAAAAAATTTGGCATGACCTTCCCTAAAAATAGGACATATATGGATCTAGAGTTTGTTCGAATTAGCCAAACGGAAATAAATCGACATTTCGGCAAAACATAGGCAACTCAAAAGCACAATTTGGCAGCGTCAACTCATGCCACACACACAATTTCCACAAACATATCACACACACATAAACACATTTCCATTTTGCAAAAGCATGAAAGTTTCATCACCTCTATCGTGATGGCCGAAGATGATGTTGTGGGGATCAAAAGTGCACAAATTAAGCTCTTCTTGACAAAGATAGATCTAGTTAGGGGGCAAATAGGTCACTTAACTAAATCCTACATCTACCTAGCTACCTAATTTGGAAGGAGACAACTTCAACTAGTGGAGGGGGAAGGAAAAAGAGAAAGGAGATGCATTAATGGAGGTGGTGTAGTTATGTAGGAGTAATGAAGAGAGAGAAGGTGGATAGAGAAGAGAGGGAGTAATGGGGGAGAAGTATTGAGAAGAAGAAGAGTGAGAGTGGGAGCATGTGGTGGAGGGAAGAGAGGAGAGGGGAGGTAGGGGAAGGGAAAAAAGTGAGAGTGGGAGCATGTGGTGGAGGGAAGAGAGGAGAGGGGAGGTAGGGGAAGGGAAAAAGCAAGGGGAGGGAGGGACGGTTTGGGGTTGTTGGGGTTAGCAGAGGCTGGTGAGAAACAGCTGCTGCTAAAAAACGAGCAGCAACGCGCTTTCATGTAAGGCGCCATCGCTAATCGGGAAAAAATGGCGGCAATTTGAAACTTACCAAAGCGATCTCGAGGAAACCGCTACTACTACTATGCACTTAGCGAAGGCGCTGTTTCTGCGATCGCGCCATCTTGCTACTTAGAGGTGGGGAACACCGCGGTCGATATTTGTAGCAGCGTGTTTTACGTCGGCGCCATTGCTAAATATTTAGCAAAGAGCGAGTTTACACAAAGCGCGCTACAACTACTTACCAGCAGCGCTCTATTTTGAACCGCGCTGCTGCTAAGATTCTGTGTATAGGCTTTTCCCTAGTAGTGATCATCTTTCAACTTAGCTTTCTCTAGGAACGCATTAAAATTCAAGGGAACGGTAGCACGGGCCATTGATCTACAACATAGATATGAAAAAACTATTAAGACTAAGTTCATGATAAATTTTAGTTCAAATAATCAAATTACTAATGAACTCCCACTTAAATCAACATCTCTCAAGTTGTCTAAGTGATACATGATCCAAATCAACTAACCCATGTCTGATCATCATGTGAGATGGGGTAGTCTTCAATGGTGACATATCTATGTTGACCAATATGACTCAAGTTCGACCTTTTGGTCTCCAGCATTTTGAGACAATGTTTGTAGATGCTAGGCTCGTCAAGTTTAACCCAAGTATTCTGCATGTGCAAAACTGGCTTACACTCGTTGCATGTGAACGTAGAGTATATCACACCTGATCATCACGAGGTGCTTCGAAACGTCAAAGTTTAGCAATGGTGCATACTCGGGGAGAACATTTTTATCTTGAAATTAAGTGAAGGGATCATCTTATAATGCTATCATCGTTCTAAGCAAAATAAGATGCATAAAGGATTAACATCACATGCAATCAAAAATATGTGACATGATATGGACATCATCATCTTGAGCTTTTGATCTCCATCTCCAAAGCATCGACATGATCTCCATCATCACCGACACGACTGTTGGTGTAATATCTGTCTACCTTATGTTTTGGAGATAGTTGACAGAAACAGGTATGGACTAATTTGTTTGTGAGTGCATACAGAGAGAAAAGTCTGTACACAACCGAACAGAATGCTGACTCCGGTGCTGAGCTCGAGGAACTACATCGAAGCATATCTGCAATGTAGTGAAGAATGAGCTATACTTGTTGAAGTAATAGAGTCGAGAATATTAATTTGAAGAAATCGATCCCTCGAAAGTTCACTACTAAACCAAAGATTTTGTTTCGGTACTATCGTCCGAAGAAATTGACTACAACACCGGAAGTCGAAGACTATGTGAAGACATAGCATTCTTTCGGTTCTTCTTCTTTCATTCATTTGAGTCATCGGACCTCCGTACTATGAAGTGGGGTATAGGGTCTCGATGCTTAGATCCTCTATGATGCTTAGCCCAAAACATATGAAAGTTGAGAGAGAAATCTCTTCGTTGCGAGAGATTTGCCTCAGACCAAGGAGTTAGCATTTCTTGTTCCACAAGAAATGTTACTGCTGCGCTCAAATCTGACCATTGGAATCATGTCGTTCGGCCTTTGGCTGAGCCCGTTGTCTAATTTGGTATTTTTCCTTCAGGGAAGGTTGCGACTATAAATAGCCACCACTTACCGACTTTGTCCGGTGGCTGCTCCACTTGAGATTTCCAAGAAGATTGATTTGAGAAACCCTCTCCAAGTGATTTGACTTTAAGATCCACCGAGAGAAAACCAAGAGCCCAAACTTAGATAGTGGTTTAGCACCACAACAGTTCTGAGTGAGAGTTCTTGTACCTATTACTCTTGAGAGCTGCGCACTCTCTAGACGAATAGGTTTGGTTTCGAGTGTTCAAGAGTTGTTGTCGTCACCAAGCTTGATCTTCAGCAACCAAGAGTGATTCTGGCTCGCGAAGGTGGACTGAAGGTTTGGAGATCGCCGACAAGGATCTACCACGAGTGAAATCAACCTGAGTCTGATCAGCTCTGCGTTGAAGGAGAATAGGTTGAACAGAGTTTATCTTCCGTGTTAAGTCATAGCCCCTCCAATGAGACGGAGCCCTTTGGCAGAAGGGTGAACTGGTCTACCAAATCTCTTGTTGCCATTGAGCACCACTGGTTACATCTTCTTCACTTCTTTTCATTCTGCAGTTATCCTTCATGTTCTGTGTTGATATATACTTGATCGTTTATCTTGTTGATTTACCCTCATCCTGTGTATATTTGCTTACTCCTATCATTATCCTCATCTATATCCCTTCATTTCCAGTCTATACTCTTACTTGTGTAACCCTTCAGTTGCCTTTCTCTTTGATTCAGCTATGTTATGTCTCATTCTATTACATCTGTTTGCTTGCTGCATAACCCTCATTGTAGTTAAACCTATAATCTATCAAGCTCATTCTACTGTAATGCTTTCCTCGTTGAATATGCCTCTGACAATGAAAATTGATTCAGTGCATTTCTCTTGATACTCTATTCCACTGCTGTGTTTGGATTAAGTTTCAAAGCTTTTGAAAGAAAATTTGATTCTCCCATCCACCCCCCTGTGGTCGATATACTCTCGGTCCTAACAATTGGTATTAGAGCAGGTTCTACCCTTCTGTATTTATAAAAGGTCTAACGTCCTTGGAGTTTTGAGTATGTCGCTTGCAGGTAGATCCTTGCACTCTGAAAGGTTCCCCATCTTCGATGGAAATGACTATCTATACTGGAAGGAACGAATGAGAATTAGAATTCAAGCTGTCAACTATGATCTGTGGCAGATTGTGGAAGATGGCTACACCATTCAGCAACAAAACAATTTGACCTCCGATGATAAGGCAAATCTACAGTTGGATGCTCAAGCGAAAGATATCATCTGTGGCAGTCTATCAGAAGACATATTCTTCCGATTCCACAGGCTCAACACTGCAAAGCAAATTAGGGATGCTCTAAATAGTTATCACGTAGATTTTATTGCCCGATCAGATCCTCACATTCAAATGCTTCGTGTTATGTTCACTGGATTTAGAAGCCTGCGCAAGGGAAGTGTTATGGAACTCACTAATTGATTGGAAAACATTGTCGGAAGACTACATGAGCAAGGTGTAATTGATATCACTGATAGGAGATGATGTCAACAAGATTCTGGGTGCACTTGATGAATCCTTTGACTCTATTGTGTCTGAAATAAAGCAAAAAACTGACTATGAAAAGCTTCACTATGTTGAGGATATGACACTTGGGTCCATTCATGAAGAAAAGATGGAGCTGGAAAATGCTAATCAAGAATCTTCGGAAAATGAAGGAGAAATTCTCTCACATTATGGCAGTTTTGAAGAAGAAGAAGAAGAAGACGTCGAAAATCAACACACCATCACTCAAGAACTTGAAATGCTCACTCGAAGGCTAAGTGATCTAAAACGACACATTCCCTATCCCATCAATGATGAAGAATTTCATGCACCTGAATCATCAAGAAGACGATTGCCTCTGAAAGACATGATGTGCTTCAAGTGCAAATTATATGTCCATGTCATCACTGATTGCCCTGGATGGGAAGGAAACTCCAACAACAGATGGAAATACCTTCACTGCAATGGTTTTACTCGAGTGGATCGTCATACTAAGCTCTCGAAGGAAATTGCATCTCTGTCATCTTCTTCGATGAGACCAGTCACTGATGTGAAAGCTAGAGCTATCATTGAATCAAATGTGAAGAGAATTTCTCGGCTGAATAGAGCTTGTGCTGATCAGACAATGGACTTTGAAGAAGAAGCCATTGATACCGATTCATATGATGAAGAATTCTACAAAAAGACTGGGAGAAGCAATGCCTATGTTGCCGTTGAATTGTCAAAGAATATCAGGAAATTAGATGCTGATGCTGATGCTTCAAGTTAAGATGATTCAAGCGATGATGAACCAATCGTCATCTATCTCATGGCAAAATCTTCTAAGGATTAGGTATCCGCAAAACAACAAAGATCCATGAATGAATATTCTGTAGAATATATATCCTATGCTAAGCTAGTCAAGATAGCTAAATCTGAACATGATGAACTTGAACTGCTTGAGAGAAATCTCATGAAAACTGAAGGATTACTGGTCAAAGAGATGGAGAAGAATCAAAATTTGATTGAAGAGCAAGATGATTTTTCATCAACTACTGACAATCTAACCATTCGATATGACTCACTTACAGTTGACTGTGAGATTTTGTCAAATGAACTCATTAACTGGAATCAAGAACTCATGTCATTGAAAGAGTCTCATAACGAGCCGACATTAGAGAAAGCTTCCCTCTTTGCCGAGCAATCTATCAACTTCCTGATGAATTTGTACCCCCATATTTAATTTGTCTTGATCATAGCAATGCAGATTCTCATGCTAAAACCTCTAATGTTGTGGAAGAGAATACCGCCACTACAAAAGATGGTACTAGTAACTCCTCTTTAGAGGATTTTGCTGCTATTACTAAAGAAAATTGCAGGTTAAGAGGCTTACTTGAGACTGGATTGCTAAGGAGCCTGAAAGGGCATCAAACATTATGTGATGTGCTCAAGAAGTCTATACTTCACAAAAATCCTCAGAAGGAAGGACTAGGTTTCGTAAAGAAACTTAATGTGGATGGATCATACTGGACACCCGAACTATATCCTTGCACGACCTAGATGAGCAAAGAGTAAAACCCTCGAACCTGAAACTCTGTCTGGCTATCTTTCGCCCATTCCTGTTGATATTGACGAGTCAATCGACTCGAACTACAAAATCTTCAAACAACAGAACGGTAAGGTTTTCACTTGATATGTTGGAACTAACTGCAGGACAGGGTCACCCAAAAAGCAAATCTGGGTAAAGAATTGTACTGTTGAAAATCTATCTATTACTGCTAATTTGACTGTGCAGGATAATTCTCGACAAGGAAATGGCTATCATTCTCAGCCTACTCGAATATCATACTCGAATGATTATCACTGTGAATTGCGTCGGAGGAAGTACATGCGTACATCTTCAAATCACTATATTCACACATCTGGAAACAACTTCAATGACTACTCATACGATTATCATCATAGTACACAGGTGTCTCGCAGAACACGCCAAAGAAATATCTCAAGCCAGGCGAAGCAAATGAGATCCTCACCTCTCACGCAAACGTGGGTTGTGAAGAAGAACTAATCGTTTCCAACATGAAATACTCTCAAGGAAATCTCATGTTAATCATATGCCTAGAGTTCAATTATTGTTGGTGCTCTCGTTTACTCTGGTTTCATTCAAAGTGTTTGTGTTTTCTCCGTTAGTTGGTTTGTGATTTCGATTCGGCTCTTTATTTGGATTTTACTCGGTCTTTCGTATCACAAACATGCACCTTTATCTGAAGAAGATTTCTCTCTGATGTCCTTGGTCGCGAATCAAATCATCTTCAATATTTCATCTATTTTGGCGCTTGCCCTTCCTCAAACCCTTCAACATTTAGTTCAGTTACCGAGATTTTCGCAGGAAACGGCTGACACGTGCCCACGGTCTCTCAATTGTGATCCTGTCCATTGAGTGTGGAACGTCCCATGTTTTTTGTCCATAGATTTCGGAGTGGGCGGTTTCTCCCTCAGGCTATTTATGTCCCCTCTCTAGGTCTCTTCTCCTTAGTTTCCTCTCTGTTTGACCTCTCCTCTCGCACTCTGACCGAGCCAGAGCTCGAAGCAGCATTGACATCAATCCTCGCCGTGTAACTCCGGTGGAGCTCCATCACCGTTGGTCGCGCCAGTGCGGTAACTCTCCTCATTCGTGCTGTCGTAGTAGATCTGTTTCACCAAAGTGAAAGGATCAAGAAGAGGTGTCTAGAGGGGGGTGATTAGACCCTCAACAAAAAAAGTTGGCAATTTTTAAGTTTTTCAAGTTTAGGCGGAGTTTAAGCACAAGTTTAACCATTCACAATACATATCAAGCAAGCATGCAAAGAGTATATGAGCAGCGGAAAGTAAAGCATGCAACTTGCAAGAAAGTAAAGGGATGGGATTGGAGTATGCAAACGCAATTGGAGACACGGATGTTCTTGGCGTGGTTCGATAGGTGGTGCTATCGTACATCCACGTTGATGGAGACTTCAACCCATGAAGGGTAACGGTTGCGCGAGTCCATGGGGGCTCCACCCACGAAGGGTCCACGAAGAAGCAGCCTTGTCTATCCCACCATGGCCATCGCCCACGAAGGACTTGCCTCACTAGGGTAGATCTTCATGAAGTAGGCAATCTCCTTGCCCTTACAAACTCCTTGGTTCAACTCCACAATCTTGTTGGAGGCTCCCAAGTGACACCTAACCAATCTAGGCGACACCACTCTCCAAAAGGTAATAGATGGTGTGTTGATGATGAACTCCTTGCTCTTGTGCTTCAAATGATAGTCTCCCCAACACTCGACTCACTCGCATAGGATTGGATTTGGTGGAAATATGATTTGAGTGGAAAGCAACTTGGGGAAGGCTAGAGATCAAGATTCATATGGTTGGATTGGAATATCTTGGCCTCAACACATGAGTAGGTGGTTCTCTCTCAAAAAATGAGTAGTGGAAGTGTAGGCACATTCTGATAGCTTCCCTCACGAATGAGGAGAGGGTGGAGGGGTATATATAGCCTCCACACAAAATCTAACCGTTACACACAATATACCAAACTCGATGGGACCGAATCAGAAAACTCGGTTGGACCGATTCAGTACATAATGTGACTGTTAAGCAATTTTGGTGGGACCGCTATGATAAACTCGATGGGACCGATGTGCAAGGGTTAGGGTAAAACCTCATCTCGGTTTGACTGATTACACAACTCAGTGGGACCGATTTGGTAATAAGTAAAATAGAGAGTTGGCCAGGCAAACTCGGTGTGACCGATTACATATTCTCGGTGGGACCGAAAATACTGCAATAGACAACAGAGAGTTTGCAAGCCCATCTCGGTGAGACCGAGATCCTATCGATGTGACCGAATTGATTAGGGTTTCTGGCAGTGGCTATGTCAACTGAACTCGATGGCGCCAGATGGATCAAATCGGTGGGGCTGAATTTGACTTTTGGTTTTGGACATATGTGGATATGAGAAAGTGGTTGAGGGCTTTGGAGCATATCACTAAGCACTTTGAGCAAGCAAGCCATTAAGCAACACCTCATCGCCTTTTAATAGTATTGACTTTCCTATAGACACAATGTGATCTTGGATCACTGAAAATAGAAAATGTAGAGTCCTGAGCTTTGATCTTGAGCCAATCCTTTGTTCTTAGCATCTTGAAGGGGTTCCAACATCCTCTTGTCCATGCCACTCCACTGTTGGACTTATATGAAATATACTAGATGAAGGTATTAGTCCAACAAGAGATATATTGACATTAATTACCAAAATCACCCAGGGAGCACTTGTGCTTTCAATCTCCCCCTTTTTGGTAATTGGTGACAACATACATCAAAGCTTTAGATAGAGATATAGAGAAAGGCAAGTAAAGCTTTGGAAAGACATGTAACATGCATAAGCTCCCCCTACATGTATGCAATCATGTAAATATGGAACATAAGTTCATGTGAGTGCATAACCATGTCAGAGCAAGCAATGAGTTAAAAGTATCTTGGCTATATGCATCAGAACAAATGGTGTGTATATAGGAGATGTACCTTCATGCTCATGAGTCCTTGCAAACAATATGTACATTAGCAAGAGATCCTCATGCACATGAGTGTGATGCATATACTTAACCTGTGGTCTTGAACTAGATTTGGAAGAGATGAACCTGAGTAAACAAGGTTAGACAACACAGAAACATCTACCAAATAGAGCAAGAGAAGAAAGCCACAAGAGTACCAAGATCTGGGATGACATGTATAGAGTGAGTACTAGGTACTATATTTGAGTGTAGACATGTCCCCAAAGGTAAAGATATGCAATGAATTTGAAGATTTTCTTCCCTTAGATGTCTTGCTCCCCCTGAATCTTATAATGGATACTGGGAGAAGATAATGAAAATAAAATCAGAGCAAAGCAAACACACAAACAACATGAGCATGTCTTTCCCCTCTAAAGACATGTAACTTGTCTCCTCTTTGAATACCAAGCAACTGGGGTCTCTCTTTTGAAAAGAAAATTTTCTCTCGCCCCCTATTGCTCTCTCCCCCTGTTGGAGTGATTAAGCTTTGATGTGAACTCTCTCTCCCCCTTTGACATCAATTTCCAAGAAGGATGCAATGCAAATAGGTTTGGTCCTTGAGTCACAGAGCAAAGCAGCACATAGAATATGATGCTGGCAGAGGATAAGAATCATCGAGTCACTGAAAAAAATACACTTCCGTGATGATACGTGTTTGTCATAGTAGGTCGCGTTTTTTGTCATGCATGTACATCCTGACTATTTTATGACAGAATCAAGATAGTCATACCTGTGCTGTCGTAGAAGTGTTCCATGACATTACCAAAATTATCATCACGGAAGTGTCCACTTCCATGACGATAAATCGCACATCATAGAAGTGCTTTCGTCAAGGGTGACCGACACGTGGCATCCACCGTAATGGAATGCCGTTAAGCTATCGGGTCGGGTTTTGGATCCGATAACCCGTTAACAGCCCCGACCAATGGGAAATTTCCACGTGTAAAATTCTTATTAGCCGGACAAAACACGTGTCAGCTTGTCAGTGGGTCAGATAGGCGCCTATGATATGTCAACACGTGCCACGGCCCACCACTGGCCCATTTAGCTTACAAAGCCGGCCCGTTTGACTTGGTCAAAGTTAACGGGCTGGCCCATGAAAAGCCTGTTAACGGTCTCTTCGCAAATAGCCCATTTTACGACCCGTTAACTCATGGCCCGTTAGGCCCTAAAGGAAATTGGCCCAACAACGTCATGTGGGCCGTCGAATATAACACCAGCCCATTTCACTTTTGGCCCATGTATTGCCCACGACGTCTTTCGGCCCATATGAGGCCTTCGTATCTTTTAACCCTTTACAGGCCCACAGTGACTATAGCCCATAATGAATAGTAATTTTCTTTGTACCCGTTAACAGCCCGTGATTTACATGGGCCGTTTCCAGCCTGTGTTAGCTTTCGGCCTATTGACGGCCCATACATTCTTGGGCTCCTTTTTGGCCCTCGATTACTTCCGGCCCGTTATTGGCCTGTTCTCCTAATGGGCCAAATTCGGCCCATGGCAAGAGTCGGCCCGTTACTGGCTTGTTACCCTAATGGGACAAATTCGGCCCATGGCAAGAGTCGGCCCGTTTCTGGCCTTTTAACCCGTTGCGCCGTTTCCAGCCCGTCCTATATTCTGGCCCATTAACGACCCATTATGCATGTGACAGAATTAAGCCTTTGCTGTCCTACGGCCCATTAATGGCCCATTACCGTGCTGGGCCGATACCAATTCCGCCCGTTTACGGCCCATGTAGACCCATTTATCCGACGGCCCGAGGCCCACCGATTCTACGGCCCTATTGGAGGCCCATTTATCGACGACCCGTAGGAGACCCATGGATCCTACGGCCCGTATATGGCCCATGGTAGTTGCGGCCACTAGCAAACCAGGGAAAAAGAAGACTAGGAAATAAATAAGGACGAAACTAACGCTAGGCTATTAAGGCGATTGCACAGACATCCACTCGACATCAAAGATCGCCACCAGTGCAAATATAGGGAACACCCTACACTATACAAAAATGGCTTGATGTTTTCTTCAGCCAGTGGTTGCACGTTAAGAATAAATTTTATATCGCATCAAAAGAAATTACAACTATATAACAAAAGGAAGGTTGGCATAAAACTTAATAGTCTAGCAGATAAATGCACCACCAGAAGTTCAGAAGCTCAGTTCATTTGACCTAACTGTTACGTTTTCATGCTGTATTGTCCGATGGAGCACCATATCCCTCGTCTTCATTTCCCCTAGGCTCCTGAACAACATAGCAAATGTCTGGTAGTATGGTTTCAAAACCATGCATATCTTTACGACATCGAACAATGTCTCTCCTTGTTTCATAAAGGGTCTCTGTTAGGGAATGGGCTTGTGTCTGGAGCGCAGATACAACATTACTTTGAGCTTGCATATCTTGATCATGAGGCAGTTTGGACGATATTGCCTTAACAACCAACCCAAGATACGCAGAACGTGCTTTTGGCATCGTTAGTGGATGTGTCTTGACCCACTGCTGCAAGAGCTGACATTGCGGTTATAGTTGCCTCGCCACCTTCAGAAGGTGGCGGTTCCACCATTTTTTCCATAGCTCGCTGAGAAGTTGAGGCTTTACATTAGTAGTACGTGAACAGAAGATATTAAGGAGGCATCAAAACCAAACAAAGTAGTTTTGGTCTATATACAACACTTATTCTGGTGACCCCATGTAAAATATTAGTTGTATTTTATTGAAAAGTACATAACAAAACCAGGTTCCAAACATATGACCATGTACCATCGGTAATGTATTGTCTATTTCTTCACATTATATTGAGGGCTAAGGATAAAGAGACGAAGTTTATAATACGGTAAGCATAGTATGACATCATTCATATCACAAAACAACTGAGAACAGACAAACAGGCAATTGTAACATTGTGTGGGCAAGTCCAGCACGGAACTAGATTACGGGTCAAGATCAAAGGAACATCACTCCTCTCTTTTAAACCTTGTAAGTTGCAATGATACGCTAAGACAATTGCGTATAAAATTGAAAAGAGTAATAGATATTGACTGCAAACCATGCAGTTCAAACCACAAGTCAGAGTAAGTAGTAGTTAAAAGGCATGAGGATTAAGGACTTACGACAGCGGCTTTGACTGGTGTAGCCATGCCCTTCTTCTTGCTGGTGTGACAATCCTTGAAGATTTCCACAGCATTTGGTTCAGGTACTTTTTGCTCCTTGCGGGCTTTCCTCTGCATTTCGAACAAGTCAATATAGATCTGATAATATGGTACAACGAAAAGAATGAAATAGCAGCTAATTACAAGAGCCTCACAGTGTGCAATATAGCTACGAGATCCTGTCGTTTGTTGGAATTTCACTTTCGTACGGTTGGCCTTGTTCTTTTAACAATTCACCTACAAGAAGATAGATTTGTGTGGCACATGCGTAAATAGGACTTCAACATGTGATCTGATCACATATATATAATGTACCGATACTTGGATCGACCAAGTGTTTAACAAGGCCCCTCCAGTCTTCATCCGATATATTTTCCACTGGAGATGTTTGGGAAAGTTTACTGTTACCCTTGCCTTCAAAGTGAGTTTTCCTCAAGTTATACCGATACTGTCGCAGAGTAGACTTGAAAAGATGGGTACAAGCTTGTATGGTTGCATCATCTTGGCTATCCAACTTGAACCTCATATGTTGAAAATTATGGGAGTCTCATTATCAGCAACCTAGAAAGTATGGGACAGAGCAAGACGATATTACTAGTTTCCATACATAACCATACTTACAGATAAATGGTCGAGGAAGGTGTTGAACTGGGTTTCGTCTTTGTCATTCCTGTACTGAATCCATGTTAGGAGGATACGTACATGACACCTAACGGCAACCAATGCCTTGGATAATAACTTGGCTGACTCTATAGCATCACGTGGCATTTTTAAACCTGCCCCAAAATGGATCTCCATTCTTCCTCCTCTAGATTTAGTTAACCTATTGAGCAATATCCCTGATGTTTGTTTCCTCTTGCGCCTAGGTGCTAGTCCAACAACAAACATAGGAAGTGTTAGTGTACATCAAACTGTGAGACTAAATATAAAGAAGCATGCAACTGTAACTTGACTCCAAGAACTACCTTCTTGCTGTTGAAGCTCACAAGGTTCATCTAATATTGCCAACTCGTCTTGTGTTAAGAGTGATTGGGAAGTAGTGTCAGGTGGCAAGGGAGCTTGGGAATGTGTTGCTAGCTCAGTTGACCCACGAGTAAGTCGTGCAGCTGGTAGTAATGTGGTAGGTGTTGCAAGAACTATGGCTATCTCTGCTTGTTTGGTGGTAGCTATTTGTTTCTGTTTGGCTTTTTTTGCAGCTCATGTAGCATGGGATGCCGTGTTTGTAGAATTTTCCGCTGGACTTTGACCTTCTATCGCACCATCAGTACCAGCAGAATCTGTAGGATTCATTCGCTTCTCATTCCCTGCCATTATGTGTTTCTTCCTCTTTCTCTGTGCCATGTTAAGTCAAGCCGACAAGAAAACCTAATAACAATTTTAGTTCTTCAGAACAAATTGATGCGTGATGCAGACGAACTGAACTTTGATGTTAGATAACCACATGATAGGAGGATGTAATTTGTATGAAAAACAGGACGAAAGAGATAACCAGAACTACAATGTGTAAACTAAGAAGAAGACATTTAACCAAATTAGAAGCAATGCAATGAAAGGTAGACACCATATGAAAGATACTACAAATATCTCTCTGCCAAGTTAACACTGTCTCATCATAAATGTCGTTTAAACAAATGTGAAGCAGTACAAGAAATACATCATATGCAAGATGGAAACAACATCACACTACCATGTTAGAGGTCTCTCGTCATTAGTGCCATTGCATATTCACAACATTGCATATTCACAGCTTATGATGTGTAAACTAAGGAGAAGGCATTTCAACAAATTAAAAGCAATGAAAGCTAGACACCATATGAAAGATGCAACGAATATCACTCTACCAAGTTAAAACTGTCTCATCATAAGTGCCATTTCAACAAATTAGTAGTACAAGCTAGAAAAGAATGTGAGATGTAACCTATATCACACTCCAAAGTCAAACGTGTCTTATGATAAGTAATTGTTGCAGGTTACACAACTATAGTAATTTGATGTAAGAACATGGTGTGATCGACAGATATTGTATGTTCTAGAAATAGGAACACGTGTCTTATTCAAGTATAATGTGTAAAGTAAGTAGATGGAATTCAACAAAATTAGAAGCAATACAAGCTAGACATCACACATAACATGCAACCACATATAACAGTGCCAATTTAGAGGGAGCACCGGTGATGCTGCACTAGGGGAGAGGTGCTCATCATAAACATAGCTTTGTTGAGTGTCTATGCATGTGTTGTCTTGGAAATCATCTTGGGGGTGTGGAGGAGTAGAAACTGTAGAGGCCCTCTGTTCGGAAGGAGCACCTTTATCCGCTGCCTTGCTAACTTCCTTCCGCTTTATTGATTTTGAATTGTCAAGTAAAACCGACAAGAAAAAGCAATAAAATTCTCTCTTCAGAACTCATTCATGCATGATACTAACAATCACTACTTTGATGTAAGGCAAACACATGATACCAGGATGGAATATGTACGAAAAACAGGATGGCATGGCATGTTCACAACTGTTTGTGTAAACTAAGCAGAAACCATTCCAGCAATCAAGAAGTAATGCAAGCTAGACACCACATGAAAGATGCAACCAATATGACTTTGCCAAGTTAAAAGCATCCCATCATAAATGGAATTTCAACAAATTAGAAGCAGCGCATGCTATAAATCATATGGAAGATGCAACTAATATCGCACTGCGTATACTAAACGTGTCTCGTCATATTTATTGATGCGGGATACAAAAAATAATAGTTTTATGTAAGGACATGCTTAATAGACAGATGTACTATGTACTAAATACAGGAAGGCATGTCACATTAACACGTATAATGTATAAGCTAAGCAGACTAGAACATGCAGTTTAACCAGATTGGAAGAATTACATTATAGACACCATATGCAACATGCAACCACATATCATGCTGCGAAGTTAGAGCAAGCACCTGCGATGCTAGTATAGGGGAAATGCTATAATCAACTCCAGAGCTACGTTCACTATCATCATCTAGCATTTCTGTTTCTTGAGAATCATGTCGGGAGGCTAACGCTGCATTCCTTAAATGAGGAGTAGTCCCCTTGCCTGCCTGCCTCATCATAAGTGATTGATGAGGGATACACAAGAACATTAGTTTGATGTAAGAACATGGTTAATACACAGATGTACTAGTATGTACCAAAAACAGAAAGGCATGTCATATTAAAAGGTATAATGTGTAAGCTAAGCAGATGCAATTTAACCAAATTGGAAGCAATACAAGCTAGACATCCGGCTAGAGTGGTGAGCATGATCATCTAGGACCTGAGAGCTTAGTGGGAGGCGGGCTGCTTCGCCACCATCACAACTTTTTAGTTGGCTTCCAGGTGATGCTTACCTTTGCTGGGCTTGTCACTGGCTCGACCAGTGCCCTGACTAGCTATTTGTCTTCTGGTGCTCACGGGATGGTGGTTCTTGTAAAAAATATCGTTCCTTATGTTGGGGCTCTTTGGTTTGTGACTAACTTTGCCAAATGTTGCCACACCTAAAGATAGGCAAGTTTGACTAACTTAGGTGAGTGTTTGGTTCAAGCCACACCTTAGGCAAGCCACACTTGGACCCCACATGGCATACACACAAAAAATGTGGCAAGATTCCCTTAGGCTTGGCAACTGGTGGCTTTCATTTTGATGAAGTAACCTTAGGCAAGTTTGGCAAAAATATGTGGCAAAGCATGGCAATGCTAGGCCTAGAACCAAACAGCCCCAAAGACTGACTTTGGCCTTTCGAATACATGCTAGACACCATATGGAACATGCAACCACATATGACACCGCGAAGTTAAAACAAGCACCCGGGATGGTGGTTCATTGCGAGCAAGGTCATCAACTCCAGAGCTACGTTTACCATCTCCATCTGCTGACACTGCACCCTTTATAGCGTTGTAACGTGTCGTGCATACCCGCGAAGAAAGCTGGCGCGACTTCTCTCTTTTCTTTGCTGCTTCTCTTTCGGCAAACTCTGAAATACCCTTGCATAAAAATACAATAGTGAGAGTATGGGTGGAGTGTGTGCAGAACTAGTGCGCTGTAAAAGTAGCAGATAGCAGGTGGCTGAAAAATAAATGACAGGAGACATATGATAGCTCTACAACATTGCATGGCAAACAAAATTAGATTCAACTCCGTATGATTTTGTAATATACGAGCACAGGAAATGCAGGTACTCCTCCAGCACACCACAACATGTGGTCATATCTAAGATAACAGTCGACAGAAAATAAATAGGTCAGTCGATTTTTCTAATGAACCGTCTGATCTATAAGGAACGGGCAGGTGGCCTTCGTCTATCTCCCGCCAGTCACTGTTGATGACCTTTCTCGAACCGCCAGCGACCACCGGCCCAGACCCCTGCCTCCGCCGCCCCGCCCTCCCCTCGACCTCACACCACCGCCGTGCTTGGCAGCGCCCCCAGGACATCCCTTTAATCCCGGTCGACCTCCAGATCGGGCGCCAGTAGCTCTGGGCCACACACGCCCCTAAGACAAACACTAAGGCGCTGCTTCCCTGGCGGAATAGGCGTACTAACGCCTGTTGCACTGGGGAATGCTTCCGTTAATTGGGAATCAACTGGCCAGAAATTGAAATTCAGGGGGAAGACGGACCTCTAGCTAAGTTTAATAATATATGAGAAGAAACCTTGTGCATCGCTAGTTACTAGGAACATCTAGTATCAAGAAGAAGCGGTCAACTAGTGTCTTCTGTGGGATGAATACCATGCAAGCAGAGACGTAAGATTCGCTCGAATAAGGGAAGAGGAGTACCTTTTTCAGTTGCCAGTGTGGTCACCTCCACATGTCGCGCCGATCTTCTTCTTTTTACCGGGGAAACCGATGTTCTGGAGGGTGCAGGCTTGGCCGAACCCATGGCCAAATTGTTGACTGTGTTGCCGTGGCCATACGTCAGGGGACGGGAAGCAGATCCGAGGCGGCGAAGAACGGCGTAGCAGGAACAACTCCGGTGCGGTGGAGGGTGGCGAAGTTGGAGCGGCAGCAGTGAGGTGCAGGACGGCGTGGTTGAACTGGCTCAGGTATGGACGGCTCGGCCTCGGTTTCAACTACTAGCCGTGGAGGGCGTTGCGGTTGAGGTTGCGGTGGATGACAACGTCGGGGTATCGGCTCCGGCGTGATGGAGGAGGGCAGCGGTTGATGGGTGAGATGGGGTGCTGGACGGAGGATGCCGGGGTTTCGCGGCTGGTGGAGAGGTAGTGTTGGCACCCACGGAGTACGAATGGGGAATCGGATGGGTGGGGGGAACCATGTTTCGGTCTGGGACGCGCTTGTTTTTGGCTTTTTTAAATAGAAGATGGGACGCGCTTGTTTGAAATTTGGGGAAAGTACAAACTTTGCCCCCTCTTAAATTTCGGACCTACTGCGGGTCGGGGGTAGGATGGTAATCCCAGGTGTCCCAAATAGTGGGATGGAGCGATTTCGGCCGCGCGCATGTGTGCTTAGGCGGCCATTGTGTATGAATGTTTTTCGGAGGCGGTTGTGTGGCGTCTAGATGAAGCTACAAACCATCCCCGGTTTAGACCTTTGAACGTCGGGCCAGTTAGTTTCACGGGTCGGAGTTTAGAAAAGTAATTTACTTGTACTACCAAACATTGATCTCACGCGGTTTCGGGCGAGTAGAGGCTCTTTTGGCACTTCGTTCGAAATTTTGAAACACAAGCATTCACGTTTAGAGTACTCTTGAACTATGCGGATTGACCTAAATAGACAAAGTTATATTTGACCTTGTATGTTTGAAAACCTTATTAAATTATCTTCTTCTTTTTGAAATTTTGACACTTGAAAATCCTATAACTAAGATTATTTTGGAATGGAGGAGCTAAATTTGAAACTATTTTGTACACGACTACATATGCTATTATGTATAAAATCAGAGCAAAGATTGGTGCCCCCATAATTTAGGTATGGTTTACAAATGCCATGATATCAAATTCAAATAATTGAATGGACTTCATGTTGAATTCGATTTTTTTAAACCAACTTAAGTTGAATTCAAATCTATGCTAGTTCATAGGTAGCTATTTATAATGTTCATTGTGTAACTTTCGTATGTATAATGTGCTTTACACACACAACATGAACTATACTCACGTTTATATTCGATTGCTAAAGCGATGCATTATCTGGAGTTCAAAATACTAACTATGTGGATCAATTGTGTCGAATAATAACATAGACATGCTCAAATTCGATAGAATCTAGATGTCTGATGGATCAATGATCGCTCCTTACGCAAATTGCAAATATCATGATCCCATCCTAATATTTGGATACAATTTATATCTTTAATCAATGTGTACAGTAGTCTTTTACGTGTAGTTTCACTCTCCATCGGTGGTCTCTCACACATGCTCACACACTCTCTCCCAAGGTGTCTTTCTCGCACACATGCTCTAGATATAACCCTCCCTCTCTCTCGTAACCATTTACAACTGTTTTCACTAACGTTTATCACAAGCACTCTTCCTCTCGCGAACATACTCACGCATTGTCTCACACCTCTCTTCCTAATCGACGAGTATGATTCTAGCAGAGCATTCTGTCGGATGCCCCTTAAAGTTAGGTTGGATGAATAGTAATATCAGAGATAAAGGGGCTACCTTAGTCCGAGAACCTAGGGTTACAAATCCTAGCCATCTTCGTCAGTGGACATAGAGTCCTTCACAATTCTGCTATCTTTGTCTTGTACGACTAGTCATCCATGGGTCTTCCTAAATGCGTCACGGGACGACCAATGTGGCGCAGGATGGAACCGAACGAAGGGCCTCACCTCGACCCACCGAACCTCTCGCGGTGACACACCCTCTACCCCCACGTCTCATTATCTTCTCACACCCACACATACCTACACAAACACCACACACACAGAAAATTTCTCCTGGTGCCTCTATTCCCTCCCCCCTTGCATATACACACTCAAGGGAATGGAATCTCTCGTCGTGACGTCATATTCGTCTCTCTCTCTCTCTAGACCACTCTCATTTCTCGTGCTATCTCTCCCACGCCCCCCCCCCGTCGGGCCCTCTATCCATGCCTCTCTCGAATACGTAATACACACACATACCTCTCTAGGCCCCGCCAAATGCATCAACTACACATTCACACATGTTACATCACGTACCCCATTGATATAAAAAGCCCTCTCTTCACGTTTATTTCGCATACAACATTCCTTTTGAATGAAGTGTGGCCAAAAAATTATTTTAGAGTTTGTACATACATACAACATTACAAAGTTATATGGAGGAGTACGAACGCTAATTTGCATTGCATGGTGCCCACAATGATATTTATTCCGCACTGTGAATTTGTATATTTTTATACTATATACAAAGTTAGTCATAATAAAGAGAAACGAAGAGCATCTCTCTCTCCATCGCATACCCCCCTGTACGCCCCTTTCACGTATCCATACAAAACTATCTCCACGTCCTCTAAAAGTAAGCCCCCAGAAATTCATGCATGTTTCATCTTTCTCTCGCGATATATGGAATGACGATCATTGTATTTGAAGCGAAAACACGATACGTACATTGGACTTCAGAATCCACTCATTACGGTCACCATTTACGTTTAGTGGTTATTATACAGTCACGGGCTCACCGTACAACTCTATATTTGCTCATGACATGACTAGTTGACCAGTTAAACGCTCCACGTCGCACCTCTAGTGTTGCATCACATTATCTCACTACCATCGTGCCCACCTATCGACTTGTATCTACTCTACATCTACACTCTTATAAAATACATAAAATACACTCTTATAAAAACAGAGTTGGTGATGATGGTGTGCCTGCCATCATGCAATATAGGCCGACCGACTTATATCTGACGGATAGTAAAGAAACTATGGCAATTTTGCAAAAAGGTACCCACACACCTCTCCACATTTGCAAATAAGGCCTTCCCCCGTTCATCCTTTTCTCTCACAAGATAAACTAGTCATACAAATGTATCTTGATGTTACGTGCAACGCACGGGCATCTTGCTAGTAAGAATGAAAACAAACGACAAAAAAATATTTGGACGGTGGTTCGAAGTCATGACCGCGGGCATAGTGGACAAGGTGGCCTTGTATTGGTATGCTGAGCCATCTATTTTAACACACAGGAGCTGGTGTGGTGATTATACACACACGCATGCACACGAACTGCATCCACGCAACACTCACACAAACACATCCACCCACGCACGCACGCAACACTCACACGTACACACGCAGCCACACACGCACGCAACACTCACACACACACACACACGCATGCATGCACACACCAGTACACCACACGACCAACACACACTCTCACGCTCAAGTGCTCAACCTACATGTGCATGCGCACATCATCAGCCCCGCAGACACATACACAACAGGTGATTCCAGCGCACGGGTTGGAGCCTTGTCGCCTGCATAAATTTGTGTTTATCGACCTTTTCCCTATGCGAATCGAGGTGGGACCCACAAGGAACGTGGTCAATTTAACTAGTCAACATGGCGCCACCACAGACTATTTGGCGGTCAACGAGTGCAATCCGATCTGAACCGTGAGCAAGTGATCGTATAATCACCGCAAAACGTATATGGTGACCGTAATCAGCTTATTCTGAAGTTCGGTGACCGTATTACGCTTTTCTCTCTGTAGACCCTCCAAACTACATCTCTAAACGTTCTCGCATGTTACATCTGACAACTATGCAATACAACTCTACTACTACACTCTAACACAATAAATCATATGTGTTTTTAGTACTACTAGATATCATATTGTTACTTATAATTATTCAGTTTGCATACATTAAAATTGCCTTTGAAATGTATGGCCAGTATCATCTACCGCGTGGGAAAATCCCGCACTTTCCTGTTTAATCGGGTTTGTATCGATGGATCGTGCGAAACATCAAAACTATAGTACTATACAGTACAAGTGACTTTTCATTGGGCCGTCGTGTCGTCTACTCCTCCGTCGTAAGAGTGGAGCGCTCGCTTTCATAAATCTTCTAGTCCCTTTCGCCGACATGTGGGACATCAAGCTACCGGGTCCACGTGCCATACCAGAATACAATGCAGAGCAGCCGGGGTGAAGCACCCCAGTCATGGCGCCGTCGTAGTAATGAGCAATGAGGCATAAAATCACAAAGCTGCACCTTTCCCGCAGTTAAGTTGGAAGGACAAAGTAATAAAGCTAAAAAAAGAAGTTGAAGGGAGGAAGCAGCCATCATTTCACTCGTTGCTGAATCCGCTTCTCCCTCATCTTCTTCAACTTAACCACGTGTTGCTTCTGCTGTTGTTCTACCTCATGTGGGACGCGGATCGGCTTGGTAAAGCACTAACACGTGGGACCGCATGTTAGCAAACCGCCCCAGGACAACATCCTCCGAAAATAAGAAACCTCCCCCGCCATCTGCATGGCAAAATGACCTCCTTTTTACTAATCTTGATTCTATAATTTTTTAGATCAATATAATTGAGATTTGTATGGATAGCACACAGGAGCAAAAACAAGTGGTACGGTTAAGGGCATCCACAATGTGTAGCCAAATGTGAAAAATAGCTTTTGGCATCGTGGGAACCATTGTGGACGGTGTTGCCAAAGACAAAAAGATGGAACCGCAGCTCCCTGATTGACTGATTGAAGGAATAGAAAAATGAAACGTCTCTCCTCTTTCTCCCATGCTTGGACGCATGTAGTACAGTATAGAGCACAGAGTCTACTCCCCTGTCCCTTATATCACAAATCACAAAGCAGTGAGGAGTCAAATCACAATAGCACGGACGAAGCAACCATCATTTCACTCTTCGCTGACTCTGCTTCTCCATCGTCTTCTTCGAGAAACAATCTCACCGCACTAATACTCCTAGTAGCACTAGTCCTTTGGTTCAACGGACTTCCTGGATGCAAATAAGGCGGTTGTCTCGGCTTGCAGGCAACACTTGCGAACGACTTACCTGGTCTCCCTCAATGGTGTTCTTCCTCGAACGCACTTTGCCAAACCACAAAAAAAAGATATCGTCGATGTCACCGCAATGGGGAAGGAAGTCAAATATAGTTACGACCTCCATTGTTTGTACACAAGGCCAGTATTATCAAAATTACAATTTGCAAAGGTCCACTAACACTAATCGAGGCAAAATTGATGGGGTTAGCAACCAAGGACATTAATATCCCCTGCATGCATGCGGAAGTGAGAAGGTTGGTTTGCATGGCGCTGCATTAATCAAGCGATGAGGAGTGAGATGGTTAGCTCTTTGGTCTTTGGAGAAAAAATACGCATTAATTGACACGTGAAACGAGGATTTGTATCGATTAAATCTCGCGAAGGAAAACCCCCCCTTTCTTTTTTAACACTAGTACTCCTAGTATGTACGTACTTATCCTGTTTGGGTCTAGGCCTTGCATTGCCAAACTTCGCCACACATTTTTGCCAAGCTTGCCTAAAGTTTTCAAAATGATAAGGAGGTACACTTGCACACGGCTGTCGCGGTCGCACCGCACCCTCACACGGTCGCTTCCCTGCACGCCATGTCGCACCGCACCCTCACACACCGATCGCTCACGCACGCCGCAAACCCAACCAAGGAACGATCCTCACTGACACGTGCTGTCACATGTGAACAAACCAAACTCAGCCATCCTATCGCTGACACATAATTTTCATTCATAGAGTATGTTTATCCAACCGCATGTTGGGGAGTATCCGTACGGCCCATGCGGTGGTCTTCTAGGGAAGAAGAAGAGGTGAGGAAGAAGGAAAGAAGGGTTAGGAGACGTAGGATATTCATCCAACCGCCTGAAATGGTAGACTGACCCAAGTCAGGCGACTTGCATAACAAATATATGTTTTTACACAGCAAAAGATCCATAAAAACAACAACATAAAGAAAAACTATCACTGCTCGCGAAAAGAGACGGCCTCGTCGTCTTTGGCTGCCGGCGCGAACCAGCCGTAGCTGCCGACGTGTGTCTCCGCATCGTGTTTGTCCTCGTCCTCCAGCTACTCGTTCAAGCGGAGCGTGCGGGCGCTCTGCAAGAACGAGAGCACAACCCGGTTCAAGTCGAGGACGTCTGGTTCCGCGTGCAAGAGGGCCTCGATGGCAGTGGAATCCGCGCGCTTCGCGTCGAGTCGAGTCTCCGCCGCCCAGTTCAAGTCCAGGACGTCCGATTCCGCTTGCAGGAGGGCGTCGATGAGAGCGGCATCCACGCGCTCTGCGTCAAGTCAAGCCTCTACCGCCCGGTTCATGTCCAGGACGTCCGGTTTCGCCTGCAGGAGGGCCTTGATGGCAGCGGCATCCATGTGCTCCGCCTCAAATTGAGCCTCCCCCGCCCGATTCACATCCACGACATCCGGTTCCACCTGCAGGAGAGCGTCGATGGTAGCGGCATACGCGCGCTCCGCGTCAAGTTGAGCCTCTGCCTCCCGGTCTTCCTTTAGTATCGCCACGGTGAACCACTGGTCCGCCTGCACCATGGGGGACTCGGACGCCAGCACGAAGTCGACGTCCATCGTCTCATATCCATCGGCGGCCTTCTGCGCTGCAACCTCCGCCATGAACATTGGATCCGTTTCCTCCTCCTTGTAGCTTGGCTCCAGAGAACTAGGGGATTGGCCTGCCGCAAAGCACGCTTGGGAACGGAGGTCTGTGGCGCCGACCGCCGCCGCAGTTTCTTCGCGACGCTCCGACGTCATCATCTTGTAGTAAGTGATCTTGCGGTGCACCATGGCTTTTCAGCGAACTAGGGGACGCTTGATGCGGGCTAGGGGATAGAAAGGTGGGGGAATGGGCTGGAGATTTGGTGTGATTTTAGGGTAGTGGCTGGCGTAGGCCGAGCAGCGAAGGTTCTGGTGTGAATAGTGGTTCCGGTGACGACCGGTCAATCGGTTTTGACTGTACATCGCTCTTGTCGCGTTCGCGTTGCAGCCCGGCACGCTGGACCCTCCATGTCGCTGACCGAATGGAACGTGCTTCGTCTTGCGTTTTCGCTCGCTTGTGGGACCGCAGTTGAGAGCAGACCGACGTCCCTCCCCCTCCCCCGCCCGCATCATTTATTATACTACCACTCCCGTCGTTTTATGCGGAGTAAATAAAAACAGAGGGAGTATACTACGGATGAGGATCCCCTGACGTGGCCAAACCCATTGAGTAACTAACATGCGGGTCCTAGCAAGCATGGGGTCCGCCAGTAAGTGACCGAAGGCAGGGATACCTACGTTAGAGGATCCACTTCCACTACTCCTCCCTCCTTTTATTTACTATACAGGGCCTAATGCGTTTTTTGAGGCTAACTTTGACCAAATGTTAGAGTAATAATATATGACATGCAACTTACACGAAGCATACGGTCAAATTTGTATGTGAAAGGAGTTTCAGTGATATACTTTTCACATTATACATATCGTGTACTATTAATCTTGTCAATAGTCAAATTGGAAGCCATCTCGAGTACAAATCTAGAAGTACGTACGAATCTAACAATATTGATTGGGCGTTGTTGAATGTTGATACCTTTTTTATCAAAGAAGAGATACTTTGACTACACATAAAACTTATATGTAAACTAGAAAGGATAGAAGGGAGTATATTGTACGCTAAAAAACAAAACGAACATTGAATACCCTTTATATATGATTTGTGGATGCTATGATCACCAGTTCAAAATTTCGAATCCGCCTTAGGTATCACATGCCCCCACTCGTTCCCTATCGATTTCATCTCGAGGTCCGGAGATCTATTGAAAGAGGACTAGGTTGGGTACATGCGAATGATACTCGACGGAATGTTCAAATGAGGCATGCGGGAGGAAGGACTCGACTGAAGGGCGACATGATCGATGGAGAAGAGGGTTGGAGAGGAATGAGAAATGAGCAATCGCCACATGATTATACTTGAACAGCTCAAATAAACAATAAGTTGTCTCGCTTGGCCTACATAGTGAAAGGCCTAATGCGCAACGTGGAGCACTGACGCTCGAATATAGCCGGGAAAACAGGGAAACCGACATGTGGGGCACACCCGTCGGGACGACGTAGCGTAGACTAGTCCAATGGAGGAGCTGTCCCACGACCTCCTCCATACCGACAACCGTTCATGTGGGTCGTTGGGGCCAACAATGGGGCGCAGCTCCAGCACTTCCTCTGGACACGACAACCGTGGTGAGCGACACGCTCATATCGTCACTAGACACGGTCGGTTTCAATGTGCAGAGGGTGGCGTTAGTGCTGTGGCACGACCAACAGTATGTTTGGTTTGTGCCCAAGGTTGCCCCATCAAAGCATTGGATAGCCAAAATTTTGGTTGAGGTATTGGTTGCCCATGATTTGGCCGACATTGGCAAGAAAAATGGACTAGAGTTGGCTAGAGTTCATTGGCATGCCAAAAAAATGGCAACCATCCAAACAAAGACCAATCTTTGGGTCATGACCAAAATTTTGGTAAGGTGCACTTTGGCCACAATCCAAACAAACCACAACACGCGGCTCGTCGAGGATGCACGGGGCACCGCGACACGTCCGCGGAGTGGTGTAGCATGGCCAACTGCATCCTCTGGACCTAAGACCATGCCGGGTCGTCTTGCTTTCTAAATGACATGCAGGGATCGCATGTGAGCAAAGGGCATCTCCAACGTTGCCACGACTGCAGCTGACTACCCTGGCACACCAAAACCCTCGTCCCTCGCGCCGTCGCGCGGTGCATTCCCAGCCGGCGCCAGCTGCCCGCATTCATGTCGTCCGTTCATATGTCGTCGTTAAGATGCTAGGTGCCCGAGGAACCAACTCCGGCGACTTAATGACGCACCCTGATGCATGGCCTCACCGGAATGCACCGCATCCGCCGTGACCGCAAGTGTGAACGCTCTGCGGGAGAGCTTGTCTTCGGGGATGAAGCTCGAGGTCGCCGCCCTCGCTCAAGTCGACTCTCGCGACGCAATAGCGGCGTAGCTGGACGCGGACGCGACCGCACAAGCGGTGGCCACGCTGGCGGCCGGCGATGGGAGCACCGTCAGCCACGCGTCCTACTTGCCGCCGTCCAACGTCCCGCACCGCCGAGGTCGGGGACTCCTCCGAGGATGAGTAGGGCATGGAGGCGGCAGGGCATGGTGTGCCAACTGGCCGGTCTGTATCCGTGTTCTACTCTTCCTCGCCGGGGACCGCACCTTCCCTTCACTGGTCTTGAACCCTGCCCCCGTACATAGAGATCGCAGATGGAGGACGTCGGTCGCCGCCGTAGAATAGGTTTAGGGTCGGGTTTCTTTTATTTTTCTGTCCTATAAAAGTTCGAAATGTAATGAAAATCTGCCGTGTTTGCATTAATCTCGGCCGGTGTATATGAACTATCACAATAATATACATATTGTAGGAGTACTAGCAAGATGCCCATGCCTTGCACGGAAGATCAAGATCTTGTGGGAGAAAAGGATGAACGAGGAAAGCCTTATCTGCAAATGTGAAGAGGAGTGTGGGTAAATTGTCATAGTTTCCTTCCTATCCGTTAGATATAGATCAGACGGCCTATATTGCAGGATGACAGGCACGCCATCATCACCAACTCTGCTTTTTATTGAACCGAGACAAATCGAACATGCGAAGTAAAATAAACACATAGGGTCTATACATACACAATTTATCTTAGGCACTCCAATAGTACGTCCACTACACATTGACGCATTTCACATCTTTCTACATCTACAGGAACCTACGAAAGGGTTAACGTAAGTTGCCTCTCTCTCTCCTTCCCTGATTTTCATGGTGGTGGGCCCCTCCCTCCCCCCAATCTACAATCAACAGCTCACACATTTCACATTACTTTAATTACGTAACTGGGTTTACATACGTGTAGCATTACTCGTCCTAAAAAACCCAACTAAGCCAACCTCCCAGCATATCGCGCGGGAAAAGACCCGGCCGTGCCGTTTTAGTCAGGATTACCGGATTACTAGTAGTAGTATTGATGGATCGCGCGAAGCAACAATTTTTTTAGGGGGTGAAGCACCTAGTTTAAAAGGAAAAAGGCGGTACACTCACAGCACTCCTGTCGCAGTCGCATTGCACCCCACACACGTTCGGTCCTGCACACGGCTCACGCAAACGGAACGCGCTTCGGCTTGCCTCTTCACTGACACGTGGGACTACACTTGGAGAAACCGACCATGCACCAAACTCCCCCTGCCCACGGCGCGAAAATCCTCCACCCCCACACACACACAAAAATTCCCCCAAATCCGATTCAACCGCCCTTCGGCCAACTAGCCAATAATATTCCCCCAACCCCCTCCCCCCGTCCCCCTACACTCCATTCACTCCGCCAAAGCCGCCCTCCCCACCGCGCCGATACGTCGAAGCCGCGGTTCGTCGAGGGGACGCACGACGACCCTCTCGCTCCCACAGTACGCTCTCATAGACTGTCGTCCTCTAGCCGCGCCGCCACCTCTGGCTAAGTTCTTGTGGAGGCGCATGGCGGTCAGCGCCGCCACCGCTGGCGATGTTTGTGTGGAGACGCACGGCGGTCAGCTTCTCTCCCATGCACGCGATTCTAGACCGACGCCTGTTCATGTCGGTGTAGCGCTGAATGTTAGCCGATAGATCTTTGTTAATCTCACTGCTTGTCAAGTAGTTTATCGTCAATATGCTCTGCTTAAGAAGCTTCCTTGCCCTGTTCTGCACTCAATCTGCTTAGCTGAGATGGCATGCCAAGGCCGATTAGTTTCTAAAATATCCCGCCATATATTTATTGTGACGTAGATTGCCATGGTCTAGTAGCCATTCTGTTAGGTGAAATAGCTCTACACCGTTTTATACTCGATCTTTGTTGCTGCGATGGCCATCGATGGTTCGATGGCTGTGTGCTCAGCCTCATTGACTGCTGAAACAGCCTGCCATAATTTAGCACTCAAATCTATTTGCTGAATTAGCTTTACATATATTTCGGTACTTAGATCTGCTCATCCAAATATCTTGCCATAGCTTTAGACATCGACCTAGGTATTTTTTTCTGGACTTCATAAAAAAGCATATATCTTTTTCCTGTAATATCTAGTAGGGGAACTAATTTGTATGTCTAACATATGGACAGGACTTGGATAACATCTGCTCAAAGATTCTCCACTGCATATGTCGAGGGGGTTGAAAACTTCATGAACTTTATCAGAGCTGAGTACAGTGGTCCGAAATTAGATGTGCTCTGCCCGTGTATCAGTTGTATGGATTCAGTTACAAGACCCCAGTCAACTGTGCAAAATCATCTACACTTGTATGTGATGTTGGTCACATATACTAGGTGGGTTCATCATGGTGAAGATGTGAACGTCAATGTTATTGACTACGTGGAAGCAGCAGATCACCATCTTGATCAGCCTGATGCTCAGGTGGAAGAGGAGGAGGAGGTGGTGGTGGCGGAGCCAGTGAGTTTGACCAACATTGAAACAATGCTACGAAATGCTCGTGCATTCCGTGAACTTTCACCTGCACAAGAAAGACGGTGGGCCCGCATGTTGGAACAATGCAGTGTGGCTGTCACCCCAGGAAATAAGCTGTCAGTACTCTCAGCTATGGTCACCTTTCCTTCAAGTGAAGACATCTGAGCGGATGACCAACAAATCATTCGATGCGATGTTGGCTGCTTTCCGCAAATCTTTTCCAGATGCGTCTGAGCTGCCCCACACCTACAGTAAAATGAAGAATTTCCTTCGTGCAGTTGGAATTGGATATGATATGATCCATGTTTGTAAGAATAATTGTGTTCTATTCCGGAAGGATTATGCCAACTTAAGTGAATGCCGAAATGCAAATCAGCAAGATGGAAAGATAGCGATGCTGTGAAGAGGATTCCTCATAATGTTCTGAGACATTTTCCAATTACACCAAGATTGCAGAGGTTGTTTCATGATGCTGAAACAAGAGAGGATGTAATGTTGCATTCTAGGAACCAGCAGTACAGAGATCAGAATGTAATGAGCCATCCATCTCATGGTAGTGAGTGGAAAAGCTTCAATGATAAACACAAAAGTTTGTCTCAATTCGAGAAACATTAGACTTGGCTTAGCGGATGGATTTAACCCATTTGGCCACCAGAGCACCACATATAGCATGTGGCCAGTGCTTGTTATCCCTTACAACATGTCTCCAAATGTCTGCACCAAAGAATCAAACTACATGATGGCCTTGCTCATCCCAGGTCCAAAAAGTCCTCGAAAGGATTTTGATTTGTTCATGGAGCCTCTTGTGGAGGAACTTCAACAGCTATGGAGGGTGTTCTCACCGAGACCTATATAGCGCCCACCAGCTGATTTCTTTCTCGCATCTTTGTTATAATTTGGTGCATCCATGATTATCGGCTTTGGGCACTATGTCGGGCGAACGACACATGGTTACAATGCATGTGTTATTTGTGACAGAATCATTGTCATACGCAATACTTAGCAAGATCTGTTACATTGGACACCGCCGTTTCCTTGCCAAGGACAAGCCGCATCCTAGAAAATACCGAAGACATGTGTTCAATGCAAAGCATGAAAACCGTGATGCGCCAAGAGGCTCACCGCCGATGAGTTGCAAGTGGAATTAGAGAAGGTCAGGCATTATTACACAAGGAAACCATCCTGGTAATGGTAGCGGGAAAAGGAAGCATGGCAGGGCAGAAGAGAGATTATTGTTTATCCACAGGTCCACTTTGTGGGACTTGGAATATTGGAAAGATTTGGATCTGCACCATAATCTTGATGTGATGCACATCGAGAAAAATATATGTGACAACATTATCAGCACACTTCTTAATATTGAAGGCAAGACGAAAGATACCTTAAAATCAAGGATTGATTTGACACACCTGGGTATCAGAAATGATTTGCAGGTGGAAGATGAAGGTAAACCACGGGATATGGCACCAGCTGTGTACGTCTTGGACAAGGTAAAAAGCAAAGAATTCTACGAGGTCCTGTCACGTGTGAGATTCCCACATGGATTTGCTTCCAACCCTGAAAGGAGAGTTAGTGCAGATGGAAACAAGGTACAAGGGTTGAAAACTCATGACTGCCACGTCCTACTTCAAAGGGTTTTACCTGTTATACTTAGAGGATTGGGCCTCCCTGACTTGTACAGAGCAGTTGCAGAGTTGGGACAATTCTTCAGGGAACTCTGAAGTAGAAATATCAGGATAGATGCTTTGGAGCGTCTTGGAGACAAGATACCAACTATCCTATGCGACCTTGAGAAGATATATCCTCCAGCCTTCTTTGATGTGATGGTGCATTTGGCTGTTCATCTACCTGATGAGGCACTACTTAGAGGTCCAGTACATTATGGCTGGATGTACCCTATTGAAAGGCGGCTAGGCACTATCAAGGGCTATGTTAGGAACAGAGCTAGACCCGAGCGCCCCATTGCAGAGGCCTACATTGCTCTGAAGTACATTGACATTCTCGCTCAAAATACATTGAAACAATTGATCGACTTAGCAAAGAGGTGGGTGAAGACAATCCCGGCTCAATGTTTTCGATTATTTTGTTCGAAAGTTCTGAGGAAGAGTCGACAAGAGGACAAACCTAAAGATTTGGACAAAATGGTTTGGTATGTGTTGAATAACTGTCCTGAGATACTACCTTATATCAAGTAAGTGCAGTACTGCAGCTTATACATCGTAATCTATTAAACTTGGAGCACATTCTTATAAATTTAGATGTTTGACGCGATCAATATGTTGTGCAACATCTACAAAGAGGAGTAATTGCCGCAAAATCCAAGAAACATTGACAAACCAGTTATGGTAGGATTTGCGAAATGGTTCAAGAACCATGTAAGCTTTTGAATTGCACTATCAATTTTTTTAATATATTGAGTACATAAGATGTTCAGCTTGTCTATTTTCTAACCATAGGTTAAGAAGATGCGGGAGGATGGGCAGGCAGTTGATGATGCCCTTTACTCACTAGCAATGGGTCCTGATACTTGGGTAAGACATTATGAATCTTGCGTTGTTGGAGATGTGTGCTACAACACCCTTGCACAAGACGAAGGAAGGAAGACACAAAATAGTGCCATCATGAGCACGGATACGTATGACAAAGAGACAACTGAAATGTATGCTAACATAATAGACATTGTTCGATTCTCAGATATCTCCGGGCCGAGGATCATCGGTGTGTGGTTACATTGTCTTTGTCGTTGGTATAACCTGTTTTCTGGATCGCAAAACCCAGAGCTGATGATTATTTCGAATCATAAATGTCAAGGCAGCGTACCAGACCAACGATCCTTTTATTTTGGAAAATCAAGCAACATAGATATTTTCCTTGGAAGACACATTTGCACGTAGCGATGACTGGAGAGTATTGCAAAGGTTTGAGCAGAGGAATTTATTTAATGAAGTTGCACAACAAGATGATGCTTACACTGCTCCTGATGTACAAGATAACATAGATGTTCCTAATATCTTTGAAAGCCATCACGTCAATGACGCCTGCGAAAAGATTGTCTGTCGTGCTGTGGACATACAAGAGTTGATCAAGAAGCCAACGTTCGAGGACGTTGAGGACGAAGAAGAAGATGACACCGTGCACTACAAGAAATATGTCAACTTGTGACCAACACTATTGGTCACTGAATGGTCACTGTTTTCAATCTGTGACTTTTTTGTGACCAAAAACATAAGGTCAAAAGCTGGCGGTCGTAAACTGACTATAGCGACCTTTCTTCTGGAATGGTCATAGACGTTTATGACCAAAATACGTCTACGGTGGCGTTTTGGTCACTAGCAACCTCCCTAGGCCACGTAGGCATCCAGCGTGGCAATCTGATGTGGCACAAGATTCAGCCCGGTCCAATTCGATTTTCTACATGGGCCGATCCCAACAATTCAGCCTATTTGTGTTTTTTTCTCATATTAATTTTGGCTAGGTAGATGGGCCAAGCCCAACAATTAAGCCTTCTCATCTTGGGGCCATGGCCTTTTCTGCTAGAAAGTTTTAGTTTTTTTTCAAATGGGTCCCAGATGTCAGGTTCAGGTACGTGGGTCCCAACTAGCAAGTTCATATTCTTCATATTTCAATTTAACAGTAAATAAATAACCAGTATTTAAATTAGCACAAACAAAAAACACACATAATACTCCAAATATTATCAGCTAGATTCAGTACAGAGCTCCTATTGTACAAATAACATATACTTTACAAGCTCTACACATAATAATCTCTAACATATACAAGCTCTACACGTATGTCAATCATAGTTACAAGCTCCACATGTGATACAGTTACAAGCTATGTTCTTTAGCATGGAGCTCCTTCGATAACAATCACAAACTAGGCACCTACTCCTGTCAGGACTGGGCCAACAGAACGGTGATATGCCTTCCACGGTCACCCTGATACATGAATCAACAGAGAGGAATTAGGAAAACTGGAGCCAATATAGCAAGAAGAGTCCATTCAAAAAATAATAGCTATTTATATTAGAATGACGACACAAATTCAGCAAGTTAATGACAACAGTAGTTTGAAAACAACAGCAGGTCAATAACAAAAAAACAGACCAGAATAAGATGCATCCAAACGAATCTCAACAGGAATAAGATGCATCTACAGACCATAATACCTTGTCAAGTAGCCAAGCATGATCTAATATGGAAGGGCAAGATTAGCAGGCAAGGCAAATACTTAACAAGGTAACTCAGGGTCAGAGCAAATTGGAGATGCAAGGGGTCATCTGCAGAAGCACCGAACAGTTTAAATTGGATAATGTATATTATGTACCACATAATTCAACATCATGCAAATGCACTATAGACACTGAAAGAAGAAAACACATACCCACATTGTTATATATAGTTCTGCTAGAGAATTTTAAAAACATAATCAAATGCAAATAGGAAAGCACCAAGATTGGTTTTTGTACTCACAATAGCATTGTTGGCCTGTGAGAAGGAACTATTAAGTAACTTGAGATGCCTTTATATCAGTTCTGTGAAGCAAATCTACATATCATATTTCTAGAATGGGCGCACCCAGTTGCTCACAAGTAGATTCAAACCCAACTTGTAAAGCAATGATGTTTCTTGTACAATATTACTATAGTTACCTAAATTTCCTTGGGAATACTAACAGCAGAAACAGGGGAACGAGAAGTAAGTTAAATTAGAGCTAGCAGTTCCAAACAATCACTAAAAACAGCAGCAAAAGCAGACACAGATGCCCCCAAAGCCATTCCCATAGGCAAAGCAAGCACCTTAAGCCCTCTCGCCACGGATCCTCGAAGAGACCCACCAAGTAGGCCTCTGCAGCCTCCTGAAGGGCCAGCACCGCATGGCTCTGGAAGCGGAGGTCAGTCTACACAGACAGAATAGGATGGTGCTTTTAGTTTACTTGATTCATCATACTATAGGAGTTGACACAACAAGAGCATCACAATGTAGTGCACAAGTTGATTGATCACCTTGAAGTCCTGGGCAATCTCCCTAACAAGCCTCTGGAATGGAAGCTTCCTGATGAGCAGCTCCGTGCTCTTCTGGTACTTGCGGATCTCAGTGCAAAGTCAAGCACAAAATTTACTCATTTGAGAATACTTCAAAACAAAACTATAACACATGCTAGAATAGGTTGGAAGATTTTACACACCGAAGAGCAACAGTTCCAGGGTGGTAACGGTGAGGCTTCTTCACTCCTCCAGTTGTGGGAGCAGACTTACGGGCAGCCTGTCAAAAAGCAAAGTAGAGCACATGGTCAAATTAACAATAATACCATGATAGTCCATATACATCAGTAGGATATCTGGTCATAAGCTGGCAATGAAGGTTGATGTTCAAATTATACCCAGTTCAATTTACCTAAACCATAAATAAAGACATGGCATAGGTAAACTATCAATATTGCAGTCACAAACCTTGGTGGCTAGCTGCTTCCTAGGAGCCTTTCCTCCAGTGGACTTACAAGGAGTCTGCTTAGTACAAGCCATGAGCAAAACCTTGGTTTACCTGAAGCAAAAAAAGAACATAGTCAATTCTATAAATTGAATATCACAATAACACAACTATAGTGTTCTCATAACTAGTAAATTGTGCCTGGCACCCTGTTGCTAGCAAATCCATTCAATAACTATAGAGTCCCAACAATCATCAGCCTAGAATACCTACCAAAATTTTGTACATCAAAAACTAACAACGTCATACAACACAGCTATACACCCCTTCAGATAGAAAGCAGTGTATTTCTAACTAAAACTTTTCATTCAAAAGATCAGACCCAAGATAGAATTCCACATCAGATGAAAGTCCTGATCTACCTTTAGCATAGTTTGTTCACTCGAAAGACACATATAAAGATGACACACTAAAAAACTGCATCCTAGTACTTTTTTTAAGACTAAAGAAAACAAGGCTACCATGATCACCTAATTTTGCAAACAGAAGCAAGAAAAGAAATAGCAGTCCACTGATAAAAATATGCTTCCTATTTATCACATGTAATGGTTGAACATCCACTTCAAATAGTTATGTGCATATGATTTTAGTAATTAGCTAACTGGCAAGTTGATACAATTCATATACAATAAATGTGAATGTGCATGTACTAAGAAGCCAAGAACACTGAAGAATTTGCTGAATGTGCATGTACTGCGACTAGTATGTGTGTCTATCTACAAGTGATAGTAGTAGCTAATATGTGCAATCAATATGTATAGCATGAGGACACGGTCCCAGTCCCAGCTAGCGCTATCGGAATCTGCCCAGCACTTGCAGCCGCGGCGTATTGGTCAGTCTCGGCGACATGCCCAGCATTTGGCTCCGACACGGCTCCGATGCCGCCGACTGACGTACGAGGGCGACCATAGTCAGAACCTTCCTGGACGCGCGTGGATGGGGTCTCTAGAACTAGGTCTGCCATAGTCGCGTGTTGCGCCGCCTGCTGTCGTGATGGCCTTGACTTGCTGGCCATCGACTGATTTCGCTCCCCCACCCGCTGCTCCGACTGTAGGTATATATACCAATAAAACGAGGTAAAATGAGAACAAACAGAGCACTTTTTGTATTACCAGAACAAAACTGAAATTCAAATAATAACATGGCCCTTGGTATGGAAACAATTCTGCAGGTATATACCAATAAAATGAGGTGAAATGAGAACCAACGACACAATGTCCAAAAAAGGCCAGCAGGATGAAGCTATAGGCAGCTAGCTATGCACCATCGGTGTGTGTACGAACAGCTCAGAAGCATAACACGGCTAACATAAGGAGCGACACAACAGTTGTTGTGCTACCACAGAAAAATTGGGATTCAAACCTAACATAGCCCTAGTATCGAAATAAAAACGCTAGCAGATTGATGCTTACTGCTAATCCTTGTTACTACATGGCCATTCGGTGTCCTTGCTAACCACTGAACACATACTAGACAAGAACAAACAGCAACCAAATCAAACAGATTTGCAAGCATACAATAGAACCGTATATATAGCAAGTAATGAAAGATGAGCCTATTTATTTTGAATCATCCCCTCTCAAGATCCTAACAACCTGTAGTGACCAAAAAGACCCTACTAGTACCAGATGAGGTCAAGGAAACAAGAAAGGAGGGCAAAACAATGGCTACAGCACATTCACTGCACTGATGTGATTGTCAAGCAGTACTAGACATGACCCAAACACAGTACTAACATTCAGCTCATCTATTGGTTCACTGACGAATTTGGTCCTTGGTTTAACATAAGAAGCAGCGGCACATCAGATGTGCTAAAAGTATTGGGCTTGGGAGGATTGGGAAGGAAGGAACGCGTACCTTGGCCGTGTAGGTGCTGCAGGACGTCAGGAGGGTGCTCGGAGTTGCTGCCGGACCCTCCTAGCTGGCCGTCGGGGAGCCATGTGCCGCACCCAGTGTCACACCCTGATTTTCATGGCACAACACTTAAGTCATTAAATCATGCTAAAATGTGGTTTGACAAAAACTTTTGAGTGTTTTGTCCTTGCTTTGATTGAATGATTGTTTGCTGTTTGCAAGTGCTCTAAAAATCAAATAAATCCTCCAACTCCTATAATTCATCTCCTTGATCCAAAACCTTTTCCCAATGATCATGCCATGTGTATAGGACACAAAAATAATTTCTTGTAAAATTAATTTGGCCAAAAAGTATTTTCTAAAATTAGTTCTCCAAAAACCCCTGAATTGAGGTTTGCACTGCAAGTACTTAATTAAGGGCAGTAAAAATCTTTCTAAAAATATATTTGACTCCTACTAGATATAGGATACCCAGAAACCACAAAAATATAATTTTGAAAGTTATTTTTCTATTTTATTTAAAAGCTTTTTCTTAAGGCTAGAAATGGTCTTTAATAGGGAAAAATTATTTTATTGTTTTAAAATATTTGACAAAAATTAGGGAAACTCGGTGGGCATATATTTTCCATATATAAGAGTTTCAACACATGGTCATGTTCAAAATATTGGTCAAATCCCTCAAAAACCCCTTCTGGATATTTCAAGCTTTTGAAATATTTACAAAGGAAATATTCTCCAAAAATTCCAAGAAAATTCTATCATGTCACATATGACATATTGGGTGACCTTGCCAAGTCTCATGTCTTGGAGAACAAGATAACATCATCAAATCTTCTCAAAACCACTTCTATCCATATTGAAGTTTGAGCAACTTTACACGGCCAAACATGTCCAAATATTCTCAAACCTTGTTAACATTCTCAGATGGTCTAATTATACATCTAGACCAAGTGGCACAAGTTGGAGAACAAGTTATATTTATCAAAGTGCCCCAAAACCCTCTCTGACCAGAATCAAATTTGAACAACTCTACATTACCAACTTTCTCTCCTTGATTCCAACTTTTGTGAGAATGATCACATGACCAAATGAGGCCACTACACCAAGTGGTGCATCAAGGAGAATTGATTTGCATGACTAAATCTTGGTAAAGCCATTTCTGCTAATTTCTAGGGTTTACCAAAGTTGCATTGGCAACTTTGCCCAAATGAGGTCAATATTGGTGGAACATCTTATTTTCTCATGCCATTTGACCCTGTCAAGCCTCATGACATGGGAAGTCCATTTTCTTGCCCAAACCGACAACAAACACCTTCTGCCATTTTTCCAAAATCATCATTTTGACCACTTCCACTATTCTCCATGAGCTCAACTTGTTACCACAGCCCCATCTGGTCCTCCTCTAACCCCTGCATCTTTCCCTGCCCGAGAAGCCATGATTAAGGGGGTGAAAAGCCCATTTTTCTCCTCTAGACAGCCACTTTTCCCTCCCTTTCTCATCTCTCTCTCACTCCTGGCATGTTCCAGGGCATCCAATGCCACTTTCCCATTGTTTACTCCCCCCTGCAGCTTCCAGACACAAGTGGCCGCGCCCATTCCGCAAAAGGCATGTCACGCCGGCCAAAGACGCACTCTGGAGCACGTCAGCGTGCTCCTGACCGTTGACACGGCGCTCCCGTCCACCTCGAGCCTCCCCCTCACGCCAGTCGAGGTGCCTCGGTGTCCGCAACACGCCACGCGGTCGGCCCCCTCCTCTCTCCTCCTCCCCGCGCCTCCGCGCTAGCGAACAGAGGCCGCCCGAGCGCGCCAATGGAGCGCCTCACACGCGCGGCACCCTGGCCCTTTCCCGCTCCTCCTCTCCCTTCCTCTGGGCGTAGACCACCCCTACAAACACCCCGGACACGCCCACATGAGCCCTCGTGGCTTGTAGCAACGGCAACAGTCTCACCGGCGCATGAGCTCACGGTGCACCTCGCCCTTCTACTAAAGGCCGTCCCAGGCCCTCCTCTCTGCTCCATTTGCTCTCCCTCTCTCCCGTGCACCCCCTAGACCAATCCACATCTCCTCCCATGCCTCCCTTCTCCTCCTACCATCAAGATGGTCGCCGCTCGGCTTGCTCAAATTCGAGCAATGCCGAGCTCACCTCCCTCCCTTTCCTCCACGCAGAGACTCCCCGTGGTCCGGCGAACCTCCCCACCTCCTCGAACCATCGCGGGGATGCTCGAACGCCAAGAACCACGGATGGCCGACGACCTCCCCCCGCCACCGTCAAAGTTGCGGTCACCTCGGCCCCCTCCGGCGGCCGTGACCTGCACCAGCGGATGCGTCGCTCCGCGCTGAGCTCGCCCATAGGCAGAGCGCCGCGGGAGACGGCCGGAGGCGCCGGCTATCACCGGACGAGCGCCGGCGTGCGCTCTGCCTCCCCTGCTCTGTCTCGGCGGGAGGTAGAGGACGACCGCCTGCCGGTGGCGTGGGGGCCAGCGTGTCGGCGACCCATGGCTGGGCCCCGCCGCTTAAGTGGAGACGCCTTCGGCGTTACCGCCTTCCCGCGCGGCGTGTTTCAGAAACCGCCTCGTCGTGGCCCTCTGCTGCGTCTTGGTGAGCCACTGGGCGGCCCGATGGCGCTGCCGCTAAGCCTCGCCCGTCTTGGCGCCGCCGCCAGATCCAGCCCATCTGGGTAAAACCCTTTTCCCCTTTTTCTTTTCTGTACAGCTTCCAAAATCCATAGATTATTTATTCTAAGTCCAAATTTGATGATTCAAATTTCTTATGACTCCATAAATCTTGAACTTTCACATGGTGCTATTTGCACATTTTTCCAGAAACTTTCTCTTCATAAACATTTATCAAATCCCATTTTTTCTTAATTCTGTGATAAACTTTAGAAAATCACAGAGAGCCCATTTTTGGTCCAAATGCCATGATTCAAATTCGTAGATGCATCTAAGGTCAAAACTTAGTTTTTGAACATTTTTGCTAATACTTTCTGTGTCACCTCAACTAATCGTCTATTTCTTTGTATATAGCCAACGTTGCAAATTCATATGAAAATCATCTCAACTCCAAATCTAGTGAAACCAATTCCTAGATGCTTCTAAAATACTCCTTTGTTAAATGGGTGCCCTTGCTCATTTTTCAAAAATATATTTCTGTACACTTCTTGCAAATCCATAAACCCCTTGATTCCACCATATCAAAATGTTCAGAGATATCCATTCATCAAATCCCAATGAAACCACTTTGGTCATCCCTCACATGACCAGAGGTATCCTAGAAAAGTCCAACTCATATTTTTAGAGCAATTTTATTTCCTGCCTTGTTGTATTGCTTATTATGCTTGCTTTCGGCGATAGTTGACGAAGTAGATGGAATGCTCGGAGTTGGACCATGGATATTTGAAGACCTCGAAGACTTCGTTACAACAGGCAAGCAGCCCTTTGACCATGTCCATGAAACCCCTTTTTATACATGTCATATATATAGCTCTTTATTATTGTTGCATCGGGATCATGGTGAGACGGTGAACCACGTGGGTTGGTTGCCTCCGTTATATCCTCGTTGATACTTGCATTGTGCATGGCCCTACCTTCTTATGATGGTTATGCCGGTGGGAGTAGATAGGATGCTAACGTAGTTGCTACGCAAAAAGGGACGGGTTTATGCATGGTGAAGGAGACAAAGCTTTTTCAAAAGACTTTTCGAAAACCCCGTCGGGTGCCACTTATGCCCGAGGGAGATGATGAAATGGGTAGCCACTTGATGACGAAGTGGTGCACCGAGGCAAGTGTGTGTGTCGTTTTCGAAAACGGATTAGATTTAAGATTTGTCGACTGACCCAACCTTACAAGCGCAACCACTCTACCCTTATATGGGAAAGGGCATTATTGATTACCTAGGTCGATACTAGCTTGGAGCCCGCATTACTAGTGATGGGGGAGAGTTGGTGCTCTCTCTCGGGATGGGGTCGTGTCAGGTAGGGAGGCCATGACTGTTTTCACAGGGCACCGGACACACCGTTGGTACCCCGTGCCAGTGGTGTGTGATAATTATGGGAGCGAGGCTCCAAGAAAGTGTTTTGTGAAATGTTGGGCACGGGGGTTACTGCCAATCGAGTGGACTCCATGTTAGTGTCGTCTAGGGAAAGGTAGTGATCGGGTGCTTATCCCGGGTACTTCAGGTACCGCGGGTCGTGGATGACACGGAAGTTCCCCGGATCTAGTGGGTAAAGTGTGCAACCTCTGCAGAGTGTAAAACTATTCGAATAGCCGTGTCCACGGTCAAGGACAGTTGGGCGGTGCTGCTTAAGCTACGTCTAGAGTTTTCAACCGTGTGTGGGTGTGTTGATGAAACTTCTTGGGGTCAAGTCAAAGGACTTGACATGTTGGAGATGGGTTGGTGCCCACTCTATTTATGTTGGGTTGGTGCCCACTCTATTTATGTTGATACCTGTAACCTGTCCTCAGGGTTACTTGAATTCTCTTGATGCATGTCTTACAAGTTGTTGAACATGTCATTGCACTCAAAACTAGCTTTCTGCAAAAAAAATATTTACCTATATCATGCAATGTTGTAACTTGAACCAAAACATGGGTTGCTTGCGAGTACATTCAAAGTACTCATTGGCTTGCCACTGGTTATTTAATTGACCAGGCATGGAAGAACCGGAGTTCGAAGAAGAGTTCTTCGGAGACGAACATGCGAACTAGGACGCTTCCCAGTCAGAATGCCTGTAGGGTTAAGGCAGATGGCATGGGTTCTACTTATCGATGACGATTTCCGCTGCTTGTGTTTCATTTGATGTTCAGCCCTTAAGGCTCTATCAATGTAAGACTTGACCATAATGGTCACAATTTGTGTAAGACGGTATGTATGGATGTAAGACTCTTGTTATTCAGCTTCGTGTGTTCAAGTGAGCATTGATCTCGGGATCATCAGACACGTGCATTCGGTGATCTCGACTTATGAGTCGGGGTCCCCACAGAGCTGGTATCAGAGCCATCCTGACTGTAGGAAGCCTTAGTTAGCATGGTCGCTAGTTAGGGTAAAACTATTTCCAAAACTACTACTAGTTTTCAAAACTATCTCTACTTCTCTTCCCTTCTTAGTTTTTCGAAAACTAAGGTATACTTTCCTTGTTGATCTCTTCCCCTTCAAACCTTTGGTCGCTAGAACCCTTATGCCCCTGACCCCTGGATTCCTTGTAATCCTCGTAGATAATCTAGAAGGAAGATGCCTTGCCAGACATTCACCCACATCTCCTGAATACAAGATTGGCGACATCACAACGAGACGATGCCAACAGAAGATACATCCTCGAGGAATGAGGACCTGAAGACCCAGGAGATGGTGACATCCTTGACACTGCCCCAAGATGATGCAACATTAGCCTACGATGATCAGGGCATAGAGTATGCAAGATCATGATATACATCGCTAATAGAGTAACCTTGTCACTACCGTTGTTGTATCGGCAACCACCGATGGATAAGAACCTAGCCATTAGGTCCGCCTCACCATAGTGAGCAGGAAAACGGTTCTCCACATTCCCCGCTCTTGGTGTCGATGTTGTCACCAACATAACCGACATGGTGGACCTCTATTACGCCTTGATAATATCATTGCATAAAGGATTACCTACCTGGTACCATCGACGGCTTAGAAGACAAAAGGGGATCGTCGTGATTAAGAAGACAAGAGAAGATCAAGTCAATGCCAGCCACGAGGAGCCACCTTCAACCCATCACTTCAATAGGCAAGAAGTTGTTGAAGACTCTTCAAGCTCAACCGGGATCATTTCATCAAGCAACTACAAGAGACGTAGCAGCACCTGAGGAAAACCCGGGAGACTGCACGAGGCACAAGGCACGACTATGGAGTCCGAGAACCCCTAGGGTAGGATGAGTCGTGTACCCCCTATGCGCAGTCGAGTCTGTATGATGGTTCGAGTAGAACCATGATTGTGTGTTGCTTGTTTTTATTTGTGGTGTTTTGATATCAGTCGCCCCTTTTGCCCTAGGCAACAAGTACGCGCCTATATCACCTGCCTTATTTTGTTGTTTGTGTTTGGCCCCTTTTGCACCTGATTGTTTGCACTTGCACTATAGAACCCCCTTTAGGCATCCCCCTTCTCTATGCTACTTTTCCCTCTCATCTCTTTCCTCAATCAAGACAGTAAGACAATATGCACCAAGGATTCCACCTCGGCGATCAACAAGCACTGAAGACTTTTGCTACAACCTCCTCGACCAAGTACAACCCCGTATGTTTACACCTCAAGACTAGAACCCTATTCCTAGACCCTTCAAGACTTCACAAGATACCCCAGCTGGAATCCTTAACCATGAGCTTAACCTACGGAACTGCAAGACAACCTGGTAAGCCTCCGTAACCTTGCTTATCACTGGGTTCATTATGGAACTAGTGGACATAGTGAACGAGCACGTTATCATCCTAAGATAGCACCAAAGCTGACGATGCTGTAGGGAGGACCAATTTAAGGATATAGGAATAGAGGAGAAATGACCTGGTGAGTTTATAGCAATGACTTGAGGAATTATATGAGACTATTTGGTGGATTATGAGGCTTTGATGATTGGTAGATGAACTTGGTGGGATCATGATTATAGAGTAGCGTGGCTTTCACTACCCATGAGTGAATTGGATTTATAGGACAAATATGATCGCAAGTTAAAAATTCTTGGAAGTATTTGGATTTAGCTTAGCCATGGGATGTTGTTAGGAGATAGTTGCTATTACGTAAATGACTTGGGGAACATGTAGGAATTCTCGTTGGGCAAGAGATTTGGATTTAAGTAGCAGATTCTAGTTGAATATAGATGCGGAGTATGTCTACATGGTTCGGAGTAATTGTATTTAGACTGATGATCTTGATCGTGATACCATGTTTCTCGGTGGACAATAAACTAGGAGATTGGATTAATTGTCGGAGTTTATTTAGGCATCTTTGTGAACTTGACCTTGGAAGTTACTTGACCATGATAATGAAAATTGGTGGACTGACTATAGTAAATATAGCTCTTTCAAGTATTCGGGGATTATAAGGACTTTAGAAGATCATGTGGAACACCAGCATAGGCGTTCGATTTGTAGAATTAATGGATCATGTAGTGATTGATGAAAGTTAACGGGTTGTTGGAGTTAATTCATAGAAAAGGAAACAAGATCTTGGAGTGGCTTACGACGTGTTTCCTTAGGATAGAGATGCTTTATCATGGACCTTGGATCAATAAACTGAGCACTTAGATTGTGGTGATTAAATTCAAGCTTAGCAGCTTATATGCTCTACCCATGGATTTTTAGGGGTAGACATACATATGAGTTTGGGGATCGTAGACATATATGATGTTGTTAGACCTCCTCTTGAGAGTCATGAGGATATGGATAGCATGAGTGATGATTGGAGTTGGCCTATACGAAATGATGCTATCAGGGATATGATGTGATTTGTTTAAAGGAATAGATAGACTATTGGCATCTTAGAAACCATGCTTAAAGATAGGATGATAAATGATCATTCGCCCACTAGAATCCCTGAAACCCTTATGCCCTACCAAGCCACAACACGGTTGGGTCATGACCTTGGGCCTTGGCTCTAGATCAATAAGATCTTGACCAATGCTCAACCGTGACCCTCACCAATGACTCAGCCCACTCTACGTACCCCAAATACTTCATAGAGTACTTGGGCAAGTAAATCATCATCCTTACTTGAAGACGTGTATGTCCACATGAGGACGGAAGAAGAGTTGATCAGCTGGTTAGGGAACATCCGACGACCGCCATGTCAAGGAGGAAGAACTATACCAACCATCATCGTCAAGGAGTGAGCTTCCGCGTTGAAGACCGTGCATATCTGCAAGCCACTCCTCTCAAAGGCAACTACGGCCTCATGAAGAAAACTATGCTACTCATGATCTTGAGCTAGCAGCAGTGGTTCATGCCCTGAAGACATGGCGACATTACCTCTTAGGGAAGTGATGTGAGATATACACGGATCTCAAAAGTCTGAAGTATATTTTCAATCAAAGGGAATTGAACACGAGGCAAAGAAGATGGCTAGAGTTGATCAAAGATTATGACCTCAGTGTTCAATACCACCCTGGGAAGGTTAATGTGGTAGCAGATGCATTAAGCAGGAAGGCTTGTTCCTTGAATGCTATGCTTAAGGACAAGCTACCCGTCTTGTATGAAGAACTTGAAAGCTTCGGGTTGGAACTGGTTGCACCAGGATTCTTAGCTAACCTTGAGGTCAAGCCGACCCTGATGGATGACGTTAAAGGAGCTCAGACGGGACACGAGAGTATTGAAGGCATCAAGAGGAAGATCAAGGCGGGCAAAGCCCCCACTTCATTCCTGTCAAGACGACCTACAAGGGGAACCAGTTAGCCAGTCTCTACATCAACCGAATCATGAGCATTCATGGCGTTCCCAAGGAGATTGTGTCGGATAGAAGAACCCAATTCACCTGAAGGTTCTGGAAGAAGTTCCAGTAGGCCATGGGGACCAAGTTGTCCTTCAAAGACTCGCTTCCACCCATGCATCGGAGGTCGATGAATGAGTGAATCAGATACTTGAAGACATGCTCCGAGCCTGTGTCTTAGCATATGGAGCTAAGTGGGAAGATTGCCTCCCTTTCACCGAGTTCACTTACAACAACAGTTAACAGCCAAGTCTTCAGATGGCACCATTTGAGGTGTTATACGGACGGAAATGCCGCACACCCCTCAATTGGTCAGAAACCGGAGAAGGACTTGTCTTTGGGCCCGATACCCTCCGTGAACCCAAAGAGCAAGTCGAGCTTGTCAGAGAGCGTTTGAAGACTGCCAAGTCAAGACAAAAGAGCTACGCTGACCCACGTCGTCGAGACACGACCTTCCGGGTTGGAGGCCATGTTTATCTCCGGGTCACCCCTCTCAAAGGAACCCAGCGCTTCCATGTCAAAGGAAAGCTCGCCCCAAGATACATCGGCCCCTTCGAGATCACTGAACGACGAGGAGAAGTGGCTTACCAGTTGGAACTTCCACCTGAACTATCCGATGTGCACAACGTGTTCCACATGTCACAACTCCGGAAGTGTCTCCAAGTTCCTGACAAGCCTGATCTTTACAAAGACGTCAATCACCATGCCATTGACTTCCAGCCTGATTTGACTTATCGTGAGAGGCCCATCTGCATTTTGGATGAGGCTAAGCGACACACTCGAAGCCGCACCATCAAGTACTTCAAGGTCCAATGGAGCAACCACACTGAAGCAGAAGCAACATGAGGACTTGAAGACTACCCCAAATCCAAGCTTCCATACTCCTTTCCGCGCCTAGTCTAGGAATCTCAGGGACGAGATTCTTGTAAGGGGGGTAGGTCTGTCACACCCTGATTTTCATGGCACAACACTTAAGTCATTAAATCATGCTAAAATGTGGTTTGACAAAAACTTTTGAGTGTTTTGTCCTTGCTTTGATTGAATGATTGTTTGCTGTTTGCAAGTGCTCTAAAAATCAAATAAATCCTCCAACTCCTATAATTCATCTCCTTGATCCAAAACCTTTTCCCAATGATCATGCCATCTGTATAGGACACAAAAATAATTTCTTGTAAAATTAATTTGGCCAAAAAGTATTTTCTAAAATTAGTTCTCCAAAAACCCCTGAATTGAGGTTTGCACTGCAAGTACTTAATTAAGGGCAGTAAAAATCTTTATAAAAATATATTTGACTCCTACTAGATATAGGATACCCAGAAACCACAAAAATATAATTTTGAAAGTTATTTTACTATTTTATTTAAAAGCTTTTTCTTAAGGCCAGAAATGGTCTTTAATAGGGAAAAATTATTTTATTGTTTTAAAAATATTGGACAAAAATTAGGGAAACTCAGTGGACATATATTTTCCATATATAAGAGTTTCAACACATGGTCATGTTCAAAATATTGGTCAAATCCCTCAAAAACCCCTTCTGGATATTTCAAGCTTTTGAAATATTTACAAAGGAAATATTCTCCAAAAATTCCAAGAAAATTCTATCATGTCACATATGACATATTGGGTGATCTTGCCAAGTCTCATGTCTTGGAGAACAAGATAACATCATCAAATCCCCTCAAAACCACTTCTGTCCATATTGAAGTTTGAGCAACTTTACATGGCCAAACATGTCCAAATATTCTCAAACCTTGTTAACATTCTCAGATGGTCTTATTATACATCTAGAGAAAGTGGCACAAGTTGGTGAACAAGTTATATTTATCAAAGTGCCGCAAAACCCTCTCTGACCAGAATCAAATTTGAACAACTCTACATTACCAACTTTCTCTCCTTGATTCCAACTTTTGTGAGAATGATCACATGACCAAATGAGTCCACTACACCAAGTGGTGCATCAAGGAGAATTGATTTGCATGACTAAATCTTGGTAAAGCCATTTCTGCTAATTTCTAGGGATTACCAAAGTTGCATTGGCAACTTTGCCCAAATGAGCTCAATATTGGTGGAACATCTTATTTTCTCATGCCATTTGACCCTGTCAAGCCTCATGACATGGGAAATCCATTTTCTTGCCCAAACCGACAACAAACACCTTCTGCCATTTTTCCAAAATCATCATTTTGACCACTTCCACTATTCTCCATGAGCTCAACTTGTTACCACAGCCCCATCTGGTGCTCCTCTAACCACTGCATCTTTCCCTGCCCGAGAAGCCATGATTAAGGGGGTGAAAAGCCCATTTTCTCCTCTGGACAGCCACTTTTCCCGCCCTTTCTCATCTCTCTCTCACTCCTGGCATGTTCCAGGGCATCCAATGCCACTTTCCCATTGTTTACTCCCCCCTGCAGCTTCCAGACACAAGTGGCCGCGCCCATTCCGCAAAAGGCATGTCACGCCGGCCAAAGACGCGCTCTGGAGCACGTCAGCGTGCTCCCGACCGTTGACACGGCGCTCCCGTCCACCTCGAGCCTCCCCCTCGCGCCAGTCGAGGTGCCTCGGCGTCCGCAACACGCCACGCGGTCGGCCCCCTCCTCTCTCCTCCTCCCCGCGCCTCCGCGCTAGCGAACAGAGGCCGCCTGAAGGCCTTAATGGGCGCCACACTGCTGCACCCTGGCCCTTTCCCGCTCCTCCTCTCCCTTCCTCTGGGCGCAGACCACCCCTACAAACACCCCGGACACGCCCACGTGAGTCCCCATGGCTTGTAGCGACGGCAACAGTCTCACCAGCGCATGAGCTCACGGTGCACCTCGCCCTTCTACTAAAGGCCGTCCCAGGCCCTCCTCTCTGCTCCATTTGCTCTCCTTCTCTCCCGTGCACCCCTAGACCAATCCACATCTCCTCACATGCCTCCCTTCTCCTCCTACCACCACATGGCCGCCGCTTTGGCTTGCTCAAATTCGAGCAATGTCGAGCTCACCTCTCTCCCTTTCCTCCACGCAGAGACTCCCCGTGGTCCGGCGAACCTCCCCACCTCCTCGAACCGTCGCGGGGATGCTCGAACGCCAAGAACCACGGATGTCCGACGACCTCCCCCCGCCACCGTCAAAGTTGCGGTCACCTCGGCCCCCTCCGGCGGCCGTGACCTGCACCAGCGGATGCGCCGCTCCGCGCTGAGCTCGCCCATAGGCAGAGCGCCGCGGGAGACGGCCGGAGGCGCCGGCTATCGCCGGACGAGCGCCGGCATGTGCTCTGCCTCCCCTGCTCTGTCTCGAGCGGGAGGTAGAGGACGACCGCCCCGCCAGCTGGCGTGGGGGCCCGCGTGTCGGCGACCCAGCGGCTGGGCCCCGCCGTTTAAGTGGAGACGCCTTCCGGCGTTACCGCCTTCCCGCGTGAAGGCGTGTTTCCAGGAAACCGCCTTCGTCGTGGCCCCTGCGCGCGTGCGGCCGAGTGTAACGCCCTCGATGCGGCTATATCTCCCACGTGTCGAAGCACGACTTAGAGGCATAACCACATTGAAAGCAATGTCGCAAGTGAGGTAATCTTCACACAACCCATGTAATACATAAGGGAAAGAGATACATAGTTGGCTTACAATCGCCACTTCACACAATTACATGAATAAAGCATTACATCATACAGATACAATCAAGGTCCGACTATGGAACCAATATAAAAGAAGAACCCCAAATGCGACAAAGGTCCCCGATCGACCCCAACTGGGCTCCACTACTAATCAACTAGAACGAAACAACACAAAGGGCAAGATCTTCATCGAGCTCCTCCTTGAGCTGGGTTGCGCCACCGCTTTCGGTAACATAGGCACCGCAAACTGGTTTTGGAAGTATCTGGTGAGTCACGAGGACTCAGCAATCTCGCACCCGCGAGATCGAGACTATTTAAGATCATGGGTAAGGTAAAGGCATGAGGTGGAGCTGCAGCAAGCGACTAGCATATATGGTGACTAACATACGCAAATGAGAGCGAGAAGAGAAGGAAAAGCACGGTCGATAAAAGTATGATCAAGAAGTGATCCTATAGCAGCCTGCGTCAAGCATAACCCCAACACCGTGTTCACTTCCCGGACTCCGCCGGAAAGAGACCATCACGGTAACACACACGGTTGATGTATTTTAATTAAGGTCAACTTCAGGTTTTCTACAACCGGACATTAACAAATTCCCATCTGCCACATAAACGGGCACGGCTCTCAAAAGTTTATACCCGCAGGGTGTCCCAACTTAGCCCATGACAAGCTCTCGCGATCATCGAAGGAATAAACCTTCACCCAAGACACTCCGATCAGACTCGGTATCCGGTACATCAAGACATTTCGACAATTGTAAAACAAGACCAGCAAAGCCACCGCTGTGCCGACAAATCCCGATAGGAGCTGCACATATCTCGCTCGTGGCACACCGGATGAGCAAGACGTCGGGTTGGCATAGACCCTGGTTGCCTGTGGGCGCCGGACATCGCTCAAAGTTGGACCAACACTCGAAGGAGCACCGCCCGGGGGCTAAAATAAAGATGACCCTCGGCTCCGAAACCCAAGGGAAGAAAAGGGCTAGGTGAGGCAAATGGTAAAAGTCAATGTTGGGCCTTGCTGGACAAGTTTTATTCAAAGCGAACCGTCGGGGGTCCCATAAATCACCCGACCGCGTAAGGAATGCAAAATCCGGGAACATAACACCGTATGACGGAAACTAGGGCGGCAAGGGTGGAACAAAACACCAGGCATAAGGCCGAGCCTTCCACCCTTTACCAAGTATATAGATGCATTAATTAAATAAGATATATTGTGATATCCCAACAAGTAACATGTTCCAACAAGGAACAACATCTCCACGTTCCAACGAGGAACAAACTTCAATCTTCACCTGCAACTAACAACGCTATAAGAGGGGCTGAGCAAGGCGGTAACATAGCCAAACAACGGTTTGCTAGGAATGGTGTCAAAGGTTAGAGGTTTGACATGGCAATTTGGGGGGGGGGGCTGACAAGCAAATGGTAGGCATCATAGCATTGGCATAGCAAAAGAGCGAGCAAACTAGCATAGCAAAGATAGTAGTGATTTCGAGGGTATGATCATCTTGCACGAAATCCGCAAGGAAGAAGAACGATTCCATGAAGAAGACAAACGGTCAAGTCGAACAAATCCTCACAACTCCGAGACGAAACCGAAGCTAACGAGAGAAGCAAACCCGGAAAGAAGCAAACAATATGGTAAACACACAAGCATAAACATGTCATGATGCACAAACAAGAGTGATGCATGTCCGGTTTAATGAGGCATGGCATGGCAAAGTGCACAAAACAAACTTACAAATTAATGGAGCCCAATATGCAACGAGTTGCATATTGATTTAAACACCACATCGAACTATTTAGTTCTCTCTTGTTTAAGCTACCCAACAATATTAAATGTTGATTAACATGGCAAGGGGTGAAGCATAACAAAACTACCTAACTAGGCAAGTTTAAATGAGGCCGGAAGAACAAACAACAATTCCGGAAAATCCTCATGTGCATATTTTAAATTAGCTACTTATCTGACCTAAAGCATATTTTAATGTTCTTAAACAGCAAAATAAAGTGCACCATGTTAAACTAGGCATTTTTCCACCCCATTTACATATAAGGTTTATTAAAATCGGAGTTACGGTTATTTAGTTATGAAATAAATCATGTTAGCATGGCATTTATGCAAATTAATACAAACAACAATTTTAAATATTTTAACATGGATGAAAGTTGGATATTGTGAAACTAGATAAAATTCTAAGCATTTTACATATATAACTTATTTTAAACCGATGCACAAATCATGAGTTATTATATGCATGAAAAGCAAGGGTTAATCTGTAAATATGCAGTTCTCTGAATAATTAGGAAATTCGCAGAACCGAAAAAAAACATATACGGGCCGGAACTGCTGGGACTGGGCCAGGGGGCACAGGATCTGGGCTGCTCACCACTGGGCCCTGGGCCAGAACGAGGGGGAGGAGGCAGATCGGGCCGGCGTGGGCTGCTGGGCCAGGGAGGCACCCACGCGGGCGAGGCGTCGTCCTCCTCTCGATCCTTTGGGTCGAGGGAGGCACGGAGGCGGCGGCAGCAGCGCGACGCCGGCGAGGTCCGCGCCAGGAAGCCAAGAGGAGGCCGGAGCTGCTGGATCCGCCCGCGCCAGGCCAGATCCGCCATGGGAGGAGGCGGAGGGGCTCGCGACGAGCACCGAGCAGCGGCGGCGGCGGCGCTCTGCGAGATCCCAGCGGAGAGAGAGGGTAAGATGGAGAGAGAGAGGAAGGAAGAGAAGGGCAGCGCGATCGGCTCGAGGTTGGCGGCGGCGGAGCCAGTCCCGCGAGGCGGCACGGGTCCGCGGACTTGGCAGCGCGCGGAGGAGCCCAGCGGCGGGACGGCTCGGGTCCAAGACTGGCTGCTGGAGGCTGTGTGGCCAGCCATGGGCCGGGCGGCGGGCGGCGCGGCGCGCCACGTGGCGGCTCAGACATGCTGGGCGGCGGCTGAGGGCGGCGGACATGTCCAGGCGGCGGGGAAAATTGTCCGGCGGCGGAGAGGAGCGATGGCTAGGGTTTCGGGGGGAAAATCATCCGAAAATGGAGAGGGGAAGACGTTTTTATAGGTGGAGGGAGCTAGGAGAGTCCAAATGAGGTGCGGTTTTCGGCCACGCGATCGTGATCGAACGACCGAGAGCATGGAGGGGAGTTTGGTGGGTTTTGGGCCACTTTGAAAGGGGTGTTGGGCTGCAACTCAAAGAGGGCTTTGCGGTTACCCGGTTAACCGCTGAGTACCAAACGAGCTCCAAATGGCACGAAACTTGACAGCGGTTCACGGTGCTATACCAAGGCCACTTGGCAAACCTCGGCCATTCCGAGAAAGTTTAATACCCGCCACAAAAGGAGAGAAGGGGACGCCGGATGACATAGGAGCGCCGGATTGCAAAACGGACAACGGGGAAAATGCTCGGATGCATGAGACGAACACGTATGCAAAATGAAATGCACATGATGACATGATAAAATGCAAATGATGACATGGCAAATGCAACACGCAAGCAAAAGACATGGCAACGACGACGAATAACTGGCAGACACCTGGCACATCGGATCCGGGGCGTTACAACACTCCACCACTACGAGAGGGTCTCGTCCCGAGATCTAGGATGGCACCGGAGGGAAAATGGAAGAGGAAGAGGGGAGGTAAAACTAAGTTGCTTCTTCGACAAAATAGTGAAACCAAAGAACCTTGAGATGTTGAGCAAAATGAATGAAAGAAAACAACGAAGATGAACAAAGTTGAAAACACTCCGTTAGAAAAGAGGAACAAAGGATACGACGAGAACCAAGAGGTTTAGTGATAAGATAGATATTGAAACCACTCCGGTTAAAACTAGATAGCGAAGGAATAAGATTGATATAATTTGGGCAGCACTCCGACTGAAAAGAGATGCAAGACTTGATAAGATGGAAAAGAACTTGAAAGAAAAGACACGACACTCCGATTAAATGGATAAGCAAGAAAAGAACACGATCCTCACAATTCGACATGATGAGTGAAGAGAGCAAAACATAATGCCTTCGGAAGAAGGAATAGAAGATAAATCATTGGAATAAAAGAATGGAGAAGAAAATGCCAACTTCTACCACAATTGAATTTGGAAGGCATCCTTGCAAGAAGGTTAGAATGGAATTGTTGGAAAACCAACAACGAAAAGAGAAAGCTTGTAGTGGGTTTATGGAAAACATCTCAAAACTATGAGGTGACAACCGGCCACTAACGGAAACAATTTCTTGCTTGAGATTAACGAAGAGATGAAAACTTGTTCCATCAAGATGGAAAAGAGATAACTTGGGTCATTAATAAGCACCAAAATAGCAACATTCCTTAGGGAAGGCTTTAGGTGAAATCTATACCAAGATAACTCCAATGAAGAGATTGACGGTTGAAAAGATCTCTTGAACAAAGAGAAAAAAATGGATTTAAATATGTCACTCTTGAAAACTTGTGAATCACGAAACATGAATGGAAATTGTCAAGAATGACATAACACCACCTCAAAAGATAAGGTAGAAAGAGTCGCACTTTAGAATGCAAGATGAAGAATGCTTGAACTCCTCAAAACGAAACATGTGTTGAGCACCATGTTTAATTTTAGAGTATAGCTTGGCGGATCGTAACTTCAAGAGAAATCTTGAAGAACCATTGAAGAATGAAGAGAATCCTTGACGAACCATCATGTAGAGCCTCCATGAAGAACTCTGGTAAACAGAAGGGTGATAGAAAGAAAGAGAAGTTGAAAACACAAGGTGAAGCCTTGCAATTATTTAGATGGAGTATCGCGACAATTAGAGCTTGGAACTCCGGGAAAAGAGAAGATGAAACAAATGAAACCGAGAATTTATTCATCATGAACAAACTCCGAAAGAAGGAATTAATCACTTGGATGAAACAAGAACAAGAATTTTGTTATGCTTATCCTTCACCAATTAAATTGATGACAATCAACGGATTTGGCATACTACTTATTCTCGAAGAAAGGATTAAAAGAGATATATCAAAACTTGAGAAGTTCTTAAACGAACCACCGGTAGGATTGGAACAACAAATGAATTGATATGATGAACAAGGAAGTGAGATCTTGAAAGAACCACCGTAAGAATTGAAAAAGAACATTTCAAAGGCACAATTCACCGGGAAGAATTGGAAAACGAAAGAAGATATTTGAGGGGATTTAGATACATGAGAACGAAGAGATCACGTATTGATTCGAGGATATTTGAACGAAGCACCGGTAAGATTTGGAGAACGATAGCTACACGCTGAGAATGAAGAATTATGACATGATGACCTTCAGAGGAAAGAAATGGAAACAACTCAAGAAATACTCCGGATGGTAAGAAAAGAATTCTCACAATCGAAAACAATTATGAGAGGATGGCATCAAGCTATCACCATGAATCTTGAAGAGAATAGAGCAAGGTTAAAGAGAAACTCTTCTTTTGTCTTCAAATGATGAGAATGACAACGAGAAACCCCACCAAGAATTATTGAGGCACACCGGAAGAATCAAAAGCGAAGAGGTTGAGCCAACTATGAAAAGAATTTGAAAGATCTTGGAGAAAAGCATTTGACTGATGATAACTCATTCTTACGTCAAACTTGGAGAAGAATTTAGAATAGCTCTGGGAAAATAGAAGAGTCAGGTAAGATCCTGGAAAAAGACCTGTGGGTTAGGGCCCACTCAAAAGAACACCATTGGAAATGATTTAAAATAGATGTTGCACTGGTTGAATTAAATGACTTGAATGAGATACCAATCTCGAAAGAGCTTGAACGAATGCAGAGTGGAAACACGAATCTTCGAGATATCTTGAGCACTCCAGAATAACAAATAGCGAGAAGTGAAAGATTAAGAGGTGCACCAGTATGAAAAAGCATTTGACACGAGGAGAGGAATATGATCAACACTGAAAGCTTGAATTGGATCCACCGAAGAAGAAAAAGGAATGAGGAATGACGAACTAGTAGAACATCTTCCAGAGAACCACCGGGTAAGAACATTGACAGAAAAGAATGGAGAAACTTCACAAAAATAAAAGGATACTTGGTTAAGAAATCTGTGTCCTTGAAGAAAAAGGGTGGGAGGGCGGGAAAACAAAGGCAACTTGGGATGAAACAAACAAACACCGTTGAGAAGAAATGATAATTGGTCTTGCTGATGTTGAAGTGATCGGATCCACTTGAAGAGAAACACGCCGGTTGAAAAGGATTGACATGACAAATCAATGATCAAAAGGATTAGTACTCACATAGCAATATGAGAACACCGTTTAGGAAAGGTATGGATTCAACATTTGACTTCGAAGCAACCCGAATACCACAAATAAAACAAAACAAAGGATTGGCTTGCAGAATAAGCCGGAACAAACATATGATAGAGATTTCGTCCAAGTTTTCGTGGTGGGGCCTACACGGCTCGATCAGACAGCACCATCATGTACAAGGTAGTGCACATGACATCTGAAGTGTCCCAGTCGGCATAGCCAAGGACTCTTTAAGACACAACGAGACCATGTAAAACCAACCGTGAATAGGCGGACCACTAGACGTCGAACCCCAATTTCATATCATACATCCGCTGGAAAGATATCCTAAGAGCTACTTGAATTCCCACCTATGAAACTCCCGAAACTTTCGGTTATGCAATCTGGTGTTGGGGATACAGGGAGCAATATATCTCACCCAAACTAACAATCCCTACATCCAATTGTATCCATCCGTCAACACATAACCAAGAAACCTTCGAAATCGTCTACCTCAACCTTTGAAAAGCTTCCGTTATACGAGTCATGGCAATACTCCGTACTCACCTCAAGATTGGGTTAGCGGGTTATCTCACCAACAACGCATAAAAGAGATTTTCGATGTCGGCGTACTAAACTCGGTATTCAGAACTGCAACGATAAAATTATGACGACAACACCTCGAGCTCAACTCCCGGGACACCGCCACAACCCCTAAATGTCGAGGCAACCAAGACAATGTTGTCATCATAAAACCATCGAACGATTCTAAGATACCCGCGTGATCCTAAAAAAAATTTAGTGAAATTTGAGAAGAGAAGAGTCAAAACTCTACGTCAGATACCTCACCGGAAGGTCAAGGACTGGGAGTAAAAGAATTCCTAAACTCTCCGATATATATAATCCTAAATGACTCAAAACATTTTTCTAGACACAACTCGCCACTAAAAACGATCAAGCAATGGGGCTCCTAAGGTCGGGAAGGCTCGATTACCAACTTGTAGCGCCTCGATGCGGCTATATCTCCCACGTGTCGAAGCACGACTTAGAGGCATAACCGCATTGAAAGCAATGTCGCAAGTGAGGTAATCTTCACACAACCCATGTAATACATAAGGGAAAGAGATACATAGTTGGCTTACAATCGCCACTTCACACAATTACATGAATAAAGCATTACATCATACAGATAAAATCAAGGTCCGACTACGGAACCAATATAAAAGAAGAACCCCAAATGCGACAAAGGTCCCCGATCGACCCCAACTGGGCTCCACTACTGATCAACTAGAACGAAACAACACAAAGGGCAAGATCTTCATCGAGCTCCTCCTTGAGCTGGGTTGCGCCACCTACTCGTAACATAGGCACCGCAAACTGGTTTTGAAGTATCCGTGAGTCACGAGGACTCAGCAATCTCGCACCCGCGAGATCAAGACTATTTAAGCTCATGGGTAAGGTAAAGGCATGAGGTGGAGCTGCAGCAAGCGACTAGCATATATGGTGACTAACATACGCAAATGAGAGCGAGAAGAGAAGGCAAAGCACGGTCGATAAAAGTATGATCAAGAAGTGATCCTATAGCAGCCTGCGTCAAGCATAACCCCAACACCGTGTTCACTTCCCGGACTCCGCCGGAAAGAGACCATCACGGTAACACACACGGTTGATGTATTTTAATTAAGGTCAACTTCAGGTTTTCTACAACCGGACATTAACAAATTCCCATCTGCCACATAACCGCGGGCACGGCTCTCAAAAGTTTATACCCTGCAGGGGTGTCCCAACTTAGCCCATGACAAGCTCTCGCGATCATCGAAGGAATAAACCTTCACCCAAGACACTCCGATCAGACTCGGTATCCCGGTACATCAAGACATTTCGACAATGGTAAAACAAGACCAGCAAAGCCACCCGCTGTGCCGACAAATCCCGATAGGAGCTGCACATATCTCGTTCTCGTGGCACACCGGATGAGCAAGACGTCGGGTTGGCATAGACCCTGGTTGCCAGGGCGCCGGACATCGCTTCAGTTGGACCAACACTCGAAGGAGCACCGCCCGGGGCTAAAATAAAGATGACCCTCGGGCTCCGGAAACCCAAGGGAAGAAAAGGGCTAGGTGAGGCAAATGGTAAAAGTCAATGTTGGGCCTTGCTGGACAAGTTTTATTCAAAGCGAACTGTCAGGGGGGTCCCATAAATCACCCGACCGCGTAAGGAACGCAAAATCCGGGAACATAACACTGGTATGACGGAAACTAGGGCGGCAAGGGTGGAACAAAACACCAGGCATAAGGCCGAGCCTTCCACCCTTTACCAAGTATATAGATGCATTAATTAAATAAGATATATTGTGATATCCCAACAAGTAACATGTTCCAACAAGGAACAACATCTCCACGTTCCAACGAGGAACAAACTTCAATCTTCACCTGCAACTAACAACGCTATAAGAGGGGCTGAGCAAGGCGGTAACATAGCCAAACAACGGTTTGCTAGGAATGGTGTCAAAGGTTAGAGGTTTGACATGGCAATTTGGGGGGGGGGGCTGACAAGCAAATGGTAGGCATCGTAGCATTGGCATAGCAAAAGAGCGAGCAAACTAGCATAGCAAAGATAGTAGTGATTTCAAGGGTATGATTATCTTGCCTGAAATCCCGCAAGGAAGAAGAACGATTCCATGAAGAAGACAAACGGTCGAAGTCGAACAAATCCTCACAACTCCGAGACGAAACCGAAGCTAACGAGAGAAGCAAACCCGGAAAGAAGCAAACAATATGGTAAACACACAAGCATAAACATGTCATGATGCACAAACAAGAGTGATGCATGTCCGGTTTAATGAGGCATGGCATGGCAAAGTGCACAAAACAAACTTACAAATTAAATGGAGCCCAATATGCAACGAGTTGCATATTGACGAAACACCACATCGAACTATTTAGTTCTATCTTGTTTAAGCTACCCAACAATATTAAATGTTGATTAACATGGCAAGGGGTGAAGCATAACAAAACTACCTAACTAGGCAAGTTTAAATGAGGCCGGAAGAACAAACAACAATTCCGGAAAATCCTCATGTGCATATTTTAAATTAGCTACTGATCTGACCTAAAGCATATTTTAATGTTGTTAAACAGCAAAATAAAGTGCACCATGTTAAACTAGGCATTTTTCCACCCCATTTACATATAAGGTTTATTAAAATCGGAGTTACGGTTATTTAGTTATGAAATAAATCATGTTAGCATGGCATTTATGCAAATTAATACAAACAACAATTTTAAATATTTTAACATGGATGAAAGTTGGATATTGTGAAACTAGATAAAATTCTAAGCATTTTACATATATAACTTATTTTAAACCGATGCACAAATCATGAGTTATTATATGCATGAAAAGCAAGGGTTAATCAGTAAATATGCAGTTCTCGAATAATTAGGAAATTCGCAGAAAAAAAAAACATATACGGGCGGAACTGCTGGGATCTGGGCCGGGGGCCTGGATCTGGGCTGCTCACCACTGGGCCTGGGCGTAACGAGGGGAGGAGGCGGATCGGGGCGGCGTGGGCTCTTGGGCGAGGAGGCACCCACGCGGGCGAGGCGTCGTCCTCCTCTCGATCCTTTGGGTCGAGGGAGGCACGGGAGGCGGCGGCCGCAGCGCGACGCCGGCGAGGTCCGGCGCCAGGGAAACCAAGAGGAGGCCGGAGCTGCTGGATCCGGCCGGCGCTGTGCCAGATCCGCCACGGGAGGAGGCCGGAGGGGCTCCGGCGACGAGCACCGAGCAGCGGCGGCGGCGCTCCTGCGAGATCCCAGCGGGAGAGAGAGGGTAAGATGGAGAGAGAGAGGAAGGAAGAGAAGGGCGGCGGCGACTGGCCTGAGGTTCGGCGGCGGCGGAGCCAGGTCCGGCGAGGCGGCACGGGGTCCGGCGGACTTCGCAAGGCGTGGAGGAGCCAGCGGCGGGACAGCTCGGGTCAAGACGGGCGCTGCTGCTGAACTCTGCTGTGAGCCAGCCTGGGCGGGCGGCGGACGGCGGCGGCGCGGCCACGTGGCGGCTCCAGATTGGCGCGGGGCGGCGGCTGAGGGCGGCGGACATGTCCAGGCGGCGGGGAAAATTGTCCGGCGGCGGAGAGGAGCGATGGCTAGGGTTTCGGGGGGAAAATCATCCGAAAATGGAGAGGGGAAGACGTTTTTATAGGTGGAGGGAGCTAGGAGAGTCCAAATGAGGTGCGGTTTTCGGCCACGCGATCGTGATCGAACGACCGAGAGCATGGAGAGGAGTTTGGTGGGTTTTGGGCCACTTTGAAAGGGGTGTTGGGCTGCAACTCAAAGAGGGCTTTGCGGTTACCCGGTTAACCGTTGGAGTACCAAACGAGCTCCAAATGGCACGAAACTTGACAGGCGGTCTACCGGTGCTATACCAAGGCCACTTGGCAAACCTCGGGCCATTCCGAGAAAGTTTAATACCCGCTCACAAAAGGAGAGAAGAAGGGGACGCCGGATGACATAGGAGCGCCGGATTGCAAAACGGACAACGGGGAAAATGCTCGGATGCATGAGACGAACACGTATGCAAAATGAAATGCACATGATGACATGATAAAATGCAAATGATGACATGGCAAATGCAACACGCAAGCAAAAGACATGGCAACGACGACGAATAACTGGCAGACACCTGGCACATCGGATCCGGGGCGTTACACCGAGCCACTGGGCCGGCCCAGTGGCGCCTGCCGCTAAGCCTCGCCCGGTGCGCGCCGCCGCCGCCCAGATCCAGCCCATCTGGGTAAAACCCTTTTCCCCTTTTTCTTTTCTGTACATCTTGTAAAATCCATAGATTATTTATTCTAAGTCCAAATTTGATGATTCAGATTTCTTATGACTCCATAAATCTTGAACTTTCACATGGTTCTATTTCACATTTTTCCAGAAACTTTCTCTTCATAAACATTTATCAAATCCCATTTTTTCTTAATTCTGTGATAAACTTTAGAAAATCACAGAGAGCCCATTTTTGGTCCAAATGCCATGATTCAAATTCGTAGATGCATCTAAGTTCAAAACTTAGTTTTTGAACATTTTTGCTAATACTTTCTGTGTCACCTCAACTAATGGTCTATTTCTTTGTATATAGCCAACGTTGCAAATTCATATGAAAATCATCTCAACGCCAAATCCAGTGAAACCAATTCCTAGATGCTTCTAAAATCATCCTTTGTTAAATGGGTGCCCTTGCTCATTTTTCAAAAATATATTTCTGTACACTTCTTGCAAATCCATAAACCCCTTGATTCCACCATATCAAAATGTTCAGAGATATCCATTCATCAAATCCCAATGAAACCACTTTGGTCATCCCTCACATGAGCAGAGGTATCCTAGAAAAGTCCAACTCATATTTTTAGAGCACTTTTATTTCCTGCCTTGTTGTATTGCTTATTATGCTTGCTTTCGGCGATAGTTGACGAAGTAGACGGAATGCTCGGAGTTGGACCATGGATATTTGAAGACCTCGAAGACTTCGTTACAACAGGCAAGCAACCCTTTGACCATGTCCATGAAACCCCTTTTTATACATGTCATATATATAGCTCTTTATTATTGTTGCATCGGGATCATGGTGAGACGGTGAACCACGTGGGTTGGTTGCCTCCGTTATATCCTTGTTGATACTTGCATTGTGCATGGCCTTACCTTCTTATGAGGGTTATGCCGGTGGGAGTAGATAGGATGCTAAAGTAGTTGCTACGCAAAAAGGGACGGGTTTATGCATGGTGAAGGAGACAAAGCTTTTTCAAAAGACTTTTCGAAAACCCCGTCGGGTGCCACTTATGCCCGAGGGAGATGATGAAATGGGTAGCCACTTGATGACGAAGTGGTGCACCGAGGCAAGTGTGTGTGTCGTTTTCGAAAACGGATTAGATTTAAGATTTGTCGACTGACCCAACCTTACATGCGCAACCACTCTACCCTTATATGGGAAAGGGCATTATTGATTACCTAGGTCGATACTAGCTTGGAGCCCGCATTACTAGTGACGGGGGAGAGTTGGTGCTCTCTCTCGGGACGGGTTCGTGCCTGGTAGGGCGGCCATGACTGTTTTCACAGGGCACCGGACACACCGTTGGTACCCCGTGCCAGTGGTATGTGATAATTATGGGAGCGAGGCTCCAAGAAAGTGTTTTGTGAAATGTTGGGCACGGGGGTTACTGCCAATCAAGTGGACTCCATGTTAGTGTCGTCTAGGGAAAGGTAGTGATCGGGTGCTTACCCCGGGTACTTGAGGTACCACGTGTCGTGGATGACACGGAAGTTCCCCGGATCTAGTGGGTAAAGTGTGCAACCTCTGCAGAGTGTAAAACTATTCGAATAGCCGTGTCCACGGTCAAGGACAGTTGGGCGGTGCTGCTTAAACTACGTCCAGAGTTTTCAAACCCTGTGTGGGTGTGTTGATGAAACTTCTTGGGGTCAAGTCAAAGGACTTGACATGTTGGAGATGGGTTGGTGCCCACTCTATTTATGTTGATACCTATAACCTGTCCTCAGGGTTACTTGAATTCTCTTGATGCATGTCTTACAAGTTGTTGAACATGTCATTGCACTCAAAACTAGCTTTCTGCAAAACAATTTTTACCTATATCATGCAATGTTGTACCTTGAACCAAAACATGGGTTGCTTGCGAGTACATTCAAAGTACTCATTGGCTTGCCACTGGTTATTTAATTGACCAGGCATGGAAGAACCGGAGTTCGAAGAAGAGTTCTTCGGAGACGAACATGCGAACTAGGACGCTTCCCAGTCAGAATGCCTGTAGGGTTAAGGCAGATGGCATGGGTTCTACTTATCGATGACGATTTCCGCTGCTTGTGTTTCATTTGATGTTCAGCCCTTAAGGCTCTATCAATGTAAGACTTGACCATAATGGTCACAATTTGTGTAAGACGGTATGTATGGATGTAAGACTCTTGTTATTCAGCTTCTGTGTGTTCAGTGAGCATTGATCTCTGGGATCACTGTACACGTGCATTCGGTGATCTCGACTTATGAGTCGGGGTCCCCACACCCAGGCAAAAGAAGGGGATGTAGTCCACCGCCGGCCTCCATCACGCTGCTGGTGCAGCAGCCGCCGTAGGTGGATGCAGATTCGGCACCCGAGGCAGAGGTTGGACGCGGCGGCTAGAGGGTGAAGGACGAGGGCGCGGTGGCCACGGGAGGAGGAATCCTTCTGTGCGCGCTCGAGTGGATCTGGGGCGAAGGGAGAGGGTAGGGGCACCGGACGTGGGGTAGAGGGCAAAGGCCGGGGATGGGGAAGACGAGGTCGTCGGAGGGGTTGGGATTTGGGGACGGCGGCGACGGCTGGATTTGGGGGCAGAGGAGAAGGAGGAACACTTCCGAGTGTGTTGGATTTGGTTGGGGGCTTTGGTTGGTTGTGTAGGGTTTTCATTTGTGTAGGGTTCAGACGATGGATACCTTCATGCTCCCTCCGACCTGCCTCCGCTGGTGGCATCAGGCAGCAGCAAGGCGAGGCGAGCTCTCCTGGAACCTGTGGCGGAGGTGGAGAGGAAGAAGGCTGGGTGGGGGAGGAGGGGTCCGGAGTGGTTGGTTGGCTCGGAGTGGATAAGGCTAGGGGAGAACGGGAGGGAGGGAGGAGCTCCATCTCGTCTATGGTGAGGGTCGTCGATGGTGGGTGGCGGCGGATCGAGATTTGAGGGAAGGAGAGGGTAACTTGGAGACGGGGATTTGGGATCGAGGGGCTTGGGAGAGGGTGGAGCAGCGGCGCTTGGGGGGTGGGTGTCGAGCTCCGCCGGAGGGAGGTGGCCGACGCACGCAGGAGGGAAGGAGGAGAGGGGAGGCGACGAGGTTCGCCATGGGATTGAGCCGGGAAGGTAGGAGGAGAGGGGAGGCGTCCGGGGGCCGGAGAGCGAGGGGAGAAAGAAAGGATGCGGGGTGTGGATGAAAAATGTCCACGAGGACTAGGGTTTCGGCTTGGGTGGGCTTGGGTGAGGACAACCGTTAGATCCGCAAAAATCCAACGGTGTTCCATCCACGATCCGCGTGAAATGCCCACGGACCAATCAAAATGCAGTACACGCATACGATGTCATGACCATCTAAATTGGTCATAGTTAACTACAAAATTGGTCGCAGTTAACTAAAGATTCATTTTCCATTTATTCGAGTTCCCAAAATGAGTTTTCTGGTCAAGCATCTATCATATATTTGTTGCAAAATTGGGCCAAATCAATTTTCTAAAATACTAGGACATATTTAATGGACAATTGACCAAATTGTTGGGTGTCAAAAGTTTCGACCCACCTCTGGTGAAAAAGACAAATTTCTGCCGATCCAGTTGGAAGCGGGTCAAATTTGAACTGCAGCTGCCTCATAGTTTGCTCTTAATTTTTTCCAAAAATCATTTCTAGTACATAAGTATCCATTTAATCATAGAAACACAAAAAATCCAAGATTCAACCACTAGCTAGGAACGGTCAAGCCCACCGTTTTGACCGCATTTTGAAACGGGCAAAAAAAAATTCAAAAAAATCAAAAAATTAGAAAACCTTCGCATTGTGTCAATATATGTGACCAAGTTTCCAGGAAAATAATAAACTTGTAATACGGCAATTATTTTAAAAAAGTGTTCTCAGAAATGAGCTATCATGCGTGAAGATTCGTGGCTTTTAAGCCAAATGATCAATCTTATGGCCACATTCATGGCATAGTTTGTTCAAATGATCTCATATTGTGCACAAGGGTGCATCTTGGAATTCCAAACAATGTTGCCTAAGGGAGTTTTCACTTTAATTACACAAAAGAGCCATTTTCCATTTTTCGAGTGCCCCAAATGAGGTTTTTTTTGTGAAGGACCTACCAAATAATTATTGCAAAATTGGACCAAATCATTTTTCTAAAATACTAGGCCATATTTAATGCACAATTGACCAAATGGTTGGGTGTAAAAGTTTTGATCCACCTCTGGTGAAAAAGACAAATTCCACCGATTAATTTGGAAGCAGGTCAAATTTGAACTGCTGCTGCCTCATAGTTTGCTATTTATTTTTTCCAAAAATCATTTATAGGTACATAAGTATCTATTTAATTAGAGAAACACCAAAAGTTTTCCAAGATTCAACCACTAGCTAGGAATGGTCATTCCCGCCGTTTTGACCGCATTTTGAAACGGGCGTAAAAAATTCAAAAAAAATCAAAAAATTGGGAAACCTTCGCATTGTGTCATTACATGTGGCCAAGTTCATAGGAAAAATAATAAACTTGTAATACAGCAATTATTTTTAAAAAAGTGTTCTCAGAAATGAGCTGTCATGCGTGAAGATTCATGGCTTTCAAGCCAAATGATCAATCTTATGGCCACATTCATGTCATAGTTTGTTCAAATGATCTCATATTGTGCACAAGGGTGCATCTTGGAATTCCAAACAATGTTGCCTAAGGGAGTTTTCACTTTCATTGCACAAAAGAGCCATTTTCCATTTTTCGAGTGCCCCAAATGATGTTTTTTTGTGAAGGACCTACCAAATAATTATTGCAAAAGTGGACCAAATCATTTTTCTAAAATACTAGGCCATATTTAATGCACAATTGACCAAATGGTTGGGTGTATAAAGTTTTGATCCACATGTGGTGAAAAAGACAAATTCCCGCTGATTCAGTTGGAAACGGGTCAAATTTGAACTTCAGCTGCCTCATAGTTTGCTATTTATTTTTTCCAAAAATCATTTCTAGGTACATAAGTATCTATTTAATCAGAGAAACACCAAAAGTTTTCCAAGATTCAACCACTAGCTAGGAACGGTCATTCCCGCCGTTTTGACCGCATTTTGAAACGGGCATAAAAAATTCAAAAAAAATCAAAAAATTGGGAAACCTTCACATTGTGTCATTATATGTGGCCAAGTTCCAAGGAAAAATAATAAACTTGTAATACGCCAATTATTTTAAAAAAGTGTTCTCAGAAATGAGCTGTCATGCGTGAAGATTCATGGCTTTCAAGCCAAATGATCAATCTTATGGCCACATTCATGGCATAGTTTGTTCAAATGATCTCATATTGTGCACAAGAGTGCATCTTGGAATTCCAAACAATGTTGCCTAAGGGAGTTTTCACTTTCATTGCACAAAAGAGCCATTTTCCATTTTTCGAGTGCCCCAAATAATGTTTTTTTTGTGAAGGACCTACCAAATAATTATTGCAAAATTGGACCAAATCATTTTTATAAAATACTAGGCCATATTTAATGCACAATTCACCAAATGGTTGGGTGTAAAAAGTTTTGATCCACCTCTGGTGAATACGACAAATTCCCGCCGATTCAGTTGGAAACAGGTCAAATTTGAACTGCAGCTGCCTCATAGTTTGCTATTTATTTTTTCCAAAAATCATTTATAGGTACATAAGTTTCTATTTAATCAGGGAAACATCAAAATTTTTCCAAGATTCAACCACTAGCTAGGAATGGTCAAGGCCGCCGTTTTGACCGCATTTTGAAACGGGCATAAAAAATTCAAAAAAAATCAAAAAATTGGGAAACCTTCGCATTGTGTCATTATATGTGACCAAATTTTCAGGAAAAATAATAAATTTGTGATACAACAATTATTTTAAAAAAGTGTTCTCAGAAATGAGCTATCATGTGTGAAGATTCATGGCTTTCAAGCCAAATGATCAATCTTATGGCCACATCATGGCATAGTTTGTTCAAATGACCTCATATCGTGCACAAGGGTGCATCTCAGAATGACAAACAATGTTGCCTAAGGAAATTTTCATTTTCTTTGGACAAAAAATTCATTTTCCATTTTTTCGAGTGCCGAAAATGAGTTTTTTTGTGAAGGACCTACCATATATTTTTTGCAAAATTGGACCTAATCAATTTTATAAAATACTAGGCCATATATAATGCACAATTGACAAAATGGTTGGGTGTCAAAAGTTTTGATCCACCTATGGTGAAAAAGACAAATCCCCGTCGATTCAGTTGGAAGCGTGTCAAATTTGAACTGCAGGTGCCTCATAGTTTGCTCTTTATTTTTTCGAAAAATCATTTCTAGGTAAATAAATATCTATTTAATCAGAAATACGTGGCTTGATGGCGAGACATCAAGGTTTGGACGGTGGCCGAGGGCCCCAACTCTATAGTGCATACGCTCGCATGCCACCGCGCCGTCACCGCGTGACCGTGGCGTTGCCATGCGTTCTCGGCGGTCTAGGCATGTCTAGTGGGTTGGGCACTCCCCAGGTAGGTGCTAGGAAGAAAATTATAACATAAGATTCTAATGAGGAGACCGAACTATGCTCAAACATGAATTAGCAGCCAAGTGTTTGATTAGCGGTACGGGAAATGCACATGGCCAATGGGCGTGAGTTTTGGCTGCGGATGATCATATACTAAGAGGAATGTCTTCACAATTTTTTAGGGAAATCAAGAATATAAATAACACTTCCTTCACAAAGTGCTGCTTTGAACAGAATAGGAAAATGAATATTTTTGAGTTATTTTTGAACTAGGCAAGGAAGGTTTTTGACATATTTGATGAAGATATAATCCAAACAATTTATTAGAATTTTTTGGGAATTTTTGGAATAATAGAAATATAGGTTGCTTCACAACCTAGGGCAAAAATTGACACATGGACATGACACATAGGCAAAACTGATGAGATGGCGCCTAGTCATCACAACCCACCACAATCTACAAGGCTATGGCCATCTATATTGGTCGTTAACAACTAGAAATAAGGCAGCGGACCAGCACTGTTTGCTTTATGACCATTTCATGTAAGGAAATTGTGACCTTTCTGACCAAAATGGTCGCAATGGTTTAGGGTTTGGAGCCCCCCGAATAGCTTTTGTCCAATTGGTCTCACATGGTCATAGATCTATGACCAATTCTTCTAGGGTCACTGCCAGAAGGTCACTAGTTGACATATTTCTTGTAGTAGTGGGGAATTACGATTCAGACTGGTACACATGGCGAAGATGTTGACGCTGCTGTTGCGGATGATGATTACATTGCTTTTGTCGTATTTGCCTGTCACAAGATGTTTTTTTATCTACTATGTGAAATAGTGTTTGCTATGACAACTGAAACCTGATGAACATGTTGTGTAGTATTTTGCTGTGAGAATATCACTTGTTATATATGCTGATTTGTGTTTGGTGATTGTATGACTACTAAAACATGATAACATTGTTGTTTAGTTGTACTCATATTTGGCTGTGAAACTTGAATTTGATGACATAGTTTGCTGTTGGACTGCAATTTGCTCGACGTCTTCGAATGAGAACAAAGCTAACCCGACAGGGCCTCTGCTATTTATTTATATATGAGCAAAAGGGGTTACCCCCTGACTTTCGTTAATAGAAATCATTAGATGTTCACAACACTACGCCCATCCTACTACACAGTTTCATTCATTACTAGTTTCAGCAAAGTGCTCATGTCATAGCCACTGAATACATCATGAGTGCTACATACACTGCAAATAAAGAGACAATCATCCTACAGAGCACATCAATTTTGACCATTATCTTCACAAGCTCTTTCATCTCCTCATTGCTGTCAAGGCCGTTCAGCAACTGTTGCTTGGCCATGATCAGAGGAACTACATCTTTAACCTTCTGCTCTGCATCTTCCTCTTCTGTCGTTCCTTCAGTTACTTGTCCAACACCCCAACCTGCTCGTATTGGATTCCTCGGCTAACCAAATAATCAGCGTAGTTGCATCCCCCCACATCAGCAACTTCCCAGAAATACAAATCACACAAATCATCCCTTTTCTGCACGAATCAAATTGGAAGATCATCAACCAAACTATTAAAAAAATCAGCAACTGAAAGCAGTAGAACAACACTTAAACATATTATTACCCCATGATTCGGGCATTTGTAGAAGACTCGGCCAGGGTTGAGGATTGTGGTTGAGACGTGACGGATGACTCTGCGTGATTTGCAGCGGTGGCACCACATCAACGGCAGCGGGTTGCGATGAGCAATCGGCGGTGGTGCACGTGTCGGCGGGGGTGTGATGAGACCCGAAGGCGATGGTACGGGTGGCGACTTGGCGCATATCTGGTTGTTGCCTGCTGAAGAGCAGGTGGACAAGCAGCCATCGGACATGGTTGCTACGGCCAGAGCTTCTGTTGCTAGGCAGAGTAAGTAGAGAAGAGGAGAAGCGAACATTGGATATGTCAGTTTCATTACTTGCAGAGTAGCATAGCACCATATATAGTCATAGTCTAGGTTTGGATTCGAACCAGCTATAGGAGCACGTCCCTCTTTTTTCTAAAACTCGGCAACGTCTCTTTACTGATACACTAGCTTGTTCTGTACGCCTTCCCAAGCCTTTGATTTTCTTTCCCTTTTTTGCGAGGAAGGAAGGAGGACAAAATTGAGGAGGATGCTAGTCACTTATGTGGCAAACGTCTCTTTTTCGAACCCAAGACCTCTCGGTTGAAGGCCAAGGATGCTAGTCACTTATGTGGCGAACGTTCCCTGTGAGGAGGACGGGAGACGAACGCATTTTCCTCGCAGTTTTCTTCCTATATATAAAAAAGTACGCTACTTGGTGTCTGCTTAGTCAACAAACGATTGTGCCAACCTTGACCATTGGATTGACATTCAACGCCTGTCGCATTTCTTCAGTCTCTTCTTCCTCGAGCCGCCAAAGCCAAACCAGCCGGCGGGACTGCCTGCTCCCGCCTCCCATGGCTGGCTGTGATCTTCCCCGGCTCCTGTTCGTTCCTGTCCGAGGCCTCACCATCGTCCTCCGCCTTGGTTCGCTCGCCGCGGCGCCACACTCCGGTGTTGTCAACATGGTCAACAACCGAGAGGAATAAGGAGATGATTGTACATGGTGAGGATGACAGTAGGGACCTAGCAGCGCGCGTAGTAATTTTGTTTTTTTGGGACGGAAAAGGGTATCAACTGGGTTGTGTAGGACCCGTGGCCCGTCTAGCCCAGGCTTCATACGTTTAGCAGATGACCAGCCCAATTTGCTTTTTTCCTTTCTGAAAAATGGCTAGCCAGCTATTTTGTTTTTTGCAGAATAACCAACATAGCCCTACTTGCTTTTCTACGCCCTGCTGGGCTGGAAATCTTTCAAGACGAGGAGGGATGCATTTTGCCCAGAAAATGGGCTATAACTAATAAGAAATGGGCTATAAGTAATAATAAATGGGCTGTAATGTAACGCCCCGGATTCGATGCGCCAGTTGTGTGCCAGTTATTCGTCGTCCTTGCCATGTCTTTTGCTTGCGTGTTGCATTTTGCCATGTCATCATATGCATTTCATATCATATCATCATGTGCATTTCATTTTGCATACGTGTTCGTCTCATGCATCCGAGCATTTTCCCCGTTGTCCGTTTTGCAATCCGGCGCTCCTATGTCATCCGGCATTCCCCTTTTGTCTTCTGTTGTGAGCGGGTATTAAACTTTTTCGGAATGACCCGAGGCTTGTCAAGCGGCCTTGGTATAGCACCGGTTGACCGCCTGTCAAGTTTCGTGCCATTTGGAGTCCGTTTGATACTCCAACGGTTAACCGGGTAACCGTAAAGGCCTCTTTTGTTGCAGCCCAACACACCTTCCAAAGTGGCCCAAAACCCACCTAACTCCCCTCCATGCTCTCGGTCATTCGATCACGACCGCGTGGTCGAAAACCGCTCCTCATTTGGACTCTCCTAGCTCCCTCTACCTATATAGATGTCTTCCTCCCCGAAATCCCGGGCCAAACCCTAGTCTTCTTCCACCTCTCGCCGCCGGACATGTCCATCCCGCAGCCGGACATGTCCGTCCACCGCTACCCGCCAATCTGGGCACGCCACGTGGCGCGCCGTCCGCCCGCCGCCGCTGCCCGCGGAGCCCATCAGGGCCCCCGCGAGCCTCGCGCGCCGCGGACCCGTGCCGCCGCCTACTCGTCACCGCAGCGATCCGCCGTCGAGGGTCCCGCCCGCGCCTCGCGTCGCCGCCGCCTCCTCAGACTCGCAGGCGGCCCGCCCGCCTCGCCTCCGAAGCCTCCGCCGCTGGCGGCCCCTCGCGGGCAAGCTCTCCGCCGCGGAGCTCCGGCCGACCGCCGCCAGCGCTCCTCCGTCTCGCGGCCGCCCGGCCTCGCCCCCGGCCTCCACCGAGCTCCTCCGGCCAGATCCGGTCGAGGAGCGACCAGATCCCGCGACCCCGACCCCCTCCGGCGCCTCCTTGGGCCGTCCCGGCCACCTTCGGCGCCATTCTCTGGCGGGATCCCCGGCCACCTCGTCCGTTGACTTTTTCCGCGAGGTCTAAAATCCCCAAGTCCCGAAATATCTACATTATCATGCCATATTCATTGCATCACATCTCTGCATCCGTAGCTCCGTTTCGTGAGTGTAATATGTCAAATTGTTCGTCTCGACGAGTACTTCATTTCATTCCATTGCATAATTTTCATTTGAGTTCATCTTGATGCCCGAAATGCTGTTGGAAGAGTGCATGTTGATGTTAATCTGCTGAAACTATTATAACTTGCTCATTTATCATTTTTGCCATGATTGATGTGTGCATCCTATGAGGTTGATGTCTACATGTATGTTGATCTATGCCATGCCATCTTTCCAGGGGTGCCAACCATGTATTTTTGTGAGTTGTGTGCTGAGTGCATTGAGATTGTTAAGTAGGGTAGTTGTTGTTGCTGTTTTCCTGACAGATTCTGTTATATTTTGTTGCTATGTTAACATGCCTCGACTAATCATTCTATGCATAATCTGGAGATGCTCTATAAACATGTTTTGATCCACATGTCATGCTCTCTCCATTCATGCCCTTGGTTGCAATTATAGCCTGCTGGAACATGTTGTTATCTTGCTCTAAATTTGCTTGAAAATGTTGCTGTCAACCTGTTAACATGAAGTTCAATGTTTCCATGATTGTTTCCTAGTGATCCATGCACCCTATGAACTTGCTATTGCCATGCTTAGCTTCATAAACATGCCTTCTTACTGTTGGGTACCTTGCCATGCCAAGTATTGCTCTGTAGTGAGTGGTTCAAGCTCACGAACATGCCTACTTATTGTTGTTCCTGCCATGTTTGAATCTGTAATATAACTTGCCATGTTTACATGGGTGCCATCATATTTTCTATGCCTTTTTGGCTCATGGCCAGTAAGGGTCTTTTGACCTATGCAATTAGTAGATTCATGCCATGCCTTTGTTTGCCATGATAAGTTCCTGTAACATGTTGTTTGTAGCTCTAAACATTGCAACCTGATGTTATTTCTGCTAAAGTCTAAAACTGTTATTATTTTCAATATCTCCATGTGTTTTTGAGCATGTTCTAGTTGTTTCTGGAGATAGCTCAGTGTTAATGTTTTGTTATGCTTTACCTGTACTTCATGCCCATGCCTTATTTATTATGTTGGGGTGCTGTAGCTTATTGTTTTGATGCTTGCAAGATGCCTAGTTGCTGTTATGGACAGATTGTTGCTATGACTTGTATAGTGTGTGTGTTGCACCGTTGCTCCGTTTTGAGTGTGCTCTATATGAAACTTGCTTGTTTTTGCATGTAGTTCCATATTATCATGTTGCAACCTTGTTTTGAGGTGTTTGCTTGATGTTTATATGCATTTTGCATCAATGCCATGCTTAACTTGTTTTGCTCATATCTTCTAGGCCGTAGCTCTGAATCTAATGAACTTTATATGTAACTTGACTAGAATATCATATCTTGGTGCATCTTAACTTGCTGTTTAACAACTTGAACATAATGTTTATTCAGTTCTGGACCAATTTCGAAATTTGCATATGAGGACTTACCGGAATTGTTATATGTTGTTCCCGGCCTCATTTAAACTTGCCTTGATGTGTTGTTCTTGTTTGCATCATCTCTTGCCATGAGTAGCTTCATGTAGCTTGGTCATGCATCATGCTTGTTGTGCATCATGCCTTGTTCATGTGTGGTGTGTTTACCATGTTGTGTGCTTCTTCTTGTTAGTTCCTGTTTCGTTGCGATTATGAGGATTCGTTCGTCTACGGTTGGTTCGGCTTCATCCGTCGTCTTCTTCATGGACTAGTTCTTCTTCCTAGCGGGATTTCAGGCAAGATGACAGCTACCCTGGATCTCACTACTATCATTGCTATGCTAGTTGCCTTGTTCTATCTCTATGCTGCGCTACCTATTACCTGTTTATCGAGCCATCCCATATTGCCATGAATCTCTAACCTTTGACACCATTCCTAGCAAACCGTTGTTTGGCTATGTTACCACTTTTGCTCAGCCCCTCTTATAGCTTTGCTAGTTGCAGGTGAAGTTGAAGATTTCTCCATGGTGGACAGTGTTTATGTTGGGATACCATAATATCTCTTATATTTATTAATGCATCTATATATTTGGTAAAGGGTGGAAGGCTCGGCCTTATGCCTGGTGTTTTGTTCCAATCTTGCCGCCCTAGTTTCCGTCATACCGGTGTTATGTTCCCGGATTTTGCGTTCCTAACGCGGTCGGGTGATTTATGGGACCCCCCTGACAGTTCGCTTTGAATAAAACTTGTCCAGCAAGGCCCAACATTGGTTTTACCATTTGCCTCACCACCACCTATCCCTTTCCCTTGGGTCGGCCAACCCGAGGGTCATCTTTATTTTAGCCCCGGGCGGTGCTTGTCTAAGTGTTGGTCCGAACCGAGCAATGTCCGGCGCCCCTGGCAACAGGTGTATGCCAACCCGACGTCTTGCTCATCCGGTGTGCCCGAGAACGAGATATGTGCAGCTCCTATCGGGACTTGTCGGCATAGCGGGAGGCTTTGCTGGTCTTGTTTTACCATTGTCGAAATGTCTTGTAAACCAGGATTCCGAGACTGATCGGGTCTTCCTGGGAGAAGGTCTATTCCTTCGTTGATCGCGAGAGCTTGTCATGGCCTAAGTTGGGACAACCCTGCAGGGTTAAAACTTTCGAGAGCCGTGCCCGCGGTTATGTGGCAGATGGGAATTTGTTAATGTCTGGTTGTAGATAACTTGACACCAGATCCGATTTAAAATGCATCAACCGCGTGTGTAGCCGTGATGGTCTCTTCTCGGCGGAGTCCGGGAAGTGAACACGCTTTCTGTGTTATGAATGACGTAAGTAGGAGTTCAGGATCACCTCTTGATCATTACTAGTTGACGACCGTTCCGCTTTTTTCTCTTCTCGCTCTCATTTGCGTATGTTAGCCACCATATCATGCTTAGTCGCTGCTGCAACCTCACCACTTTACCCCTTCCTTACCCATTAAGCTTTGCTAGTCTTGATACCCATGGTAATGGGATTGCTGAGTCCTCGTGGCTCACAGATTACTACAACAACAGTTGCAGGTACAGGCTTATGCGATGATCATGACGCTAGAGCGATGCTTGCTTGCTTGAGTTCTTCTTCTGCTTCTTCAATCAGGGGATAGGTTCCAGGTCGGCAGCCTGGGCTAGCAGGGTGGATATTGTTTGAGTTTTTGTTTATGTATCATCCGTAGTCGGATGTTGATCTCTTGTATGATGTATTATTGTATTCGTGTGGCATTGTATGCCTTATGTATGTATCCCCACTATTATGTAATGTTGATGTAATGATATCCACCTTGCAAAGTGTTTCAATATGCGGGTCTATCCTTGGTGGGACCTTCGAGTTCCTTTAGGATAGGGTCGCATATTGGGCGTGATAAGTTGGTATCAGAGCCTCGACCGACCCTAGGAGCCCCCTTGATTGATCGTGTAGTTTGGCCGTTGTTGAGTCTAGAAGAAAACTGATTTCTGAGTCTAGTTATATCGGAGAGTAGGAATTCTTTTTACTCCTCAGCCTCTTCGTCGCTCTGGTGAGGAATCTTGACGTAGGTGTTTTGAACTACTCCTCTTCCCCTTCAAATTTTTCTTTAGGATCACGCGGTTAGTTTTCTGTTTGTTGTCCATCCTCTTTTCATCCGGTGCATTCCTCGTCAAGCTGATTCGAACCTCTTTGTCTTTTGTGAGATCAATCCTCAGCCTCTTTTCAATCGATGTTGTTTTCCCCATCCGAGGTTGTCCTTGTTTTTTTTCCCACCCGCCCTCCCTTCTTCTTCTCGGAATCGGAGTCCGTAATCGAGTATCCATCATACTCGTGTGAAGTCTTTGTTTTCTATCGTCATTGATTTCAACCGGTGTTTCTCTTCAAGTTATTCGTCGGTTCTACCTTCCTAGTTACCCTTGTTTTCCTATCCTCCCACCCTTTTTATTCCCGGAGTCTGAGTCTCTCTCGACTATCTATTTCGTTCGTACGGAGCCTCTTTAGTCTTCCCTCATTTATTTCAACCGGTGAATTCTCGTCTCGTTTGACATTCTTCAACTCTTTTTCTTTCTGGTGGACTCAATTCAAGTTTTTCGGGTTGATCGTATTCTTTTCCTCAGCTCAAGTGTTTTCCTTTGCTCGTTCGCCTCTCGCCATTTTATCCTTTCGAAGTATGATGCACCGGAATAATTCAAATATTTCAATCATCCCGGCGCATCATCTATCTGTTCAACAATCCTTTTCAACGGTGTTTTATTCAGTGGGCCCTAACCCACAGGTCTTTTCCCAGGATCTTACCTGACTCTTCTAATTCCCCCGGAGCTATTCTCTAATTCTTTTCAAAGTGTGACGTAAGTATGAATTTCATCAGTCACACGCCTTTTCCAAGATCGATTTCAAATCATTTCATTATTGGCTCAACCTCTTCGTTTTTCTTTCTTCCGGAGTATCTCAGTAATTTTGGTGGTGTTTCTCGCCGTCATTTGAAGATCGAAGAAGATTTCTCTTAAATTTTGTCCGTTCTCCCGGAGATTCGCGGTGCTAGCTCCATGTTATCCTATCAAATTGTTTCAAGTCATGCAAATTCTTTTCATCCATCTAGAGCATTTCAGGAGTTGCTTTCCCTCTTGATCATCCGGAGGCCATCTTTTCGGAAGATTTCTTCGTTCTAAGTTTTCAGATTTGTTCTAAAATTATTATATATCTGTGCCCGTTCGTTCGTCTCAATATTCTCTCGGTGCTTCGTTCAAGTATTCTTCAATCAGTTCGCAATCTCTTCGTTCTTTTGCATCTTAATCCCCTCAAGCGTTTTGGCTCTTCTAATTCTTCCCGGTGATTCATTCTCTTTCATCAGTCATTTTTGAATTCAAACGGTGGTTCGTTCAAGATTCTTTTCCTTGTTTATCATTTAATTCAGTCGTTCTTTTCTATTCTACCGGTGGTTCATGAAGACCTTCTCAAATTTGCGATATGTCACTTCTCAATTCTTTTTCAAGAAGAATAAGTAATATGTAAATCCATTGCTTGTCATCAATTTAATTTGATGAAGGATAAACATACAATAAATCTTATTCTTATTTCATCCAATTGATTAATCCCTTCCTTCAGAGTTTGTTCTTGATGAATAAATTCTAGTTCCAAGTGTTTTCATCTTTTCTTTTCCGGAGATCAAATTTCCTCGGCAAACTCGTCGGTACATCCATCGGAATCATCTCAAGGCTCATCTTATTTCTTTCATCCTTCATTCAATCTCATCATCCTTTTGTTACCGGAGTTCTTCATGGTGGTTCTTCATGATATAATTCATTCTTCAAGAGTTCATCAAGTATCATTCCATCCTCTCTAGTTCGTGTTCTATTCCTTCCTTGTTCAGACGGAGTGCTGCCTAAATCCTTTCAGACTTATTCGTCTCTTTTCTCATTCTAACCACTCCGGTTAGAACGAGTGATTTCATAGTCTATCTGATTCCGTGAGCTTTCGATTCTTGTCATTCTCGTTGTTTCCTCTCTTCTTCCCGAGTGCTCTCAATTCTTTGCTTCTTCTCTTGAGTTCTTGTTTCACCTCATCCCTTTTCCCTTCCGTCTCGGTCCTAAGATCTCGGGACGAGATCTCTTGTTAGTGGAGGAGTGTTGTAACGCCCCGGATTCGATGCGCCAGTTGTCTGCCAGTTATTCGTTGTCCTTGCCATGTCTTTTGCTTGCGTGTTGCATTTTGCCATGTCATCATATGCATTTCATATCATATCATCATGTGCATTTCATTTTGCATACGTGTTCGTCTCATGCATTCGAGCATTTTCCCCGTTGTCCGTTTTGCAATCCGGCGCTCCTATGTCATCCGGCATTCCCCTTTTGTCTTCTGTTGTGAACGGGTATTAAACTTTTTCGGAATGACCTGAGGCTTGTCAAGCGGCCTTGGTATAGCACCGGTAGACCGCCTGTCAAGTTTCGTGCCATTTGGAGTCCGTTTGATACTCCAACGGTTAACCGGGTAACCTTAAAGGCCTCTTTTTTTGCAGCCCAACACCCCTTCCAAAGTGGCCCAAAACCCACCTAACTCCCCTCCATGCTCTTGGTCGTTCGATCACGATCGCGTTGCCGAAAACTGCTCCTCATTTGGACTCTCCTAGCTCCCTCTACCTATATAGATGTCTTCCTCCCCGAAATCCCGGGCCAAACCCTAGTCTTCTTCCACCTCTCGCCGCCGCACATGTCCATCCCGCAGCCGGACATGTCCGCCCACCGCTCCCCGCCAATCTGGGCACGCCAAGTGGCGCCCGCGTCCTCCCTGCCGCCGCTGCCGTGGAGCCATCGGGCCCACGCAGCGGCCCTCGCGCCGGCGCCTCCGGCGCAAGCGCCGCGCCGCCGCCGGACCCCGCGCGCCGCCTACTTGTCACCGCCGGCGACCACCGTCGCTGAGTGCCGCCCAGCGCCTCGCGTCGCCCGCCGCCGCCCGCATAGTCCGCCATCGCCCGGCGCGTGCGCCCGCCGCCTCGCCTCTGAAGCCTCCACCGCTGGCGGCCCCTCACCGGCCGCAGCTCTCCGCCGCCCGAGCTCCGGCCGACCGCCGCTGCGCTCCGTCGTCGCGGCCGCCCGGCCTCGCCCCCGGCCTCCCCCGAGCTCCTCCGGCCAGATCTGGTCGAGGAGCGACCGGATCCGGCGACCCCGACCCCCTCCGGCGCCTCCCCGGGCCGTCCCGGCCACCTCCGGCGCCATTCTCCGGCGGGATCCCCGGCCACCTCGTCCGTTGACTTTTTCCCTGAGGTCTAAAATCCCCAAGTCCCGAAATATCTACATTATCATGCCATATTCATTGCATCACGTCTCTGCATCCGTAGCTCCGTTTCGTGCGTGTAATATGTCAAATTGTTCGCCTCGACGAATACTTCATTTCATTCCATTGCATCATTTTCATTTGCGTTCATCTTGATGCCCGAAATGCTGTTGAAAGAGTGCATGTTGATGTTAATCTGCTGAAACTGTTATAACTTGCTCATTTATCATTTTTGCCATGATTGATGTGTGCATCCTATGAGGTTGATGTCTACATGTATGTTGATCTATGCCATGCCATCTTTCCAGGGGTGCCAACCATGTATTTTTGTGAGTTGTGTGCTGAGTGCATTGAGCTTGTTAAGTAGGGTAGTTGCTGTTGCTGTTTTCCTGACAGATTTTGTTATATTTTGTTGCTATGTTAACATGCTTCTACTAATCATTCTATGCATAATCTGGAGATGCTCTATAAACATGTTTTGATCTAAATGTCATGCTCTATCCATTCATGCCCTTGGTTGCAATTATAGCCTGCTGGAACATGTTGTTATCTTGCTCTAAAGTTGCTTGAAAATGTTGCTGTCCACCTGTTAAAATGAAGTTCAATGTTTCCATGATTGTTTACTAGTGATCCATGCACCCTATGAACTTGCTATTGCCATGCTTAGCTTCATAAACATGCCTTCTTACTGTTGGGTACCTTGCCATGCCATGTATTGCTCTATAGTGAGTGGTTCAAGCTCACGAACATGCCTACTTATTGTTGTTCCTGCCATGTTTGAATCTGTAATATAACTTGCCATGTTTACATGGGTGCCATCATATTTTCTATGCCTTTTTGGCTCATGGTCATTAAGGGTCTTTTGACCTATGCAATTAGTAGATTCATGCCATGCCTTTGTTTGCCATGATAAGTTCCTATAACATGTTGTTTGATAGCTCTAAACATTGCAACCTGATGTTATTTCTGCTAAAGTCTGAAACTGTTATTATTTGCAATATCTCCATGTGTTTTTGAGCATGTTCTAGTTGTTTCTGGAGATAGCTCAGTGTTCATGTTTTGTTATGCTTTACCTGTACTTCATGCCCATGCCTTATTTATTATGTTGGGGTGCTGTAGCTTATTGTTTTGATGCTTGCAAGATGCCTAGTTCTTTGTTATGGATGATTGTTGCTATGACTTGTATAGTGTGTGTGTTGCACCGTTGCTCCGTTTTGAGTGTGCTCTATATGAAACTTGCTTGTTTTTGCATGTAGTTCCATATTATCATGTTGCATCCTTGTTTTGAGGCGTTTGCTTGATGTTTGTATGCATTTTGCATCAATGCCATGCTTAACTTGTTTTGCTCATATCTTCTAGGCCGTAGCTCCGAATCTAATGAACTTTATATGTAACTTGACTAGAATATCATATCTTGGTGCATCTTAACTCGCTGTTTAACAACTTGAACATAATGTTTATTCAGTTCTGGACCAATTTCGAAATTTGCATATGAGGACTTACCGAAATTGTTATATGTTGTTCCCAACCTCATTTAAACTTGCCTTGATGTGTTGTTCTTGTTTGCATCATCTCTTGCCATGAGTAGCTTCATGTAGCTTGGTCATGCATCATGCTTGTTGTGCATCATGCCTTGTTCATGTGTGGTGTGTTTACCATGTTGTGTGCTTCTTCTTGTTAGTTCCTGTTTCGTTGCGATCGTGAGGATTCGTTCGTCTACGGTTGGTTCGGCTTCATCCGTCGTCTTCTTCATGGACTAGTTCTTCTTCCTAGCGGGATTTCAGGCAAGATGACCGCTACCCTGGATCTCACTACTATCATTGCTATGCTAGTTGCCTCGTTCTATCGCTATGCTGCGCTACCTATTACCTGTTTATCGAGCCATCCCATATTGCCATGAATCTCTAACCTTTGACACCATTCCTAGCAAACCGTTGTTTGGCTATGTTACCGCTTTTGCTCAGCCCCTCTTATAGTGTTGCTAGTTACAGGTGAACTTGAATATTTCTCCATGGTGGACAGGGTTTATGTTGGGATATCACAATATCTCTTATATTTATTAATGCATCTATATATTTGGTAAAGGGTGCAAGGCTCGGCCTTATGCCTGGTGTTTTGTTCCACTCTTGCCGCCCTAGTTTCCGTCATACCGGTGTTATGTTCCCGGATTTTGCGTTCCTAACACGGTCGGGTGATTTATGGGACCCCCTTGACAGTTCGCTTTGAATAAAACTTTTCCAGGAAGGCCCAACATTGGTTTTACCATTTGCCTCACCACCACCTATCCCTTTCCCTTGGGTCGGCCAACCCGAGGGTCATCTTTATTTTAGCCCCCTCCGGGCCAGTGCTTGTCTAAGTGCTGGTCTGAACCGAGCGATGTCCGGCGCCCCCTGGGCAACCAGGGTCTATGCCAACCAGATGTCTTGCTCATCCGGTGTGCCCTGAGAACGAGATATGTGTAGCTCCTATCGGGATTTGTCGGCACAGCGGGAGGCTTTGCTGGTCTTGTTTTACCATTGTCGAAATGTCTTGTAAACCAGGATTCCGAGACTGATCGGGTCTTCCTGGGAGAAGGTCTATTCCTTCGTTGATCGCGAGAGCTTGTCATGTGCTAAGTTGGGACACCCCTGCAGGGTTTAAACTTTCGAGAGCCGTGCCCGCGGTTATGTGGCAGATGGGAATTTGTTAATGTCCAGTTGTAGATAACTTGACACCAGATCCGATTTAAAATGCATCAACCGCGTGTGTAGCCGTGATGGTCTCTTCTCGGCGGAGTCCGGGAAGTGAACATGGTTTCTGTGTTATGAATGACGTAAGTAGGAGTTCAGGATCACCTCTTGATCATTACTAGTTGACGACCGTTCCGCTTGTTTCTCTTCTCGCTCTCATTTGCGTATGTTAGCCACCATATCATGCTTAGTCGCTGCTGCAACCTCACCACTTTACCCCTTCCTTACCCATTAAGCTTTGCTAGTCTTGATACCCATGGTAATGGGATTGCTGAGTCCTCGTGGCTCACAGATTACTACAACAATAGTTGCAGGTACAGGCTTATGCGATGATCGTGACGCGAGAGTGATGCTTGCTTGCTTGAGTTCTTCTTCTGCTTCTTCGATCAGGGGATAGGTTCCAGGTCGGCAGCCTGGGCTAGCAGGGTGGATATTGTTTGAGTTTCTGTTTATGTATCATCCGTAGTCGGATGTTGATCTCTTGGATGATGTATTATTGTATTCGTGTGGCATTGTATGCCTTATGTATGTATCCCCACTATTATGTAATGTTGATGTAATGATATCCAGCTTGCAAAGCATTTCAATATGCGGGTCTATCCTTGGTGGGACCTTCGAGTTCCTTTAGGATAGGGTCGCATATTGGGCGTGATATGTAAAATGAAAAAAATACAGCAAACAGGCAATTAGTTCCAAAATACTGTTTTCTTTCGGTTTTTGATATTTTAAATTTCATTGTTTTTGTGCGGGTAAAATTTCATTGAATTTAAATTAAGGTATATTTAGATTTAAAATTAATTTGAATCCGGCTAGAAATTTTAGGCTGTATGCTATTTGGGACAGATTTGGAGGCTGACTTGTGGGTCTACTAGGTTGACGTGTACTTTGGCTTTGTCAACTTAGTCCACAAATGATTCTAGCAGCAGTGACCGTTGGATGTTAATCCAACGGCCGTGGTGCTTCTTCAATATCTGATCTTCTTGCTCCAGCCGCCCAAACCAGCTCCGGTGGGACTGCTGCTCCGCTTAGTGGCGGTTGTGCTCCCAAGACGAGCCGCACCGCCCACCCTACTTCATTCTTGGCAGGCCATTCCTCTACTCACCCACACCTTCTGTTATTTTCCGGCGACTGCAGCTGGACCAGTAAACCCTCGTACTCCCCACCGCATGGGCAACCATTGTCGAGTCTTCCCCGGCTCCATGTCGTTCCCTTCCTAGGCCTCGCCGTCATCCACCGCCATGGTGCTCTCGGCGTGGCCTGGTCAACATGGTCAACGAACGACATCCATCGGTCGTGGACTGTACGTGGAGAGGCTGATAGCTAGGTCCACGGCCACACACAAGGAAATGCCTCCTTATTACACGCAAAATAATGATTCCTCCACCTGACACCTGGGACCCACCGGAAGGGCCTCTGTATTTCACGAAAAAAACGTTCGCCCCGCTGACATGTCGGACCCACCAGCTATATCTTCGCACGCAAGGAAGTTCCTCCTTATTACGCACAAAAAAATGAATACCGCCTACTAGCTGGGACCCACCATAGTGGGAGGATGACTTGTGGGCCAACTAAGTTGACAGGGACGGAGGGCTTTGTCAACTTAGTCAATAGGAACGATTCTAGCTCTAGTGACCGTATGATGTCCATCCAACGGCCGTAGTGCTTCTTCAACCTCTGGTCTTCTTGCTCCAGCCGCCCAAAGCAGCGCCGGTCTTGCCGCATGCTCCTGCCTCCCGTGGCCAGCTGTGCTGCCGCAGAGGACTCACCGCCCCCTACTATTCCCAACGCTGGCCAGGCCCTGCGGCGACGGCAGCCTCACACCGCAGCCGAACCAGTGAACCCTCTTACTCCTCTCCGCGCGGGCTTCCACTGCCGCATCTTCCCCGGCTCCGCGTCATCCCCTTCCTAGGCCTCGTCGTCGTCCACTGCCGTGGTGCTCTCGGCGCGGCGTGCTTAACATGGTCAAGGAACGACTTCCATCGGACGTGGACTGTACATGGAGAGGCTGACAGCTGGTCCACGACCGCAGCAAGGAAGTGCCTCATTACTATGCGGAAAATAATGATTCCTCCACCTGACAGCTGGGACCCACTGGACGGGCCACTGTATTTTGTGAAAAAAATATTTCCCCCTGACTGCAGGGACCCACGAGCTACATCTTCGCACGCAAGGAAGTGCGTCCGAAAAGAAACGATTTGCCCCCTAACTGCTGGGACCCACCAGCTACATCTTCGCACGCAAAGAAGTTCGTCCGGGCAAAAATAAACTATTCGCCCCCCTGACTGGTATGACCAACCAGCTACATCTTCGCACGCAAGGAAGTGCGTCTAGGCAAAAAAAAATGATTCGCCCCCTGACTGCTGGGACCCACCAGCTACATCTTCGCACGTAAAGAAGTGCGTCCGGGCAAAAAAATGATTTGCCCCCTTGACTGCTGGGACCCACCAGCTACATCTTCGCACGCAAGGAAGTGCATCCGGGCAAAAAAATGATTCGCCCCCCTGACTGTTGGGACCCACCAGCTACATTTTCGCACGCAAGGAAGTGCCTGACAGTCGGGACCCACCTGGTCGAAGCGTACGTAGCGTTGTCATTCTGGTCGTGAACGTGTACGTACATATATACTGGTTGATGTAGAGGCGCGCACGTGTCGTAGTAGAGGCGCGCATGTAGGATGTACACGTAGATACAGCGGCAGGTGTGCAAGAAAGAAAATACGACCACGTATGTGTACATACGGGTGGGGTCTCGTACGCCTACTCACGCATACGTACGGACATGGCTCGTGTACATGGCTGGGTCGGAACGGACAAACAGCATCGTTGTCGTGTTCATGGGGAGCCAACCGCTGTTCGGAACGGAATGTGTCATCGTGTTCGTCGGGAGGGTTTGGACGGAACAGGCGATGGAAACGAGGCCTGACGTACTGCAGAACGGAGGAAACGGTCTTGTGTTCGACCGGCCATGTTCGAAACGGGATCCTGGTCATCGGGAGGGGTCTGGCGTATTGCAAAACGGAGGAAACGGACCTCCTACGGTCAAAGCAGAGTCTGTTGATCGGGAGGGTGTGGCGGATCGCAAAAGCGGATTTAAGCGGACTTGTGTTGGGCGCTACGGTCAAGCGGGGTCCTGTTCGGGAGGGTGTGGCGTACCGCAAAACAAATGAAACAGACTTGTGTTGGGCGCTTACGGTCGAAATGGGGGTCCTGTTCGCCGGGAGGGTGTGGCGTGCATAAGCAGGACTCCACGGATCTGTTCATCTCCACCGTCGACCTCCTCCAGCCTCCACAGGCTACCGTCGACCTCCTCCAGCCTCCACAGGCTCCTGTTCATCCAGCCTCCACCGCGTGCTACTCCACCGGCTACTGTTCAACCACCCCTCCATGGGCATCCCTCCACTGTTCATCCAGCACTCCACAGGGTCGTCCTATTCATCCAGCCCTCCACACCACGGGGTCTTGTTCATCCAGAGGCAACGCCACCGCTCACTGTTCATCCACCCCCCCGCAACACTCACTGTTCATCAGAGAGGCAGCATTGATCAGCTTCAGTTAGCAGTAGTAGCAAAGGAATCGCTCGATCGGGTTCAATTAACAGCCATCGATCGATCGCTCGGGTTCAGTAATGCGTAGCCTGCAGTGCAATCACTCGGGTTCAGTTAGAGCCCAATGCCTCGCTCGGGTTCAGTTAGAGCCAACGCCTCGCACACACGCGCGTACGTGTATGAGAGAAACGCGCATCGCTCGGCCCCCGACCTCCCACCGTAACGGGGAACTCCCCGAAATTTTCCTCGCCCTCGCTTCTACCACGGTTTTTTCTGTCATGGACGGCCCAAAGAATGTCATGCAGCTGTGTTGTAGGGTCAAACCCTAGGTGAGATCTTTTCACACTTGGAGGGGGGAAAGAAGGAAAAACTCAAGAACACCAAGAACAAAACTCTCAAACAAACCCAAATATCACATCCACTAGAGTAGCATACATGAGATCCACAAGATTATAAGATCAATCCTAGGATAATAGCACTAGGTAAGTTCTTCCCACTAGGTGAGGTCTTGATGTTGATCTTATCCAAGGGGAGGCCTTGACAATCCAAAGGATTCTTCCCTAGGTGGGGGCTTAATCTCCAAAGAGGAGGGGATACAAGGAGCAAAGCTCACAATGTTTAATCTAATACTTTGCTAACCCTCCAAATGGTCTAGGAGATAAGTATATAAAGGCTAGGGACGAAACATAGGGAAAGGGGGGTACAAAGGACTAAAATGTCCCCAATATGCGTAGCCACGGTGGAAGGGTCCGGGCACTCGGGGTGGAACCGGCCGGGCACCCAGACCAGTAAGGGGCACCGGAGGATGGAGGACCGGGCACCCGGGGTGCAAGGCCCGGGAACCCAGGGTGGCAGAGGGTGGCCTGGCGGGTGGCCCGGGCACCCGGGGCTGGCTGGCTAGGAACCCGGGGCCGGCTAGGCGCGGCCAAGTGGAGGCCCGGGCACCCGGGGCTGGTTGGCCGGGCACCCGGGGCTGAGATGGCCACGCACCCGGGGTGTCCAGGGGGGGTTCGGCCCTCCCCTTGTCTTCGAGTCTGGGCACCCGGGGTCCTTCCGTACGGGCACCCGGGGTGTCCAGGAGCTTCTTCCCTTCCTTATCCTTGGCCTCTCCTTCATTCTCTTGCTCCATGGATGCTCGTAGCTCCACCTTCTCCTTCTCACGATCATCTTCTTGGTACCCTAGAATGCATAACATATCTTTATGAGGTAGAACCCAATTCTCATGCGAATCCGAACGAAACTCGAAGAGGAGAGAGTCAACCTCATTCTCGATGGCGCGTGCACGTGCTCTTGTCATTGGTCCACTTGGTACTTGTGATGGTGATGGAGTGTCGGTGCGGGTAGTTGAGGGATGCTCCGTATCATCTCCCCCCCTGGGAGAGATCCGTCCACAGATCGTGCTCTTCATCACCATGGTACTTGGCCAAGTCTCTGACATTGAAGATGTCACTAACGTTGTACTAGTCGCGTGGGATGTCAACCTTATAGGCGTTGTCGTTGTAGCGTGCAAGCACCTTGAATGGGCCGTCGGCTCTTGGGAGTAGCTTGGACTTGCGTTCCTTGGGGAAGCGGTCTTTGTGGAGATGTATGCATACTTCATCACCCGGTTAGAACACCATAGAAGACTTGTTGAGGTTGAGCTTGGAAGCGAGTCGTTGTACTTGAGCTCGATCGTGGAACGTGTTTCTTCGTGCATCTTCTTGAGGTAGGCGGCTCTTGCACTTGCATCCATGTTTGTTCGTTCTTGAAGCGGTAGAGGAAGGATGTCCAATGGAGACAAAGGGTTGAAACCGTAGACAACCTCGAAGGGGGACTTGCCGGTGGTAGAGTGTGTTGCACGATTGTAGGCGTACTCGGTGATTGGTAGGCACTCGTCCCACTCCTTAATGTTCTTCTTGATCAACACATGTAGGAGTGTTGCAAGCGTCCGGTGTCGGTGTACTAAGGTAGGGGGTACCTCAGTACCCCAACTTGTGCACGGGCAGTCGCAGCTTCCCACAGCTGATCCACCAAATGCTTGCCGGAGACCATTCCTGCTCCATATCAAGCCATTCAAGAACAAAGTGTACAAGACAGAAGCTCGAGACCCCGGCAAGAGGAGCTTGCCGGGAAGGCCGTTCCAGGCTCAAGATTACATCACTCATGCAAGCCCCCGGCGAGAGGAGCTCGCCGGGGAGACCAGAGGACTACATCTCAGAAGACACGCCTCGGCGCTTCTACGCGCCCGGCGAGGGCCGGAGGCGGCAAGTTACAAGCCCGACAAGCTCCCGGGCCCGGCAAGATCAAGACCCCGGCAAGATGCTTGCCGGGAGAGCCGCTGTGTGCCCGCACTCCAGCTCATCCGCCCACGCGTCGCCTTAAGCCCTCTCCAGAAACGCGTGGCGGATGGCTGTGCTGCATGAGGGGTGCGGTGGCACTCCACGGTGGTGGCTCCATCGCCGTGGCAAACGGAGACGCAAGGGCGGGAGCTTTTGGGGTCGACGGCGACGGGCATTTAATGCTCTTGTCCCCCTCTGTCAAAAGTAGGTAGAATCCACTGTTCAAGCACTGTAGCTGCACTGTTCCCGCACTGTTCCAACTACCACCTCTTTTACGTTTTTAACCCTCTCTCCTACGTTGACACCTGTCGGTGACCCCTTGCCCTATAAAAGGAGGCCCATGCACAACGTAGAGGAGGTTCGGAGGTTCGGATCCTTGGCAACTATAGCACCAGGGATTCGGCCGGTTCGGCTCATTCGACACACACACCACCACCGTATGCTCGTACTCTCGAGCAAGCTAAATACAAACACAAGGCAGCAGTAGGAGTTTTATCTCTCCGGAGAGCTCCGAAGCTGGGTAAAAAAGCCGCCCGCGTGCTCGCCTTGATCTGCTCTCTGCGCATCCTCCGCCTCGTATCGAACACACGAAGGGCCGTCCCGGCCCCATAGGTGTCGCGCCCATCGCGCCCGACATCTTTGGCGCGCCCGGTAAAGGCGTCGAGGTTGTCGCGGACCTGATCCGGCGTTCGCGCGACGCGTTCTTCATCAACCTCTCCGGTTTAAATCGGCGACTTCGCCGACAACTGCGCCATGGCCCAAGACGAGGGCCTCAAGGGTTGCGAACCCGTCTGCGTTTCACCCGCCGCCACCGGAGCCGCCGGTAGGCGGAGGAGACGCCGTCGAAGGGTGGACGCCGGCGAGGGCACTCGCGGCGCCACGAGATCGAGATAGGACGGATGACCGCGCCTCGGTCTCCGTGGATCCACGTCTATCTCAGCTGCGACGACCCAAGAGCGCCGTGCCATGGGAGGTAGTACTCGCATGGTGGGGCAAGAACATGCCGAGGGTCGCGGGATGCTTCGGACTGCCGTCCACGCATGAGCAGGGCAAAAGTGCCGAGACGGGACTCTGCTCCTCCTATCGCTACTAGGAGTCCGAGCATATCCTGTTCCTCGCGCCGCCCGCTCCCGCTCCCCCTCCGAGCCGGCAAGCGCATCTCCCTGGAGCGTTACGCTGTCGTCGAGAACGCGCCATCGAGCTCCAGGTCCAGCAAGGACAGCTCTGGTGCTCACTCCGACAAACGCCGCTCCTCGGAGCGCTCTAAGCCCGGCGAGGGCAGTTCTGGTGCTCGTTCCGGCAAACGCACCTCTCCGGAGCGCTGCGCCGCCGTCAAGGACGCGCCATTAGGCTCCACCAGCGAGTGCAAGGAAACGAGAAAAAGAAAAGCTAAGTTGCTCGAGCTTTTGCGCAGAGCACTCCTTAATTTCATGCTTTTATATGTTATGTCCCTCGCGCATTCGTCCTTTTGTACGCGAAACCTGTGCGCGGAGGAGCCTGCCTGTGAATGGTCGCACCCTTACTTTGCTTCGAACACGCTCAACGAGTTAAGAGTGAGCCGCGACCAGCTTCGCGCCCTCGTTTCGTTTCGAGTCTGCTCAGCAAGTTAAGCGCGTCGCGACTGGACGCGGCAAGGTTGCTTGCCGGAAGCAACACCAGCCAGCGGGCTGCTGATGTTCCGCACTCAGCAAGCGTGTTAAGCACCGGCAAGTTACCTAGAAGCGTAGGGTGAAAGCGCACAAAGGACGTAGGGCAGAGGGAATAACGTGGCGAGCCCTGCCGTGAGATGTCCGTCGTATGAGAGACTTGTGCGCGAGAGGAGCCGAGTCGTGGCCCAGTTGTGTACTTGTTTTGTTTCCGAGTCCGCTCAACAAACACAAGTGTGCTGCTGCACCCTTATCTTGCTTTCGAGCCTGCTCAGCAAGTTAAGCGTCGCAACTGGCCCGACAAGGTTGTTTGCCGGAAGCGACACCGCCGGCGGGCTGTCCCGCGCTCGGCAAGCGTGTTCGCCCCGGCGAGCTCCCCGAGAGCGTAGAGTACAAACATACGGAGGGCAAGACACGGCATCGTATTGCACAACCAAGAGTTATATACACGTACATATACATGAAGCAGTTGCATGTCTACCTCAGCTGTTTTCATGACTGAAATTGCAGCAACAAGGAGGAACCGAAAGATCACACCAGCGCCTGAGGCCCGGCAAGCCAGGGTCGCCGGGGGCTGCGGGTGCCAGGGTTCTTCCTCGGCAAGCCAGCCTCGCTGGGGGCTGCGAGCGCCAAGATTCGTCTCCGGCAAGACAAAGTTGCTGGGGGCTGCGATATCAGATAAGATTTTCATCCCTCGTCATGCATCCTCTCATGGACCGGGAAACGCGGGGCTGCGTCTTTGAACGAGCGTGTTTTGTAAAACCCGTACGTGGAGGAGCCGAGTCGTGGCCCAGTTGCGTACTTGTTTTGTTTCCGAGTCCGCTCAACAAACTCAAGTGTGCTGCTGCACCCTTATCTTGCTTTCGAGCCTGCTCAGCAAGTTAAGCGTCGCAAGAATCGCTCGGCAAGGTTGCTTGCGGAAGCGACACCGCTAGCGGGCTGTCCCTTTTCGGCAAGCGTGTTCGCCCCGGCAAGCTCCCCGATAGCGTAAGAACACACAAGGCACGCAGTCAAGTAAAAGACTCAGTCCGGCAAGCTTTCCCCTCTTTTCATTAAAAACATCCTAGCATAGTACAGGTCCATAGAGGATGAAAAACATGATAGAGAGGATTACAAGTTCTTAAAAGCAGCTAATGCCCGAGGGCTTACAAATTAAAAAGATAAGGTGCCCGTGATCCTTCTCCTGTTTCTCTGTTCAGGAGTTCAGGAGGTAGGTCAAGGAGCCCCCGGCAAGATAAGCCTGCCGGGGGAGGAGGCCCCGGCAAGAGGAGCTTGTCGGGGAAAGGCGAAGGGCGCCTAGGAGGCGTGGCGGTGACGCGCGCCGTGCCTGTGAGCTGCGCAAGGTGGCGGGCATGGGGAACGCATGCCGGAGAGCCTGGCGCCGAAGACACCAAGAGAACACCCGGGGCCGGCCAGGAGCTTGGCGGAGGCAAGGCGTCGGAGGCAGAGCTTGAAGGCGGGGTGGTGGGACATCGCACGCGAGGCACCTCGCCCTCGTACTCGATTAACGGCCTTGCCGTCACTCCCCTCTTCCTCTTCCGCAGCCTCCCACGCCACCGCCAAGAAGATGGCCGGGGAGTTCGAAGGCAGCGACCAGAAGATGAGGTCGCCGGTGGCGCTTGAGGCAGCGGTGTCCGGCGCCTGGTCGGGCCCGCCATCCCTCGTCGCCGCTGTCGCTCTCCTCCTCGTCACTCTCGCTCGGGGAGGAGCCTTCGCTATCCGAGGAGCTGTCCACACAGCAGCGTGCCGGGTCCGTAGTCGCCAAGACCTTGGCGCGAGAAGGTCACCATCCATTAACTTGAAATGGAGGGTGAACCCGCCGTCAAGCTATGGATCCGGCGAGCGTCTTCCACCCTCGGTCGAAGAACATCACGCCGGGGCTGGGGACACGACACTCACCCGAGTGCCGCTGATCCCGCAACCCCTCATCGCAACTCCATCACGTCGGGTGGATCCGCCCCATCGCGTCGCAAGCGGGGCCGCAGCGGGAGGCGACGACGAGGCGCCAGCGAAGCTTGATGAAGAACTCCGGGGTCATCTCCGGTGTGGACGCGCCGTGGTCGGGAGATGCCGGGAGGCGGGAGGCACATCACCGACCGCCTCTCCCCGACCGCCTCGGCCACGCCCTCGGCCTCGTCATGCCACGCCCCTCCCTCTCCCTCTCGTGGCGGCTCCGCCGCCACGGGAGCAAGATGGGGAGTGGTGCGCTGCCTAAGCGACCCTCGCCGCCACCGTCAAGGACCGGGTTCTCTCCTTCCATGACGGCAAGAAGAATAGAAGATGAAGGCGAAGGAGAAGAGGATGAGTGCGGCCATTGTGCTCCCCTTCCGCCCCTTTTAAAGGAGGAAGTGGGGGCTCAACCGCCCTTCGACCAATCAGGAAGCGAGGAGGCGGAGGGCGGGGCCGACTCGCCTTCTCCGCCCGTGGACGGCTCGGTCTCCCACCTTCGCCGCCCACGACCCCGTGCATGAGGGCAGCGTGGCGAAAAAGCGGAACGAGGCGGCGGGAGGCGACCCGCTCCGCACCACGATCACGGGTGGATGCCTTAAAGGCTGCATCGCCGCCCGTCTCCCACGACGCCGCAATCGGCGCGTGCCGTTCACGGGGAGGAGGCGGCGGATCAGAGGCGATCTCAAGCCGTAGGCTTCGTGTGCCGTCTCGCTGTCTTGGGCCTGGCCCAACAGCGCTCGGCACCGTGTGTGGCCGAGCCGGGGCTCCTGTCGGTGTACTAAGGTAGGGGTACCTCGGTACCCCAACTTGTGCGCAGGCGATCGCAGCTTCCACGGTGATCCACCAAATGCTTGCGGAGACCATTCTGCTCCATATCAAGCCATTCAAGAACAAAGTGTACAAAGACGAAGCTCGAGACCCGGCAAGAGGAGCTTGCCGGGAAGGCCGTTCAGGCTCAAGATTACATCACTCATGCAAGCCCTCGGCGAGCTCGCCGGGGAGACCAGAGGACTACATCTCGGAAGACACGCCTCGGCGCTACTCGCGTCGGCGAGGGCCGGGGCGGCAAGTTACAAGCCCGACAAGCTCCTGGGCGGCAAGATCAAGACCCGGCAAGATGCTTGCCGGAGAGAACGCTTGTGTGCCGCCTCCAGCTCATCCGCCCAGCGTCGCCTTAAGCCCTCTCCGAAGCAGCGTGGCGGATGGCTGTGCTGCATGAGGGTGCGGTGGCACTCCACGGTGGTGGCTCCATCGCCCGTGGCAAGCGGAGACGCAAAGGCGGGAGCTTTTGGGGTCGGCAATGACGGGCATTTAATGCTCTTGTCCCCTCTGTCAAAAGTAGGTAGAATCCTTTGTTCAAGCCTTTGTAGCTGCCTTTGTTCCCGACTGCTCCAACTACCACCTCTTTTACGTTTTTACCCCTCTCTCCTACGTTGACACCTGTCGGTGACCCCTTGCCCTATAAAAGGAGGCCCATGCACAACGTAGAGGAGGTTCGGAGGTTCGGATCCTTGGCAACTATAGCACCAGGGATTCGGCCGGTTCGGCTCATTCGACACACACACCACCACCGTATGCTCGTACTCTCGAGCAAGCTAAATACAAACACAAGGCAGCAGTAGGAGTTTTATCTCTCCGGAGAGCTCCGAAGCTGGGTAAAAAAGCCGCCCGCGTGCTCGCCTCGATCTGCTCTCTGCGCATCCTCCGCCCTCGTACCGAACACACGAAGGGGCCGTCCCCGGCCCCATAGGTGTCGCGCCCCATCGCGCCCGACATCCGGTTGGTGACTTCCGTTTGCTGTCGGTTTGAGGATGATATGCCGTGGAGAATAGTAGCTTGATCCCGATCTTGGCACATAGCGTCTTCCAAAAGTAGCTTAAGAACTTGACGTCGCGATCTGACACAATTGTCTTTGGTACACTGTGCAACCGCAATATTTCCCTACAAAAGAGATTGGCAACATCTAAAGCGTTGTCTATATTATTGCATGGGATAAAATGAGCCATTTTAGAGAATCGGTCCACAACAACAAAAATGGAGTCCTTGCCATTTTGAGTCCAAGGTAATCCAAGCACAAAATCCATGCTAATGTCTTCCCAAGGTTGATGTGGAATAGGTAAAGGCATATGTAAACCATGAGATTGAGAGTGTGACTTAGCTTCGCAACATGTAGAGCACCGGTTGGTGAAGCGGGTGACATCGCAAAAAATCTTGGGCCAATAATAGTTCTTGGATAGCGTGGCGAAAGTCTTGTCGCGTCCAAAGTGTCCGATGAGTCCGCCTCCATGAGCCTCTTGCAAAAGGAGCAAACGAAGAGAAGACTTGGGAATGCATAGTTTGTTAGCTCTCATAAGATAACCATCTTTGATATAATATCTTTCCCAAGAAGTATGCGTCACACACTTAGCATAAGGAGTAGAAAAAGTCACATTACCCTCATACAAATCTTTGATATGATCAAATCCAACTACATTCATGTCGGTGTACTAAGGTAGGGGTACCTCAGTACCCCAACTTGTGCACGGGTAGCCGCAGCTCCCCACAGCAAGATCCACCGTATGCTTGCCGGAGACCATTTCGGCTCCCTACCAAGCCATTCAAGAACAAAGTGTGCAAGACCAAAACTCAAGACCCCGGCAAGAGGAGCTTGCCGGGAAGGCCATTCCAGGCTCAAGGCTACATTACTCCTACAGATCCCCAGCGAGAGGAGCTCGTCGGGAGGACCAGAAAACCACATCACAGAAGACACGCCTCGGCGCCCCACGTCTTGGCGAGGACCCGAGGCGGCAAGTCCGCGAGCCCGACAAGCCCCGGGTCCGGCAAGATCAAGGCCCGGCAAGGAGCTTGCCGGGAGAGCTGTGCTACGTGCCCGCCTCCGGCTCATTTGCCCAGCGTCGCCTCCGGCCTTCTCCGAGAGGCGTGGCGGGTGGCTCATCTTGCATGAAGAATGCGGTGGCACTCCACGGTGGTGGCCGCCGCCCGTGGCGAGAAAACGCAATGGCGGGGAGCTTTTGGGGGCGATGGCGGCGGGCATTTAATGCCCTTGTCCCCTCTATCAAAAGTAGGTAGAAAGCTTTGTAGCTGCCTTTCCCCGCACTATTCCAACTACCACCTCTTTTACGTTTTACCCCTCTACCTCACGTTGACACTGTCGGTGACCCTTGCCCTATAAAGGAGGCCCATGCACAGCGTGGGGGGTTCCAAGGGTCGCTATTCTCGCGAGGAGGTTCGGCGAATAGCTACCCTCTCGAGGTTTCGAGACACCACTCCACCGTTTTGCTCGCATTCTCGAGCAAGATCAAATCTAACACAATGCAGCGAGTAGGGTTTCTGCGACGATCGCGGCCCGAAGCTGGGTAAAATCCCGCGTCGTCGCCTCGATCTGCTCTCCGCGCAGCCTCCGCCCGTGCGAACACGAAGGGCCCGGCCCCATAGGTGCCGCGCCACCCATCCGCGCGACATCTCTGGCGCGCCCGGTAGAAGGCGTCGAGGTTATGCGAACCTGATCCGGCGTTCGCGCGCCAGCCTCTTCATCAACCTCTCGGCCGTCGGCAGCTTCATCGACAAGCGCATCATGGCCCGAAGGCGAGAGCGAGGTCGCAGACCCATCTCCGTCTTCCCCGCCGCCACCGGAGCCGGCGGCAGGCGGAGAGCGCCCGGTGGAAGGTGGACACCGGCGAGGGCGCTCGCGGTGCCACCAGATCCAGGGACAGGACGGAGGACCACGCCTCGGCCTCCGTAGACCCACGTCCATCTCAGCGCACCACAACCCAGCGGCGCCGTGCCACAGAAGATGGTGCCCGCATGCTGGGGCTAGAACATGCCGGGGGGCTCGCGGGATGCTCCGGACCGCTGTCCGAGCATGAGCAAAGCGAAAGCGCCGGGACAAGACCCTGCTCCTCTTATCGCTACTAAGAGTCCGAGCACGACCCGTTCCTCGCGCCGCTCGCTCCCGCTCCCCCTACGCTCCGGCAAGCGTGTCTCCACAGGCGCTTCTGCGCGGCCGAGGCGCGCTTATCGAGCTCTAAGTCCGGCGAGGGCGGCTCTGGTGCTTACTCCGACGGCGCAGCTCCTCGGGCAGCTCTAAGCCAGCGAAGACAACTTTGGTGTTCGTTCCGGCAAATGCACCTCCCCGGAGTGCTGCGCTGCCGTCAGGAACGCACCATTGGGCACCTCCAGCGGGTGCGAGGAAACAAGAAAAAGAAAAGCTAAGTCGCTCGCGCCTTCATGCAGAGCGCTCCTTAATCTCATGCTTTTATTCGTTATATCCCTCTCGCATTTGTCGTTTGTGCCCGAAACCTGCACGCTGAGGAGCCTGCTTGTGGATAGCCGCACCCTTACTTCGCTTCGAACACACTCAACGAGTAAAAAAGCGAGCGGCGACCAGCTTCGCACCCTCGTTTCGTTCGAGTCTGCTCAGCAAGTTAAGCGCGTCGCGAACTAGACGCAGCAAGGTTGCTTGCGGAAGCGGCGCCAGCCGGCGGGCTGCTGATGTCCGTACTCAACAAGCGCGTTAAGCGCCCGCAAGTTCCCTCGGCGTAAAAAGCGCATAAAGGATGCTGGGTAGAGGTGTAACCTCCAAAAGCCGAGGAACAATCGATCCCGCCGATCATCGGATCGTGCGATCGAAGCAAATGTTCCCGACAGGACTTGCCCGACAAACTTGCGGGGAACCTTCAACTCGGCGGGCGAGATTCTGCCATGGGCGAAGATTCCCGCAGCGGCCCTCTTGCCTTTAGTCCTTGTCGTCGAGCCCCGGGCTCCGGCATGGGCGCAGCAGATCGTCCGTTTCCTGCAAACTGGAGAACTTCCTGACGACCCTGAAGAGATAGAAAGGATAACCAGACAGTCAAGTATGTACCAGTTCGTGGACAACGAGCTATACAGAAAAAGGCTAAATGGTGTCAGACTGAAGTGCATCTCTAGGGAAGATGGACAACAGCTGTTGGCGGAGGTTCACGGAGGCATCTGCGGCCACCACATTGGCGCAAGGGCGCTTGCCGGAAAGGCTTTCCGGCAAGGGTTCTTTAAAGCTCTCCAAGATGCAAGCTGCACTAGTAACCAAGTGTGAAGCGTGTCAATTCCATGCAAAGCAAATTCATCACCAGCTCAAGCTCTCCAAACAATCCCTTTGTCTGGCCCTTCTCGATGCAGGGGCTCGACATCCTCGGCCCCTTCCCGTGCCGTCGGGGCTTTGAGTACTTATGCGTAGCGATCGACAAGTTCACAAAGTGGCGGAGGTGGAGCCGGTGAGAAAGGTGACAACACGATCGGTGATCAAGTTCTTGGTCGATTGTGTGCGTTTGGGATCCCCAACCGGATTATCACCGACAACGGCACACAATTCACCAGCCGCACCTTCATGCAATATGTCCAAGACCTTGGCGCCAAGGTCTGTTTCGCTCATTGCTCACCCAAGGAGCAGCGGTCAGCGAAAAGCTACCCAGCGGAAGTGCTGCGCGGACTCAAGACAAGAACTTTCGACGAGGCTGCACAAGTGCGGAAGAAATTGGATAGAGGAGTTGCGGCGGCTCTCTGGTCAATCGAGCGACACCAAACCGAGCCACCGGGCGGACACCCTTTGCTCTAGTCTCACGGGGCGAAGCAGTTCTCCCCACGGAACTTCGTATCACGGATCTCCTCGAGTGCTCGCTTATGATGAGCTTGAGCAAAGCAACCACGCCAAGATGGCGCATTGCTCCTCGAGGAGGGGCGTCTCGAGCATTGTGCACGAGCTGCTCGATATCAGCAAGCCTTGCGCCGCTACCACAGCCGCAAGGTCAAAGCCAGGAGCCTCGAGGAAGGCGACCTTGTTCTTCGGCGTGTTCAGTCCGCCAAGAATTCCAACAAGTTGACGCCGAAGTGGGAAGGCCCTTATCGGGTGAGACAAGTCACGAGACCCGGCGCTGTCCGGCTCGAGACCGAAGAAGGCTTGCCGGTGGTAATTCTGGAACATAGAGCATCTTCGCAAGTTCTACCCATAGGGCGCGGTCGCCGTGATCCGCTCCGGCAACCTCCTTTTGTACAAAAGCTTTGCCGCCGTTGCATGTAACCCTTTGTACAAAGCCGGGCGCAGACCCCGTGCAGCAATGAAGTTTCCGTGTCGTGCGTTATCTGCCTCCTTTCCATGCTCTTCTTCGCTATTTGCATGAGTTATTTGGCATCTTTTCGTATGGCACGCGTGCCCGACAAGCAATAGCGCGTCAAAAGGCCTCGTGCCCGTTCTCTTATTCCTTCTCCTTGTTTCTTAAGCAAAAGGAATGTTCCTCCCGCACAAGGGAGGGATGAACCAAGCACTCCAAGTGCTGTTCAAGAAAGGGTAACCTGCGGAAAAGCGCGAGCCTCGAAGGCTAAGTTGCGGGATTTGCGCAGCTCAAAATTTTAAATTTTGAGATTGCCGTCCTTGAACAACCACACCTTGTATGGAAAACCTGTGCTCGGAGGAACCTACCGACGGACAGCCGTGCCCTTATCTTGCGTTGAGTCGACTCTGCAAGTTAAGTGTGTTCTGCGATAGCCACAGCGAGGTTGCTTGCGGTAAGCCTCGCCCCTTGCGTGAATCTCTCCTAAAGCATAAGGTTAAAGCATCTGAGTTGAGAATCAAGACAAGGGAATTGATTCTGCGATCATTAGTCGGAATAAAGGTAAATATCCTGCAAAGGATAACTTGTCATGATAACTAATAAGTTAAGTGGCGACTTGTGCGGCAACAAAGGGAACAAAAAAAAAAGAGAGAGAAGAAGAGGGGCCTAGTCTCGCGCCGCCCTCCATCTGGGGATCTTGTTCACTTTGGCGATGATGTAGGCGACTTGCTCCTTCAAGGCCTCCATGTCCGCATCGGCCGGCAAGCTGCGAAAGGCGTTGGAGAGGTTTATACGGGGTTGCGGTATCGATCTTCGTCGGCCACGCTCCATGGTTCCCAGCGCTGTGGTAGCGCCTCCTCGGCGAGCTGCGCGGGGATCTTCTTCGTCCGCAGATTTGCGAGAGCTGGCGCGACCCCCCTGAAGAAGAGGCTGAGCTTGGCGCTGTGAGCGAGGTTTGGATCCGGGGAGTAAATGAGGTGCTCCAACTTCAGCGCCAGCAGCTCCTGATCAATAGCGGTCGCGGAAGACACCAATTCCTCGGTCCATATCTCGACGATGCGGCGGAAATCCTCGGCCGCTCTGTTGGCGCCGGCCACTAAGGATCGCTCTTCACGGAGCTCTTCCTTCAGTTTGGTTTCCTGGGCCCGGGCAGCGTCGAGCGAGTCCGTCAGCGCGGAAACTTTCCGCTCAAGATCCTCGACGGAATCCCTGGCGGCCCTCAACTCGTCGCCCTTCTCAGCAAAACGCGCTGGAGCTACGAGTTGGTGCGAGTGAATTCCTCGCGCTCCGTGGCGGCGCGGCGATCTTCTCGAGTCCACCTTCAACAGCTCCTCCGATTCGCGACCTTGGCGGCGAGATCCTTTGGCGGCCTCCGCGGTCGCGCATGGCGTCGCTCGCCTCCTTCAACTCTCCGCCAAGGCTTGCTCGGCGGCGAGGTCTTCCTCTTAGGCGTCGAGGCAACCTTCAGCTGGTTAAGCTCCCCTTCTCGCCGGGACAGCTCCACCCCGGCGAGCCGTTGCTGCTCCTCAGCCTCGGCTTTCTCCAACAGCCACTCTTCATACTGCCCGGCGAGCTGCTCGCGCCTCTCCGACACCTCGCGGAGAGCAGCTTGATTAGCGACCGGAGCTCCGCCGCGTTTCTCCATCTCCTCGGCGGCCTTGGCGGCAAGGGCTTCCCGGGAAGCAAGCTTCGCCTGCCGGGCCCGGTAAAGGGCCAGGATCTGCTGAAGCAGCTTCTCCTCATCGGGTCCACCGCCTCCCCGAATCCGCGACGACCTTCAAACCAGCGGAGGCGAGGATCTCCCGTCGAAGGCCTCGCCCTCCACAGGCGCCATGACGAGGAAGCCCGGCATCTGGATGAAGACACCGTTGGGGGCTTCGGTAGCAGCCGGGCTGTTACGCTTCGACGGAAGGATCGGCGGCGGCACAGCGCTTAGCGCTCCTGCAGCCTCCGGACGGTGGTGCGCTTGCCGTCCCCTCTCCGGCGCTGCGTCGAAGCGAAGCGATTCGAGCGTATGGTCGGCGGCCCCCGCGCGTCCTCGACAGCAGGAGCACCATCGCCGCCACCATGCCGTCCTCCTCCTCCCGGCAGCGACCTCCGTCTCCGTCCGCTCCGGGGAGGGAGGTCTAGAATAGAAAGGAAAAGCAAAAAGCGGTTCAAGCAAATATCTAAAGAAAGACAACACGAAAAGGCGGAGTCGCGAGAACTTACCCTGGTGGGCGTCTTGCGACAGGCTCTCTTGCGGGAGCCATCCCTTGCCGAATGCCGCCCTCGTCGGGCTACTCGCCCTTGGTGGAGTACCCACCCTTGGCGAGACGCTCTCCCTTGCCGGGAATCCGGCCTTGGCGGGGATGGAGGGACTGCCTGCTCCTCGGGGGCGACCTCCGGATGCTCTGTTGCTGTGGCTCCATCCCTGCGCGAGTCAAGGCAAACACGTCAAGATATTGGGACAAGATAAAGCTATCAGATGCACCCGGCAAGTGAAGGTGCGGAACCCAGACTTACGCTGGGGGCTGCACTGGGGGCTGCCCCTCGGGACGGCGCTCGGGTCCGGCAAACTCGAGTCCGGAGCGTCTCCGGCTCCCTCGACGGGCGAGTCGTCCGCAATCTCGACCGCGGGCACCTTGGCTCTCTTCGCCGCCCGCTCAGTCAAGGTCCTGAAGCCAACACAAAAAGCAAGATTAGCATCGGCAATGACCGAGGCGAAATTGCGAAGATGAATGTCTTGGGGACTCCTCCTGTTCCTCCTCGTCGTCTTCGCTCAAAGGCGGAGAGGTCGTACCGCTTTGGGACGTCGGTGTGAGGAGCAGAGGCGGAGGCCCTCTCGGCGCTTGGCGGTCCTCGGGCCTGGGGCTCACGAAGCCCGGCCTGTGGCGGTCGAGACCGAGAAGTAGGCGGAGCCGCCGCCCGCTCGAGGAGGCCTCGACCGCTCGGCGCCCGGCTTATGGCGCCTTTTTTGTAGCTGCACGCGAGTCGCCTCCGCCACATCTGGTGCGCTGAGTCGCCCCGCGCGGCTCGACTCCCGGAAGCTTGCGCTGCCGGCGAGCGGTAGTTGCGGGGGCTTGCGTCTTCGTTCGCCGCCGCCTTGGGCGCTTCATCGAGGCGCAGGGCTCGCCGGGCGGGATGTTTCCGGCGGCGAGGAGAGGTCGTCGTCGTAAAGTCCGTGGACCCGCCCGGCATCCTCGGCGACGCGGCATTCTCCCCTCCTCCTCGGCGGCTCACGGGCGGCACCTGTGCTGCGACCCCTTTACCTTTGGCGCCCCGACTCCCTCCGGCGCCTCTGCTCCCTCCGGCAGCGCCACCGCTTGCCGCGATTTCAGCCACGATTCCGTGGATCCCGGAGTGCTCCAGAGAAGGGACCCCGGCAAGCGCGCCGGGAGGAAGTTTCAGCAACCGGCAGATCTCCGCCGCCTCCGTTTGGTAGGACGCCTCCGCGGCCTCTGCCTCCTCGGGCGTGCAATCGAACTGCCCTGCCGCTGCGGCTGCAACGGCCTCTTGCCCGAAGCTATGTCTGTGAGCTCCTCGTCCGTGGTGTCTCGCGTCGGACCGGATCTCGTCCTTGTTCTTCGCCACCTCCTCAAGGGTGTCGAAGAAGTCGAGGCGTCCGATGCTCTGGCGAAATCCACGATCGATCCGCCGTGTGAATCGCGCGGGCATCATAGCGACGAGGCGATCCGTGCGAGTTGTTGCGAGAGGGCACCACACCTCGGGGGCGGAACCACTCTGGATGGGTCGGGTCGTATTTGAAGAGCTCCCGAACCATCCCTTCAGCTCCAACGTCGTGAAGTTGAAGTTCAGCCCGGCGCAACCTCATTATATCCCTGCGCCGCCATACTCCCGGCGGCCTCTTTACATCTGGAGAGAAGCGTCGCGGCGGCGGAGGAAGTCGCGCCTACGCCGCCATGGATAGCCCGCTTGCCGGAGGCGGAGGATCCGAATGAGGCGACGTCGAGTTTAATGTCGTCGAATCCACCTCACTCCAATCCTGCCAGCGCAGCAGGCGTTGTCGCGGAGGCGGTGAAAGGCTGCGGCTCGTCTTCGATGATCCAGCACCAATCCAGCGCGCCACTCGTCCCACTTGATCGAAGCTCCCGGCAAATCGACTTCTTCAAGTTGGCGGAAAACCCAAGAAATCCCTCCGGAGAGGGGGCGGGCTCTGCTCTCGGAGTAAAGAAATGCCTGAACAGAGCTACGTTTGGGAGAATCCTATGAAGTTTTCGCACATATGTGCAAAAACCGCCATCGTGAGGACGGCGTTGGGGTGAAATCGAGAAGGTGGAAGCCGTATGTATGCATAATGGCGCAGAAGAATTGAGAGAAAGGAGGGCGAGAGACGCGATGAAAAAAAGCTGCGAAGAAGTGGTACCCGCCGGGATATTGGTCCATGAGATCGGCGGATGGGCTCTAGTCGAAGTGCGCCGAGGTCCTCTTGGACCAGAACAAGAAGTACTTGCCCCAGAGTTCGTCCACGCCCGAGCAGCGGCGGGAAGGCGATGTTCTCCCTCCGCATCGGCGAGCTCTTCCGCCTGCTGGTTCTCCTTCTTAGTGCCTTCCGCCTTCTCCTTCCCTTCCGGTCTTCGGGCCATAAGCAGCGGCGAGGAAGGGGATGAAGGTCAGCGACACCGCGGACAACAAGCGGCGGGGAGGCGCAGAGGTGGAGCGCGAGGAGGTTTTGGCGGAGGAAGAAGAAGCAATGAAAGCAATGGAGGGAACGCGCTGCTGCCTCTGTTTTATGGGGAAGTGGGGCGGGGCACGTTCCGCTCTCCTCATTAAGGGGCGTGGGCACGTCCCATCCCATAACGCCGCAATCGGCAGCCAGACCGCTGCACGGAAAGCGGCAGGGCGGAAGTGGATTGACGCGCCATGGGCTTCAGCGTGCCGATGCCTTTGTCTTGGGCCTGCCCAACAGCGCTTTCGGCACCGTGTATGGCCCAGGCCGGGGCTCTGTCGGTGTACTAAGGTAGGGGTACCTCGGTACCCCAACTTGTGCTGCAGGTAGCCGCAACTCCCACAGCAAGATCCACCGTATGCTTGCGGAGACCATTTCGGCTCCCTACCAAGCCATTCAAGAACAAAGTGTGCAAGACCAAAACTCAAGACCCGGCAAGAGGAGCTTGCCGGGAAGGCCATTCGAGGCTCAAGGCTACATTACTCCTCACAGATCCCAGTGAGAGGAGCTCGTCGGGAGGACAGAAAACCACATCACAGAAGACACGCCTCGGCGCCCCCACGGCGCCCGGCGAGACCCGAGGCGGCAAGTCCTGAGCCGACAAGCCCCGGGTCCGGCAAGATCAAGGCCCGGCAAGGAGCTTGCCGGGAGAGCTGTGCTCGTGCCCGCCTCCAGCTCATTTGCCTGCGTCGCCTCCAGCCTTCTCGAGGCAGCGTGGCGGGTGGCTATCTTGCATGAAGAATGCGGTGGCACTCCACGGTGGTGGCCGCGCCCGTGGAAAAAAACGCAATGGCGGGAGCTTTTGGGGCGATGGCGACGGGCATTTAATGCCCTTGTCCCCCTCTGTCAAAAGTAGGTAGAAAGCACTGTAGCTGCACTGTTCCCACACTATTCCAACTACCACCTCTTTTACGTTTTTACCCCTCTACCTCACGTTGACACCTGTCGGTGACCCCTTGCCCTATAAAAGGAGGCCCATGCACAACGTAGGGGGGGTTCCAACGGGTCGCTATTCTCGCGAGGAGGTTCGGCGAATAGCTACCCTCTCGAGGGTTTCAGACACCACTCCACCGTTTTGCTCGCATTCTCGAGCAAGATCAAATACAACACAATGCAGCAGTAGGGTTTCTGCTGACGATCGCGGCCCGAAGCTGGGTAAAAATCCCCCGCGTGCGTCGCCTCGATCTGCTCTCCGCGCAGCCTCCGCCCCGTGCCGAACACACGAAGGGGCCCCGGCCCCATAGGTGCCGCGCCACCCATCCGGCCGCGACAATTCAATTCAAGTTGAGTAACTAACATGCATTTGCGGGAAAGGGCGTGCACCACCATGTTTTCTTTGCCCTTAATGTACTTTATCACATAGGGAAAAGATTCAATGAATTCACTCCACTTAGCATGTCGTTTATTCAACTTGCTTTAACCTTTGACGTATTTAAGTGTTTCATGATCGGTATGTATGACAAACTCATGCGGTCTAAGGTAATGCTCCCACACATGTAACACACGCACTAATGCAAACAATTCTTTGTCATATATGGGATAGTTAAGTTGAGCACTAGAAAGTTTTTCACTAAAATATGCAATAGCTCGTTTTCCTTGCATAAAAACTCCACCAATTCCGGTACCACTAGCATCGCAATGAACCTCAAAAGTTTTGTCAAAGTTTGGTAAAGCAAGAATCGGAGCATGAGTAAGCAAAGACTTGAGCTCATCAAAAGCAGTTGATTTCAAAGGTCCCAAACAAAAGGAGCGTTTTTCTTACTGAAAGCATGCAAAGAAGCGGCAATAGTGCTAAAATCTTTCACAAAGCAACGATAAAAACACGCCAGGCCAAGAAAACTTCGCACTTGTTACAAATTAGTGGGTTGGGGCCAAGTTTTAGTTGCTTCAATCTTAGATTCATCAACATGTACACCCTTGGACGAAACAACGAATCCCAAGAAAACAAGCTTGTCAACACCAAACATGCACTTTTTCATGTTGGCATAAAGACATTCCTTGCGAAGAGTTTGTAAAACATCCCTAACATGAATTAGATGCTCTTTCATTAATTTGATAAAGACAAGAATATCATCAAAGTAAACCACAATGAAAACTCCAATGTAAGGTCGAAGCACAAAATGCATAAGACACATGAAAGTACCGGGAGCTTCCGATAAACCCATAGGCATAACCAACCACTCGTACAAGCCAAACTTAGTTTTGAAAGCGGTTTTCCATTCATCACCTTCTTGTATGCGGATTTGATAATAACCACTTTTAAGATCAATTCTTGAGAAAATGGTGGCACCGCTAAGTTCATCAAGCATATCATCGAAGCGAGGAATGGGATGCCTATAACGAACGGTAATAGCATTGATAGGTCCACAATACGAGCACATGCAGAAACTACCATCTTGCTTGGGCACAAGTATAACGAGAATGGCACAAAGGCTTAAGCTTTCACGTACATGACCGTTGTCGATGAGTTGTTGTACTTGCTATTGGATCTCCTTTGTTTCTTCGGGGTTGACATGGTAGGGAGCCTTGTTTGGAAGAGGTGCGTCGGGGATGAGGTCGATACGATGCTCAATGCCTCGAAGAGGAGGTAGACTCGGAGGTAGGTCATTGGGGAAAACATCTTGAAATTCCTGCAAAAGAGATTGAAACACCAAAGGTAGCTCGTGAGAGGTGTTAGTTTTTTGTTCTCCATCCTTGCACACAAGGACAAAGTGCATCACACTTGATGGGTTCTCACGCACTTCTCTTATCTCACTTTTGTGGCAAATAGTATGAGGTTTTTCTCTCTAGGCGAAGAGGCGCTAAAGTTTGGCTTGTGGCTCTCACTCACGTTTGGGTGGATCACTTTCTCACTCTTCTCTCCATGATTGGTGGCTTGCTTGTCGGCTATCACTTGACTAGGAGACATAGGTTGTAGCACATATTCCTTCCTTTTCATCTTGAAGCTATAGTGATTGGGACGCCCTTTGTGGATCACACCACGGTCGAATTGCCTTGGTCGACCAAGAAGGAGGTGGCAAACGGTCATTGGGACCACATCACACTCCAAAGTGTCCTCATATGCACCAATTTTGAAGGAGACTTCGACCGTATGCTCAACTCGGATAGTGCCGGAGTCACTTAGCCATTGAACCTTGTAAGGGCGTGGACGCTTCCTCTTGACCAATTGAAGCTTGGAACATAGTTCTTCACTTGCCAAATTGTGGCAACTACCTCCATCGATGATGACCTTGACGGAGCTCCCATTGATGCCGGCCTTGGTGTGGAAGATGTGGCACCGTTGGTCTTCGTCTTGGTGGTGTTGGAGCGTCAACACCTTGGAGACCACGAGAGAGGGAGTTGAATTGTTGTCACAAAAGACTTGATCATCTTCATCTTCGTTCATGCGCCGGTGCTTGGCCACGTGCTCAATGGCTTCCATTTCTTCTTGACTCATTGAGTCATATGTGCCATCATCGTTGAAGATCATTGTTCGCTTGTTGGTGCATTGGAAAGACTTGTGTCCTCGGCTGCCACATGTGAAGCACTTGATTGAACTTGTCTTGACGGGGTCATCGGGAGGCGCCGAAGATGAAGGAGTCTTGGATTTATAGGTGCTTGCCGGAGGACGAGTCGAGGAAGGTGCCACTTGCTTGGAAGTTGACTTGTCACCGGTACTTGGTGACGCTGGAGTTGATGTAGGAGGTGTCGATGTCGTGGGGGCTTGAGAGTAGGATCCATAGGTCTTGAACGAGTACTTGGCGTATTTGAAGTCATCTTGTACTTGTCGCTCGGCCTCGATCGCTTGATGAACTAGCTCAAGAAGGTTGGAGTATGGTTGGAAGTCGGCGATCTGCTTGATTGGGTGGTTGACTCCGTTCAAGAAGCGTGCCATTGTTTGCTCGTGATCTTCCTTGACATTGGCTCGTATCATGGCAATCTCCATTTCTTGTTATTATTCTTCCACCTTCTTGGTTCCTTGCTTGAGGAGTTGCAACTTCTTGAAAAGATCTTGAGTGTAGTGAGTAGGCACAAATCAGGCTCTCATGACTTCCTTCATGGCTTCCCAAGTTGTGATTGGTGGTTCGCCTCTTATATGTCGTTGCTCGATCACTTGTTCCCACCAAATGAGGACATAGTCTTGGAACTCGGGGGAGGCCATGGTGATCTTCTTTTCTTCATCGTAGTTGTGGAGGCGAAAAATCTTGTCCACCTTCAATGCCCAAGAGAGATATTCTTCGGGATCATTGCTTCCGGAGAGCTTTGGCATGGTGAACTTGAGCTTGCCGTGCGGAGTTCTTCATCTTGATAGTGGTTGTGATATCGCTCTTGCCTTGAAAGTCCTCAATTGCTTGTTCCTCCTGATGTCGCTCTTGGCGTGGAGGAGGGTCTTGAAGCACTTGTTCCACTTGGTGTCGCTCTTGTCTTGGAGGAGGGCGAGGAATGTGCGCTTGGTTGCGCCTTTCTTGTTGTTCTTCGCGTCTGGCGGCTTCTTCTTGTATCTCATGACGAAGAGCTTCCTCTTGTTCTCGCACTTGGCGGTTTCAGTCTTCAACGGCTCTAGTGGCCTCGCGTAGAGCTTGTTGTGCTTCAAGTGCTTGAGCTTCACGGTCGGGGGCTTGTGCTTCACGTTGCTCTTGTGCTTGTCGAAGTGCATCACCGTCTTGAGGGCTTGATGTGGTACTTGTGGAGGTATTTTCTCTTTCACCATTGCTCCATGAGGGACTTGGTGTCGCATCAATTCACGTGCTCGAACTCGGTCTTGTAAGCCATTGCCACGGAATGGATTTTCTTGAGCTTGGTGATCTTGATGATGATCACGTCGAGGAGGCCGAGCTCTTGGCGAACTTGCATCATAAGAGGAGTAGTCCGAAGATTGCCGACTTGTACGGTGAGTTGAGTGGCGCCGTCTTGAAGAAGCCGATGAGGAAGATGGGCGTCGTACGATCATGTTGTGGAGCTCTTCCATTTGTGTGTTGAATTTGTCGTCGATGTTTTGATGAAGGTCGGAGGCGAGTTGTTCCAAGCGTTCACCCAATGCGACGTTTTCTTGATGAAGCGCTCGTTGCGCGATGAAGAAGTGGTTCTTGTAGACGAAGCCGGAATCATCACCTTGCTCCTTGAAAAGTGGGTTTGACGACGAGTTTGGCCTATCCATCCTAACCAAGTGGGGTGAGTAGGAAAATGACAGAACAATACCAAAGTTACCTTCTCCGAGGATTGAAGATGTAACAAGTGTCACTCAATGTAATGCCACAATAGGATAATTGGAACCGGGTTTGTTTCTCACACCTACAAGTAAGATGCTTATGGAGTAGCTCGGTTAGGACGGTGGCAAAAATTTCAAGCAAATGTTAGTCAAGAATCGATAAGGTTGAGAAGGTTCACAAAAATGCAAGTAAAGCAAATAGATCAAACCCAAAGGTATCACTAGGTACACACACATGGAAGATAGATGGGATCCGCACAACCAAGGAGTGAGCTCAAAATATGCAACCATGGAAAATTCTCTTGTCGTGCGAATGCTCGAGAGACACTAGCTCGATTGCTCAAATGGGCAAGATATGCTTGTGCACCTACCTATGAGAGAACCGTGCCATCTAAATCCCAACTATGGTATATATGCGATGACAAAGATGATATAGGTATGCAAGTGGCTCAACTCTATTGCTTACAAGCTCTTTGTTTCTCCACTTTTGCTTAAAAGCTTTTCTTCTTTTTTTTCTATGCTTGATGATCGAGCCGAGTATGATATGAGACAAGTATGTATGATATGCACGGGAGAGACTTATGGCACAAAGATGATAACACAATCACTATGGTGCACAATAGCGTGTCCCGGCAATTCTCAACTTGCTAGTCTCAATGGGTAAGCAATGCAAAGTGGCTCGGGCTATCAATGCAAAAGCAAGGTAAGGAGTAAGTGTGTCGAGGTTACCGTCCTTTCTTATGGTTAGCGATGAAGATGACTCCGAGTCGATGATGGTGACGAAGATGTCACACGCTCCTAAGTAGCCGAAACACCTTAGGAAATGAAAAAGGCAACTCAAAATCAGTCAAATGCGGAAGGTGGGTGTTTTTGTGATGATTTTTTTGATGGGGCTAATGGTGGTGGTAGTGGGATGATTGGATGGGGGATGTCAACAACTTCTAAACGAGCTAAAGAACACAAAAAACAGACTTGGGAGGTGGAAGTTATGGCCAAAATGGTGTTGGTAGTGGGCTGATTTGGGGGGGTGTGGGTGCCCGGGGTGGCTGGGCGAGGTGCGGGTGCCTGGGGGTTTGAGGTGCGGGCACCTGGTGTTCTTCGGGATGGGCAGAAAAATTGGGGAAAAAGAAAAATTCCGCAAATTTCGTTGTGGGAAGGGTGGGGATTGTTGGGGAGGGGCTAGATCCACTTGCCAAACATCAAATCCATGGACCAAAACAACTAAATCTCACAAGATCCAACAAATTGCAAGAAAAATTTTTTGGGGCTATTTTTGTGGGGATTTTCGGATTTGGATAAAAACAACAAAATCAAGCTAGCAAATGGGGGGATGGGACTCCAAGATGTGAATAAACCTTTCTCATGATACCAAGACGTTGTAGGGTCAAACCCTAGGTGGGATCCTTTCACACTTGGAAGGGGGAAAAGGAGGAAAAACTCAAGAACACCAAGAATAAAACTCTCAAACAAACCCAAATATCACATCCACTAGAGTAGCATACATGAGATACACAAGATTACAAGATCAATCCAAGGATAATAGCACTAGGTAAGTTCTTCCCACTAGGTGAGGTCTTGATGTTGAACTTGTCCAAGAGGAGGCCTTGACAATCCAAAGGATTCTTCCCTAGGTTGGGGCCTGATCTCCAAAGAGGAGGTGATACAAGGAACAAAGCTCACAATGTTTAATCTAATACTTTGCTAACCCTCCAAATGGCCTAGGAGATAAGTATATAAAGGCTAGGGGAGAAACTTAGGGAAGGGGTACAAAGGACTAAAATGTCCCCAATATGCGTAGCCACGGTGGAAGGGTCCGGGCACACGGGGTGGAACCGGCTGGGCACCCGGACCGGTTAGGGGCACCGGAGGATGGAGGACGGGGCACCCGGGGTGGCAGAGGGCGGCCTGCCGGGGTGGCCTGAGCACCCGGGGCTGGCTGGCCAGGCACCGGGGCCGGCTGGGCGCGGCCAAGTGGAGGCCAGGCACCTAGGGCTGGTTGGCGGGCACCGGGGCAGCTGGGCATGTTGGGCTGGGCACCCAAGGCTGGCTGGCCGGGCACCCGGGGCCGGCTGGGGCACAGCCCGGGCAGAGGCCGGGCACCCGGGGCTGAGATGGTCGGGCACCCGGGGTGTCCAAGGGGGTTCGGCCCTCCCCTTGTCTTCGAGTCCGGGCACCCGGGGTCCTTCCGTCCGGGCACCCGGGGTGTCAAGGAGCTTCTTTCCTTCCTTCTCCTGGGCCTCTCCTTCATTCTCTTGCTCCATGGATGGTCGCAGCTTCACCTTCTCCTTCTCACGATCATCTTCTTGGTACCCTAGAATGCATAACATATCTTTATGAGGTAGAACCCAATTCTCATGCGAATCCGAACGGAACTCGAAGAGGAGAGAGTCAACCTCGTTCTCGATGGCGCGTGCACGTGCTCTGGTCATTGGTCCATTTGGTGCTTGCGATGGTGATGGAGTGTTGGTGCGGGTAGTCGAGGGATGCTCGGTATCAAGCTGCGTCTGCGGCCCGCCTAGGACGAAAAGCCCATTTTCTGTCATGATTTTTTGTCATAGAAGTCGGAGCCCACCACATCTATGATGATACCGGGTTTTATCACAATTATCGTCATAGAAGTGTCATATGTATGACAGAAAAAAAAATTGTTCAGCCCAAAATGTCACGGATGTGTCTTTTTTTGTAGTGAGTGGAGCTGGAACAAAATGTGCAGAATGCAAATGACAGAGTGATTTCAAAATGTTCCAATCGGCTACACTGAATTGAATCCTTCGGTGGCACCGAAAAGTTTCGATTTAACCGAAAGAGGCAAATCGGTGTGTCCGAGTTCATCAGAGAGAAAGCATTAGTCACCTCAGCTCACTAAGCAAATAAGATTTCACAAGGATTTGCAATGAACTAAATGCATAGAAATGCAGAAGAGAAATAAAGATAAGATATCTAGATGAAGTTTTTTTTGGAAAGGGGAACAAATATGCATGAGACAAAATGCAAGAACAAGGAGAAACACTAGAGAACTTCATCTAGTCGGCGACAAAGTCACCTATATTAGAGTATATTGACTTAGGAGTCAAGTGAAGACACTTGATCATAGGTCATACTCAACGTTTAAGCTCAAAAAAGGGGGTTGCCATTTTTCATTTAAGCACTTTGATGTATTCTCATCCCTTTGAGCTGCTTTGACCCATGACTTGGGGTAAAGCTTCTCTAAGATAGAATAACATACCTTGGGTGGTGGTGTTGATCTTGATCATGTACTTTAGCTTGTGTTGGATGCTCAATGTTGATGTAGTTCGCTTGGAGCACCACTTGTAATTGGAGTTTATCTACCTACATGAAATTTTACTTAGAAGTTTGTCAAAGGATATGTTTGAAGAGTTTCATGCTTCTTTGTCTTCAACCACCGTAAAGTAGAGACTTGGTGATGCAGATATTGCTCAAGATATGAGTGAGTTGCAATCTCATAGATTTAGATCCATCCAAGTATATACATAGGTTAGATAAAATGCGAGGGTGCAAATGTATCCAAGATATGTAATTATCATCATAAGAGAAATATTAGTGATCAGTCATAGGGCCATGTCTTGCATGTATACAAATGGAGTTCCTACTCCAAGTTTCAAGCATCAATGATGTTCAATTCACCTCTCAACCTGCAAAACACTTTCTCATCAAGTGGTTTAGTGAATATATCCGCCAATTTCATTTCGGTGCGAACATGCTTAAGGTTAATATCACCCTTAGCAACATGATCTGAAATGAAATGATGATGAACTTCAATGTGCTTAGTTCGAGAGTGTTGCACGGGATTGTGAGAAATCTTAATAGCACTTTCATTGTCACAGAGCAAAGGAACATGTTTCACATATATCCCATAATCTTTAAGAGTTTTGGTCATCCAAAGTAATTGAGCGAAACATGATCCGGCGACAATGTATTCCGCTTTGGTGGTAGATAAGGATACCGAGTTTTGTTTCTTGGAGGACCAAGACACAAGAGATCTACCAAGAAATTGACAAGTACCCGAAGTGGACTTTCTATCAACCTTGTCACTGGCATAGTCCGAGTCGGAGTAGCCAACAAGATTAAAAGATGCCCTCTTTGGACACCAAATACCAAAGTTTAGTGTATGTATTAGGTATCTCACTATCCTTTTCATGGCCTTAAGATGACACTCTTTAGGGGCCGCTTGATATCGTGCACACATGCACACACTAAGCATAATATCGGGATGAGAGGCACATTGATATAATAATGAACCAATCATAGAGTGGTAAACCTTTTGATCAACGGGTTCACCATCTTTAGTCAAGTCAAGATGTCCACTAGTAGGCATGGGTGTACTCATACCTTTGCATTCTTGCATGTTGAACTTCTTGAACAAGTCCTTGGCATACTTCGTTTGAGAGACAAAGGTACCTTCCTTAGTTTGCTTGATTTGCAAGCCAAGAAATAACTTGAGTTCACTCATCATAGACATCTCAAACTTCTTCGACATAACATTCCCAAACTTTTCACTAAAATGAGGGTTAGTAGATCCAAATATAATATCATCAACATAGATTTGGCACACAAATAATTCTCCATTAACCCTTTTAGTCAAAAGAGTAGAATCAAGTTTTCCAATCTCAAAGCCTTTTTCAATAAGGAACTTGGTCAAGCATTTATACCAAGCTCTAGGAGCTTGTTTAAGACCATAAAGAGCTTTGTGAAGCTTGTAAACATGATTGGGTTTCTTAGGATTAACAAAGCCGGGAGGTTGTTTAACATAAACTTCCTCCTCAATTTCACCATTTAGAAAAGCACTTTTAATGTCCATTTGGTACAAGGTGATATCATGGTGATTAGCATAGGCAAGTAATATGCAAATGGACTCAAGTCTAGCACCGGGGGCATATGTCTCACCATAGTCCATACCTTCGACTTGAGTGTAGCCTTGGGCGATGAGACATGCTTTGTTGCGAAATACTTGTCCATCTTCATCTTGCTTGTAGCGAAATACCCATTTGGTACCGATGATGTTATGGTTGTTGTCGGGCTTCTGGACCAATGTCCACACTTGGTTCCTCTCAAAGTTGTGTAGTTCTTCGTGCATGGCGTTTATCCAATCCGGATATTCCAATGCTTCTTCAACCTTCATGGGTTCAATACTAGAGATGAATGAATAATGTTCACAAAAGTTAGCCAAATGAGATTTAGAGCGAATGATTCTCCCGGTTTGGATATCATTGTAGATTTGCTCGACGGGATGGTCTCTAGCAACTCTTGCTCGAACTCGTGAGAGCTTTTGCTTTGATCGGGGTGGAACATCTTCTTCATCATCTTGTTCTTCTTCTTGGACTTTATCATTGTTGACGTTGTCGTTCTCTCGTCGTGGTGGAGAAGGAGGTTGATGAGGTTCATCTTGGTGTACTTCCTTGTTTTCTTCATCTTGATGTGTCCCGCTTGTGGATGCTTCCATATCAACTCTTGGTTCACCTTGTCGTGAGGTAGAAGCTTCCACTTGGATGGACGAGGTACTCTCCTTCACCTCTGTTGGACGAACCTTGCCAATAGACAAGTCTTGGATTGCTTCCGAAGGAACTTTATCTCCTACATCAATTGGAAATTGCTGTATTTGTGAGCCGTTAGATTCATCAAATTTCACATCTACCGTTTCTTCAACCTTTTGGGTGAAATTGTTGTAGACACGGTAAGTGTGAGAGTTTGAGCCGTAACCAAGTAGGAAACCTTCATGAGATTTAGGAGCAAATTTCGAACGACGATGCTTATCAAGAATGTAGCACTTTGAGCCGAATACTCGAAAGTATCCAACTTGGGGTTTGTTACCGGTGAGGAGCTCGTATGCCGTCATGCCGAGTAGCTTGTGAAGGTACAAGTGATTTGTCGCATGACAAGCTGTCTCAACCGCTTCCTCCCAAAAGCGCTTTGGCATCTTGTACTCATCAAGCATCATTCTTGCCATTTCGATGAGCGTCCGGTTCTTCCTCTCAACAACTCCATTTTGTTGAGGTGTGTACGTAGCCGAGAATTCATGTGAAATCCCTTCTTCGTCAAGAAAGGTGTCCACATTGGTGTTCTTGAATTCCGTTCTGTTGTCGCTGCGAACCTTCTTGATCTTCATTTCAAATTGATTTTGGGCCTTCCTAGCAAAGTTTTTGAAGATCTTTTGGACCTGCCATTTATCATTGAGAAAGAACACCCATGCAAATCTTGAAAAATCATCAACTATAACTAGACCAAATGAGTTTCCACCGAGACTTTTGTAGGAATTGGGACAGAAGAGATCCATTTGAAGTAGCTCGAGCGGTCTCCTTGTGGTCATGATGTTCTTCACGGGGTGGCTTCATCCAACCTGTTTTCCTGCTTGGCAAGCGCTGCTAAGTCTATCCTTATCAAATATGACATCTTTAACACCAAGGATATGATCACCTTTAATAAGCTTGTCAAGGTTTCGCATGCCCACATGACCTAAACGCCTATGCCACAACCATCCTTTAGAACATTTCAAAATTAAGCAAGTTCTAGGTTGAGCCTTTTTAGTGAAATCAACAATGTATAGATCACCTTTGCGTATACCGGTAAAGACCATTTTATGATTATCTCTACGAAACACTTGGCAATCTACTTTGGTAAATAGGACATTGAAGCCAAAGTCAACTAGTCTAGAAACAGAAAGCAGATTATAGCCAAGGGATTCAACGAGCATGCCATTTTGTATGGAGCTATCATGTGAGATGGCCACCTTACCGAGGCCAACCACATTACCCTTTGAGTTATCAACAAAATGACATACTTTCGAGGGCCGTCGGTTTCAGCATGCTCATGAAACATATCTTTATCTCCGGTCATGTGATCGGTACATCCACTATCAAGGACCCACTCCTTTCCCCCTTCCATGTATCCCCGAAGATTTTCCATAAGACCAAAGTTTCTCATTGCATCATCAAGATCATAGTCACTATCATCATCCTCATCATAGTATCCATGTTCAACATCGTCATGTGGTGGATCATTTCCTAGAGAGGGTGATTCATTAGATAAATGATTTTGACAATGATCATCTTTGTGAATTCTAATAGCTTCAGAAATAATATTGCTAATAATTTCAACATCTCCTTTGGCACGCATAAGATTAGTAAGCTCAAATAGACAACCACCAAACTTAGGATCATTGGAATTCATGTTACTCAAGGCAATAAACTTATGAAGAAGCTCCTCTAGATTTTGCAAGGAATAATTTGGAAATAGTTCCTCAAGAAATCTCCATATGGTGTAGGAACACTTAAGAGTACGCAAGCAACCAATTAAGTTTCTAGGCAAACCTCTAGTGATAAGATTAATAGTTCTAAGATTGCGAATCATGTCAATTGACTCGTCAAGGGTAGGATGCATAGGATCAACATGAGGTGCAAAAGGGCTAGTAATGTACTTGTTCAAATGATATTCATTGAAAATCACAAGCATCTCATCTTTCCACTCATGAAAGTACTCTCCATCAATAATAGGCACTCTATGTCTAAGACTCCCCAAAGTAGACTCATCCATCTTTCTCCAATGGTGTTTAAACCAAAGCAATGGAGACCAAAGCTCTGATACCAATTGAAGGGATCAAGAAGAGGTGTCTAGAGGGGGGCTAATTAGACCCTCAACAAAAAAAGTTGGCAGTTCTTAAGATTTTCAAGTTTAGGTGGAGTTTAAGCACAAGTTTAACCATTCACAATACATATCAAGCAAGCATGCAAAGAGTATATGAGCAGCGGAAAGTAAAGCATGCAACTTGCAAGAAAGTAAAGGGATGTGATTGGAGTGTGCAAACGCAATTGGAAACACGGATGTTTTTGGCGTGGTTCCAATAGGTGGTGCTATCATACATCCACGTTGATGGAGACTTCAATCCACGAAGGGTAATGGTTGCACGAGTCCACGGAGGGCTCCGCCCATGAAGGGTCCACGAAGAAGCAACCTGTTAATCCCACCATGGCCACCGCCCATGAAGGACTTGCCTCACTAGGGTAGATCTTCACGAAGTAGGCGATCTCCTTGCCCTTACAAACTCCTTGGTTCAACTCCACAATCGTGCCAGAGGCTCCCAAGTGACACCTAACCAATCTAGGAGACACCACTCTCCAAAAGGTAATAAATGGTGTGTTGATGATGAACTCCTTGCTCTAGTGCTTAAAATGATAGTCTCCCCAACACTCTAACTCACTCTCATAGGATTGGATTTGGTGGAAAGATGATTTGGGTGGAAAGCAACTTGGGGAAGGCTAGAGATCAAGATTCATATGGTTGGATTGGAATATCTTGGCCTCAACACATGAGTAGGTGGTTCTCTCTCAGAAAATGAGTAGTGGAAGTGTAGGCATGTCGGAGTAAATGACTACGGGTAGCCTAACCGGCTCCCTTTGGCCCTCAGAAAAAACTTTGGGCCGGTCGGACCTCGAAGCACCTTAGACGCGGGGCCGCCTTCCTCCGGCCGGCTATCACCTAGGCCGGCTGGCGGAAGGTGGCCCGGCCATAAAATAACCTTTGGAGGACGCCACGATCGGGCCGACTCCAAGAAGCCGGCCCATGAAGGACCGACTCCAAGAAGCCGGCCCATGGAGGACCGACTCCAAGAAGCAAGCGGCCGGAGGCCGCATCCTAAAAGTCCACCCCCCATAATGGTGACGGGATGGGGCGTGGCTACAGCGAACCCTGACACCCCCGAATCCTGGTGTATGCATGGCTACAGTACGCCGTACGGGGCGGCCATCCCCCGTCGAGCGTGGCACTATTGCCATGCGGATCATGACCCCATCCACGACGGGTCGCCAGTACGGCCCGCAGGCGGCGGGCCCCTTCAGTCGGTGAGATATCCGAAGGTGGCCCGGCCTCCCCCAGCCGGCCCGAGGCCGGACCGGCTTCCGATAGCCAGCTTGCTCCCCCCTCGGGGCGCGCACACCATTAAGAGAACAAGATGGGGTAAGGCTACAGTGGGAGCCCGCAAGGCGGCGGCACTATAGCCATGCTTACCTCGACAAAGCCCTCGTCATCAGAGGAGAGGCAACAGTAACCAGCCCCTGACAAGATCCCCCATGCGGTGGGGCTGGCTTGTCGACCAGCGGGCTGACAGCCGGCAGGACCCACCAGTCGGCGGGCCCCAGAAGCCGGCGGAGAAGACGGCGGTCGTAGACACTAACGGCCTGGGCCCGCACACAGCCGGATTACCATTGTACCCCCGGGGGGTAGGCCTATATAAACCCCCCGGGACACCCATGCAAAGGGTTGATCTCACAGGGTTTTAGACACCACCAGTGGGAGAGAAGAGAGCTAGCCTTGCCCTTGTTCCTCCTCCCACCGAACAGCTCAAGGAGCCTCCTGTAGCTACTTGTTGATCTAGTGATCATGCGGAGACCCCGCAGAGCAGGACTAGGGGTGTTATCTCCACGGATAGCCCCGAACCTGGGTAAGATTCGCCGGCGTGCATGTCTTCGCCTTATCCCGTTTCCAGGCACCGGCGATGTCTTACTGGCTCCCACAATGATAAGCCACCCGTTGGCATATGTCGCACCTACCACCCGAAAAGGCACGTTCTGATGGCTTTCCTCACGAATGAGGAGAGGGTGGAGGGGTATATATAGCCTTCAAACAAAATCTAACTTTTACACAAAATATACCAAACTCGGTGGGACCTAATCAAAAAACTCGGTCGGACCGATTCAGTACATAATGTGGCCGTTAGGCAATTTAGGTGGGACCGATATGATAAACTCGGTGGGACCGATGTGCAAGGGTTAGGGTAAAACCTCATCTCTGGTTGACTGATTACCCAACTCGGTGGGACCGATTTGGTAATAAGTAAAACAGAGAATTGGTCAGGCAAACTCGGTGTGACCGATACATATTCTCGGTGGGACCAAAAACACTGCAATAGACAACAGAGAGTTTGCAAGCCCATCTCGCTGAGACCGAGATCCCATCGGTTTGACCGAATTGATTAGGGTTTCTGGCAGTGGCTATGTCAACTGAACTCGGTGGCGCCAGATGGATCAAATCGGTGGGGCCGAGCTTGACTTTTGGTTTTGGACATATGTGGATATGAGGAAGTGGTTGAGGGCTTTCGAGCATATCACTAAGCACTTTGAGAAAGCAAGCCATTAAGCAACACCTCATCCCCTTTTAATAGTATTGGCTTTCCTATAGACTCAATGTGATCTTGGATCACTAAAAATAGAAAATGTAGAGTCCTGAGCTTTGAGCTTGAGCCAATCCTTTGTCCTTAGCATCTTGAAGGGGTTCCACATCCCCTTGTCCATGCAACTCCACTATTGGACTTATCTGAAACATACTAGATGAAGGTATTAGTCCAACAAGACACTACTAGGGAAAACCCTAGCAGTAGCACGTGCATAAAGCCTATCAGCAGCGCGGGTAACCGCGCTACTAGTAAGGCGCTACAGCTAAAGGTTAGCAGTAGCGTTGGTTTGAGCGCGCTACTGCTACATCGACTTCGTAGCAACGCTTTCTAAAACGAGCGCTACTGGTAATTAGTAGTAGCGCTTCTCCTAGCACGCACTACTACTATTATTCCGTATTTCTTTTTTATTTCATGTTGTATTCATACACGTTTATACAATTTTTCATACCGCAACAATTTAGAGAATGATATTACATCATAATGAGTTATTACATCAGTGGGAGAAAGAACCATGGACTAGTTTCAAGTGGATGGACATCCACTTGAAACTAATCCACGATTATTTCACCCAATGATATAATAAATATCATCATCATCATATCATTAACAACTTATCATCATAATACATCATTGTCATATAACACCTCCCCATGATCATCGTTTTCATCAATGAGACATCACATACAAGTTGGTCACTAGACATAATCACAACTACTCATCATCATAAACTCTCATAAACATATCGTACCTCATAGGACCTACTACATTCTCTTAGGACCTACTATATTATCTTAGGTAAAATAGCATAAAACAAGATAGCCCCTGACTCTCCATTATGGAGAATGGAGATTATACTGTCTCCAATTCTTGCCTTTCGCACAATGTTGCTTTCAAGAACCTCCTTATGAATGTCCGTACATTTATTCCATTCTTTGATTATCATGTGTTCACCATTTTTAGAAATCCGGTATGCACAGGTGAGATTTGTAGGTCGACATGGCTGTATGTTCAAAACATCAAGGCAACCATTCTAATACGTCAAATGAGGCACACAATCCATTGGGATTTTCTGTTGAAAAACATAGTAATAACTTCATAGTTAGCAATGTATAGTTCAGTTTTAGAAGTATCCAAAAGATGCATGGATGTCGTAATAGTAAAAAATCTTACCAGGAAATCTCCATGGAAGTTATCGTTGTTCAACACGTGCACTAGTGGCACGTATTCACCATAATTTGGAGGAGTTCGATAAAAGGCATTGTAATTCTCAACGTTAGTACAATATGCGGCCAGATGATCTTTCTCTTCATAAGTTAACTCAGAGCCATCGGTGTAGTTGGTTCTATCTACCATCTTCCGCACACTCTTTGAAGAATGAAAATAAGCTATCAATGGAAATAAGCTGTCAACTATTTTGAAATAAACAATATAAATTACTTAATAACTATGTTTGAGGAACTCACATAGCGGTAGAATTGGAATTGTATCAACAAGAACCCAAATGTCCAAATTGTCTTGGTCGATGTCAGGATCACCAAGATCCATGGTGACAAACATACCCTCTTGAAAATCATACATCTTGCAAAGTGCTTCCCAACCCGGGCAACCAAAATTTGATACGCTCCTAGAATTGTATAGATTTACCTCAATCCATACCATGATGGGTCCTTAGGTTAATATTCTTTGTTTTATTCCTCTCATGATCTTCAAAACCCATCCTCTCCGAGACATAGCGTCTTACGTGGCATGGGATAAGCTAGTCTAATTGTAAAATACGAAAATTACAAGTTGAAGTAGGAGAAGTCAAGAATTACGAAAACACACTTAGGATCATAGCGAATCATTTCACAATCGAAGGCCTCCTCGAGCTTAATGATGAAGCGCCGATCTTCGTCCAGGTGAGGCCTGTCACAGAAACCCCGGTTGTCCCTGCACCAGGAGCATTCCCCGGGACCTTCTTCATCCGACAACATTTCCTATGTTCATTATTCAAAGATTACACTTGTACAATTAAATATATGTACTACAAAAACTAAATTAGATCATTATTGTTCATCACAGGTTGACTATGGGTCTGTCGAGTCTTTTCTTAAAAACTCTCAGCTCACGTGGTGTATATATTCGACTGTCGGTGATGGTAGCTCCTCCTTTCGTTCCCGAGTGCATTACACCAAATTGTCTAGCACATGGGAATGAAGGAGAAGCTACCCCCATGACAATAATCGGGATTCTTCGTCCTCTCATATATGGTGGATAATCTCCCTCACCGATTCCTCTCCGTCGGTGATGGTTGTTACTCCTCCTTCCCCTAGTGCATAACAAAGGTCTAGCACCCGGAGAAGAAGGAGAAACGACCCCCACGACAATAGTCGAGAATCTTCGGCCTCGACAGTCTTAAAGTCAACCCGTAATATCGTTTAATTATCTTTCTAGAAAATCCAGGCCACTCAATATTTCCTAGATATTCTATCAAAAGTCATGCCAAAATTCACGAAAAATTCCAGCATGACCTTTGCTAAAACAGGACATATCGAGCACCTGAAATTTGCCGGAATGGAAATTAATCAACACTCCGGCAAAACAAAGGCCACTTGGAGGTGTAACCTGCAAACATGACTGGCCACTTGGGCAACCACATATCCTATTTGAGCAATACAAGATATACATGTTTTTATGTACATCATATCTTACAGGACTCATATTGACATGGAGATTTGGCTGGTCTCACCTCGAGGTCGGAGGGGGTCAGTGACGGGGACAACAATGGGGATGATGGAGGGGCTCCTTGATTTCTGCAAAAACAAAAACCCTATAAGTTATCACTAATACATCCCGAATAGTATCATACATATAACATCACTAATACAACTAAAACCCTAGCAAACGACGGGTATCGACAACGAGGATGCGGGATGGGCATCATCGATGTCGATGCAGGAATAATTGCTTAAACTAAAAAAAAACCAATGTGACATGTTCAACTATTTCTATTAATTCAACTAGTTCTTACTAAAATATAAACTTACTATAAATAGAAATAAACTAGTTCTTTCTAAAAATAAACTAGTTCAACTAGTTATATTAATTTTCTTACTAAAAATACATTAGTTCTATTAATTCAACTAGTTATTACTAAAACTAAACTAGTTCAACAAGTTTATTAATTTACTTACTAATTATTTTAAACACTTACTAAAAACAGTAAAAAAAACTACATTGTACAATAGTAAAAAACTACAGTGAAAAACAGAAAAAAAAAGATGGAGGGAGGAGGAAGGAGAGAGGAGGAGGGGAGGCCGGTGGGATCGGAGGAGGGAGGGGGCGGGGGGAGTAGGGGGATGGGGCGACCGGAGGAGGAGGGAGGGGCGGCTGGAGGAGGAGGAGGAGGGGTGGAGGGGAGGCGGCCGGAGGAGGAGGAGGAGGGGCATCAAGGAGCAGGAGGGAGGGGGCGACTTGAGGAGTAGGGAGGGGTCGGCCGGAGGAGGAGGAGGGAGGGGCGGTGGGAGGAGGGTGGCCGGAGGAGGAGGGGAGGAGGGAGTACGTCGGCGAGGAGCAGCGTGGCGGCGACGGAGGATGGGTGCGGAGCGGGCGAGAGAGCGAGTGAGAGGGAGAGTGAGTGACAGAGGGTGCAGTGGAACTATTCGAGATAAGGTAATTCAGTAGTAGCACGTTTCAGAGATATGCACTACTGCTAAGGGATGTAGCAGTAGCGCTGGTCAGGCTTACGCGCTACTGCTAAGTGGGGCTAGCCATCTGCGCCCAGTAAAAGTTTAGCAGTAGCGCGCTTTAGCAGAATGTGGTACTACTAACTAGCAGTAGCGCCCTGTTTTGTCCAGCGCTACTGCTAAGCTGCGGTGTATAAGGTTTTCCTTAGTAGTGAGAGATATGTTGACATTAATTACCAAAATCACCCAGGGAGCACTTGTGGTTTCACAAAGTTAGGACACTCAGATCTAGAACTTGCTTTATCCCCTTCCTATTCTTGGGAAGTTCTTTCCGATGCCATTTATGATGTCTTATTTCTCTTGCGGTAGATCTGTAAGTTTCACTAAGATATGATGATGTCTACTACGCAACCTTCTTCTTGTAGACATGTTGGGCCTCCAAGTGCAGAGGTTTGTAGGATAGTAGCAAATTTCCCTCAAGTGGATGACCTAAGGTTTATCAATCCGTGGGAGGTGTAGGATGAAGGTGGTCTCTATCAAACAACCCTGCAACCAAATAACAAAGAGTCTCTTGTGTCCTCAACACACCCAATACAATGGTAAATTGTATAGGTGCACTAGTTCGGCGAAGAGATGGTGATACAAGTGCAATATGGATGGTGGATATAGGTTTTCGTAATCTGAAAATATAAAAACAGCAAGGTAACAAGTGCTAAAAGTGAGCGTAAACGGTATTGCAATGCTAGGAAACAAGGCCTAAGGTTTATACTTTCACTAGTGCAAGTTCTCTCAACAATAATAACATAATTTGATCATATAACTATCCGTCAACATGCAACAAAGAGTCACTACAAAGTCACTAATAGCGGAGAACAAATGAAGAGATTATTGTAGGGTATGAAACCACCTCAAAGTTATCCTTTCTGATCGATCTATTCAAGAGTCCGTAGTAAAATAACACGAAGCTATTATTTCCGTTCGATCTATCATAGAGTTCGTACTAGACTAACACCTTAAGAGACAAATCAACCAAAACCCTAATGTCACCTAGATACTCCAATGTCACCTCAAGTATCCGTGGGTATGATTATACAATATGCATCACACAATCTCAGATTCATCTATTCAACCAACACAAAGAACTTCAAAGAGTGCCCCAATGTTTCTACCGGAGAGTCAAATGAAAACTTGTGCCAACCCCTATGCATAAGTTCACAAGGTCACTGAACCCGCAAGTTGATCACCAAAACATACATCATGTAGATCACGTGATATCCCATTTGTCACCACAGATAAGCACATGCAAGACATACATCAAGTGTTCTCAAATCCTTAAAGACTCAATCCGATAAGATAACTTCAAAGGGAAAACCCAATCCATTCCAAGAGAGTAGAGGGGGAGAAACATCATAAGATCCAACTATAATAGCAAAGCTCGCGATACATGAAGATTGTGCCAAATCAAGAACACGTGAGAGAGAGATCAAACACATAGCTACTAGTACATACCCTCAGCACCGAGGGTGAACTACTCCCTCCTCATCATGGAGAGCGCCGGGATGATGAAGATGGCCGCCGATGAGGAATCCCCCTCCAGCAGGGTTCTGGAACAGGGTCCCGATTGGTTTTTGGTGGCTACAAAGGCTTGTGGCGGCGGAACTCCCGATCTATTGTGCTCCTCGATGTTTTTAGGGTATATGGACATATATAGGCGAAAGAAGTCGGTCAGGGGAGCCACGAGGGGCCCACGAGGGTGGGGGGCGCGCCCACGGGGTAGGGCGCGCCTCGCTGCCTCGTGGCCACCTCGAAGCTGCCCTGACGTCTACTCCAAGTCTCCTGGATTGCTTCTGTTCCAAAAATAACTTTCCCGAAGGTTTCATTCCGTTTGGACTCCATTTTATATTCCTTTTCTTTGAAACACTGAAATAGGCAAGAAAATAACAATTTGGGCTGGGCCTCCGGTTAGTAGGTTAGTCCCAAAAATGATATAAAAGTGTAAAGTAAAGCACATAAACATCCAAAACGGGTAATATAATAGCATGGAACAATAAAAAAATATAGATACGTTGGAGACGTATCAAGCATCCCCAAGCTTAATTTCTGCTTGTCCTCGAGTAGGTAAATGATAAAAATAGAATTCTTGATGTGGAATGCTACCTAGCATATTTCTCAATGTAATTCTCTTTATTGTGTCATGAATGTTCAGATCCAAATGATTCAAGATAAAAGTTCATATTGACATAAGAAATAGCAATACTTCAAGCATACTAACTAAGCAATCATGTCTTCTCAAAATAACATGGCTATAGAAAGTTCATCCCTACAAAATCATATAGTTAGGCTATGTTTCATTTTCATTACACAAAATACTCCCATCATGCACAACCCGGTTTCAGCCAAGCAATTGGTTCATACTTTTTAACACGCTTCAGCTTTTTTCAACTCTCACGCAATACATGAGCGTGAGCCATGGATATAGCACTATGGGTGGAATAGAGTATGATAATGGAGGTTGTGTGGAGAAGAAAAAAAAGGAGAAAGTCTCATATTGACGAGACTAATCAACGGGATATGGAGATGCCCATCAATTGATGTCAACATGAGGAGTAGGGATTGGCATGCAATGGATGCACTAGAGCTATAAATGTATGAAAGCTCAACAAAAGAAACTAAGTGGGTGTGCATCCAACTTGCTTGCTCAGGAAGACCTAGGGCATTTTCAGGAAGCCCATCGTTGGAATATACAAGCCAAGTTCTATAATGAAAAATTCCCACTAGTATATGAAAATGACAACATAAGAGACTCTCTATATGAAGAACATGGTGTTACTTTGAAGGACAAGTGTGGAAAAGGATAGTAACATTGTCCCCCTTTTTATTATTTCCCCTTTTTTGGGCCTTTTTTATTTGGCCTTTCTTTTTTTCTCATTTTTTTATTGGCCTTTTTTGTTTGGCCTTTCTTTTTTATATAAGGGACAATGCTCTAATAATGATGATCATCACACTTCTATTTATTTACAACTCATGAATTACAACTCAAGACTAGAACAAGATATGACTCTATATGAATGCCTCCGGCGGTGTACCGGGATGGGCAATGAATCAAGAGTGACATGTATGAAAAATTATGCATGGTGGCTTTGCCACTAATACGATGTCAACTACATGATCATGCAAGGCAATATGACAATGATGATGCATGTCATGATAAACAGAAAGGTGGAAAGTTGCATGGCAATTATCTCAGAATGGCTATGGAGATGCCATAATAGGTAGGTATGGTGGCTGCTTTGAGGAAGATATAAGGAGGTTTATGTGTGATAGAGCGTATCGTATCACAGGGTTTGGATGCACCGGCGAAGTTTGCACCAACTCTCACGGTGAGAAAGGGCAATGCACGGTACCGAAGAGGCTAGCAATGATGGAAGGGTAAGAGTGCGTATAATCCATGGACTCACATTAGTCATAAAGAACTCATATACTTGTTGCAAAAGTTTTATTAGCCCTCGAAGCGAAGTACTACTACGCATGATCCTAGGGGAAGGGTTGGTAGGAGTTAACCATCGCGCGATACCGACCTCCACACATAAGGAAGGCAATCAAAAGAGCACCTCATGCAACAAGTTTGTTACACAACTTTTACCATACGTGCATGCTACGGGACTTGCCAACTTCAATGCAAGTATTCCTCAATTTCATAATTACTCAGTTAGCATGACTCTAACATTACCACCTTTATATCTCAAAACAATTATCAAGCATCAAATTGATCATAGCATCTAATTCACTTCCTATGATAGTTTTTATTATACCCAACTTGTAAGCCCATCATTCTAGGACCAATTTTACAACCATATCAAATACCATGCTGTTCTATAAGACTCTCAAAATTATATAAGTGAAGCATGAGAGATCAATAATTTCTACAAAATGAAACCACCGCCGTGCTCTAAAAGATATAAGTGAAGCACATACAGCAAAGTTGTCTAGCTCAAAAGATATAAGTGAAGCACATAGAGTATTGTAATAAATTCCAAATCATGTGTGCCTTCCCAAAAGGTGTGTGCATCAAGTATGAATGTGGTAAACTAAAAAGCAAAGACTCATATCATACAAGACGCTCCAAGCAAAACACATATCATGTGGCGAATAAAAATATAGCTCCAAGTAAAGTTACCAATAGACGAAGATGAAAGAGGGGATGCCTTCCGCGGCATCCCCAAGCTTAGGCTTTTGGTTGTCCTTGAATTATCTTGGGGTGCCATGGGCATCACCAAGCTTAGTCTCTTGCTGCTCCTTATTCCATAGTCCATCAAATCTTTACCCAAAACTTGAAAACTTCACAACACAAAACTCAACAGGAAATCTCATGAGCTCAGTTAGTGCAAGAAAGAAAACCACCACTTAAGGTACTGTAATGAACTCATTATTTATTTATATTGGTGTTAAACCTAATGTATTCCAACTTCTCTATGGTTCATACCCTCCGATACTACTCATAGATTCATCAAAATAAGCAAACAACACATAGAAAACAGAATCTGTGAACAACAGAACAGTCTGTAGTAATCTGTATACAACATGTACTTCTGGAACTCCAAAACTCCTACCAAATTAGGAAATCCTGAGAAATTTGAGTACCAATCCATATCAATAAGAATCAGATCAAAATCACGTTTCTGTGAATTAGCAAAACTAATTTACTGGGTGGAAAAGTTTCTGATTTTCAGCAGGATCAACACAACTATCACCGTAAGCTATCCTAAAGGTCTTACTTGGCACTTTATTGAAACAAAAGCTATAAAACAAGATTAATACAGTAGCATAATCATGTGGACACACAAAAACAGTAAGGGTAAATAGTGGGTTGTCTTCCAGCAAGCGCTTTTCTTTAATGCCATTCTAGCTAGGCATGATGATGACAATGATGCTCACATAAAAGATAAGAACTGAAACATAACGGGAGCATCATGAAGAATATTACTAACACATTTAAGTCTAACCCACTTCCTATGAATAGGGATTTTGTGAGCAAACAACTTATGGGAACAATAATCAACTAAGATTTTAAGCACATAGAGAGGAAACTTGACATTATTGCAATTCCTACAAGCATATGTTCCCCCCTCATAATAATTTTCAGTAGCATGTTGAATGAATTCAACAATATAACCAGCACCTAAAGCATTATTTTCATGATCTACACACATAGAAAATTTACTACTCTCCACATAAGCAAAATTCTTCTTATTCGGAATAGTGGGAGTATCATAAGAGACTCGAATACTATAAATTGTTTCCATATTAAAAGAGTAATGTTCAGAAAAATTGTAATCATAATCATGACAAGTTTTATAAATATAATCATCACTACTTTTTATAGCATAAGTTTCATCACAATAATCATCATAAGTAGCAACTTTGTTCTCATCATAATCAATTGAAACCTCTTCCAAAATAATGGATTCATCACTAAATAAAGTCATGACCTCCCCAAATCAACTTTAATAAATATTATGAGATTCAACACCCTCCAAAATAGTGGGATCATTACTTCCTAAAGTTGACACTCTTCCAACCCCACTTTCATCAATATAACCATCATAAATAGGAGGCATGCTATCATCATAATAAATTTGCTCATCGAAATTTGGAAGGCTAAAAATATCATCTTCATTAAACATAGCATCCCCAAGCTTGGGACAAACATTAATTGCTGCAAATATATTCTCAAACATATCATTCTCATCAAACATAGCATCCCCAAACTTGGTCCTTTTCATATCATAAGCATAATCATCAATAGTACCAATAGTATAGCAATTATCATCATCACAATGAGTAATAGGAGCAACATCATTTGGGAGGGATACCTTTCTACCTTTGCTTCTCCGTCTTTTCTTTTTCTTATTCACATCATGTGTTGGTTTAATCCTCGTTTTGGAGCTCCTTATTAATGAGATTGGTTGAATAGAAGGCTCCTCCTCGTTACCTGATTCATCATAAGAAATAATAGGAAGATATTGGGAAGTCTCTTCCCTTTCATTAGTGTTCTCCTCATTTTCTATTTGTTTTCTTGCCTTTATGTAATTTTCAATATAAGGATTTTCAATGCAATTTACCGTACAATACATAAAAATTTCTTCTAGATCAAAATCAAGATTAAATTTTGGAATACCCTCAGTTATTCGTTTCATTTCATCATACCCCAAAAGAAGACTAAGCTCTTTATGATGCTCAAGGGTAATCAAGTTATCACAATTTTTGGACACGATTTGATCATGAAACAAACAACATTGGAGCTTTAAATGACCATGTTCATTGCAAAGTTCACAAGGATGGCGATAAATATTGAATCTTTCAGCACAATCATCTAGCCTTTCCTGAAACCATTTAGTTTCCAAATACTTATGCTTCTTGCAAAATTCTATCTTCCCTATTTGGTGTGTACTTGCAAGCTCTATGTATTCCACAAAAGTTGACATGCTTATAAGAGACATTTTCATAATGACTAGTGCAATCATCATTAGTACTATGGATATTCAAAGAGTTCTTACTAACAACATTGCAACCATGCTCCTCATTCAAAGAATTAGTGCCAAACATTTTATAGACTTCTTCTTCTAGCACTTGAGCACAATTTTCCTTTCCATCATTCTCATGAAAGATATTAAAAATATGAAGCGTATGAGGCAAACTTAATTCCATTTTTTTGTAGTTTTCTTTTATAGACTAAACTAGTGATAAAACAAGAAATTAAAATATTTGATTGCAAGTTCTAAAGATATACCTTCAAGCACTCACCTCCCCGGCAACGGCGCCAGAAAAGAGCTTGATGTCTACTACGCAACCTTCTTCTTGTAGACGTTGTTGGGCCTCCAAGTGCAAAGGTTTGTACGACAGTAGCAAATTTCCCTCAAGTGGATGACCTAAGGTGTATCAATCCGTGGCAGGTGTAGGATGAAGATGGTCTATCTCAAACAAACCTGCACCCAAATAACAAAGAGTCTCTTGTGTCCCCAAGACACCCAATACAATGGTAAATTGTATAGGTGCACTAGTTCGGCGAAGAGATGGTGATACAAGTGCAATATGGATAGTAGATATAGGTTTTTGTAATCTGAAAATATAAAAACAGCAAGGTAACAAGTGGAAAAAGTGAGCGTAAACGGTATTGCAATGCTACGAAACAAGGCCTAAGGTTTATACTTTCACTAGTGCAAGTTCTCTCAACAATAATAACATAATTGGATCATATAACAATCCCTCAACATGCAACAAAGAGTCACTCCAAGGTGACTAATAGCGGAGACCAAACAAAGAGATTATTGTAGGGTATGAAACCACCTCAAAGTTATCCTTTCTGATCGATCTATTCAAGAGTCTGTAGTAAAATAACACGAAGCTATTCTTTCCGTTCGATATATCATAGAGTTCGTACTATAATAACACCTTAAGACACAAATCAAACAAAACCCTAATTTCACCTAGATACTCCAATGTCACCTCAAGTATCCGTGGGTATGATTATACGATATGCATCACACAATCTCAGATTCATCTATTCAACCAACAAAAAGAACTTCAAAGAGTGCCCCAAAGTTTCCACGGGAGAGTCAAATGAAAACTTGTGCCAACCCCTATGCATAAGTACACAAGGTCACTGAACCCGCAAGTTGATCACCAAAACATACATCATGTAGATCACGTGATATCCCATTTTTCACCACAAATAAGCACATGCAAGACATACATTAAGTGTTCTCAAATCCTTAAAGACTCAATCTTATAAGATAAATTCAAAGGGAAAACTCAATCCATTACAAGAGAGTAGAGGGGGAGAAACATCAAAAGATCCAACTATAATAGCAAAGCTCGCGATACATCAAGATCGTGCCAAATCAAGAACACGAGAGAGAGAGAGATCAAACACATAGCTACTGGTACATACCCACAGCCCCGAGGGTGAACTACTCCCTCCTCGTCATGGAGAGCGCCGGGATGATGAAGATGGCCACTGGTGAGGGATCCCCCCTCCGACAGGGTGCTGGAACAGGGTCCCGATTGGTTTTTGGTGGCTATAGAGGCTTGCGGCGGCAGAACTCCTGATCTATTGTGCTCCCCGATGTTTTAGGGTATATGGACATATATAGTTGAAAGAAGTCGGTCAGGGGAGCCACGAGGGCCCACGAGGGTGGGGGCGCACCCAGGGGGTAGGGCGCACCTCCCTGCCTCGTGGACACCTCGAAGCTGCCCTGACGTCTACTTCAAGTCTCTTGGATTGCTTCCGTTCCAAAAATAACTTTCCCGAAGTTTTCATTCCGTTTGGACTCCGTTTGATATTCCTTTTGTTTGAAACACTGAAATAGGCAAGAAAACAACAATTTGGGCTGGGCCTCCAGTTAGTAGGTTAGTCCCAAAAATGATATAAAAGTGTAAAGTAAAGCTCATAAACATCCAAAACAGGTAATATAATAGCATGGAACAATAAAAAATTATAGATACGTTGGAGACGTATCATATGACATGTACGGTTTGTAGTTGTTCCTCGTACTGGTCTCTTGGTTCTTGGGTTCACTGTATGCTCTCCGAATGATTAGAGGATTGGTTATGTCGTCTTTAGGCATACTGAAATTTACTCGATGATATCTTGCAAGTCCATGCCTTGAATTCCATGGTTCTTCCTGAAAAACCATCTGTTTTGAGTTAAAATTTCTCTATGCATGCTTGTGACCTCTTGTGTGTTTTCTTTCAAATTTGTGTTTTTCTCTCAGGAGTGGTCATGGAAATAGTTCGGAAGATATTCCACAATAGCCGCATGTAGCTGACAAAGCAAAGATGGTTGAAAGAAAATCTACAAAACCGCCAAGAGCATCGAAGAAAAAGGCTGAATCAGAATCTGCTGAAGAAGATGATGATGTTCCCACAGCTCAAAGTCAGCCAGAGGATGAGCTAGTCACAGACTCCAAAACCATGTTCTCTGATGGAAATCTCAAAAAGGGTGGCCGCGAAAGAGAATGGAACACTGCAACTGAAATGTCTGATCAGGAAACATACAGAACTCCACCTGGAGTGGAAACTGCTCACGAAAGGAACAACAGATTGCAAAAGATTCACCGTCTATGTTTGAATAAAATACCAGATCCTATTTGCATTCACTCCACCCTAGAATGAGTGCATTGCAGAAGGCTGCCTTGGGCAGGACAATAAAAAAGTAAGGCCAACATTGCCTCCCAACGCTCATGCTGGTTCCTTGAAAATCATAGCTGAATTTTCCAAAGAAGTTGCAAAAAGGGAAAAGGCCAAGGCCAAGCGTGAGGCAAGACTCGCGAAGAAAAATCAAGTGGAACAGCAAAATGTTGAGTTGACTCAATAGGATGTGATGGGAAAGAAGGAAAGGGCGTCTGCCCGTAAAGAAAATAAGAAGAGGAAGTCTGTTTCTCCTCGAGCCCCGAAGAATTAGTCTATTGCAAGCAAATCTAGAAACGTTGCACCTACCTCGACTGATGATAATGCTTGGATGAAATTCTCATGTATGATCTGAAAGCATTTCTCGACAAGCCGTACCAAACCCCATCTCCTGCAAAGATTTCGCCACCAGTGAGATCTTCACCAAGACTTGCTCCCGTCCCCTCAAAAAAACCTTCGGGTTCTGCTGCCCCAGTGGCGAAGCGAAAGCTGATTACTGATGATAAAGCTACTATTCCTACCACGAAGGCGAAGAAAATCATTTCTGCTTCCATAGAGGAATATGATTTTGATCTTATATTTGACATCATTGAAGGTGCCTCCTATGATGCCAATCTAGCTGATTAGAAAGAGATCACAAAGAACTCAATCAAGTTGTCGATGATAAGAAGCTTATGCAGAAGATGAGAAGGGAAGCTAAATCTGAGTCTGAAAGAAAAGATGTGAACAAGGCCATTCTTGAGATCATCAAAGCCCTCACCACCATGAGAAATAACAAGATTGATTGGCACTCCAAGATGAAGATGGATGTCTCTCAGCTTTGTGATCGTAGGAATGAAGAGATTAAGCTTCAAGAAGCTCTTGCTCGCCGCAGAGAGAAAGAAGATAAATGTAAAAGAGCTTGGGCCAGAGCCAATAAGACGAAAGAAATTAAGGATCTTTGTATAAAATCTGTAACTTCTAATGCACTTGTTGATGCAAGTGTTCCACTGCAACATATTTCACCATCCCCTCGTCCCGCGGAAGTAACCGAGCAACAAGCTGAGGCTGTGGTAGTTCCAACCTCAGTCGAACAAGAATCTGATGTTGTGGACATATCTTGTCAATCCTCATGAAGTAAACGTTGTGCCCGAGTAAAATGCTGGCGAAGAAAAGATTGACGAAGAGATTGAGATGGAAATACTTCATCGCCTGTGAAGGAAACACATGTTGAACCCTCTGGATCTACCAAGGAGGGTGAGAAGGTTGAGGGGGAGCTAATCGCTTCCCAAGGTACTACCCCTACGGTCTCCTCATCTAGTGCTCCTGCCCTAATGGAGATTGACCCTGCTCCTGGTTCTTTGGCTTGACAGCCAGAACAAGAAGGAAAGAAACTTGAAGAGCCCATGGCTCCCCAAGAGAAAGTTCAAGAAGTTGCACCATCAGTTCTACCTCACCAAGCTATACCACCAGTGCTGTCGCAACAGGCTAAAGGAGAACAAGCTGAGACACTTGAGTCTCAAGAAGTTTTAGTGCCGCCACCAGTTGATGTCTCACCTAAAGAAAAAGGCCCTTGTGCCTAAATCTGAGAAAGCCGCTGAAGGAGTTCCAGAGAAGGAAAATGTCCGTCAGTCCATTGATTCCATGCCATCTGCTTCAGAAAAGGTTATGATACCTCATGCTCCATTGCAGCCCATTGATGAGAACGTGCCTGGCTCTGACGACATTCAGCCAATGGAAATTAGCAAGGAAGAATATCGGAAAAATCCTCAGGAATCACTTCTGCTATTTTCATCTGAGTATGGCCCCACTCGCCCAACATTCAATGACCAACCTCACTCATAGAAGCTTGAATTTTTTGGAGTAAGCCCCCACGATGGAGAAATAACTTCTTTGTCTCCGAGGTTTTGGACAGAGGAACATGCAATCTATTATGCTCGGATCTTGTTTGGCAAGCACATAATTTTCAATCACAAGATGTTGAACTTCGCCAAGCTCGAAGAAATGCCCTGTTCCACATTGCACTTGACCATATTGAACATGCTCTTCTAAAGTGCTTTACGCGGTTCAATCATGGAAGGAACAAAGAGATTATTCTTCAGTTCTATGCCATGATGTACATTACAAGGCAAATGGAAAATACTTCAACATGGACGTTGAGTGGATGACCGACAGGGAGAGAATCACATGCTTAGCAGATCATTTTCGGGCCGTGTTAAATTTCGCTCGATGTGAATTTGAGAATGACAGAGAACACTGACTGCATTTCTGGGAAGTGTCTAGTGAGCAACTCCATATCCTGATGGATCCCATGATGGTGGGCGACGAGAAAGTGCTATTACACATTCTGTGCAATACCATCACGCCAACTAATAGGCCCAACTCCATCAAAGGCATTATGGGAAATGCTCTTGTGTCAATTCTCAGGGAATCAAGTTTGATATTCCTAACCTCTTTATTCGGAATCTGGCATGTGCTGTAGACAACTCTTAGTCATTGAAGCCCTATGCTCCTTGAATTATGCTTGCCATTGAGTAGCTCACAAATGAAAAATTCTTCTGGGCCTATGCATCGAAGGTATTCATGCCACCAGTCCATGACACACTGCGCATTGTGAAAGAATATTGAAAAGGGAAGGAACCTGTTGATGCTACTGCAAATGCTTCTGCATCTAAGAATGTACCGAAGGTTAAACAAGCCAAGATTGAAGTTCCTCGTGAGGAAGATCCATCACTCTATGAGATTTCCATTCGCACACAACAGACTCTGTAAAGACACATCAGAATGGATGAAAGGAAAAGATGGAATTGCTGGCTTAACTGAATCTGCTTCATAATCACACTCGGCAAATTCTTCTACATGAGAAGGATGCAAGGAAGAGATCATGGACATTGCTGAGAAGGCATTTCTCTCGTAAGGATCTAGCCAAGAAGGGCCTCTTCAAAGACTATGATTATTTGCACTTGCTCACAGTACCGCGCATCCGAAGACAATCTCTAGAGCTCTGAAAGTGTTCTCCTTCAACAGATCTGCTGTTTGTCAACCATGATGATGAAATCACAGACACTGCCGACACTCGCATCTACAAGCCAGATGCCCATCCTTCGAAGCCCTTCAAAGCCAAGGTTGCACACCTGCTTCTGCCTCGAGCATTCCGCATTCTTCTGACTCTGATTCATCAAGTGGTTTCAATTTTCATTCAAAAGATACTCCCATGGAGTAATTCCTTGTGTGTCTTGTTTTTCCTTTTTGATACTTGCTGACAAAAGGGGGAGAATTACATCGAGTTTTATTGGGGTTTGCAGGGTGTTTTCCTTCGAACTTTTATTTGGTTTTTCTTCAAACATTTTGCTTCAAGAACCTTGTCCCACCGCATGTGGTGTTAAAACCCTTGCTCGTCATGTAATATTAATAACCCCCGACTGAAATGCTATTTGCTTTGCACTATTTGTCTGCAGGTACCTTTAAATATGTTGTTGTTGTGAATGATTATCACAAATGATTATCTATCTTACAGGGACACATAACTCCTCCTCGAAGAAGAACAGAGAATCATCAATTAATGATACCATGTTGTGGTTGAATATGCCCTGTTGCTATCTCTCATTATCTAACCTTGCTGGAGGAAAAAGTTAGCCTATGCACAATTGTAGGAAAATCACCTCCGAACCATATTGATACGTCTCCCTCATATCTACTTTTCCTAAAGCTTTTCCTCTTGTTGGACTCTAATTTCCATGATGTGCATGAAACTAACCCGGACTAATGTTGTTTTCAGCAGAACTAGCATGTTGTTGATTTTGTGCAGAAATAAGGTTCTCGAAAGGGAACGAAACTTTGAGAGGATTTTTTATACAATAAAAGAGAATTTCTGGAGCCAAGAACCACCAGAGGGGGGCACCTGGGTGGGCACAACCCAATAGGATGCGTCACCCCCTCCAGGCACGCCCAAGTGGGTTGTCCCCACCTGGTGGCCCCGTAGACCCTGAAACCAATGCTATAAAATCCTATTTTTCCAAAAAAATCAGGGAGAAAGAATTATCACATTCCACGAGGCGAAGCTGCCGCCGTCTCCTCTTCTTCACCGGGAGGCCAGATCTGGACTCCGTTTAGGGCTCCGGAGAGGGGGATCTTCGATCTTCGTCATCATCAACCCTTCTCCATTGCCAATTCCATGATGCTCCCCACCAGGAGTGAGTAATTCCTACGTAGGCTCATTGGTTGGTGAGGAGTTGGATGAGATTCATCATGTAATCGATTTAGTTTTGTTAGGGCCTGATCCCTAGTATCCATTATGTTCTGAGATTGATGTTGCTATGACTTTGCCATGCTTAATGCTTGTCACTTTGGGTCCGGGTGCCATGATTTCAGATCCAAACCATTTGTGTTATCACCATTATATCCATGTTCTAGATCCGATCTTGCAAGTTATAGTCACCTACTACATGTTATGATCCGGCAACCCCGGGGTGACAATAGTCGTGACCACTCCCGGTGATGATCGTAGTTTTAGGAGTTCACGTATTCACCGTGTGCTAATGCTTTGTTCCTGTTCTCTATTAAAAGGATGCCTTAATATCCCTTAGTTTCCAATAGAACCCGGCTGCCACGGGAGGGTAGGACAAAAGATGTCTGATACGTCTCCAACGTATCTATAATTTATGAAGCATTCATGCTATTTTATTATCTGTTTTGAATGTTCATATATAGGCTTTATTATACACTTTTATATTATTTTTGGGACTAACCTATTAACTAGAGGCCCAACCCATATTGTTGTTTTCTTGCCTATTTCAGTGTTTCGAAGAAAAGGAATATCAAACGGAGTCCAAACGGAATGAAACCTTCGGGAAAGTTATTTTTGTTACAGAAGCAATCCAGGGAACTTGGAGTGGAAGCCAGGAAAGCTTCAAGGAGGCCACGAGATAGGGGGGCACGCCCACCCCCCTGGGCGCGCCCTCCACTCTCGTGGGCCCGTCGAGGCTCCCCCGACCGACTTCTTTCGCCTATATATTCCCATATACCCTAAAAACATCAAAGGAACAATAGATCGGGAGTTCCGCCGCTGAAAGCCTCTGTAGCCAACAAAAACCTCTTGGGAGCCCGTTCCGGCACCCTGCCGGATGGTGGATCCCTCACCGGTGGCCATCTTCATCATCCCGGCGCTCTCCATGACGAGGAGGGAGTATTTCACCCTCGGGGCTGAGGGTATGTACCAGTAGCTATGTGTTTGATCTCTCTCGCGTGTTCTCTCTATGGCACGATCTTGATGTATCGTGAGCTTTGCTATTATAGTTGGATCTTATGATGTTTCTCCCCCTCTACACTCTTGTGATGAATTGAGTTTTCCTCTTGAAGTTATCTTATCGGATTGAGTATTTAAGGATTTGAGAACACTTATGTATGTCTTGCCGTGCTTATCTGTGGTGACAATGGGATATCACGTGATCCACTTGATGTATGTTTTGGTGATCACCTTGCGGGTTCCGCCCATGAACCTATGCATAGGGGTTGGCACACATTTTCATCTTGACTCTCCTAGAAACTTTGGGGCACTCTTTGAAGTACTTTTTATTGGTTGAATAGATGAATCTGAGATTGTGTGATGCATATCGTATAATCATGCCCACGGATACTTGATGTGACAATGGAGTATCTAGGTGACATTAGGGTTTTGGTTGATTTGTTCCTTAAGGTGTTATTCTAGTATGAACTCATGATAGATTGAACGGATAGAATAGCTTCATGTTATTTTACTACGGACTCTTTAATAGATAGAACAGGAAGGATAACATTGAGGTGGTTTCGTACCCTACCATAATCTCTTCGTTTGTTCTCCGCTATTAGTGGCTTTGGAGTGACTCTTTGTTGCATGTTGAGGGTAGTTATATGATCCAATTATGTTATTATTGTTGAGAGAACTTGCACTAGTGAAAGTATGAACCTTAGGCCTTGTTTCCTAGCATTGCAATACCGTTTACGCTCACTTTTTATCATTAGTTACCTTGCTGTTTTTATATTTTCAGATTACAAAAACCTATATATATCATGAAAAGAATTTTGCTTATGTGGAGAGTAATAAAATTTCTATGCTTTATGTGCTGGTTATATTGTTGAATTCATTCATGATGCTACTGAAAATTATTATGAAGGAGGAACTTATGCTTGTAGGAATTGCAATAATATCAAGTTTCCTCTCTATGTGCTTAAAGTTTTGAAGTTATGCTTGTTTTGCCTTCCTATGCTAGTTGATTATTGTTCCCCTAAGTTGTTTGCTCAAAAAATACCTATGCATAGTAAGTGGGTTAGACTTAAATGTGCTAGTCATATGCTTCATGATGCTCCCGTTATATTTCTATTCTTATCTTTTATGTGAGCATCATTGTCACCATCATGCCTAGCTAAAAGGCATTAAATAAAAGCACTTGTTGGGAGACAACCCAATATTTACCATTACTTTTTTGTGTGTCCACATGATTATTCTACTGTAGTAATCATGTTTTATAGCTTTTGTTTTAATAAAGTGCCAAGTAAGACCTTTAGGATAGCTTACGGTGATAGTTGTGTTGATCCTGCTGAAAATCAGAAACTTTTGCACCCAGTAAATTAGTTTTGCTAATTCACAAAAACGTGCTTATGATCTGATTCTTTTTGTTATGGATTGGTACACGAATTTTTTAGGGCTTCCTAATTTTGTAGGATGTTTGGAGTTCCATAAGTATATGTTTGGTACAGATTACTACAGACTGTTTTGTTTTTGACAGATTCTGTTTTCTATGTGTTGTTCGCTTATTTTGATGGATCTATGAGTATTATTGGAGGGTATGAACCATATATAAGTTGGAGTACTGTAGATATTACACCTATACGAATTTAGAATGAGTTCATTACAGTACCTAAGTGGTGGTTTTATTTTCTTATACTAATGGAGCTTACGAGTTTTCTGTTGACTTTTCTGTTGTGAAGTTTCCAGGTTTTGGGTAAAGAGTCGATGGACTATGGAATAAGGAGTGGCAAGAGCCTAAAATTGGGGATGCCCAAAGCACCTGAAGGTAATATTCAAGGACAACCAAAAGCCTAAGCTTGGGGATGCCCCGGAAGGCATCCCCTCCTTCGTCTTCGTTCATCGGTAACTTTACTTGGAGCTATATTTTTATTCACCACATGATATGTTTTTTGCTTGTAGTGTCATTTTATCTTGTTACATTTTGTTGCTGTTATGTAGAATAATGTTTTGCATCTTTATTTTCAATAAATTTGTCAAGAATAGCCTTTACCATGCTTATTTTGCTAGTATACATGTTGCTGTTTCAAAACAGAAAGTTTACCGCAGTTGCAAAAATTCCCTAGAAAAGTCAGAGAATGATATAATGTTGAAACGTTTTGCATATTGAGCTCTGATAAATCTTCTACAGCATGGTATTTTTCTCATAATTTTTGGAGTTAGGGAAGTATTGATACTCTTGCATTCTTTACAGACTGTACTGTTTTGGCAGATTGCTGTTATGTTTGCATTGTTTGCATATGTTTGCTTATTTAATGATTCTATTTGAGGATAGGAGTATTAAATATGAAGAGATATTTAGTATGCAATGTTGAATAATAATTTTAGTGATTTGTTACAGTAGAAAATGATAAGATTTTGCATTGGTTTATACTAACTTATCTCACGAGTTCTTGTTGAGTTTTATGTGGATGAAGCTTTTGAGAAATAGAGAAACCATGATATGAGAGGAATTAAGGAGACTACTCATTGATCTTCACTTGTATTCTTTTGAATAGTTTTTCATTTACTCGTGTGCTTCACTTATATCCTATGAGTAAATGGTTGAATGAGTTCAATGTCATAAATCTGAAATTATATATGTTTCATTTTCTTATCCCATGGGGAGTGATGACTTCACATCTAAGAAGTAGAGGTTCTAAATTTATTAAAGGTTAGCAAGCATTGTATTGGTCATTTGAACAATTCATAAAAGAATATTGAAGGAAAAGAGATTGTACATATAAATATACTATCCTAGACATCATTTATAATTATAAGCACTCATTAAGTATGACATTGTAAGATCCCAAAATTCTAAATTTTGGAATGTTATAATAAATAGATAGATTTGATTGATTGTTGGATTGACTGAGTGAAATTCGAAACTTTTTGAAAGTTAAATGAGAGGGAATAAAAGGACTTTCCCAAACTTCCATTTTCTTTTCAAGTACAAAACCCTTGAGCGAAGATGAAAGGGTATTTGAAAATATTTGAATTTCATTTGGAAATATTTCGATTCATAAACTTCATGCAACTCAATGATTTTCATGGGAGAAGATAAAATGACTTCTTCAAATTATATGAAATATGAGTTGGGAGTTTTAAAAGAATTAAATTCAAAGTTCTTTTGAATTTATTTTCAATTTGGAGTTATTGGAGTTTTATTCAAATTATTTTTCTCCAAAAATAAAATATACAGAAATTAGGGTAACATGATTCCCTACAATAGAAAATTGGAGAGAAATAAATTTGAATTCATTTTGGTATTTTTAAAATGATTTTCGTTGGATTTTATTAGAGCAGCAGCAGTGTTTGATTTATCTGAATTTGTCTGGACTTTATTTGACTCTAGAAAAATGTTCATGTTGTAGAAAATCATTTTCTGAAAATTTTGATATATTATATCCCTATATAATATATTTGTTCTATTCTGTTTTTATTTGTCTGAGAAAACGTTTTATTAAAAAAAACTCCTTCCTACGACTCGGCCGGCCCACCTCCCTGGCCAGGCCATGGCCCAGCCCATGCGCCACATCACCACCGACCCCGGGCGGAGTCCCGCCCGAGCACGCTGGCCGCCGCCGCCATACCGCCTCCGGCCTCCTCCTGCTCCCTTCTCCAAGCCGCACCCTCCCCTGGCCTTTATAAGGCGAGGCCGCCGCCCCGCCCCCTCTTTTTCTTTATTTTTTTCTTTATTTTCGGCCAGGGACCCATCTGTGAATGTTTTACTTACAGTTTAGCCCCTGGTTTTCAAACGACCACAACTTTCTACTCGTTTATCCAAATTAGATGAAACCAACGCCCACTTCTTCGTTACGACCTCCTCTATCCAGTAATCCAACTCAAACATGTTTTTGAAAGTTTAAATTTAAATTATATCAGATTTGAATTTGAATTTGTTTGATGATAACTTGAGTTTCGTAACTCCGATTTAGTTGATTCTTTTTGCAAATCGAAACTCTTGACTAAACTTTTTGATAAGGCCAAATTCACATAATTTTGGTACTGTTAGAAATTGTTTTATGTTCCAAGAGTTATTTGCTTGGTTTTGATGTTTTCCGAACTATCTTCTTCGTTCTTCCCGATCTTTTGAGTGATTGCTTATGTGTGGTTACTATTGCTTGCTACGATAGATTGAACGGAGTGTGATGAGTAGAACTATCAAGAGTTATGAGTGTGAATCATCTTCATCAACATTGCAGGCAAGTTCACACTTTGATCATATCCCTTTATTACCCAGTTTTTATGCATCAGTTCAATCCTCAAACATTGCATGATTAGGATGTCATTAACTTATGGGTTGGGAAGTAGTTGATGAGGTAGAACCTATTGCCCTGTTACTATCAAACCCTTGGGAGTTACTTCTAAGCGTTGCTTATATTGCCATGCTATGCTCGTAGACGTGGTTTGGGTTTGAGTGTATCCATGACAGATGTAAGATTGTTGATTAATGGTTTATTTAAGGTGGCAACTTAAAATTCACATCTGGGTGTATTGAGCCACCTGGGGAACCCAGTGTTGTCTGTATTTTTTTGGAAATCCCAGGGTACCCGTGTGATCTTCCTATGGACCACCACCCAGGCTCAAAGGGAACTGAGATGATTCATGCTAGAAACTTCCGTGTGCAGCTCTCGAAGAGGTAGATTAGCAGGTAGTGGGTTTTGTAGGTTTGGTATGGTCTACCCGGAGTAGGGAGTTAATGTTTCTAAAAGACTATGTCTCGGTCATCCGTTTCTCAAACACCATGCAGTGCAAGAAATCCAACGGAAGCGATCGAGTCTTGTGGGGAAAAGTGTGCAAACCTCTGCAGAGTGTACAACCTAATCATGGTTAGCCGTGTCCCCGGTTATGGACAATTCTTGAGTATCTAGTACTTAGGTTATCACATGTATCTCATCATTCTTAATTAATATTGTTGGGTTGTTAATTACTTTAATTTGGATTGAGTTGGGGTTATACCTTCTCAATGTTTCAACCACCATGATAATTAAAATTGAAATTTATTCCTTTGTTGTAGGGAAAAAATGGCTTTTCGCAAAAACTATAACCATAGAGCTTTCCACCAGCCATATATGCATGTGGTGATAGTTATTATTCATCATTATCCTATGGTGTGAATTTGCCAGTACATTCAATGTACTGACCCTTTGTGGCTGCAACGTCTCATGTTGCTGGATATCTTACGACGAGTAAGTGATACGTTAGGGTTATGATTTCTACACTCAACTTTGCCATTGGTGTTGATGGGAATCCACAACCTTGTTACTTCCGCTATTTGGATTGAGGTAATAGTATTTACGTTATTTATACATGTGATTTACCTCTGTTATAAATCCTCGAGTACTGTGTGTGCCAGCATACCGATCCAGGGGTGACACTTAAGCATAGAGACTTGACCATCTGAGGTTGGGTCTCTACAAGATGGTATCACAACACATGTTGACTGTAGGATGTGAACCTAGAAACTGCCAAGCCCATAGGAAAAGATTTCTTCTCTACAACCTTCTTTTCAAAAGGATCTTTTACCTCTTTTCTCTTCTGAGCTTATTCAAATATTCCCTTTTAGTGAGACTATACCCCTTTTCCCCTTATGACCACAAAGATTCGACTGATGAGACCACTCCAAGAAGTACAAGATATCGGACAACAAAGACCACCTTGGAATAAAGAGGATTTTTACCGTGCATTACAATGACGGAAACTACAACGGTGAAGACGCTGAAGATTAGGAGACTTTGAAGGCTTTGAAGAATTTCCAGATTAGTGTGACATAGAAAAGCTAAACTTATGGAACTTTATAGATTATGGAAGCTGTCAATAAACGAGATCAAGGTGTATCAGAGAAAGACCTGAACATGGAGCATTAGAACTCAAAGTTTTGTCAAGAAAACCCTAAGGCAGGAGATATCAACTATGGAATAAAAGTTCATGTCAATTACCAGGGCCGAAATATGGATATCAAAGATGTTATCGCTCTCTTATGCTATTATTACCGTGTTGAGTTAAGCATGCATTCCTTCTGAAGTATTGGATGGTAGAAAGCTAATGGAGCACCTGCCAGCAAGAGATCAAGTTTTAACCTTAGCTGGTGTATCACTAGGATCTGGAGTATTACATCAGGAAGTTTAAGATGGACCTTCGGGAAGCTGTATTTGATAAGGAAGCAGTTCGTGAACAACCCAGGACCCAGAAGCTGAAAGTAGCCAAGCTGGAGGAGCAAAACCTCGAGATACCCCGGAGATTCGTCAGGAGCTGAAGGATAGAAGGACATGGTTCTGTGACACTCCAAAAACATTGTGGTTTTGTTTTCAGAAAGAGCCTTGCTTGGTTTGAAGAAGGTCATTTAAACCCTTCTTAAAAACCCTCTTCTGAGTTTGCCCCCTCAAAAATCTTTTCTTGGATTTAGTTTCTTTTAAAAAAAAGAAAACCTTTTGCTTTTGGGTTTTCATTTGATTTTTAGTCTATTCTTGTTTACCATGCCTCTTATGGTAAAACTCCCCCAAAAACCTCTCCTCCCACTTGGGTACAACCCAAACATTCTGTCCAAACTAATAAAATCCATTTTTGGATTTTATTCCAATTATTTCTTTTCCCAAAACAATTCTGTCCTTTTTTGTGAACCTAGGCGATTTGCAAAGCAAGTACCCTAATGCCTTTGATCCTTGATCCCAAACCAACTCACCTGGATAGTCCTTAGTACCCACAACCTAGAACCATATTGATCCACTCTTCTTCTTTTCAAATATTTCAAATTTCACTCTCTGCAAGTTTGGACCAGATTTGCCAAATTTGGTGAAATTCATATATCCATTCCTCCAAAAATTCCACCAAAATTCAGGCAACCTCTAGTTGCAATGATAGACCTCTCCACCAAAAATCTGCTCAAGGAAAAATCCCTACATGGCAGAATCATTCTGTCGAACACTTGGCGTGCACTGTTTTGTTCATATTCAGTAAAATTCAGAGTTTCAGTGTCGTTTCCCCGACAGAACTTCAGTCACATGCCCACTGTGCATCTGGCTCGATGCTCAGAGCCCCTCCCTCTTGTCCGGAGCTTCACAGACGCGCTTGGCGCCTTCCTGGCGTCGGTGGCGCCCTGGCCCGCCTGCGCCGGCGTGTTTTGCGGCGGTAGAACCACCGTAACAGCCGACAGGGGCAACACCGTGGCAGAACTCCGTTCGGCGCCGCCCAACCCTCCTGGTAGCTCCGCATGGCCATCTCCTTGCCAGCGCACGCATGCAGCACTGTCGCCGCGGCCTGGCACGCGTAGAGCGCGTTCTCTGCCGCTAACGGGTCGTGCTGCCGTTCCGTTGAAGGCAGGCCGTAACCCTCCCTCCCGTGCTGATTTGGACCCTGGAATGGCACCACTGCTCCACCTAGGCGATGCTCAAGCTCCTAAGCCGACCGTCCCGCCATAGCGCCACCGTAATCACCCGCCGAACTTATCCGTTCACAGCAACCGCCTCGGGCCGGCTATAAATAGCACTCCCCGAGCTTGCTCTCGCCCCCGCACAACTCCACCACCTCACTAGACCCCGCTGTCGGTGTCAAAACCGGCGGATCTCGGGTAGGGAGTCCCGAACTGTGCGTCTAGGCGGATGGTAACAGGAGATGAGGGACATGATGTTTTACCCAGGTTCGGGCCCTCTCGATGGAGGTAAAACCCTACGTCCTGCTTGATTAATATTGATGATATGGGTAGTACAAGAGTGGATCTACCACGAGATCAAGGAGGCTAAACCCTAAAGCTAGCCTATGGTATGATTGTTTTAATGTATGTTGTGTCCTATGGACTAAAGCCCTTCGGTTTATATACACACCGGAGGAGGATAGGGTTACACAGAGTCGGTTACAATGGTAGGAGATCTACATATCCGTATTGCCAAGCTTGCCTTCCACGCCAAGGAAAGTCCCATCCGGACACGGGACGGAGTCTTCAATCCTGTATCTTCGTAGTCTTGGAGTCCGGCGGACGATGATAGTCCGGCTGTCCGGACACCCCCTAGTGCACGACTCCCTCAGTAGCCCCTGAACCAGGCTTCAATGACGATTAGTCCGGCGCGCATAATGTTAGGCATTGCAAGGCAGGTTCCTCCCTTGAATAATCCAGAGAATATCTCGAACACCAGGACAGTGTCTGGCTCTTCAAAATAAATTCCACATTCCACCGTAGAGAGAATAAAATGTACGCCAGTCCAATCTGCTGACGTATTACGCGGCATGACATCACACCGCTACCAAGCCTTTACTTGAATCGTTTTTTATTATACCACCTCAGCACGTTTAGCGAAGCGGTTTCCTTGGCACATCTTGTCGAAGCAGAGATCGTGTTCCCCTTATTCTGGGATTCTCATCAATACACGTGTGGGTAACCCAACCGTGCCCGTCGCCACGCCTCCTCTATCGAAGGTGAATCCCAAACGGTCACGGAGACGACTCTTGGTATTTTTCCCCTTTATAAGAGGACCAAGGCTCGTTCTTTTTCTTCAATCTCGCATCGAATCTCCTCCTCGCTCCCAGTTCTAACACCTAGTGCCTCATATTCGAGCGCTTAGGATTCTCAACCATGTCCGGCCCCGACCTCCAGGGCCGGTGGATGCCCTCCTCCGTCACGGAGGAGGACATATTGAAGTTACGCGAGGCCAAGCACAGCCCACGAGATTTCAAGACAGTTGTTGCTGCCCAAGGGCAGGCCGTGCCCGCCCCCGAGCCCGGTGAATACGTTGTCTTCGTATCCCACCTCCGTCGGGGTTTAGGCTTCCCGACGGACCCCTTCGTGAGAGGTTTCATGTTCTACTATGGGCTGGATTTTCACGATTTGGCTCCGGAGTCCATCCTCCATATCTCCGCATTCATTATCGTCTGAGAAGCCTTCCTCCGCGTCACTCCCCACTTTGGCCTGTGGTGAAGACCTTCAATGTGGAGCCGAAGATGATCGGGGCGTCAAGCGGAGTCTTGGCGGGCGACCATAAGCAAAAGGCCGACGCCCGTGGCCGAGGGTTCCTTCAAGAGGAACTCGGATTGTGGCAGCAGGAGTGGTTCTATATCACCACTCCGAAGGCGCAAGCAAAGCCACCGCTTCATTCCGCATGGGACCTCCATGCCGGTGATGTCGTGGGTCGACCAAGGGCTCAATTGGGGTTGTCGAAGACGTGCCCTTATTACGGGGCGGTTGAGACCTCCAGCGAGGAGATCAATCTGGTTGTGGTGATGCGGGTTATGCTAATCGGGCATCTTCGCCTCGCAAGCGCCGTCCTCTCCATCTATGGGATTTCAACCCGGAGGGACCTCGGATTCTCCAACACTTCATGGGTGCAACACCGTGGAGATGTACAAGTTGTTCTTGGACCCAGTGGTGGCATGTTCGAATTGGCCGAGGACGAGCCTAAGCCCAATCGCCGGATACTCGGGTAAACAGCTCGAGTCCGGACGTTCTGTTTATCTGCTTTTCTAGAGTTCGCCTCCTGACCCATTACTCTTCACAGGAGTGGGTGGCGCGATCGAGGCTGATAAGGTGTCCGGCCCCCCTCCCAGAGACCGCACTTGAGCCGGTGCTGGTCAGAATGTTGGAGGTCGCGCCCGTAGAAGGGAGCGATGGGGAAAATAGAGGAGCTAATATTTCGCCCAAAGGAGCGTCTGAAGAGGGGAGAATCAAAAACCCCTCCTTCCTGGGGGAGAAGAGGACCGCCTCCGAAGATCCGGAGGCCAAAGCCCCTAAGCGGGGGAAGAGATCTTCACCGGGGGGTCCGGCGTCCGGGGAGAATCCGGACGTACAATCATCGCCAAAGGATCAGCCCTCCAGCGAGCCGTGAGTATGAAAAGGGGAGTTAATTAGTAAGGAAATACCTCCATTTGTGCTTCTGCTAGTAACCAAAATATTTATCTTGCAGTTCGGATCTGCAGCCTTCTCAGATGAGTTCATCTTTGGGGGACCTTCTTCCGGAGATGATGGAGAGCGAAACGCCTCCATCTGCTGCGCCGTCAGATAAGGCAGACGAGCCTGAAGTATCGTCATGGAGTTTATCCCCGAATCCGGAGGGGCAAGAGAGCTCGGCACCCGCTAGTATCCGGCCGGGAGAACTGAAGAATCTTCTTGAGAGGGCGTCCATCTCAGAAGATCACCGTGCGTTGATGCGTACGGTGATTGGAAGGATTTCGTCCGCCGAGAGTGGATTGCGCAATGCCGCTATGAGTTTGCTGGCGGGGTTTGAGGTACGTGAGAACGACACACCCTTTTGACTTTAATAGTTTTGCACATAAAAATGCGCCCTGTATAGATAGTAGCCCCTGAGACTCGGTAGGTTGTCGAAGACGACAGCGTGCCGAGGATCAAAATCGCAAGTAATGAATGTCGCCGTTCCTATACAGCTGGCAGATAGTCCGAGGGCTAGCCGGACTACTGGAGTTGCCGAGTTGATGTGGCAACTTGACGTGGCAGATGCGGACATCGCACTTGTCAACCGGCGACTTGACGAGTCGCAAGGTAAATGAGTTCTCCGCAGTCGCTTTATTAAGGGGGTCAAAGCCCTCCTCGATAAATTATATGCTGTTATGCAGACGGTGCTGCTCTTGTGGAGAGCCTTGGGCGAACTTGCTCAAGCTAAGGAGCAAGCCGAAGCGTGTGGCTGCCTCGAGGGCGGCCGAGGAGTTAAGCGAAAAGGCTGCACTTGCCTAAGCAGGGAAGAGATGGCCAAATTGGCCGTGAAATTAAAAGATGCTGCCGACCACAATGAGGCTCTTGAAAAGGAGCGCTTATCGGAGCGGGAAGACCTGAGGAAGGCCACCGCCGAGGCCAAGGATGCCCGTTCTGCAATGCGGGCCATGAAGGAGGAGCTGCGCCAAGCCGGAGATATCATGGCCGGCAAGCCTTATCTGCTGCGTCGCCGGTTTATGGATCAAAAGTATGCTCAGTTTGGCCAGCTGTGGAGTCCGGAGGATCCTTATATGGACTTAGCGGCAAGTGCGGCTGATGCCGTTGAGCACTTCCGGAGCCAGAAGGATCACAAGACGGAAGAGCTATTTTGGTCTCAATTCCGTAGGCCGGATCGCTCACTTCCGTTGACCGACCGGTTGGCCGAATGGGCCGAGCTAAATAGATTGTCCGGACTTGCCATGACTGACATCGTGGCTCATGTCTGGCCAGAGAGGCCCAAGGCGACGAGCTATTTTCGGCTTACTGTAGCAATTTCTTGGAGAGGTGCCGCATATCAAGGAGATGAAGCGGTCGGCCTGCATCGAGGGCGCGCGGATGGCTCTTGCCCGCGTGAAGGCGCATTGGACGGAGATGGATGCCACCGCTGTTGCCGCCCAGGCTCGGATGAAAGCGGCTCCCGCCGAGCACTATTTCGGGAAGTTATGCGTGGCGCTCGTGTAATAAGTCGCGATGCTCAAAAATGTCACGTTCAAATGAACATTTTAGCTTGTAAAAGCGATGATTATGCTATAACTGCTTTTTATACTTGTCGTCCCAAGTAGTAAAACTTCTCCTATCGCGCCGCCACGTATACATTTGTATAACACGAAAGATTGCGTCTTGACTTTAGCCCCCACGCACAAGGTGCGGGGTGTTCATAAAAATAGCGCGTTTCACACTTAATCGGCGTCTCGGTCCTGTTAAGGAGGTGGTAGCGTAGAAAACGAGGCAATCCGGACTATAATGCTTTATCTCTTTCACTTAGCCAGTGGAGTTCGAGGGTGGGGCTACAATATAGCCCCTTGCGGCACCGCACTTCTCCGAGTTCGGGGCGCGTGTGTGCCTGACCGGGAAATGGTCCTTCGTCAAAGCGGGGAATTCTAAACATTCCGGTGGTCGATCGAGTGGTTGACCAGTCTCTCGCTATATCATGACAATCAGTTGTCGGCTTTCTCTACTGAGGTGCTCGCCCAACCGAACTGGGGCACAATCGCAGTAGTTCTCCACAGTGCGCGTTAGCCGATGATCTGAGCGTAAGGCGGCAAAACACGAGAGCCAGGCAAACCCAACATTTGACCAAAGACATGATTCGGAGCTGATGCATATAATGCCTAACTCGAGATGCCGAACACTCCCTAAGGTGTTCGGTCTTTGTAATAATGGGCAGAACAATGCCCTAGGCCCCTAGTGTCCAGGTACGGGCATGGTCTTCTGACGCGGCCGATGCCAAAACGTCAGGCTCCGCTTTGGCTATAGGAAGAAACCAAGGGGGAATAACAACAAGAGACAATAAAAAGGTTTACGCAGGGTCTTAATCTGAAAAGAATCCTCACAACGGGTCCCTACTGCACGTCTGCGCCTGTGTCTCCGTTGCGCCGTTATCCTGGACGGGTATGCACGTTGTTCATCTGTAAAAAGAGAGGAACGCTTAGTTTGAAAATGATTTGTGCGAAAAATATATGTGTAAAAGAAGAAATATAAATATGTAAAGTGGGGTTTGTATGAACCCGCGGTTGTTTGTGCGCGCAGCCCCCTGTGAAGAGGTGTGCGGCTAGGGAACCCCTAGCCTGCTGAAGCCGGACTCGTCTATCTGAGTCCGGGGTCTTTGAGTGACCCTCGCACGGAAATGATGCCACGCGGACCGGGCATCTTGAGTGTAAGAGACGCGTAATGCGGTATGGCGTTGAAACAGAAAAGCCTTTCATCCCAAGAGTGCTTGATATCCACTTTTAAATGGGACGATGTGAAAAATTAGTTTTCCGCGCCAAAAGTTGTGCGGTGAACCGAACCCGACTTCTAGTAGTAGGGAGCCTGTGCACTTGGCATAAGGGCCTGGCGTCACTCCTTTGAAGGAAGTGCGGCTGTGTCGGATTTTGGTAAGGTCTATCCCCATCTTGCGGATTGTGTTTGAATACAGCAGGTTTAAGTCGCTGCCTCCATCCATTAGGACTTTAGTAAACTGTAGTCCGTCGATTATGGGATTCAATATCAGGGCAGTCCGTCTCGCGTTTCGAACGCTTCTGGAATAGTCCAGGTGGTCGAAAGTTATTGGTTTTGATATCCAATTTCTATGGTCTGCAGGGTTGGCCCGTGCAAGGCTCTTTTTAGAAAGTGTCGCGCTATTTTTCCGTATTATCACATGAAGTGAATTTACTGCTTTGACCTCCTGTGGGAAAGTTTTTTGTTTTCCGGTGCTCTACTGGTGGGGTTTATCGTCTTCGCTTGAAGCGTCGAGCCCCTTGTGTTCGGCTTTTAGTCGGCGGTGTTTAAAACCCAACAATCCTGTGGGTGTGGTTTGCGAGCCTTCGAAGTCTTGTGGATTTGACATATCCGACCCAAAATCTTGTTTAAGTTGGATAGCTCATCGCCGTCATCCTTAAGAGGCGGTGTTTTGTTGTTTGGCCGCGAGCTTTTGAATCCGGCGTTCACTGCCGTGCTCTTTGGGCTTTTCTCTTTATTCCGGCGCTGCTCTTTTCTACGTCGTGATTTTCCGTTCCATCTCTTATCTCGGATGTACTTGGGTCGCCGGTGCTGCATCTTGCTAGCCAGCTATCCTCTCCCGCACAGAAGCGGGTCATGAGGCTTGTTAGCACGGACATTGTCCTCGGTTTCTCTTGGCCGAGGTGTCTGGCAAGCCATTCATCTCGGACATTGTGTTTAAAAGCTGCTAAGGCTTCGGCGTCCGGACAGTCGACTATTTGGTTCTTTTTGGTGAGGAACCTGTTCCAGAATTCTTGTGACTCTCCGGGCTGTTGAGTTATATGACTTAAATCATCGCATCCGGGGGCGGACATAGGTCCCTTGAAAATTTGCTCAAACGCTTCCTCGAGCCCTTCCCAACTTCCCACAGTGTTTTACGGGAGGCTTTTAAGCCAATGACGGGCTGGCCCTTTGAGCCCGAGGGTAGGTATTTTATGGCGTGGAGATCATCTCCTCGGCCATGTGTATATGTAGTATGTAATCTTCTATCCAGACTCGAGTCATTGTTCCATCGTAGGCCTCTATGTTTATGGGTTTAAATCCTGCTAGGAATTCATGGTCCAGCACCTCATCGGTGAAACATAGTGGGTGTGCGGCGCCCCTGTATTTGGGTGTGCCACTATCTTCGGGCACTTGACGTGCTGCCTTGCTTCCTGGGGCCTTCTTCTTTGGCCCGTAGATGGACCTGGATGGGCCATCTGTGTTTCCAGGTTCATTAGTTGGTTTATGTGCGGCGCCGCTTTCAGAATTTGGCCTATCATCTGGCCGTCTATCCAACCAGGCAGCCTCTTTATTTTTTGAAGGTGGAGGCTCTATGGCCTCCTCGTCGAATTCTGGTAACAGCTTGCCCTTCGGGTAGCTCTTTGATTGGTGACCATTGCCGTATTTATCCGCGGTTTTGAGCACATTGCTCCATCTCATTCTGAGTGTGTCTTCCGCTGTTTTGAGCTTCCGCTTTTCCTTCTTCAGGCTTCTTGCAGTGCTGACAAGTCTTTTCCGAAGGTTTTTGCTCTCCGGCGGCGTGTCCGACATGAGATCGTCCGGACTGTCGTTTTCGCCGGGCCTGGACTGATTATCTGACTCGTCATGTTCGGACGGTTGCTTATCTACATGTTCGTCGTCCACTTGTGAGCCCTGCTATATTACGGGCTCCTTAGGAGTGTTGTTGTTGTCGACGCGGGACTTAGGGCGACGTCTGCGCCGCCGTTTTGGTTGTTTATCGGCGGGGTTATCTTCTGCCGCGGCCCGTTGGTCCTCGTTATCGCTCTCTTTTGGGGTATCCACCATGTATATGTCATATGATGAGGTGGTCTTCCAGTGCCCTGTAGGCGCTGGTTCTGATAAATCTTGACATAAATCGTCCATGGCGTCGATGTCGTCGGAGTCGTAGTCTAGCATGTCGGCGAGATCATCGACAGTGGCTACAAAATGGGTGGTGGTGGGCTCTGAATTTCTTCGTCGTCCGTATCCCAACCATCCTGGCCATAATCCGGCCAGGGCTCTCCTGATAACGAGAGATGCTTTAGTGAATTCAGGATGTCGCCAAAAGGCGAGTATTGGAAGATGTCCGCGGCGGTGAATTCCATAACCGGTGCCCAATCCGACTCGATTGGTGGGGGCGTGGGAGGCTTGGAGTCCGGCAAGGAGTCCGGCGCCTTGGAATCACGAGTTTCGCGAGGGACAAGATTAGTGTTCGGCTCCATCGCCATGGAAGTTGAAGCCCCCAAGGCGGCGTCTATCCACCGATCCTCGATCTGGGCGATCGGCTCCGGACTAATGGCCGAAGCGGATTCGTGTGCGGCCACCAAGGTACTGTTCGGCGGCAGAGCTAGATCATGCTCATCGTCATAGTGCGCCGCGCTTGGCTGTGGCTCGAGTCCGTCGAAGATCAAGTCTCCGGGGACATTGGCCGTGAAGTTTAGGCTTCCGAATCTGACCTGACGGCCAGGGGCATAGCTTTCGATATGCTCTAGATGGCCAAGCGAATTAGCCCGCAGTGCGAAGCCGCCGAACACGAAGATCTGTCCGGGGAGAAAAGTCTCACCCAGGACAGCGTCTTTGGTTGTAGATGCCATCAAGCCTATCGGTGACGGCACAGAGGAACTCTCAATGAAAGCACCAATGTCGGTGTCAAAACCGGCGCATCTCGGGTAGGGGGTCCCAAACTGTGCATCTAGGCGGATGGTAACAGGAGATGAGGGACACGATGTTTTACCCAGGTTCGGGCCCTCTCGATGGAGGTAAAACCCTACGTCCTGCTTGATTAATATTGATGATATGGGTAGTACAAGAGTGGATCTACCACGAGATCAAGGAGGCTAAACCCTAAAGCTAGCCTATGGTATGATTGTTGTAATGTATGTTGTGTCCTACGGACTAAAGCCCTCTGGTTGATATAGACACCGGAGGAGGCTAGGGTTACACAGAGTCGGTTACAATGGTAGGAGATCTACATATCGGTATTGCCAAGCTTGCCTTCCACGCCAAGGAAAGTCCCATCCGGACACAGGACGGAGTCTTCAATCTTGTATCTTCGTAGTCTTGGAGTCCGGCGGACGATGATAGTCCGGCTGTCCGGACACCCCCTAGTCCAGGACTCCCTCATCCGCCTAGCCACTTGGAGAGCCTCGAGGGGCCTTTCTTCTTTCACTCCGGCCACCTCCGTCCGCCTCGGGCTCCGGCAACATTCTCTTTGGTGAGAACCCCTCCGCCGCCCTACTCTTGCCCGTAGCCCCGTACCACCTCCAGTAGGCTAGCCCCCACTTCAATTTGAACACCACACCTCCCTCCGGCGAGATCCACGACTGCCCGAACCGCCGTCCGCCGGAGCAAGGGCCGCCGTCGACACAGTGCTCGCCGGCGACCACCACCACCACCCACAGACGCGGAAAGGTGCACTGATCACGAATACTCCAGAGGAAGCAACGGCCGCAAACTTCACACAGTTAAACTCCGACTACTCCGAACCAGGCAAGCAATGTTTGAACTCTTGATATGATGAGTGGTTGTTGCATGTTTGCATTTTAGTATAGTCATGGCATGTTTACGAACATTTCCTTGAATGTTATATTACATGCACATAAGTGGAAAGTAAGTTTCGGAAAGCATTATGTTGTTGCATACATATTTGCATGGCCATGTGATGGCATGAGGATGGTTAAGATGTCAGTGTTGTGACATGCCAGTCTTATGCCAGATTATTTGACTTCCGTGTCATCATGAAACAAATCACATTCCCATTCATTCCTTCCGGTACTATCACATGTTTTCCGAAAGGAATGTGGCTTAGTAAGTTGCAAATCGTTTTCCTGGTACACACCAAATAGAGAGGCCGGGATGAGGGTTCCATGGCCCTGGATTAAAGCCCGTCATCCGATCAGGGGGCATGGGTGTTTCCGGTTGGGACCGAGAGGGGGGCACCCCTTAGAGCGCGCGTATAGAAATTTGATCCCATGCTATTCGGGGTTGTGACCTCCCCGTCTCAAAGTTTTTCTTGGACGTTGTCCAGGGTGATTCCTGGCATCGTGAGGTGAAATGGGTGTGTACTAGTTAAATGTGTTTCTACTGAAAAACCATAAATGGAACTAGTCCATTTGGGACTATGGAAATCCGTTGGCTGTGGTCAGTCAGAGTTACCAATCTTTCAATTATCTTGTACTTTGTTCAAGTACGATATTCATCTTTTTTTGTCAGGTATCAACCTCAGTGACAAAACTCTAGGGAAATACATGTGTGATAAATCTGGTTAAAAGATTATTCTTGTGGATGGACTGATCTTGTTATTCACTTTGTTACAAGCCCTGTCTATGATGTCGCTCAGACGTCCGACGGTGGCATACTTGTATTTACATTTAGTGTAAGCCCTGTCTGTGATGTCACTCAGACGTCCGACTGTGGCATTTCTTTTAAAGCCCTTTATGTGATGTCGCTCAGACGTTCGACTGTGGCATTTCTTTTAAAGCCCTTTATGTGATGTCGCTCAGACGTCCGACTATGGCATTTCTTTTAAAGCCCTGTATGTGATGTCGCTCAGACGTCCGACTGTGGCAATTTCTTTTAAAGCCCTTTATGTGATGTCGCTCAGACGTCCGACTGTGGCATTTCTTTTAAAGCCCTGTATGTGATGTCGCTCAGACGTCCGACGGTGGCAATTTCTTTTAAAGCCCTTTATGTGATGTCGCTCAGACGTCCGACTGTGGCATTCCTTTTAAAGCCCTTTATGTGATGTCGCTCAGACGTCCGACTGTGGCATTTTCTTTTAAAGCCCTTTATGTGGTGTCGCTTAGGCGCCGATCTATGACATGAGTTTTATTTGTTTACCTTCGGCGTCGCTCGGACACCCAATCGGTTTTCATTCATTTGTTTACTTATCAAGTCATGCATAAATATTATTATTGTTGCATGAGCATCATTTCTATTCGTGGCGCATTCATGCATTCATTGATTATATCTTTTGTCCGAACTGTCTCGCGAGTACTTTCAAAGTACTCACCTGACTTGTTGATTTGGCCAGATGATGATGAAGGCGATCTCATGGATGAAGAGTTTGATAGCGAGTCCGACGCCTAGAGGAGTCCCAGTCAGTCCCATGCGATCCTGTTTGGTCATTGTATTATCCGCTTCCGCAACCCCAGAAATAAATTCATCGAGCCTCACCTCGACGCTCAATGAGCTGCCAGTTAGGAGTCAAGTTATCCACCACTTTTTTCCTCAAGCTAGTAGCATGCCACCACATCCCTGTGTCATAACCGCCCTTATGTAAGATATTGGCGAGTTTGTAATAAGATTGTTGAGCAGCCTCAGCTCAACCCTGTAATATATTTAATGCTACTGGCCCTCTGTTCATCAAGTTTTTGTCTACCAGTGTGGATGACTTTTCCTATACTAGGTTTTAAAGATCGATTTTCTCAATAATTATTTTATTGAAAAACCGGTCGTGACAGGTTCATACCAAGGATGTTGAACCCAGAAGTTTGGAACGCAACCCCAGAAATATTAAAGGATGTCATGAGAGACTTCGCGTCAACAGAGATGATTTGGCAAAAGAACTTGAGAAAGACAAGCATGATCGGATGAAGCCATTGGAGGCATGAACAAGACTTGAGGAGTTTGATGACTTTGAAGATTTATTGACCATTAGAAGACCAACCCCCTGTTATATACTTACGTTAGATGCGACGTTTGTGAGCTGTGATTTGTTTGTTGTTTTTCCGACAGCCACAATAAAATCTGTCTTTCCAAAACTATTGTTTGCATTGTGTGTATCCCTCTTGACCTCTCCTAACCCACCCCAAACCCCTGGACCCAATAGAGGATGAATGGAGATGAACTCACATTTCCGGGACCGATAAGTCAATTGGAGACAGACCGATGGATTCAGAACATGGAGGATCATATGAAGAATAACCCTGTAGTCGGAAAGGATATGACCCAGCATGCTCTTCGGTGCCTTGTGAGAGTTGCTGCTACTTGGTGGTGGATGTACCGAACCATCAATGGATGGCAAAGAGTAACCACTTGAGAAGAATTTAAGTTGACTCTGCAAAGGTCTCATCTTGTGTCCCAGAAGTTGAGGCCTTATGGAAAGGATATGAAGAAACCTTATGCATACAAGCTTTGTGGAGAAATAGGACACAACCATAAATAAAACAAGGACGTATACCCTCGTAAGCGGGGGATTACCAAAGGAAGTTAGCCAAGGATCTTAGGGAACTTCGGTTGGAGATTGTTCCCGAAGGTTTTGTTGCAGCAATGGAAGTTTAGTCTACATTGTTGGGAAAGATTCGTGAAGCTCAGAAGTATGACAAAGAGATTGCTGAGATAAAAGAGAGGATGAGCAAAGGAAAGGCCAAAGGTTTTCGTAAGGATGAGCACGACATCATATGGTTCGAGGACTGTGTATATGTTCCCAATAATGCAAACATCAGGAAGTAAATACTTCAAGAGGCTCATGACTCACCATACCTGGAAACACCAAGATGTATTTGGATTTGAAGGAGTGTTTCTGGTGGACTGGTATGAAGAAGGATATTGCGGAGTATGTAGTCGTAGGTGATGTATGCCAGAGAGAGTGAAAGCAGGGCATCAGAAGCCAGCAGTATTACTACAACCTATGCCGATACCCGAATGGAAGTGGGATAAGATTGGCATGGTTTTCATTACCGAATTTCCTAGAACCCGAATTGTATATGATTCTATCTGGGTAGTAGTTGATTCCCTTGACCAAAGTGGCTCACTTTATCCTAGTGAAAACCACCTATACAAGTGCGAAGTTGGCCAAGATATATTTGACCAGGATCGTATGTATGCACGGAATTCCGAGGACCATCGTATCAGATAGAGGAACACGGTTTACCTCAAAGTTTTGGAATCAGCTGCGCCACACTTTGGGTACTAGGCTAGAGTTCAGTACAGCCTTTCATCCGCAGACAGATCGATAGACCGAGAGAGTCAATCAGATTCTGGAGGACATGTTGAGAGCGTGTGCGCTAAATTTTGGATCTAGTAGGGATGATAATCTACCTTTCGCGCAGTTCTCATACAACAACAGTTACCAAGCCAGTTTGAAGATGGCCCCTTTTAAAGCTTTGTATGGGAGAAGGACGCAGACACCATTGATGTGGGATGAAGTTGGAGACCGTTAGTTGTTTGGACCAAATGTGATCAAGGATTCAGAAGAGAATGTTAAGTTGCTTCGAGATAGACTAAATGTAGGTCAGTCCAGGCAGAAGAGGTTATGAAGGCAAGGAGGTAGTCTATGAAATTGGAGAAGAAATTGGAGACAGAGCATGTCTTCGTGTGTCCCCTCTGCGTGGAGTTCAAAGATTTGGAGTTAAGGGAAAGTTAGCCCCGAGATTTGTAGGACCATACCGAGTTTGGAGCGTATGGGAGAAGTGGCCAACAAGTTGGAGTCACCCGAAGGACTGTGAGGAGTTCATGATGTGTTTCACGTTTCCAGTTGAAGAAGTGCCATGCAGAGATGGCCAATATTCCCCTGTAAGGACGCTTGACCCTAGAAAGGATAATGATGTTCCACGAAGTGGAGTATGGACTTCATAAGTATAAGTTTTTATCTAGGTATGTGGGACATCCCACGAGGATGAAGAGATGAATTACTATTGGATATAAAGGAGGTATGATGTTGGAAATATGGATCAATGGAAATTCATGATGAGTCTGAGTGATCACGTCTTAGTTTGGTACAAATTGACGGAAGAAAGACATTACAATTGGATGGATTTTGAGTATGCTAGGAAGATGGAAGTTGAATGTTGGAATAACGATCAGTTGCCCAGAGGATGAGTTCAAGGTTTACAAGTAATGAGATGGGCCATAACCCACAGGCCCCAGGACCTGCCAAGAAGCAAGGACACTCTTACTGAAGGAAAAACCCTGGAAGAGATTACGACCTTACCCACAGACGAATTTATAGGAGTAACGCAAAACCTGAGAGTTGTGAAGGACTGATAGATGTTTGTTTGGCTTGTAGATTCAATGGATTTATCCGAACTTGGTTCGTCGAAAAGAGAAATTCTGCAATGCCTGCGAGGGTGACCAAGTGTTAGAATGCGAGATTTGCTAAACCGTATACAAGGTAATGATTTGGGTGCGGGATGGATTGATCACCATACCGACTTACTCTTATTATTCGCCTTGCTATGTGGGATGGTAAATCTGAGTGACTTACCAATAGTAGAGAGACGACGATCAAAACCTTGTTTGAACATTAGAATGGTATAAGTATTCTTCCCTTGTACAAGGCAGTTGTTGCCAATCGTAGGTCATACAGTGAGGTTCAGCCCAGACCCATTTCCTACAGGAGAAACCATAAATGGTTGACCACCATGGGATATCGACAACTGTTTAGTATTGGCGCCAGACCCCTCAGCTAAGAAGACCCAGTCATGGAATAACCTTACCAGGAAGAAATGGATATAGGAATTAAGAAAAAGGTTATGCCACTACCGGAAGAGCCCAGAGAAGGAAACTTTTCAGAGGATCTGAGAATATCGACATTGCCAACAATAAGGATGGAGTATATGAGTTTTGATGGAACCGTAACAATTCTTCTAAGGGTGGTAGCACCCGAGACCCCGGAGACGAACGTTGGATTTTGAAGACCCCCAAACCCTAACCTATTTCTTTATAGCCTCTCCGAATCTCGAGCACGAGATTCATTTTAAGGGTGGTAGGTTTGTAACATCCCAAAATTCTAAAATTTGGAATGTTATAATAAATAGATAGATTTGACTGATTGTTTGATTGATTGAGTGAAATTCGAAACCTTTTGAAAGTTAAATGAGAGGGAATAAAAGGACTTTCCCAAACTTTCATTTTCTTTTCTGATCTTCATGAATTCAAATTCTTTTCAAATACAAAACCCTTGAGCGAAGATGATATGACTTCTTCCATTTAATTAAATGAAAGGGTATTTGAAAATAGTTGAATTTCATTTGGAAATATTTCAATTCATAAACTTCATGCAACTCAATGATTGTCATGAGAGAAGATAAAATGACTTCTTCAAATTGTATGAAATGTGAGTTGGGAGTTTTAAAAGAATTAAATTCAAAGTTCTTTTGAATTTATTTTCAATTTGGAGTTATTGGAGTTTTATTCAAATTATTTTTCTCCAAAAATAAAATATACAGAAATTAGGGTAACATGATTCCCTACAATAGAAAATTGGAGGGAAATAAATTTGAATTCATTTTGGTATTTTCAAAATGATTTTCATTGGATTTTATTAGAGCAGCAGCAGTGTTTGATTTATCTGAATTTTTGTGGATTTTATTTGACTCTAGAAAAATGTTCATGATGTAGAAAATCTTTTTCTGAAAATTTTGATATATTATATGCCTATATAATATATTCGTTCTATTTTTTTATTTGTCTGAGAAAACGTTTTATTAAAAAAAACTCCCTCCTCCGACTGGGCCGGCCCAGCTCCCAGGCCAGGCCATGGCCCAGCCCGTGCGCGCCGTCACCACCGACCCAGGCGAGTCCGCTTGAAGCACGCCGGCCGCCGCCGCCGTACCGCCTCCGGCCTCCTCCTGCCCCCTCCTCCAAGCCGCGCCCTCCCCTGGCCTTTATAAGGCGAGGCCGCCGCCCCGCCCCCTCTTTTTCCCCTCGACGCCGCCCGTCCCTCTCTTCTCGCCGCTTTCTTTGTCGTGTGCATCCCGCCTTGCTGCTTGCCGCTGCCGCGCCGGCCGCGCTGCCGCCTCGCGCCGCCCTAGCAGCCGTCTCCGCCCGTCGCCGCCGGCCGCCGCCGCCGCCGGAGTTGCGCCGCCATCGTCGGGATCGCGGAACCGCTGCCGCCCGATCTGTCGTCGCCGGGACGAACTTCCGAGAACCGCGAAATACCGCCGTTAACCGCCACGACACGCCGGTTCATCATGGTTATTTATTATTAACCGAACATTTTTTTGATAGATCTATTGGTTGAACGTTCATCAGATTAGGTTCATTACTGAACAGATTCGTTCGTTAGCTTCCCGCAACGAACGTTCGTTCTGTAGAGTTTTATTTTTTTCTTTATTTTCGGCCAGGGACCCATCTATGAATGTTTTACTTACAGTTTAGCCCCTAGTTTTCAAACGACCACAACTTTCTACTTGTTTATCCAAATTAGATGAAACCAACGCCCACTTCTTTGTTACGATCTCCTCTATCCAGTAATCCAACTCAAACATGTTTTTGAAAGTTTAAAATTTGGATTAGATCAGATTTGAATTTGAACTTTGTTTGATCATAACTTGAGTTTCGTAACTCCGATTTAGTTGATTCTTTTTGCAAATCAAAGCACTTGACCTAAACTTTCTGATAAGGCCAAATTCACATAATTTTGGCACTGTTAGAAATTGTTTTATCTTACAAGAGTTATTTGCTTGGTTTTGATGTTTTCCGAACTGTCTTCCTCATTCCTCCCGATCTTTTGAGTGATTGCTGATGTGTGGTTACTATTGCTTGCCTACGATAGATTGAACGGAGTGTGACGAGTAGAACTATCAAGAGTTATGAGTGCGAATCATCTTCATCAACATTGCAGGCAAGTTCACACTTTGATCATATCCCTTTATTACCCAGTTTTTATGCATCAGTTCAATCCTCAAACATTGCATGATTAGGATGTCATTAACTTGTGGGTTGGGAAGTTGATGAGGTAGAACCTATTTCCCTGTTACTATCAAACCCTTGGGAGTTACTTCCACGCGTTGCTTATATTGCCATGCTATGATCGTAGACGTGGTTTGGGTTTGAGTGTATCCATGACAGATGTGAGATTGTTGATTAATGGTTTATTTAAGGTGGCAACTTAAAATTCACATCTGGGTGGATTGAGGCACCTGGGGAACCCAGTGTTGTCTATATTTTTTTGGAAATCCCGGGGTACCCGTGTGATCTTCCTATGGACCGCCACCGAGGCTTAAAGGGAACTGAGATGATTCATGCTAGAAACTTCCGTGTGCAGCCACAAGCTATTATGGGCTCTAGCATAGTTGAGTAAGTTATGTGAAGCTCTCGAAGAGGTAGATCAGCAGGTAGTGGGTTTTGTAGGTTTGGTATGGTCTACCCGGAGTAGGGAGTTAATGTTTCAGAAAGACTATGTCTCGGTCATCCATTTCTCAAACACCATGCAGTGCAAGAAATCCAACGGAAGCGATCGAGTCTTGTGGGGAAAAGTGTGCAAACCTCTGCAGAGTGTACAATCTAATCATGGTTAGCCATGTCCCCGGTTATGGACAATTCTTGAGTATCTAATACTTGGGTTATCACATGTATCTCACCACTCTTAATTAATACTGTTGGGTTGTTAATTACTTTAATTGGGATTGAGTTGGGGTTATACCTTCTCAATGTTTCAACCACCATGATAGTTAAAATTAAAATTTATTCCTTTGTTGTAGGGAAAATTGGCTTTTCGCAAAAACTATAACCATCGAGCTTTCCACCAGCCATATATGCCTGTGGTGATAGTTATTATTCATCATTATCCTATGGTGTGAATTTGCCAGTACATTCAATGTACTGACCCTTTGTGGCTGCAACATCTCATGTTGCAGGATATCTTACGACGAGTAAGTGATATGTTAGGGTTACGATTTTTACACTCAACTTTGCCGTTGGTGTTGATGGGAATCCACAACCTTGTTACTTCCGCTATTTGGATTCAGGTAATAGTATTTACGTTATTTATACATGTGATTTACCTCTGTTATAAATCCTCGAGTACTTTGTGTGTCAGCATACCGATCTAGGGATGACACTTAAGCACAGAGACTTGACCGTCTGAGGTCGGGTCGCTACAGACATGCTAAAGAGTTGATGTTGGACAAGGAAGACGGCGTGATGGGTTATGTTTTCTCACATCTCAGTTAAAGTATATTGTCATGGATCATTCAAACATGTTGAGCTTGCCTTTCCCCCTCATGCTAGCAAAAATTCCTTGCACCAAGTAGAGATACTACTTGTGCTTCCAAATATCCTTAAGCCCAGTTTTTGCCATGAGTGTCCACCATACCTACCAATATGAGGTATTTACCTGCCGTTTCAAGTAAATTTGCATGTGCCAAACTCTAAAACTTCAACTAATAATCTCTTTTGTATGCCCGAATTGCTCATGTAGCGACTAGGGGTTGTCAGTATTTTCCATGCTAGGTGGGTTATTCTCAAGATGAGTGGACTCCGCTCATCATTCACGAGAAAAATGGCTGGTAACCGGGATGCCCAGTCCCATGATCAAAAGATCAAAATCAATTCAAAAATAATTAAAACAAAACTCCCCCAGTACTGTTGTTGGTATGGACGGTACCCTGTTGTTTTGGATGGCCGTGGAGTGTGATTGTTGGCGGAGGGGGAGTAAAAACTTTACCATTCTGTTTGGGAACCGCCTATAATGTATGTAGTATGGAAGATATTGGGAACTCTTGGTTGTTATGTTGACAATGAGATCACACCTCTCAAAATTATTTATCTCTATTTCAAAAATCGAGCTCTGGCACCTCTGCAAATCCCTGCTTCCCTCTGCGAAGGGCCTATCTTTTACTTTTATGCAAGAGTCAAGGTGATGTTCACCTTTCCCTTTTTCATTTTATCCTTTGGCAAGCACCTCGTGTTGGAAAGATCCTGATATATATATCCAGTTGGATGTAAGTTAGCATGAACTATTATTGTTACATCACCCAAAGGTGAATACGTCGGGAGGCGAAATTATAAGCCCCTATCTTTCTCAGGGTCCGATTAAAACTCCATAACCATAAGTATTGCGTGAGTGTTAGCAATTGTAGAAGACTATATGATAGTTGAGTATGTGAAGTTTGCTAAATCAAAGCTCTGACATAGACCCTTCCTGAAAATATGATGAATTGTAATTGTTTGATGACTGAGAATGAAGTTTGCTAGGTTTTAAGAAAGTTTATGGTTTATGCTTTAACATGTGAATAGCTTGTTAGTTGACCTTGAGAAGTTGTATGAGATGAACTACTATTATGACATATAATCATGCTAGAAAAGATGACTGAAATTATCATTGATCAAACATGTGCACCTGCTAGAATTCACACTTCATAAAGTCTTTCTTTTATCATTTACCTACTCGAGGACGAGCAGGAATTAAGATTGGGGATGCTGATACGTCTCCAACGTATCTATAATTTATGAAGCACTCATGCTATTTTATTATATGTTTTGAATGTTTATGGGCTTCATCATACACTTTTATATTATTTTTGGGACTAACTTATTAACCGGAGGCCCAACCCATATTGCTATTTTCTTGACTATTTCAGTGTTTCGAAGAAAAGAAATATCAAACGGAGTCCAAACAGAATGAAACCTTTGGGAAAGTTATTTTTGGAAAAGAAGCAATCCAGGGAACTTGGAGTGTAACTCAGGGAGAGGAGGCCACGAGATAGGGGGGCGTGCCCACCCCCTGGGCGCGCTCTCCACTCTCGTGGGCCCCTCGAGGCTCCCCCGACCGACTTCTTTCGCCTACATATTCCCATACCCTAAAAACATCGAAGGAACAATAGATCGGGAGTTCTGCCACCACAAACCTCTGTAGCCACCAAAATCCTCTCGGGATCCCGTTCCGGCACACCGCCGGAGGGGGGATCCCTCACCGGTGGTCATCTTCATCATCCCGGCGCTCTCCATGACGAGGAGGGAGTAGTTCACCCTCGGGGCTGAGGGTATGTACCAGTATCTATGTGTTTGATCTCTCTCTCTCTCTCTCTCTCGTGTTCTCTCTATGGCACAATCTTGATGTATGGCGACTTTGCTATTATAGTTGGATCTTATGATGTTTCTCCCCCTCTACTCTCTTGTGATGAATTGATTTTTCCTCTTGAAGTTATCTTATCGGATTGAGTCTTTAAGGATTTGAGAACACTTGATGTATGTCTTGTTGTGCTTATATATGGTGACAATGGGATATCACGTGATCCACTTGATGTATGTTTTGGTGATTAACTTGCGGGTTCCGCCCATGAACCTATGCATAGGGGTTGGCACACGTTTTCGTCTTGACTCTCCGGTAGAAACTTTGGGGCACTCTTTGAAGTACTTTGTATTGGTTGAATAGATGAATCTGAGATTGTGTGATGCATATCATATAATCATGCCCACGGATACTTGAGGTGACAATGGAGTATCTAGGTGACATTAGGGTTTTGGTTGATTTGTGTCTTAAGGTGTTATTCTAGTATGAACTCTATGACAGATTGAACGGAAAGAATAGTTTCATGTTATTTTACTACGGACTCTTGAATAGATAGAACAGAAAGGATAAATTTGAGGTCGTTTCGTACCTTACCATAATCTCTTCGTTTGTTCTCCGCTATTAGTGGCTTTGGAGTGACTCTTTCTTGCATGTTGAGGGATAGTTATATGATCCAATTATGTAATTATTGTTGAGAGAACTTTCACTAGTGAAAGTATGAACCTTAGGCCTTGTTTCCTAGCATTGCAATATCGTTTACACTCACTTTTATCATTAGTTACCTTGCTTTTTTTATATTTTCAGATTACCGAAACCTATATCTATCATCCATATTGCACTTGTATCACCATCTCTTCGTCGAACTAGTGCACCTATACAATTTACCATTGTATTGGGTGTGTTGGGGACACAAGAGAATCTTTGTTATTTGGTTGCTGGTTTTTTTGAGAGAGACCATCTTCATCCTACGCCTCCCATGGATTGATAAACCTTAGGTCATCCACTTGAGGGAAATTTGCTACTGTCCTACAAACCTCTGCACTTGGAGGCCCAACAACGTCTACAAGAAGAAGGTTGTGTAGTAGACATCAATGTTATGCAAGTTCTTTCCATAAGCACGTATGACTATTTATGGAATACATGCCTACATTATATTTATGAACTGGAGCTAGTGCCATATCGCCCTAGGTTATGACTGTCTCATGATGAATATCATCCAACGAATCACTGATCCAATGCCTACGAATTTACCTTATATTGTTCTTGCTAAGTTACTACTTCTGCTACTGCTATTGTTACTGCTACAAAATCATTGTTATTACTATTACCGTTACTGTTTCTACTACCACTATTATCAAACCTATCATACTACTTTGCTACTGATCACTTTGCTGCAGATATTAATCTCCAGGTGTGATTGAGTTGACAACTCAGCTCCTAATACTTGCAAATATTCTTTGGCTCCCCTTGTGTCGAATATATAAATTTGGGTTGAAAACTCTACCCTCAAAAACTATTGCGATCTCATATACTCGTGGGTTATCAAGACCTTTTTCTGGCGCCGTTGCCGGGGAGCATAGCTATATTTGTTGAGTCACATGGGATTATTATCACTAGCACATATGCCCGTGCGTTGCAACGGGAGAGATTTTTTCAAAAGAAGCATCAGGAGAGATAATTGATGTGTCCATCAAAACTGTCTCCACAACCGTGGGGTAATAGAGCGGAGAGCTGCAATGTTCTTGTGGGTCATGTTTGGCATGCGAGATCTTTGTAGTAATGGGGTTGGTCGGAGTGGCGTCCACTATCCAACTCGTGGTTTTTTTCCTTCAGATCCGCCTCCGTGTAGAGGTTGTGGTGACCTCCTGATTTTTTCAGAAAAATAATTAATTTCTGGAAAAAGGCAAACAAAATTTGAAATAGGAAGATTTTTTTTGAAATTCGTAATTTTTTTGATATGAAAACAGGAACCATCTTTAAGGCGGAGAAACGAACTTTTTTTGAATCTGTGAACAATTTTTGAAAATGGAAACTTGTTTTGAACATTCAAAACAATTTTCAAAAATGTGTTTTTAGTCATGAATATTATTTTTAATTTGTGAACATTCCAATAAAAAAGAATATTTTTATATTTCTGTTTATTGAAATGCAATTTATTTCAAATTCTAGAACAATTTTGGAATTCTCTTGTCAAGAAATGTGGACATTTTTTGAATTTTGAACAAATTTGGAACGATAATAAAAATTTAAAGTTCCAAATATTTTCGAAAATGTGAAGAAAAAATCTAAAGATTTAACAAAAAATTTACAAAAAAATAAATTATGAAAAAAAATACAAATAATAAATTTATGAGAAAAAGGAAAAACAACTTGGAAGGGAAAAATAAAAAAAAGTAGAAAAAGAACACAGAAAAATAGTCGTTGGGCGACCGATGCGAAGCTCCAACTATATGCCGCCCAGTGCGAGCAATAAGATTTTCCTAGCTACGTGGGTAGTATACAAAATGGGTGGCCTATCTGGGCCTTAGCGCGTGTGGGCCCATGTACGAAATTGTGGACAAAGCTCTTTTTTTTCTAGCAGATGGACCACAAAAATTCAGTACCACCTCGGATATTAAAAAAATTAATATTTTTGGTGGTGAACGGATGAAAAAATTGGAGAAATGCACCTTGCTTTATTAGTATATATATATATATATATATATATATATATAGGTATAAATATTATCACTATGAAGAATCTGAAGGATGCTAAGACTAAGATTTCCCCTCTAAGACAAGGGGAGGTAAGGAACTGCCATCCAGCTCCGCTTTAGATTCACCTTATGTTATAAGTAAACTTGTAACACCACCACATGCTATTAATTTTGATATGTCGCAAGTTATTGATGATGCTACTTCTACTATGAATGCTACTCATGATGATGCTAGTACCTTGCTTGATGATGATGTGCCACTAGGTGAATTTCTTGATGAACAAATTTCTAGAGTAAGACAACATGATATTGTTGAAACTGATGATGAGCTTGAAACTGAAAATCTTGAAACACCTACTATAAATAGCCCTCCTAGATATGAATTGCCAAAGGTACCGGAAGGTTATGCTATGAGTGAGGAGGCAACTAGAGATATTCTTACTTGTGAGGATAGAGATGATCTAGAAAAATTATTATGCAAGTATAAAGAAAGATCTCTGAATGCTAGAATGAAATGTGATCCTAAGTTTGCTACTTCACCTATGTTTATTGATGATAAGGATTATGAATTCTTCGTCGACCTAGAGTTAATTACTCTGGTTGAATCTGATCCTTTCCATGGTTATGAAACTAAAACTGTTGTGGCACATCTTACTAAGTTGAATGACATAGCCACCCTTTTTGTTCATGATGAGAAGATTCACTATTACTATATTCTCAAGTTATTTCCGTTCTCATTAAAGGGTGATGCTAAAGCTTGGTACAATACTCTTGCTCCTAGTTGTGTGCATAGTCCCTAGGGTATGATTTATTACTTCTCTGAAAAAATATTTCCCTGCTCATAAGAAACAAGTTGCCTTGCAGGAAATATTTAACTTTTTGCAAATTGAAGAAGACAGTCTCCCACAAGCTTGGGGAGGCTTCTCCAATTGCTTAATGCTTTGCCTGATCATCCTCTTAAGAAAAATTAAATACTTGATATCTTTTATAATGGACTAACCGATTCTTCCAGGGATTTTCTAGATAGTTGTGCTTTCAGGGAACAAACTATTGTGCAAGCTGAAGAATTATTGCATAAGATATTGAAAAATTATGATGATTGGACTCCTCCTAAAACACCGCTTAAACCCACTCCAAAGAAGAGGGTATCTTATATCTCAGTCCTGAAGATATGCAAGAGGCAAAGAAATCTATGAAGGAAAAATGTATTAAAGCCGAGGATGTCAAAAATTTACCACCTATTGAAGAAATACATGGGCTTGAAGCACCGCCACCTAAGGTGGTAGAGGTAAAATCTTAAATGAAACTCAATGATAGTGATGATCCCCATATTAAACATCCTAGTCAATGCCTTTATGAGTTTGATAATTACAATAGAGAGCAAGATCACTTCAATGCAAATGTTATGAAACAATTGAAATACAACTCTGATATGATTGTGCGCTTAAGTGACTTGTTATTTAGATCTCAAATGATGTTAGATGTGTAGGAAAGCTTGCCTCTATGGTTCAAACTTAGTTAGAACAAGTTGCTAAATCTCAAAGATAGTTGCTTGATGAAATGAACAATAATATAAGTGACTTTGCTGTTAGAGTAGCAACTAGAGGAGGTAAAATGACTCAAGAACCACTTTATCCCGAGGGACACCCAAAGAGAACTGAACAAGACTCTCAAAGAATTAACATTGATGCACCTAGTCCTTCTAAAAAGAAAAAGAAGAAGAAAAATGATAGGACTTGCATACCTCTAGTGAACCTGAAATAGAGAAACCTCCTGATAATGATAATGAAGTTTCTATCTCTGATGCTGAAACTCAATTTGGTAATGAACACTCACTTTCTAATAATGAAAAAGATAATGATGAGGTTGATGAAGACACTCAAACAAATAACAAAGAACCAGACAATGATGTTGAGATAGAACCAGCTGTTGATCTTGATAACCCGCAACCCAAGAAGAAAATATATGATAAAAGAGACTTTGTTGCTAGAAAACATGATAAGGAAAGAGAACCATGGGTTCAAAAACCTATGCCCTTTCACCTAAGTCAACTTAAAGAAAGATGATGAAGAATTTGAACGCTTTGCTGAAATGTTGAGGCTAGTCTTTTTGCGTACTCACTTGACTGATATCTTAAAAGCGCCTCCTTATGCAAAGTGCATGAAAGACATCAACACCAATAAGAAAAAATACCGGAAGCTAAAATATCCACTATTCTTGCTAATTATACTTTTAAAGATGGAGTACCTAAAAAACTTGGAGATCCAGTATTACCAACTATACCTTGCTCCATCAAAGGAAACTATGTGAAAACTGCTTTATGTGATTTAGGAGCTGGTGTTAGTGTTATGCCTTTCTCTTTATATAAAAGACTTGATTTGAATAAACTCACACCTACTAAAATATCTTTGCAAATGGCTGATAGATCAACTGCCATATCTATCGGTATTCATGAGGATGTGCCCGTCGTTGTTGCTAATGTTACTATTTTGACAGACTTTGTTATATTTGAGATGGACGAGGACGACAACATGTTGATTATCCTCGGTAGACCCTTCTTGAATACTGTAGGAGCTGTTATTAATTGCAACAAAAGCAATGTCACTTTTCATACAAATGGTAATGAGCATAGGGTGCACTTTCTGAAGAAACAATTCCAAGTGAATGGTATTAATGTTATTGAAAAATCTCCAACAATCACTATTGGAAGTTTTCAACTACCTCTACCTACTATCAAAAATAAATATGAAATGCTTATCGTTGGGGACATTCATATCCCCATTAAGGTAACTTAGTGGTTTATGAAAGTTCTTCAGTTTCATGCTAATCGAAAGTGGTTGTTAATAAGACTTGATCAACCTTATTAATGGATCATTTTTGAGAGGCATGAAGTTGATGAATTTAGTGAGCACTACCTTCTGTCCCTACCTTTTGTTTTATGTTTTTCTTAGTTCAACAAAATAAAATGCCATGCTTTGTCTATTTTCTGATTTTTCCGTGCAATAAAAAATGACCCAAAAATAAAAGTTCTCAAAATGCTCTGAAATTTTAATACAATTTTTTTCCTGAATATTAAGAATTTTGGTGCAAATAATATCAGAGGGAGGTGCACCAAGTGGGCACAACCCACCTGGGCGCGCCAGGACCCCCAGGCGTGCCCTGGTGGGTTGCAGTCCCCACGTGGGCCCCCTTAGTTACTTCTCATTCCCACATCACCACATTCATCCATAAAAAATCACCATTGCTCTCTCTCTCTCTCATGTTCTTGCTCCCGAAACTGTGGATTTTGATCTCTTTGCTCGAAGCTCCGTTTCCGAAACTGTTTCGGGAGATTGTTGCTTGGTATGTGACTCCTCCGTGTGTCCAATTAGTTTTTGTTTTAGTGGTTTATATTTTGAATAATCAGATACTCTTGGTGCTATTGTAGATGAGCTTGCATGTTGAATTCTTAGAGTTCTAAGTAGTTTGAATGCTTGCTATGGCCTCTATACATCCCTATGAATAGTTGCTTCCAATCTTGTGAAGTTTTGTTAAAAAAAATTGTAACCAATCTTTTTCTTCAGGAAATTGTACGTGAATATGATGACCTGTTTGGAAGGAGTTCTTCGAGGAGAAGATTCTCGGAGGCATCTTCTAGTAGCAGCTCCGCTCGACGGTCTGATGTTGAACCAAGTACAAGTTCCATTCGAAGTGACACCACCAAAACATGCTTATGGCCATGCAAAAATTATATGGTGAGCATGGGCATTAAGGCGGAATTTGAGCAATATGTTCACAATGCCGATCTCGGTCCCTACATTTCACATAAGTGCGACCAACACCTCATCCTCACTGAATCATTTGTCAAAGGATTTAAATTCCTTCCCCGTGAGTCTAGAGTGTCATTTAAACTGTACGAAAATCCATTTACCATATCTTTAGAAAGGTTTGCTCACCTATGCAAAATCCCATTCTAGGGTTTGCTCAATGAACCACCGAGGTCAGAGTTTGAAATATTCTTGACTAGTCTTTGCTATGGTGAAACTAGGGGAGTAACGCAAGGTAGAATAAAGAGCATTCATTTTCCTACAATTCAGTACTTCGCATATTCAATGGAAAATGTATTGTAGGCAAACAAGATTGTAGTACACTTTGTGCTCCTGATTTGAGCCTCATACACACCACTGTGAACGGTGACAAAAGTTATAATTTGTGAGCGACCGTTGCATGTAGGTTACAACACAATGCTGGTAGTAGATATTTTTATGGTTGAATTTATGCCACATGCTTAGCAAGAGGGCTGGGTGTTCCACCTTTGCCCTATGATCCTATTTTACCCACGCAGTACCTAGATTTTGATGCTATGAAACGTCATATGATCCTGAGAGGTGATCCCCATAATTTTACTTACAATTTGACATTTAACAAGGGCTCCATGGTAGACACATATTTTCCTGCACCTGCTATCTTTAATGTTCATAACAGGGGAAGATATTATGTTCTTGAGAGCAAGGCCCGAGCTCATAATGCAACGGTTGTGGCTGCATGGCGAGCTGAGGCATCCGCACCGAGAGTCTCCGTGAGCTACCATTCCGACCATTACGCAGGCTACTAATTTATTACCAAGTTAGGCCAAAAGCCTAAGCTTGGGAGAGTACGTATTTCCACCGACATTACATTCATGTTCACATATTTCATTCCAGCTGTCGGTGTTCACACTTTTTCATTGTATTATCCATGTTAAATTTATTTTCTCGCTTTCTTCTTGTGTGTTTGAAAAACTTTGAAAAAAAAAATCCAAAAACATGTTTCTTGCTTGTTTTTGATTTTTCTTCCTTGTTTAAATTGTTGTAGCACTAAAAAGAAAACCCAAAAAGATTTCCTTGTCCTTCTTTTACTTGTTGAGAGCTTTCCCGTGTAAATAGTTTTTCTCGTTTTTGCTTTTCCTTTTTTTACTTGCTTGTTTACGAAAAACCACAAGCTCCAAAAATATTTCACTATGTTTCTCTAAATTTATTTGGTTTTTATTAAGTCATACCGAGGAGAAGACGACAATGAAAATGTTGAGTGGCTCTCATCTGAATTATTGTTGATCTAACGAAGAGCCCATATTACCTTGTCTTTTCCTTTTGAATAAAATGTTTGCAGATTCCAGCTTAGTCCACGACACTCTTGCACTATTATTATTTTCAAATTGTTCGGTCATGCAAGTGAAAAGCAATAATGATGATATTCGATGAACTGACTGTGGCAGAGAGAAACGGGTATGAACTCGACTTGTTCTGTCTTTGTAAATATGTTTAACCTAGTATCCAAGATCCAGCCTATTATGATCAAACATGTTTGCAATGACAATTAGAGATTATAGTTTCTCGTGCCATGCATAAGTAGCTAGGAGTGGATAATGATTCATCATGGATGTCAACATTGCGTTAAAACGATTGTGATGTAGTATGATGATATGGTATCCTCCTCTGAATGTTCGAGTGGCTTGATTTGGCACATGTTCATGCATGTAGTCGAATCAAAACCAACATAGCCTCTATGATATTTATGTTCATGGTGTTCATATCCTACTCATGCTAGCATCCAATGTTACTTATGCATAATGCATGTTCATGACCATTCTTGCTCTCTAGCTAACCGCTTCTCCACCTATTTGCTAGCCTTCTGTAGGATCGGAAGTATGTCTAGAGGGGGGGTGATTAGACTACTTGACAACTTAAAAGTTTAGCCTTTTGATTAGAGTAGGTTTTTAGCAAGTTCACAATGGTGACCAAGTCAAGTATCACCCTACACATGCAATTCTAGAGTTATGGCAGCGGAAAGTAAATTGCACATATAGTAATTGAGAGGTGGAGAAGAGCAAAGCGCAATTTGGAACACGGAGATTTTTCTCGTGGTTCCGATAGGTGGTGCTATCGTCAATCACGTTGATGGAGACTTCAACCCACGGAGGGTAGCGGCTGCGAGAGTCCACGGAGGCTCCACCCACGAAGGGTCCACGAAGAAGCAACCTTGTCTATGCCATCATGGCCTCGTCCACGGAGGACTAGCCTTACTCGGGGTAGATCTTCACGAAGTAGGTGATCTCCTTGCCCTTACAAACTTCTTGGTTCAACTCCACATCTTGACGGAGGCTCCCAAGCGACACCTAACCAATCTAGGAGGCACCACCCTCCAAAAGGTAATAGATGGTGTTGGTGATGATGAACTCCTTGCTCTTGTGCTTCAAATGATAATCTCCCCAACACTCAACTCTCCTCACTGATTTGGCTATGGTGGAAGAAAGGATTGAGTGGAAAGCAACTTGGGAAGGCTAGAAATCAAGTTTCATATGGTGGGAGTGGAGCAACTTGATCTCAACACAAGGGTAGGTAGTTTTCTTCTCGAAATGTAAGGTAGGAGTGGTAGTTCTTTCGATGGCTCTCTCCACGAATGAAGAGGAGGTGGAGGGTATTTATAGCCTCCACACAAATTCCAACCGTTACACACATTTGACCAATCTCGGTCGGACGAAGTTGACAACTCGGTGAGACCGAAAGTTCAAATCTTGTGAGCGTTGGGATTTTCGGTGGGACCGAAAATACAATCTCGGTTAGTCCGATTCTTCCAAAGTCTAGGGTTTGCCAATCTCGGTGGGACCGACTTTCTCATCTCGGTGACACAGATTTGAGTACAGAAGTCCAATTTCGGTATGACCGAGTTTGGAATCGGAAAATCCGAAATTCTTAGGGTTTGGGTATATGGCTGAGGTGGTTCATCTCGGTGTGACTGAGTTTGGAATCGGTGGGACCGAGATTACTTATGGGTTTATGTTGGAGTGAAAGATTGCGATAGTTTGAGAGATAAATCACTAAGCACTTTGAGCAACGGATCATCATCATAACCTCATCCCCTTTTAATAGTATTGGCTTTCCTATGGACTCAATGTGATCTTGGATCACTAAACCAAAAATGGAGTCTTGAGCTTTTGCCAATGTTTTCCTTAGCATTTTGAGGGTCCACATCATCGGTCATTGCCATACCCATATCCTTGAACTTTCGAAATATTCTCAAGAAATGATTAGTTCAATGATATATATGTTGTTATTAATTACCAAAACCACCCGGGATTAGTTGCACTTTCAATCTCCCCTTTTTGGTAATTGATGACAACATATAGATCAAAACCGACAAATGATATAATCAATGAATAACATCGTCGCTTTGAGAAGTATGTGATAAGCAAGAGCTCCCCTAAATTTGTGCATTATTTAAGATTTGCGTTTGAATGCAAATGCACAATCGATTAGGATCATGGGTCACTCTTCCATGTCACATACATCTTGGTGGAGCGCATACAGTGATAAGAATGAATAACATGCACCCAATCACCAAGACATGAGTAAATGATCATACAAGATATGAATGGGATATGATAAACATTAAGCACACATTAAGCATAGTATGATCAAGCACTCATCAAGATAGAAACAAGCGTAGTATCAAACACACGAAATGTCTCAAAGAACTCAAAAGTATCTCAAGGAAAACCGCAAGCGAAAGAGCAAAAATGAGCACTCTCTCTCGAAGTCCTATGATCTATACAATTTCTCCCCTTTGGCAACAAGTTACCAAAAGTTCGAAGGTATAGAGCTAATCGTCACTAGGGACTCTGCTGGCGGCTCTGTCTGCGTCGATGGAGTGGAGATAGCTGCATCTGCAAAAGCTTCTGCTGAAGTCTGTGGAGCTGGAGGAGTGGACACTGGGCTGGTCTTTGGGCCGATGGAGCTGTGGGAGGTCTTGAAGTAGTAGCCACAGGGTCATCATCACGGGAATAGCGGTGATCTGGGCTTTGTGGGCCTTGCTGCAGCAGGCTGCTCATAGTCATCTGAACCAAATCATCTTCCATCTCCTTCATGAGCTCTGCCTTCTCCTCTTCGCTTCCTCAATGTCGCCTCAAGCTTGTTGACAAGTGACACTGCACTTGATCGACAACATCGAGCATGGAACTTATCTTCAACGATCCTCTCTAGGCTCTCTGAGGCTGTACTATCTGGCAGGCGTAGTTCAATTCTCTGAGTGGCTTCAAGAAGTTGTTCTCCAACGCTCTTGGGCTTTCTTCTGCTTCCTTTTCAGCTTTAGCTTGTTTGGCAGCTTCGGACTTAGCATGTCCTTCAACAGATGTGGAAGCATCCTCGGTCATCACAACTTCATTATCTTCATGTTACGGCTGCAATGGCAAGTGGGGTCTATCCAACGGTAGGTGTCCGTGCCAAACTTGGCATTAATGAGCATCTGAATATGCGGAGCAAACCCACACGACCTCTTACAGTGCTGCTGCTGTCCTCTTGATAGTCTCAACTATCGGTCCATCACCTTAAAAGGTGCCTTCTGATCTAGAATGTGCAGCATGTTGATAGAATACCCTCTTATCATGCGGTGGTCTCCTGATTTAGGCATCAAAGTATGCCTCAGAATGGTGTTGGTGGTTGGGAGACCTGCCTGAAGATGATAAACTGATCCAAGCTTCCAGAACTCAACATCCTTGTCAGGTACCTCATTGTACATGTTCCTCATTGACTCATGATTTTTCTTCGGAATGCCATAGACATCAACGTCATCATCCCTTGATACTGGTGCATTCAGCAACGCTCTCCATTCCTCAACAGTTGAGGAGAATCTCTGTCCTTCTGTCATCCATACAATTCTGCCATCTGGATAGAAATGTGCGGTGGCATAGAACTGCATGATCATCTCATCGTTCCAAGCAGTCAATTTCTGACCAACGAACTCAGCAACTCCACATGCAGTGAAGCTTTCATGCACATGTGGGAAATAGTCTCTGTGCTCTTCACTGTCAATGTATTCCCAGTCTACATATCTGGTGTCAGCAACAATTGGCTTCTTATCCATGAGCACTGTCTCATAAAAGTCTTGTTGCTCTCTAGTGTGGAATCTAGAGTCAACAGCTGTCCTTCTCCTGGTGGCATATGGGTCAACTTGCCTCCATAGCACGAGACCTTTGTCTTTCCTTTCCTTCATATTTTCAGCTCGAGGATGAGCATCATTATGAGCGGCAATTTCATGCGAGTTTCACAAAACATGTGCCTCTTCATCGATTCTGCGGTGGCACATTGTCCTTCTTCTTCTCTGAAGCGGTATGTTTCTTCTGAGTCTTCTTTGGCTTGGCAGCAGGTTTGGCTTGGGCTGCCTTTGCTTGGCTGATGGCTTAGCTTTTGTGGGTGCTCCCTTACGATGGCATCTCCCATCAACTTCGCTTACGAGGAGGCTGGGGTGCTTCCTCATCTGAGTCATCATCATCAGCTTCTTCATGAACTAGCCTCTTCCTCTTGGAAGTTTTCTTGATCTTCTTTGGAGGTTTCTTCTTCCATCTTGAGCTTCTTTGCAGCGATGGATTTCTTCACCTTCTTTGGTGCCTTTCTTTGTTGTTGCCCTTGATAGCCTTTGGCAACCACTTGCCTTTTGGCTTTGAAGTTATCTCCTCATCGCAACAAAGTCGAATCCTCCTCATCGAAATTCTTCTTCTTCCTGGCCCAGTGGCAGCTGCGGGCAAACCACTTGGAGTGCTCCTCTCTCCATCATCTGAAAAACTGCTTTCTTGGGACTTGTAGCTGCCTCTGGAATCTCAAGCGGCAATTCGGACCTGTTACATTGTCACTTCCATCGGACATAGTGACAACTTTGTGAAAAGAATAGGTATAGGCAGAATAGAAGAGTTATCACAAAGCTGCAGAGGTTTTTGCAAAAGAATGAGTTCAAACATCAGTTTTAGGTTTTCTGAGAATACATTTGTCGACCGAGTCTATAAATTCGGTGAATCCGAAGTGTCTAAACAGACCATATACACCACTTTCGGTTGGACGAAATGGGTTTCAGTCTAGCCGAGAGCACTAGGGTTTCACTAAATCCTCACCGGTCTTACCGATTTGCACAACTTCGGTTTAACCGAAAAGTGCGGTGCAATGACCAGAGGCCAAATCGGTCAGTCCGAGAATGTAGAATCGGTCACACCGAGATGTGTTCGGCGGAAACCTAACCCTAAAATTTTCACTCGAATTTTGTTCTATGATCTAATCTGCTGGATAGGAAGATTTTAATCTTGGCAAGAAACTAGGCAAAGCCTATCGTGCATTGAATCAGCGGTTGGAGCACGAGAGGGATGAAACTCACCCAATCTGGTGGAGCTTCACTACGGCGGCAACGGCGCGATGAGAAAGACCGTTGACGGCGATGGAGACCCGCGGCGAGCGGCGCCTGAGCGACGGCGGAGGCGATCAAAGACCAAGGCGGCGGCAGCGAAGGGTTTGAGGCGAGGCGTTTTGAAGAAGTAATCAGCGCTGTCCTCGGGTATATATACCCTCGGTTGTCGGTGGGACGAGTTGGAAAACTTCGGTGGGACCGAGATGGTTAGCTGCGTGCGATTACACACCAGTCACGCCGAAATTTACAACTTCGGTTTCACCGAGTGAAAACCTAGATCAATCCAAGTGATTTCGGTCTGTCGATTTGAGTATATCGGTTTGACCGAAAGTACTTAGAAGGTTTTGGAAGTTAGGCTTTTGACGGATCGGTGGCTCGAGTGCTCCTCACTCGGTCGTCAGAAAAAGTCTTGTTCAAAGTTTGTGATATAAGCATGAATAGAGTTTGAGACAAGAAAGCATGGATAGCTAGGGGAGGAACTTAGGCATTCTTGTCCATCCATTTGGTCAAAAAGAGAAATCCAAAAGACCAAAGCAACAAATGGATGTCCTTGAATGAATAAAATCATGCATCCAACATGCTCACACAATAAGATAGCAAATGAAATATGTGTCAAACATGCACAAACAAAACACTAGCTTCTAGCACACAATTTGGCGATGACTAGGTCATCTATATATGAGTATATTGACTTAGGAGTCAAATGAGAACATTTGATCATAGGTCATACTCATCGTTTAAGCACAAGTGGGGTTACCACTTTTCATAAAGCATTAATGTGTTCACACCATTAAAAGATGCTTTAGCTCATTTCTTTAGAGCAAAGCTCCCCCTTGATGTGAGAACCCCTTTCAAAGGGTCAAACTAACCTTGGGTTGTCGTTGAAGACTTCATGTAGATGTTGAAGATGTGGATGCTCAATGTTGATGAAGATCATCAAGAGTTGGGAGCAATCCTTTGGATTCGGGCACTTTCAATACCTACATGGGTTAGTCCCACAAGGAACAAACAAGGATATCCATGGACATAGATTGAAGTACACAATAGATGATGTCCATGAAAGCAATGATTACCTTGTCCCTTGACTTACCAACATGAGGGTTTGTGACTCCATGAACTAGTGCAAGATGTGGAAGTTGATTGCACAAGTTCTTGCCAAAATGAATGTGAGTGAAGTGCGTTGGCGGAGTCACCCTCAAGAACTTTCTAGTTCTTCTTCTTCGGGATCCACATCATCTTGATGGGAATCCTTGGGGTAGTAGTTGAGCTTGTCGAAGTAGAACTTGAAGTAGCCTTGGGAACCCACTTGACCATGGCCTTGGGTGCTTCAATGAATGCATCAATCTCCTCTTGAAGCTTGTCCTTGCCTTTTAGCTTGTGGTCTTGTGGTGGAAGGTCATCTTGAGCTTGTTCCTTATTTGAAGAAGTAGGATCATACTTCTTCTCTTGAAAACAAACTTTGGAGTGGGATATTGACCTTCTTCCCATTCAACACCCTCGGCGTTGAACTTTCGCTCAAAACCAATTCCTTGATTCTTCGGTGTCTTCCTTGCTTGCGAACAATTTCCTCAAAGCTCTTGCTTCGGCAAGACTCTTGTAGACACCTTTCTCTATAATCCCTTTCAATAGACTATTTTCTTGCTCAAGTGAAACTTGGCTTGAAACATTGTTAGTGGAATCAAGAGAATTACTAGAAGTAACAACATTTGATTTGGCATGATTATTGTTACTACTAGATGAAGAATTTTTCTTATGCTTGTCATGCTTAGTTTTAATAGGTGGCAAGAAATTAGACAAGAGAAGTCGTTTGGCAAGATATGAAGAACTCTTCTTTGAAGATCGTCATTGATAGCTTTTAGAAACTCATGCTCTTGCTCTAGATTGAGCTTCTCGAAGCGTAGCTTCTCATGAGATCTTAGGAGCTCTCTATGATCTTCTTGAGTTGTTTCATGAGCTAACTTAAGAGTGTTTAGTTCTTTAGTTAGACGCTCAATCTCCTTCATAGCATTGTCATTCGACTCTTCTCGACTATAAAGACTATTAGCATGTTCATCATTACTAAGCTCGCTAGATTTGTCATGTAAAGCTCATCTTCACCAAGCAAATCATCCTCATCACTATCAAAGTCAATAAACTCAGGGTGTGATACCTTGGGGCCTTTTGCCATGAAGCATCTTCCAATTCCCTCATTTGGTGAATCAAATATGTCGTAGGAGTTGGAGTTGGAGGACACGAGAGCAAGACCGGCAACACCTTCATCTTGACTGTATTCGGAGTTGGAGTGATAGCTTCTTTCGGAGTGATTGTCGAGTCGGGCCGGAAACCCATTCACCAACATGAGCTTGATGTTTTCTTCTTGTGTAGCTCCTTGATGACTTGTCTTTCCTTTCCGAATCCTTGCTTCTCCGAGAGGATCTTCGTTCATAACGATCATCTCTACTCCTTCTCTCTTTCGAGGCGACTCTTCTCTTGAGCTTCTTCTTCTTGGAATTCTTCTCTTCTCTTGTGGGAGTCGAACACTCATTTGAGTAGTGTCCAGGTCTTCCACAATTGTAGCAATTTCGATCACGACTAGAAGATCTCTTTTCATCATATGATCTAGACTTTGAGCTTCTCTCCTTGCTTCTGCTCTTGTAGAATTTGTTGAAGTTCTTCACCATTAGGCTTATCTCTTCATTGGAAACTAGCTTGTCACTTGAGGTTGTGGGAGCTTCAACTGCAGCTTTGTAAGCACCACTTGACTTGTTGTCAAGCTCTTCCTTGTCTTTAAGTGTCATCTCATGAGCAACAATTCTTCCAATGACTTCGGTAGGCTTGAGATCTTTGTAGTTTGGCATCATTTGGATCAAAGTGCACACGGTGTCATACTTTCCATCAAAGCTCGAGAATCTTCTTGATGATGAATCGGTCGGTCATTTCTTCGCTTCCTAAGCCTGCCATCTCATTGGTAATGAGAGCAAGCCTAGAGTACATTTCAGCGACTCCTTCACCTTCCTTCATCTTGAACTTGTCAAGTGACCTTGAAGAACATCTAGCTTTGATTCCTTCACGGACTCGGTACCTTCGTGCATTTCGACCAAAGTATCCCAAATCTCTTTTGCATTCTCAAGGCGGCTGATCTTGTTGAACTCCTCGGGACACAAAGCATTGAAGAGAATGTCACAAGCTTGAGCATTGTTACGTAACATCCGCAACTCATCCGCAGTAGCCCGCGATCCGAAACTTTTCCTTCCTCGAAGAACTCACCTTGCAAGCCAACACAAATAATGCCCCATGCGGCAGGGTTATGTCCAAGAATATGCATTTTCATTTTGTGCTTCCAACTAGCAAAATTTGAACCATCAAAGTAAGGACCTCTACGGAAATTACCCTCACTAGACGCCATACTCTCCTAGGTTGTGAAACCAAGCTTATGGAGTCCAATGCAATGGAAACCAATCCAATGGAGACCTCAGCTCTGATACCACTTGTAGGATCGGAAGTATGTCTAGAGGGGGGGTGATTAGACTACTTGACAACTTAAAAGTTTAGCCTTTTGATTAGAGTAGGTTTTTAGCAAGTTCACAATGGTGACCAAGTCAAGTATCACCCTACACATGCAATTCTAGAGTTATGGCAGCGGAAAGTAAATTGCACATATAGTAATTGAGAGGTGCAGAAGAGCAAACGCAATTTGGAGACACGGAGATTTTTCTCGTGGTTCCGATAGGTGGTGCTATCGTCAATCCACGTTGATGGAGACTTCAACCCACGGAGGGTAACGGCTGCGAGAGTCCACGGAGGGCTCCACCCACGAAGGGTCCACGAAGAAGCAACCTTGTCTATGCCATCATGGCCTACGTCCACGGAGGACTAGCCTTACTCGGGGTAGATCTTCACGAAGTAGGCGATCTCCTTGCCCTTACAAACTTCTTGGTTCAACTCCACATCTTGACGGAGGCTCCCAAGCGACACCTAACCAATCTAGGAGGCACCACCCTCCAAAAGGTAATAGATGGTGTTGGTGATGATGAACTCCTTGCTCTTGTGCTTCAAATGATAATCTCCCCAACACTCAACTCTCCTCACTGATTTGGCTGTGGTGGAAGAAAGGATTGAGTGGAAAGCAACTTGGGAAGGCTAGAAATCAAGTTTCATATGGTGGGAGTGGAGCAACTTGATCTCAACACAAGGGTAGGTAGTTTTCTTCTCGAAATGTAAGGTAGGAGTGGTAGTTCTTTCGATGGCTCTCTCCACGAATGAAGAGGAGGTGGAGGGTATTTATAGCCTCCACACAAATTCCAACCGTACACACATTTGACCAATCTCGGTCGGACCGAAGTTGACAACTCGGTGAGACCGAAAGTTCAAATCTTGTGAGCGTTGGGATTTTCGGTGGGACCGAAAATACAATCTCGGTTAGTCCGATTCTTCCAAAGTCTAGGGTTTGCCAATCTCGGTGGGACCGACTTTCTCATCTCGGTGACACCGATCTGAGTCTGAAGGTTCTGAAGCTTGGCAACACCAATTTCGGTATGACCGAGTTTGGAATCGGAAAATCCGAAATTCTTAGGGTTTGGGTATATGGTGAGGTGGTTCATCTCGGTGTGGTGAGTTTGGAATCGGTGGGACCGAGATTACTTATGGGTTTATGTTGGAGTGAAAGATTGCTGATAGTTTGAGAGATAAATCACTAAGCACTTTGAGCAACCAGATCATCATCATAACCTCATCCCCTTTTAATAGTATTGGCTTTCCTATGGACTCAATGTGATCTTGGATCACTAAACCAAAAATGGAGTCTTGAGCTTTTGCCAATGTTTTCCTTAGCATTTTGAGGGGTCCACATCATCAGTCATTGCCATACACATATCACTGAACTTTCTGAAATATTCTCAAGAAATGATTAGTTCAATGATATATATGTTGTTATTAATTACCAAAACCACCCGGGGATTAGTTGCACTTTCACCTTCGCCAGTACTAAGTGAGAATTCTGCTTGTACATCAAAAACCTAAAACCCAAGTTATTCCAGATGAGTCCACCATACCTACCTATATGCGGTATTATCCGGCCGTCCTAAGTAAATTTTCATGTGCCACCTCTAAAAACTTCAAACAAATATCCTTTATGTGTGCCTGGATTGTTCATAGAGTGACATGAGGTGGTTGATATCTTCCATGCTAAGCGGTTTATTCTCAAGTTGGGTGTTTATTCACTCACTATTGCACGAGAAAAGAGCGGTAATAGGGATTCCCAGTCCCAAATTGCAAAAAGAACTTATCAATAATCAAACAAAAACTCCTATGGAGTAAAAACCCTTACTTTATCACTTGGGAACCGCTACTAATTTGTTTAGCATGGAAGATATTGATAACTGATGGTCACGAAGTAAACAAGAAGGGTGCATGTCTCAAAATTTCATTTACCTCTGTTTTAAAAATCTGAGTTCTGGCGCCTCTGCAAATCACTGCTTCCCTCTACGAAGGGACTATCTATTTACTTTTATGAGGTGTCATTGATAACCCACAAGTGTAGGGGATAGTTGTAGCCTCTTTCGATAAGTAAGAGTGTCGAACCCAACGAGGAGCTAAAGGTAGAACAAATACTCTCTCAAGTCCTATTGGCCACTGATACGACTCTACGCACGCTTGACGTTTGCTTTACCTAGAACAAGTATGAAACTAGAAGTACTTTGTAGGAGTGATAGGATAGGTCTGCAAGATAATAAAAAACACATAAATAAAAGCTAGGGGCTGTTTAGATAAAGAAGCAATAAAGTAAGTATTAGTAGAGAGCTTTTTGTTACAAGAAAGTTATTTATCCAAGGTAATCGATAACTAGACCGGTAATCACTATTGCAATTTTATTTGAGGGAGAGGCATAAGCTAACATACTTTCTCTACTTGGATCATATGCACTTATGATTGGAACTCTAGCAAGCAATCTTCAACTACTAAAGATTCATAAGGTAAAACCCAACCATAGCATTAAAGCATCAAGTCCCCTTTATCCCATACGCAACAATCCCCTTACTCGGGTTTAAGCTTCTGTCACTCTAGCAACCCACTATAAGCGAATCATCAACGTATTGCAACACCCTACAGCGAGAATCCCTCACGCTTGCGCGACACAGAGAGCACCATAGGACAACACCAATAATAAAACATGCAACTCAAACCAATCACGATCATCAATTAACCCATAGGACAAAACGGATATACTCAAACATCATAAGATAGCCATACATCATTGGGAAATAATATATAGCATTAAGCACCATGTTTAAGTAGAGATCACTGTGGGTAAGAGAGAGGTTACACCGCTGCATAGAGGGCAGAAGAGTTGGTGATGAAGGCGGTGAAGTTGTTGGTGAAGATCGCGGTGATGATTATGGCTCCCGGCAGTGCTCCGGCGCCACCGAAAGCAAGGGGGAGAGGGCCCCTCTTCTTATTCTTCTTCCTTGACCTCCTCCCTATATGGGAGAAGGGTTTCCCCTCTGGTCGTTGGCTCTGATGGCTTGGGAGGGGCAAGAGCCCCTCCGAGATTGGATCTATCTCTCTGTTTCTGCGTTCTCGGATTCTGCCCCTTCACCATTTCTTTTATATCTGGAGATCCGTAACTCCTATTGGGGTGAATCTTTTGCCCAGATCTTCCTCATAAAATTAGCTTTCTTGCACCAAAAGAAGAGCGTCAACGACCTTACGGGGGCCCAGGAGAGTCCAGGGTGTGCCTGCCTCCCAGGGGCGCGCCCCCTATCTCCTGGCCCCCTCGGGCACCGTCTCACATTGATTTTACTTCCCAAAAATCATAAATATTCCAAAATAATTCTCCGTCCGTTTTTATCCCGTTTGGACTCCATTTGATATGGGTTTTCTGCGAAACATAAAACAAGCAACAAACATGAACTAGCACTGGGCACTGGATCAATATGTTAGTCCCAAAAAATAGTATAAAAAGTTGCCAAAAGTATATAAAAGTTGAATAATATTGGCATGGAACAATCAAAAATTATAGATACGATGGAGACGTATCAGCAACCCCAAGCTTAATTCCTGCTCGTCCTCGAGTAGGTAAATTATAAAAAAGATAATTTTTGATGTGGAATGCTACCTAGCATAATCTTGATCATATGTCTAATCATGGCATGAATATTAAGACACGAGTGATTCAAAGCAATAGTCTATCATTTGACATAAAAACAATAATACTTCGAGCGTACCAATAAAGCAATCATGTCTTTTCAAAACAACAAGGCCAAAGCAAGCTTATCCCTACAAAATCATATAGTTTGGCCATGCTTCATTTTCGTCACACAAAATGCTCCCATCATGCACAACCCCGATGACAAGACGAGCAACTGGTTCATACTTTTTAACGCGCTTCAGCTTTTTAAACCCTCATGCAATACATGAGCGCAAGCCATGGATATAGAACTATAGGTGGAATAGAATATAATGATGGAGGTTATGTGGAGAAGATAAAAAAGGACAAAGTCTCACATCGACGCGGCTAATCAACGGGCTATGGAGTTGCCCATCAATTGATGTTAATGCGAGGAGTAGGGATTGCCATGCAACAGATGCACTAAGAGCTATAAGTGTATGAAAGCTCAAACTGGAAACTAAGTGGGTGTGCATCCAACTTTCTTGCTCATGAAGACCTCGGGCATTTGAGGAAGCCCATCATTGGAATATACAAGCCAAGTTCTATAATGAAAATTCCCACTAGTATATGAAAGTAAAAGCATAGGAGACTCTCTCTCTGTGAAGAACATGGTGCTACTTTGAAGCACAAGTGTGGTAGAAGGATAGTAACACTGCCCCTTCTCTCTTTTTCTCTCATTTTTTTCTTTTATTTTTCATTTTTTTTTCAATTTTTCTTTCTTTTTGGTGGGCTTCTTTGGCCTCTTTTTTTATTTGGGCTTCTTTGGCCTCTTTTATTTTTCATAAAGTCCGGAGTCTCATCCCGACTTGTGGGGGAATCATAGTCTCCATCATCCTTTCCTCACTGGGGCAATGCTCTAATAATGATGATCATCACACTTTTATTTACTTACAACTCGATATTACAACTCGATACTGGAACAAAGATATGAATCTATATGAATGCTTCCGGCGATGTACTGGGATGTGAAATGATCTAGCGTAGCAATGACATCAAAAAACGGACAAGCCATGAACATCATGCTAGCTATCTTACGATCAAGCAAAGCAATATGACAATGAATGCTCAAGTCATGTATATGATGATGATGGAAGTTGCATGGCAATATATCTCGGAATGGCTATGGAAATGCCATGATAGGTAGGTATGGTGGCTGTTTTGAGGAAGATATAAGGAGGCTTATGTGTGGTAGAGCGTATCGTATCACGGGGTTTGGATGCACCGGCGAGGTTTGCACCAACTCTCGAGGTGAGAAAGGGAAATGCACGGTACCGAAGAGGCTAGCAATGATGGAAAGGTAAAAGTGTGTATAATCAATGGACTCACATTAGTCATAAAGAACTCATATACTTATTGCAAAAGTTTATTAGCCCTCGAAGCAAAGTACTACTATGCATGCCCCTAGGGGGATAGATTGGTAGGAAAAGACCATTGCTCGTCCCCAACTGCCACTCATAAGGAAGACAATCAAAGAAACACCCCATGCTTCAAATTTGTCACACAACGGTACCATACGTGCATGCTACAGGACTTGCAAACCTCAACACAAATGTCTCTACAATCCACAACCACCCACTAGCATGACTCTAATATCACCATCTTTATATTGCAAAACTATTGCAAGGAATCAAACATATCATATTCAGCGATCTACAAGTTTATGTAGGATTTTATGACTAACCATGTGAATGAACAATTCCTGTCATCTCTCTAAATAGATATAAGTGAAGCAAGAGAGTTTAATTCTTTCTACAAAAGATATGCCCACACTCTAACAATTATAAGTGAAGCACAAGAGCATTCTACAAATGGCGGTTTTCTATGTGAAGAGAAACAGGCAATCCAGACTTCAAATGATATAAGTGAAGCACATGAAGCATTCTATAAAGCCATACTCAAAAGATTTAAGTGAAGTGCAATGAGCATTCTATAAATCAACCAAGGACTATCTCATACCAGCATGGTGCATAAAAGAAAAAGTGAAAACTAAATGAAAAAGACGCTCCAAGACTTGCACATAATGCATGAACGAAACGAATTCGAAAACATATCGATACTTGTTGAAGAAAGAGGGGATGCCTTCCGGGGCATCCCCAATCTTAGACGCTTGAGTCTCCTTTAATATTTACTTGGGGTGCCTCGGGCATCCCCAAGCTTGAGATCTTGCCTCTCTTCCTTTTCCTCATATCGAGACTTCCTCGTTTAGACACTTCATCCACACAAAACTTCAACAGAAAACTCGGTAAGATACGTTAGTATAGTAAAGCAAATCACCACTCTAAGTACTATTGCAAACCAACTCATATTTTGTTTTTGTGTTGTGTCTACTGTAGTATAACTTTTCCATGGCTTAATCCACTAATATAAATTGATAGATTCATCAAAAAAAGCAAACTATGCATCAAAAACAGAATGTGTCAAAAAACAAAACAGTGTGTAGCAATCTGAACATCCACCATACTTCTGGTACCCCAAACATTCTACCAAAATTAGGAAAAATAAACAAGTTGTATAGCAAGACAGTGGAAAAGGAATCATAACCAAATGACAACAACAACAAAGCCTTTAGTCCCAAACAAGTTGGGGTAGGCTAGAGGTGAAACCCATAAGATCTCGCTACCAACTCATGGCTTTGGCACATGGATAGCAAGCTTCCACGCACCCCTGTCCATAGCTAGCTCTTTGGCGATACTCCAATCCTTTAGGTCTCTCTTAACGGACTCCTCCCATGTCAAATTCGGTCGACCCCGCCATCTCTTGACATTCTCTGCACGCTTTAGCCGTCCGCTATGCACTGGAGCTTCTGGAGGCCTGCGCTGAATATGCCCAAACAATCTCAGACAATGTTGGACAAGCTTCTCCTGAATTGGTGCTACCCCAACTCTATCTCGTATATCATCATTCCGGACTCGATCCTTCTCGTGTGGCCACACATCAATCTCAACATACGCATCTCCGCCACACCTAACTGTTGAACATGTCGCCTTTTAGTCGGCCAACACTCTGCGCCATACAACATTGCGGGTCGAACCGCCGTCCTGTAGAACTTGCCTTTTAGCTTTTGTGGCACTGTCTTGTCACAGAGAATGCCAGAAGCTTGGCACCACTTAATCCATCCGGCTTTGATTCGATGGTTCACATCTTCATCAATACCCCCATCCTCCTACAACATTGACCCCAAATACCGAAAGGTGTCCTTCCGAGGTACCACCTGGCCATCAAGGCTAACCTCCTCCTCGCACCTAGTAGTACTGAAACCGCACATCATGTACTCGGTTTTAGTTCTACTAAGCCTAAACCCTTTCGATTCCAAGGTTTATCTCCATAATTCTAAATTCCTATTTACCCCCGTCCGACTATCGTCAACTAGCACCACATCATCCGCAAAGAGCATACACCATGGGATATCTCCTTGTATATCCGTTGTGACCTCATCCATCACCAATGCAAAAAGATAAGGGCTCAAAGCTGACCCTTGATGCAGTCCTATCTTAATCGAGAAGTCATCGGTGTCGACATCACTTGTTTGAACACTTGTCACAACATTATCGTACACGTCCTTGATGAGGGTAATGTACTTTGCTAGAACTTTGTGTTTCTCTAGGGCCCACCACATGACATTCCACGGTATCTTATCATAGGCTTTCTCCAATTCAATGAACACCATATGCAAGTCCTTCTTTTGCTCCCTATATCTCTCCATAAGTTGTCGTACCAAGAAAATGGCTTCCATGGTCGACCTCCCAGGCATGAAACCAAACTGATTTTTGGTCACGCTTGTCATTCTTCTTAAGCGGTGCTCAATGACTCTCTCCCATAGCTTCATTGTATGGCTCATCAGCTTAATTCCACGGTAATTAGTACAACTCTGAACATCCCCCTTGTTCTTGAAGATTGGTACTAATATACTCCATATCCATTCTTCTGGCATGTTGTTTGCCCGAAAAATGAGGTTGAAAAGCTTGGTTAGCCATACTATCGCTATGTCCCCGAGACCTTTCCACACCTCCATGGGGATAAAATTTGGGTGTCATCTCCATAAGAGTGGCTGAGTTTTTACGTTGGCTCGCCAAGCCTATCACAACCCTCCTCCTTTACCTAGGCTTGGGACCGGCTATGTTGAGACAACATAGGTGGAGTTCAGTTAAAAATGTAAAATCGCGCACTACAGCCAAAGTTTGTGTCCTACACCGTACAAACCAGCAAGCATTGTAAACATCCTAAAGGCAAACCTTGGCACATTATTTTTATAATACAATGGAATTATACAAGGGGATAATTATTTTTGATGAAAAGTTTTTGTAATCAAGATTCACAAAGTTTTCGTGAGCATGAACAAAGTTCAAGGAGCTCTCCCACTTCAACAATGCTTGTCTCTCTCACTTTCACTTTCCTTTTTGAAAAGTTTTGGGTTCCCCTCTTTATTTTTTGTTTTTAAACTATATGAAAGCACACAACAGAAATAAATGACTCTCTAAAACTTCCGGGTTGTCTCCCTGGCAGCGCTTTCTTTAAAGCCATTAAGCTAGGAATTTAGTGCTCAAGTAATGAATCCACCCGGATCCCAATGTATATCAAAGCCAATTTTAATTAACAAAGATTTGTAATTTAGTAGTGAGCACAAAGTAACATATATCAAGCAATGACAAAGTCTAACTCTCTTCCTATGCATTGGCATGTCATAAAATAACAATTCATGCACACCAAGTAAAGGCCAATGCATAGTATAAGCAGTTTCTTGCAATTCTATTGTGTTGGAAACACAAAGAGGCGGAGATGTAGTTCCTCTCTCATAATAATTACAAGTAGGAGCAGCAAGCACATGCATATTATATTCGTCAAAATCATCATGTGCAATGGTAAAAGGCAACCCATAAATATAATCCCTACTAATCGCAAACTTCTCCGATATAGTGTAGTCGGAAGAATTCAAAAAGATACTAGGACTATCATGCATGGGTGCAATAGCAACAATTTCATGTTTAACATAAGGAACTATGGCAAGTTCCTCTCCATAAGCATAATTCATATTGGCATCTTGGCCACAAGCATAGCAAGCATCATCAAAAAGGGATATTTCAAACAAATTCAAGGGATCATAGCAATCATCCTTTGATAAGCATGAAGGGGAATTAAACAATGTATGAGTTGAACAGCTACTCTCATTAGAAGGTGAGCACGGGTGATCAATCTGCTCTTCCTCCTTTTTTTCTTCGCTCTCCTCATCATCTTTTTCATCCAATGAGCTCACTGTTTCATCAATTTTTACTTCCATAGCTTCCTGCAAAATATTAATCTCTTCTTGGAAAACGGAGACTTTCTCAATAAATGCATTAATATAGTAATTGTATTCATAATTTTCATAGCAATATCTAAGTATAGCAAGATTTTCTGGTCTATAAACTGAATCATCAAACGCTTTAAACATAGATTCAACCTCATAAGCACCCATAAAAGCAACAAATTCTTCTATTTGTTCCACATCATAGTATCAAAGATACAATTAGCATAAGAAGCTAAGGTTTCATTATCATTGAATTTGCATGAAAAGGGAAGGTGTGGAGCCTTCATCCTAGAGCAAAAAGTACAATCATGTATCACACATAGTTGACGAGCATACCAATGCAACATAGAAATTTGATCCCATAATAGTTTCGCTTTTTGTGTCAAGCGATAATCCCTAAAATATTCACGTTGATCCAAAGTGTCTCCCATAACATAACGGAATGGGGTTTTCTCAAGATTATTAAAGTAGTACATAATTTCTTTCACATAATGAGCATCGAGGGTTTTAGGAGGTTACCCATCTCCATGAGTAGCATCTACACCTAATTTTTTGGTATTTCTTGTTCCATATCCATAACTAAAGATAGAGAACAACTTAGAACAACAAATAAAAATTACTTAGTGATAAAGCAAACAAGCACACACGAGAATATTCACCCCACGCTATGACTCCCCGGCAACGGCGCCAGAAAAAGGTCTTGATAACCCACAAGTGTATGGCATAGTTGTAGCCTCTTTTGATAAGTAAGAGTGTCGAACCCAAGAGGAGCTAAAGGTAGAACAAATACTCTCTCAAGTCCTATCAGCCACTGATACGACTCTACGCACGCTTGACGTTCGCTTTACCTAGAACAAGTATGAAACTAGAAGTACTTTGTAGGAGTGACAGGATAGGTTTGTAAGATAATAAAGAACATGTAAATAAAAGCTAGGGGATGTTTAGATAAAGAAGCAATAAAGTAAGTATCAGTAGAGAGCTTTTTGTTACGAGAAAGTTATTTTTCCAAGGTAATCGATAACTAGACCGGTAATCACTATTGCAATTTTATTTGAGGGACAGGCATAAGCTAACATACTTTCTGTATTTGGATCATATGCACTTATGATTGGAACTCTAGAAAGCAATCCGCAACTAATAAAGATTCATTAACGTAAAACCCAACCATAGCATTAAAGCATCAAGTCCCCTTTATCCCATATGCAATAATCCCCTTACTTGGGTTTAAGCTTCTGTCACTCTAGCAACCCACTATATGCAAATCATGAACGTATTGCAACACCCTACAGCGGGAATACCTCATGCTTGCGCGACACGGAGAGAACCATAGGATAGCACCAATAATAAGACGTGCAACTCAAACCAATCACAATCATCAATTAACCCATAGGACAAAACGGATCTACTCAAACATCATAAGATAGCCATACATCATTGGGAAATAATATATAGCGTTGAGCACCGTGTTTAACTAGAGATCACAGCGGGTAAGAGAGAGGTTTCACCGCTGCATAGAGGGAGGAAGAGTTGGTGATGAAGGCGGTGAAGTTGTTGGTGAACATCGCGGTGATGATGATGGCCCCCGGCAGCGCTCCGGCGCCACCGGAAACAAGGGGGAGAGGGACCCCCTTCTTCTTCTTCTTCCTTGACCTCCTCCCTAGATGGGAGAAGGGTTTCCCCTCTGGTCCTTGGCTCCCATGGCTTGGGAGGGGCGAGAGCCCCTCCGAGATTGGATCTATCTCTTTGTTTCTGCGTTCTCAGATTCTGTCCCTTCACCGTTTCTTTTATATCCGGAGATCCGTAACTCCCATTGGGGTGAATATTTCGCCCAGATCTTTCTCATAAAATTAGCTTTCTTGCGCCAAAAGAAGAGCGTCAACCGCCTTACGGGGGCCCCAGGAGAGTCCAGGGCACGCCTGCCTCCCTGGGGCGCGCCCCCTATCTCCTGGCCCCCTCGGGCACCGTCTCGTGTTGATTTTACTCCCCAAAAATCATAAATATTCCAAAATAATTCTCCGTTCGTTTGTATCCCGTTTGGACTCTGTCTGTTATGGGTTTTCTGCGGAACATAAAACATGCAACAAACCGGAACTGGCACTGGGCACTGGATCAATATGTTAGTCCCAAAAAATAGTATAAAAAGTTGCCAAAGTATATAAAAGTTGAATAATATTGGCATGGAACAATAAAAAATTATAGATACGACGGAGACGTATCAGTCATCATCCTCTCAAATAAGCGCCAAAACCTAAGAGCACTGCTGTCATGCTGATGCATTGTCTATAGCTAATGTTGGGTGCATCATGACTGGATCTTTTTTACCATGAATTACAATGTTTAGTTGCTTCTTGAACTTTGGGGGTGCTCTGGATTTATGTTTTGCGGTCTCAGAAAGGGATAGCGAGATACCACGATTGTCATATTAGATCACGGTTTTTTTAACAATTTGTTGCTGTTTGAGATGTCTTATTATTGCTTGCTAGTTGATTATGTCATTGATATGAGTTAATATAATTTTTAAGAGTTATTGTCGACATGGTTAGTTATAATCTTTGCTGAAAACCTGGGTGCTGTTTAAGCTTATTTATGGAAATAAGAGCAGAAGAGTTCGTACAAGTTTTTCTTTCTCACTTTTAGTTTATCAACTGAACTGCTTGAGGAAAAGCAAAGGTTTAAGCTTGGGGGAGTTGATACGTCTCCGTCGTATATACTTTTACTAATGCTTTCCCTCTTCTTTTGGACTCTAATTTGCATGATTTGAATGAAACTAACCCAGAATGACGCTGTTTTCAGCAGAACTACCATGGTGTTGCTTTTGTGCAGAAATAAAAGTTTTCGGAAGGGAACGAAACTTTGCGAGTATTTTTTATACAATAAAACAGAATTTATAGATCCAAGAACCACAGGAAGGGGCACCTGGGTGGGCACAACACACCAGGGCGCGCCACCCCCTCCAGGCGCACCCAGGTGGGTTGTCCCCACCTGGTGGCCCAGCAGACCCTGAAACCAACGCTATAAAATCCTATTTTTCCAAAAAAAAAGCAAGGAGAAAGAATTATCGCGTTCCACGAGACGGAGCCGCCGTCGTCTCCTGTTCTTCATTAGGAGGCCAGATCTGGAGTCCATTTGGGTCTCTGGAGAGGGGGATCTTCGATCTTCATCATCACCAACCCTTCTCCATTGCCAATTCCATGATGCTCCCCACCGGGAGTGAGTAATTCCTTCGTAGGCTCGCTGGTCGGTGAGGAGTTGGATGAGATTCATCATGTAATCGAGATAGTTTGGTTAGGGCCTGATCCCTAGTATCCATTATGTTCTAAGATGATGTTGCTATGACTTTGCCATGCTTAATGCTTGTCACTTTGGGCCCGGGTGCCATGATTATATGGAAGTTCTAGATCTGATCTTGCAAGTTATAGTCACCTACTACATGTTATGATCCGGCAACCCCGGAGTGACAATAGTTGGGACCACTCCCGGTGATGACCGTAGTTTGAGGAGTTCATGTATTCACCGTGTGCTAATGCTTTGTTCCAGTTCTCTATTAAAAGGAGGCCTTGATATCCCTTAGTTTCCAAAGGACCCCGCTGGAACGGGAGGGTAGGAAAAAATAGGTTATGCAAGTCCTTTCCATAAACACGTATGACTATTTACGGATTACATGCCTACATTATATTTATGAACTGGAGCTAGTGCCGTATCGCCCTAGGTTATGACTGTCTCATGATGAATATCATCCAACGAATCACCGATCCAATGCCTATGAATTTACCTTATATTGTTCTTGCTAAGTTACTACCGCTGCTACTGCTATCGTTACTGCTACAAAATCACTGTTACTGTTGTTGTTGCTACTGCCACTATTATGAAAACTACCATACTACTTTGATACTGATCACTTTGCTGCAGATAATTAATCTCCAGGTGTGGTCGAATTGACAACTCAACTGCTAATACTTGCAAATATTTTGTGGCTCCCCTTGTGTTGAAACTATAATTTTGGGTTGAATACTCTACCCTCGAAAACTGTTGCGATCCCATATACTTGTGGGTTATCAAGACATATCCACTCCAAGCAATATATTCCTAGTCTATCTTGCTCTGATCCTATCAAATGAATGACTTGCAGGAAAACTACGTCTCGTGTGGATTCAAATTGTGCTCTGAGAAAACCTTCATGACATATCCTTGTCACAAATCACTCAACACGTGTCTTACATCTATCCCTTGCCGAAGTTTTTGTGATGGGAGCTGCCTCAGACACCGCCGTGTGCATTGAAAGAACTCTAGTATGAAATCTGTTGTCAATGATACTCATATGAAGAGAAATATATTTTCCTGAACTGAAGCATACCTTAAGGGGGAGAATATCTTATCTTCATAATTATCGCTCGTCTTTCATTGTTCTTTGCATTACATTCGACACATTATATATCATTCGATGTTATCTGTTTTGTCAACAATCGTCCAAAAAGGGGGAGATTGTTGATGCAATCTCGGCCTACCTTATGTTTTGAAGATTGATGATAGAAACAGGTATGGACTAATTTGTTTGCGAGTGCATACAGAGAGAAAAGTCCATACACAACTGAAGAAAATGATGACTCTGGTGCTGAGTTTGAGGAACTTCATCGAAGCATATCTCCGCTGCAGAGAAGAACGAGCTATACTTGTGGAAGTAATAGAGTCGAGAAGATTAATTTGAAGAAATTGACCCCTCGAAAGTTCACTGCTGAAGCGAAGCTTTTGTTTTGGTACAGTCATTCGAAGAAATTGACTATAACAATGGAAGTCGAAGACTATGTGAAGATGTAGCATTCTTTCAGTTCTTCTTCTTTCATTCATTTGAGTCATAGGACCTCCGTACTATGAAGAGGAGTATAGTTTATCGATGCTTAGATCCTCTGTGATATGCTTAACCCAAAACCTATGGAAGTAGCGAGAGAAATCTCTTTGAGCTCTGAGCAAATACTTGCCAGCAAGAGATCGTGATCTTCTTTGATGCAAGAGCTTTGCCTCGGACCGAGGAGTTAGCATTTCTTATTCCACAAGAAATGTTACCGTTGTGCTCAAATCCGACCATTGGAATTGTGTCGTTCGGCCATTGGCTGAGCCCAATGTCTAATTTGGTCTTTTCCCTTCAGGGAAGGCTGCGACTATAAATGGCCACCCCGTGTCGGCTTTCTCCGGTGGCTGCTCCACTTGGGGTTTCTGAGAAGATTGATTTGAGAAACCCCTCTCTGAGTGATTTGAGTTTAAGATCCACCGAGAGAAAACCAAGAGCCCAAACATAGACAGTGGTTTAGCATCACAACAGTTATGAGTGAGAGTTCTTGTACCTATTACTCTTGAGAGCTGCACACTCTCTAGACGGATAGGTTTGGCATCGAGTGTGGAAGAGTTGTTGTCTTCACCGATCCTGATCTTCAGCACCAAGAGTTATTGTGGTTTGCAAAGGTCGACCGAAGATTTGGAGATCGCCGACAAGGATCTACCATGAGTGAAATCAACCCGAGTCTGATCAGCTCTGCGTTGAAGGAGAATAGGGTGAAGAGAGTTTATCTTCTGTGTTAAGTCACAACCCCTCCAACGAGAAGTAGCCCTTTGGCAGAAGGGTTAACTGGTCTACCAAATCTCTTGTTGCTATCGAGCACCACTAGTTATATCTTCTTTACTGCTTTTCATTCTGTAGTTATCAATCGTGTTATGTGTCGATAGATTACCTAATCTTTTATCTTGTTGATTTACCCTCATCATGTGTATCTGTGTTTACTCCTATCATTATCCTCGGCTATATTCCTTCGTTGCCAATTTGTACCTTTGTCTTATTTGTGTAACCCTTCAGTTGCGGTTCTCTCTGATTCAGCTATGTTATGTCTCATTCTGTTACTTCTGTTTGCTTATAACACTCATTGTAGTAAACCTATAATCTATCAAGCTCATTCTGTTGTAAATGCTTTCCTCGTTGAATATGCCTCTGACTATGAAAATTGATTCAGTGCATTTCTCTCGATACTCTATTCTGCTGTTGTGTTAGATTAAGTTTCAAAGCTTTTGAAAGAAAATTCGATTCCCCCACTCACCCACTCTGGCCGATATACTCTCGGTCCTAACAACGACACCTTGATCTCCATCGTTGCATCGGGGTCATCTCGCCAACTGTTGCTTCTACAACTATTGCTAACACATAGCAATAAAGTAAAGCAATTACATGGCACTTAAGTGATTGACACGTAGGTCATACAATAATTAAAGACAACCATAAGGCTCCTGCCGGTTGTTATACTCATTGGCATGCAAGTCGTGAACTTATTACAAAACATGACCATCTCATACATCAACATATATTACATCATATCTTGACCATACCAGATCACAACATGCCCTGCAAAAACAAGTTAGACGTCCTCTACTTTGTTGTTGCAAGTTTTACGTGGCTGCTAAGGGCAACTAGCAAGAACCATTCTTACCTACGCAAAAACCACAATGGTGATTATCAAGTTGCTATTTAACCTACTACATGGTCCACCATAGTCAAATTCGATTCAACTAAAGTAGGAGAAACAGACACCCGCCAACCACGTTTATGCAAAACAAGTTGCATGTCAGTCGGTGGAACCGGTCACATGTGCGTGGACATGTAAGGTTGGTCCGGGCCGCTTCTTCCCACAATGCTGCGAATCAAAATAAGACATTGGTGGGAAACAATATGAGCGTCACAACTCCTTTGTGTTCTACTCGTGCATATCATCTACGCATAGACCTGGCTCATGATGCCACTGTTGTGGAACGTTGCATGGAAAACAAAAAAATTATATGGACACACAAGATCTATCCATGGAGATGCATAGCTACGAGAAGGGGAGAGCATCTACATACCCTTGTATATTGCTAAGCAGAAGCGTCTATCAACGCGGTTGATGTAGTCGTACACCTTCATGATCCGTCCCGATCAAGTACTGAACATACGACACCTCTGCGTTCAGCACACGTTCAGCTCGATGACATCTCACCTTCTCGATCCAGCAAGAGAGATGAAGTAGTATATGAGTTCCGGCAGCATGACGGTGTGGTGACGGTGGTGGTGAAACTATCCGCAGGGCTTCGCCAAAGCACAACAGACGTGGACAGAGGAGGAACTAGAGGGAGAGGGGGCGCCGCACACGGCTTGGGATCGCGGTGTGTGTTGTCCCTCTCCCTCCTAACATATATATAGGTGGAGGGGGGAGGGATGGCAGCCTAGGGTGCCGCCAAGGGGGCCAGTGGCCTGCCCTAGGCGCCCCCCTTTCCTTCTTTAGGGGGGCGAGGAGATGGTAGGGGAGGGGCCGGTGGCTGCCCTGCCTTGGCGCCCCTATTTCCTTCCTTAGCATGTGGCCATGGGAGGTGGAGTGCACCCAGCCCCCCAGTGGGCTGGTGGGCCTCCTTCCTTTGCCCCATGAGGACCACCAAGTACCGGTGGCCTCCTGGAACCCTTCCGACACTCCGGTAAAACATTGGCGCATTCCGAAACCTTTCCGGACACCAAATAGTATCATCCTATATATCAATATTTACCTCCAGACCATTCCAGAGCTCCTCGTCATGTCCGTGATCTCATCTGGGACTCCGAATAACATTTTGTCACCAACTCACATAACTCATATAATATTATATCGTTAACAAACTTTAAGCGTGCGGACCCTATGGGTTCGAGAATAATGTAGACATGACCGAGACACTTCTTCGGTCAATAACCAATAGCAGGACCTAGATGCCCAGATTGGTTCCTACTTATTCTACGAAGATCTTTATTGGTCGAACCTTTATGACAACATACATAGTTCCCTTTGTCTGTTGTTATGTTACTTGCCCGGGATTCGATCATCGGTATCTCCATACCCAGTTCAATCTCGTTACCGACAAGTCTCTTTACTCGTTCTGTAATACATCATCTCGTAAATAACTCCTTAGTCACTTTGTTGCAAGCTTCTTGTGATGTTGTATTACCGAGAGGGCCCGGAGATACCTCCCCGTCACATGGAGTGACAGATCCCAATCATGATCCATGCCAACTCAACAGACACCTTCAGAGATACATGTAGAGCATCTTTATGATCACCCAGTTATGTTGTGACGTTTGATGGCACACAAGGTATTCCTCTGATATCCGGTAGTTGCATGATCTCATGGTCGAAGGAATATGTATTTGAAATTAAGAAAGAAGTAGCAATAAACTAAACGATCATATGATATGCTAGTGGTGGGTCTTGTCCATCACATCATTCTCCCAATGATGTGATCCCGTTATCAAATGACAACTCATGTCTATGGTCAGGAAACCATAACCATCTTTTGATCAACGAGCTAGTCTAGTAGAGGCTTACTAGGGACTTGGTATTTGCTTTTATATTCACATGTGTATTTAAATTTCCAATCAATTCAATTCTAGCATGAATAATAAACCTTTATCATCATTATGGAAATTTAATAATAACCATTTTATTATTTCCTATAGGGCATATTTCCAACAAGTTCTGCCTCGAGGGTGGCGCTTCGTCCCGAAAGTCCTCCCCTAATTTTTTCTAGGTTAAAAAACCTTATGTACCAGAAGATGGACACCAAAGGTGGCCCGAGGGGCCCACTACCCACCAGGGCGCGCCAGGGGGGTCTGGCTCACCCTGGTGCCTTGTGGCCACCTGGCAGCCTCCCTCCCTTTGGTAGTTCTTTTCTCCAATATATATTATATATATTCGAAGATAATTCTCCGTAAAATTTCAGCTCATTTGGAGACGTGCAGAATAGGTATCTCTAACATAGCCTTTTCAGCTCTAGAATTCTAGCCATCGGTATTCTCCCTCTTTGTGTAAACCTTGCATGTTATGATAGAAAATACATTAGAGTTACTCCACAAAGTGTTATAAAGCATAAAAACATTATTAACAGTCTTAGGAAAACATGATGCAAAATGGTATCAACTCCCCCAAGCTTAGACCTCGCTTGTCCTCAAGCGAAAGCCGATATCAAAAATCATGTCCACATGTTTAGAGAAAGAGGTATAGATAAAAACAAAATATGGACATAGTAGCATCAAGCATATTATTATAACAACAACAGACTTTATGATAGAACTTTATCATATAGCTTCTCATGAACTAGTAACAATTCATCACAACATCGAAGTAGAAAGCATAAACTTTGTTGAAAACTAACAAACTATGTTCTCAGTCAACTTTGCAACTAAAATTCATCATATTTTCAGGAAGGGTATCTTATCAGAGCCTTTTGACAAGTCCACATACTCAACCATCTTTTAATATTCTATGATTGTCGGCTTATAGATTCTCCTCCCAACTTATTCACGTCAAGGGTGATGTCAACAATAGTAACTCATGCTCACTCATATCCAACTGGATATATGTGCCTAGATCTTTCCCCACCACATGATGCTTGCCGAAGAGAAAAATAAAAAGGAATAAAGGAAAATACTTTTACTCTTGCATAAAAGTAAAAGGTAGGCCCTTCGCATAGGGAAGCAGAGGTTTTCATGAGCTTTTTGGTTTTGTATGCACAATCTCTTAATGCAAAAGAACGTCATGTTATATTGCCCCTTATGATAGCAACCTTTATTATGCAGTCCATCGCTTTTATTACTTTGCCATCACAAGTTCATACAACGCTTATTTTACCTTACACTAAAGGATCAAACACATTTAGGAGTAATTTTTGTTGCCTTTTTGTGCCGATGACAACTTACTCGAAGGATCTTATTCAATCCATAAGCAGGTGTGGTTGACTTCAAAACATGGAATTGGGTTTAAGGGTCTTGGATGCAAAAGTAGTATCTCTACCTAGTGCAGATTTTTGGCTAGCAAAGATATTGAGCAAGCACAACATGTTGAAGGATCTATGACAATATAACTTCTATGTGAATTAGAACAAACATAAATCATTACACTGTCTTCCTTGTCCAACGTCAACAATTTGGCATAAGAGATTTAGTGGGGGCTCACAATCATAAAAGATGTCCAAGATAGTGTATTTGCCTGTGAATCTTCTCTTCCTTATTAATTCTTTCATGAATTGCATCATTGACCAATGCTATGTTTTTCAACTTTCAATAAATTATACCACTTATACTTTTCCTTATGTGATGTCATTACTTACCATAAGATTAGCATATGATCTTTTTCATTATTTCCTTTATTTCGATTGAAACAGAAAAGTAAAGAAGGAAAAACTCAGATTAAACTTTATTATATAACTCTCACTCGACTACATAGATAGATAGATCATGAAACTAGCACTTGAAAATAGATCACAGTAAACTTTTATTCAACTAAATCACGAAATAGCTAAGGATCGAACTAATATAGGCAAAGGTAATAAAAGTGATGGTGATAAGATACCGGGGCATCTCCCCCAAGCTAGGCACAAGACAAGGGGAGTGCCCATACTCGTGTACTCAAGTCTCCTTTGGTGATGGTGGTGGTGATGTGGTAGAGGCAAACTTGTCCTCCGTCTTCCATGGCAGCGGGCTCACCATCATAAGAGGAAGCATGAGTCCCCTGAGTCCTGCAACTAGCAGCTAAACTCATACCTTTAAATCTTGCTTCATACTCAAAAACTTGATTTTGAAGATCATAGATTTGGCTTTGCAAAAAATTTATTTGCTCGTTGAGGGTGAAGACGATGCCCTTCATAGACCGGACATCCACCTTGTGATCATAGGTGAATTCCGTGATCATGAGGTGATTGGCACTGAGTCCATGCTCCAACATTCCTTGGCACTTTAAGATCTCTTGCTCACCGCCTCAAGCCTGGCCTCCACGCTTCCCGTCCTCTTGGGGCCTTGAATGTCCCGGATGTGGAGCACCCCCCTCATGCATCTCAATGGCTCGAGGGTGCTTCAACACCTCCAGTAGGTAGGGCTTGATGACCTTCTCGAAGAACATGTCCTTGGAGGAGCTTGGGGCAGCCGTGGCGATCTAGATCTGTTAGGAAAAAAAGCACGAAACAAGAACAAAGGATTTCTCTTCGATGCGGTGGTCAAATCGTCCGGGGATATATATAAATATTTTTTATCTTGGGAAAAAAGTATATGGAAGGAAAATGGAGTCGATAAGGTGCCCGAGGGGCCCACTACCCACCAGGGCGCGCCAGGTGCGGCAGGCACGCCCTGGTGTCTTGTGGGCACCTGGGTTGCCTTCCCGGTTGTTTCTTATTTTTTTTGTTTTTTTAATATTCCAAAACAGACATAAAATATTGTTGCGGATTTTTCAGAGACCGTTTGCTTACAATATCACGTGCCTGTTCCTTTTCAGGGTTCTAGAGTGTTCTGGAAGGTTTCTTTTCTGTGTTCCTCCAGTGTCATGGTTTGGATAATGTTAGTTTCAACATTAATAGGCGTACCTGAAATAGTGTTTAATTCTTTGTCCATTGACCACCTTCGGGTAGGTACCTTCAGCATTATTAATTTTGATAGCTCCAGAGCGATAAATTTTTTAGGTGATATATGGTCCTTCTTCCCATGAAAGAAGTTTTCCTGCAAAAAATCTAAAATGAGAATTGAACAATAGATAATGTTCACCAACTTTGAATTCCCGCTTGTGGATTCTTTTGTCATGCCATCTTTTAACTTTTTCTTCAAATAGTTTGGCTTTTTCATAAGCTTGGGTTCTCCCTTCATCTATTGAGCTAATATCAAATAACCTCTTTTCCTCAGCAAGTTTGAAATCATAAATTGATTTCTCTAATTGCCCAATATGCTTTATGTTCTAACTCAAGAGGTAAATGAAAAGCTTTTCCATAAACTATTTTATATGGAGGCATACCCATAGGATTTTTATAAGATGTTCTATAGGCCCAAAGTGCATCATCAAGTTTCTTAGACCAATTCTTTCGAGACCTATTGACAGTTATTTGTAATATTAATATTATTTATTGTTATGCTCAACTTGCCCACTAGCTTGAGGATGATAGGGTGATGCAATTATATGGTTGACTTCATACTTAGCAAGCAATTTACGGTAGGCACCATGAATGAAATGTGAACCACCATCAGTCATTAAATATCTAGGGACTCCAAACCTCGGGAAGATAATTTCTTTAAGCTTTTTAATGGAGGTGTTATGATCATCACTACTAGTTAGGGTAGCTTCTACCCACTTAGTGACATAATCAACAACAACCAAAATATGGGTATACCCTAGAGGAAAGAAAAGGTCCCATATAATCAAAGCCCCAAACATCAAAAGGTTCAAGAACAAGTGAATAATTCATAGGCATTTCCTGACGCTTATCAATATTACCAATTATTTGACATTCATCACAAGACAAGACAAACTTATAGGCATCCTTAAAGAGAGTAGACCAATAAAAACCAGATTGTAATACCTTATGTGTAGTTCCATCTCCCGCATGATGCCCTCCGTAGGCTTCAGAGTGACACTTCTGAAGGATTTGTTCCTGTTCATGCTCAGGTACACAACATCTAGTAATACCATCTACTCCTTTATAAAGATGTAGGTCATCCCAAAAGTAATGTCTTGAGTCATATAAGAACTCGTTTTCATTTGTTGGTATGTCAAACTAGGTGGTATAAATTTAGCAACAATGTAATTAGCATAGTCAGCATACCAACGAGTACTATGAGAAACATTTATGACAACTAGTTGTTCATGAGGGAAACTGTCATGAATAGGTAGTGGGTCATCAAGAATAGTTTCTAACCTAAACAAGTTATCAGCTATGGGGTTCTCAACTCCTTTCCTATCAGTGATATGTAAGTCAAATTATTGTAGCAAGAGAACCCACCTAATGAGTTTAGGTTTAGCATCTTTCTTTTCCATAAGATATTTATAGGAGCATGATCAGTGTGAACAATTACTTTTGAATCAACAATGTAAGATGTGAATTTATCACAAGCAAACACAACTGCTAAAAATTCTTTCTCACTAGTAGCATAATTCCTTTGGGCACTGTCTAGAGTTTTACTAGCATAATGGATAACATTTAATTTCTTATCAACTCTTTGTCCTAGAAAAGAACCAATAGCATAATCACTAGCATCACACATAATTTCAAAAGGCAAGTTCCAACCAGGTGGTTGAACTATTGGTGCAAAAGATAAGGCTTTCTTAAGTGTTTCAAAGGCTTCTACACAATCATGATAGAAAACAAATGGAACATTCTTTTGTAAAAGATTAGTAAGAGGCCTAGAAGTTTTAGAGAAGTCTTTAATGAACCTCCTATGGAAACCAGCATGATTGAGGAAACTACAAATACCTTTAATGTCTTTAGGACATAGCATTTTCTCAATTGTATCCACTTTAGCTTTATCCACCTCAATACCTCGTTCAGAAATCTTATGCCCCAGGACAATGCCTTCATTAACCATCAAGTGGCACTTCTCCCAATTCAAGACAAGATTAGTTTGTTCACATCTCTGCAAAAATCGATGAAGGTTGCTTAAGCAATCATCAAAAGAAGTTCCGTAAACGAAACATCATCCATGAAAACCTCAACAATCTTTTCACAAAAATCAGAGAATATAGCAATAATACATCTTTGAAAGGTAGCAGGTGCATTACGTAAACCAAAAGGCATACGTCTATGAGCATAAGTTGCAAAAGGGCAAGTAAAAGTGGATTTCTGTTGATCGGGTTGTGATACAGGTATTTGAGAGAAACTAGAATATCCATCAAGAAAACAAAAGTATGTGTGCTTTGACAATCTTTCCAACATTTGATCAATGAAAGGCCGAGGGTAATTATCTTTTCTGGTAGGTTTATTTAATTTTCAAAAATCAATTATCATTCTATATCCAGTCACTATTCTTTGTGGAATAAGTTCATTTTTATCATTAGGAACAACAGTAATACCTCCTTTCTTAGGGACACAATGAACATGACTTACCCATCTACTATCAGCTATGAGATAGATTATACCTGCTTCCAGAAGTTTTAGTATTTCAGTTCTTACCACTTCCTTCATCTTAGGATTCAATCGCCATTGGTGATCAACAATGGGTTTAGCATCAGGTTCCATATTAATCTTGTGCTGACAGAGAGTGGGACTAATGCCCTTAAGATCATCAAGAGTATATCCAATAGCAACACAATGCTTCCTCAGAATTTTTAATAATCTTTCTTATTCGTGTTCTGAAAGGTTAGCACTAATTATAACAGGATATGTCTCTTTCTCATCAAGATAAGCACACTTCAAAGTGTCAGCCAATTCCTTTAATTCAAACACATGATCACCTTTAGGTGGAGGAGGACCTCCTAGAGTTTCAATAGGAAAATTGTGTTAAAGATAGGTTGTTGTTCAAAGACAATTTTATTTATTTCATTCCTATCACGCAAGTGCATATCATTCTCATGGTCTAAAAATATTGTTTTAGTGGATCAGTAGGAGGTACAACAACAGAAGCAAGACCAATTATTTCATCCTTACCAGGTAACTTTATCATGCGGTTGTCTATGAAATTTAGAGAAATTAAACTCATGAGACACATCACCAAAACTAACACTGACAGTTTCTTTCTCACAATCTATCTTAGCATTGACAGTGTTCAAGAAGGGTCTACCAAAAATTATGGGACAAAAGTCATCTTGTGGGGAACCAAGAACTAGAAAGTTAGTAGGATATTTTATTTTCCCACACAAGACTTCAACATCTCTAAGAATCCCAAGTGGTGTGATGGTATCTCTATTAGCAAGTTTAATAGTGACATCTATGTCTTCTATTTCAGCTGGTGCTATATCATTCATAATTTCTTGGCATAAAGTAAAAGGGATAGCACTCACACTAGCACCTAAGTCACATAAACCATGGTACCTATGTCTCCTATTTTAATTGAGATGACATGCATGGCAACAACAGGCGTGTTCTTATCTTAAGTATCGGTTTTGGCAATTCTAGTAGCTTCATGACAGAAATAAAAATAGCATGCCCATCAATATTATCGACCAAGCTATATTTGATCATAGTAACACTAACTTCTACTTTAATTTGTTCAGAGGGTTTAGGTGCTTTAATGTTACTTTTACGAACCACTGTTGATACCTTAGCATGTTCCTTTATCCTAACAGGGAAAGGTTGTTTTTCAATATAAGAAGTAGGCACAACTGGATCAACATTGTAAATGATAGTTTCATCTTTAATTATTACCAGTTCATTAATTTGTTCTTTAATAGTGGGATGATATTTAAACCACTTCTCCTTAGGGAGATCAATATGAGTAGCAAATGATTCACAAAAGGAGGCTACTATCTCAGAGTCAAGGCCATATTTAGTGCTAAACTTGTGAAAATCATCGATATTCATAAAAAATTTAACACAATCATACTCAAGCTTAATAACTGACTCTTTACATTCGTCGAGTTCTCAATATTTAGAGTTGTGTTTAATTCATTCTAAAAGATCCCACCTGAATTCAATAATCTTCTTCATAAAAGAACCATCACAAGAAGTATCGAGCATTGATTGATCATTACGAGAAAGCCGAGCATAAAAAATCTGAATGATAATTTCTTTGGAAAGCTCATGATTGGGGCATGAATATAACATTGATTTAAGCCTCCCCCAAGCTAGAGCAATACTTTCTCCTTCACGAGGCCAAAAATTATATCACGATGAATTAGATGCATAGGATAAAACTTTTTGTGAAATTCCAATTTCAATCGATTCCAATTCTAATATCCAATATCATCGCATAGCCAATACCATGTCAATGCTTTTCCCCCCAAAAATAAAGGGGAAACCTTCTTCTTAAATTCATCTTCTGGTAAACCTGCAAGCTTAAACAATTCACAAATTTTATCCACATGTATCAAATGCATATCGGGATGCTTTATTCTGTCTCCTTGCATAAGGATTAGCCAGCAGTTGCTCTGTACCATCCCAAATTTTCAATTTGGAATGTTATAAATAGGACTCATATGCATATCATATTTTTATTGCATTTTGGTTGATCCTAGAAACTCTAAGCAACTCAAGGACCGACGAAGAGAGTTGGGGGTTTCTTTTGTTTCCATATTTGAATTTTCTCGAATATTGAAAAGAGGATCATTTTGGTTTTAATCATTTTCTCTCCGAATATTTCCAATATTAAAATAAAAGGGAGGGGATAAAATGACTTCCCAAAATAAAAGAAATATTGGAGAAAAAAATGTTAAAATGTTCAGGAATTGCTATATTATTTGAATTAGAAAAATATGCATGTTTTCATAATTGCATTTTTAGGCCAGAAAAATGTTCACTTTGTTCTAAATATTTTATTTAGACGGTGAGAATTATTTTTGGTATTTTTAGAATTTTTTTAAATTTTTTTAGGATTTTTCTGTTTCGGCAGAATTAATTTTTTTTTAAAAGTTCCCGGACTGCACTGGGCCGAAGGCCCAGCCGGCCCGCTTCGCCGCCGCCTTCCCCGCCGAGCGCCGCCGTGCCCACGGAGGACTCCTCTTGGAGTCCGGCTCCGAGCCGTCAGAGCCGCCCCCTTCCCCAAGTCGGCCGCCACCCCACCTTTAAATACCTCCCCGGGCCCCCCTTAGACCCCGAGCCACCTCGCCGCCCGACGCCATCGCCGCCGCAACCGCCGCCTACTCCACCACCGTCCCGCGCCACGCGACACAGCCGCCTACTCCACCGCCGTCCCGCGCCACGCGACACCACCTCCCATCCCGTGCTGCCGACCGCCTTGCCTGCCGGAGCCACACCGGCGCCACCCACGCCGCCGCCGCCCGCCCGCCGGAACCTCGCCGGAGGTAGCCGCCGCCGTTGTCGTTTTTTTCGTTTAACCGCCGGTTTTTTAGAAACCCTAGATCTGTTTTTTTTAAATAGATCGGTTTGGTTTTTTCGGTTTAGTTGTTTAGCGGACGTTCGTCCGTTCATTCATTTTAACGAACGCCGTTCATCGATTAGGTTCTGTTAACGAACGTTATTTCGTTAGTCTGTTCGTCTCGTTTTATTTTCTAGGGTTTTACCTGCGATTATTTTCGATCGCGATTTCTGCCCTGATCTTCGATCTAGTATAACTTCTTACTGTTAGTCCAAATTAGATGAAACCAGCGCCTTAATCTTTGTCTCGAAGCCCTATTTCTGTGTAGCCAACTTGAACATGATTTTGGTACTGTAAAAATTGACTTTAGTCCAGATTAGTAAATGAATCTTGTTTCGTTTGTAGTTTGAGTTTCGTTGCTCCGTTTGATTTGATTCTTTCTGTAAACCGAAGTTCTTCAGTTGAAATTTATGGTTAGCTCTTCTTATTTGAGTTTTACCCATGCTTCTTGTTTGAGTGATTATGTATGCTATTGTTTGTTTGCGATAGAATTCTCGGAGTGCGAAGCGTGCTACTACGAGTCCCTAGGTTTTGCAGTTCATCAGCAAGGAAAGTAGCACTTTGATCATATCCCATCATTACCCAGTTTTTATGCATTAGTCACAATCCTTAGACATTGCATGGTTAGGAACTGATTAACATGTGGGTTTGGGAAGTAGATGATGAGGTAGAACCTATTGCCCTTTTATTATCAAACCTTTGGGAGTTACTTCTATTTTATGCCAGGATTGCTATGCTATGCTCGTAGACGTGGAGTGGGTGAGTGTATCCATGACAGATGTGAGAATTGTTAACTAATGGTTAACTTAAGGTGGCTACTTAAATACACATCTGGGTGGATTGGTTGCGGGCATCTGGAGAATCCAGTGTTGTCCTGGGATATCCCGGAGTATGTTGGAAATATGCCCTAGAGGGAAAAATAAAAGATTATTGTTATATTTCCTTGTTCATGATAATTGTCTTTATTCATGCTATAACCGTATTATCCGGAAATCATAATACACGTGTGAATACATAGACCATAATATGTCCCTAGTAAGCCTCTAGTTGACTAGCTCGTCGATCAACAGGTAGTCATCGTTTCCTGGCTATGGACATTAGATGTCGTTGATAACAGGATCACATATAGGAGAATGATGTGATGGATAAGACCCAATCCTAAGCATAGCACAAGATCGTGTAGTTCGTTTGCTAGAGCTTTTCCAATGTCAAGTATCTTTTGCTTAGACCATGAGATCGTGTAACTCCTGGATACCGTAGGAGTGCTTTGGGTGTACCAAACGTCAGAACGTAACTGGGTGACCATAAAGGTGAACTACAGGTATCTCCGAAAGTGTCTGTTGGGTTAACATGGATCGAGACTGGGATTTGTCACTCCGTATGACGGAGAGGTATCTCTGGGACCACTCGGTAATGCATCATCATAATGAGCTCAAAGTGACCAAGTATTTGGTCACGGGATCATGCATTACGGTACGAGTAAAGTGACTTGCCGGTAACGAGACTGAACGAGGTATTGGGATACCGACGATCGAGTCTCGGGCAAGTACCGTACCAATTGACAAAGGGATTGTATACGGGGTTGATTGAATCCTCGACATCATGGTTCATCCGATGACATCATCGATGAGCATGTGGGAGCCAACATGGGTATCCAGTTCCTGCTGTTGGTTATTGACCGGAGAGCCATCTCGGTCATGTCTACGTGTCTCCCGTACCCGTAGGGTCTACACACGTAAGGTTCGGTGACGCTAGGGTTATAAGGAAGACTTGTATGTGATTACCGAATGTTGTTCGGAGTCCCGGATGAGATCCCGGACGTCACGAGGAGTTCCGGAATAGTCCGGAGGTGAAGATTTATATATGGGAAGTTGTCATACGGTCACCGGAAAGTTTCGGGGGTCACCGGGGGGCCACCTCTCTTGGAGGGCCTCATGGGCCGTAGTGGGCAGGGAACCAGCCCCTGGAGGGCTGGGCGTGCCCCCCCCTTGGGCCCATGCGCCTAGGGTTGGGGGGAAACACTAGTGGGGGCGCCCCCCTTGCTTGGGGGGAAGCCCCCTCCCTTGGCCGCCGCCCCCCTCTAGATCTCATCTATGGGGGCCGGCCCCCTTCCCCCTTCCCCTATAAATAGAGGGGCGAGAGGAGGGCTGCACACCACATCCAAGGCGCAGCCCCTCCCCTCCCCAACACCTCTCCTCCTGCGTTAAGAGCTTGGCAAAGCCCTGCCGGAGTACTGCATCTCCACCACCACCACGCCGTCGTGCTGCTGCTGGAGCCTTCTTCCTCAACCTCTCCTTCCCCCTTGCTGGATCAAGAAGGAGGAGACGTCATCCGCTCCGTACGTGTGTTGAACGCGGAGGTGCTGTCCGTTCAGCATTTGGTCATCGGTGATTTGGATCACGGCGAGTACGACTCCATCATCCCCGTTCTCTTGAACACTTCCGCTCGCGATCTACAAGGGTATGTGGATGCACTCCTATCACTCGTTGCTTAGATGAACTCATAGATGGATCTTGGTGAAACCGTAGGAAATTTTTTAATTTTCTGCAACGTTCCCCAACAGTGGCATCATGAGCTAGGTCTATGCGTAGTTCTCTATTGCATGAGTAGAACACAATTTTGTTGTGGGCGTAGATGTTGTCAACTTTCTTGCCGCTACTAGTCTTATCTTGCTTCAGCGGTATTGTGGGATGAAGCGGCCCGGACCGACCTTACACGTACGCTTACGTGAGACAAGTTCCACCGGTGACATGCACTAGTTGCATAAGGTGGCTAGCGGGTGTCTGTCTCTCCCACTTTAGTTGGAGCGGATTCGATGAAAAGGGTCCTTATGAAGGGTAAATAGAAGTTGAAAAATCACGTTGTGGCTTTAACGTAGGTAAGAAAACGTTCTTGCTAGATCACCTATAGAAGCCACGTAAAAACTTGCAACAACAATTAGAGGACGTCTAACTTGTTTTTGCAGCAAGTGGCTTGTGATGTGATATGGCCAAAGTTGTGATGAATGGTGAATGATATATATGTGATGTATGAGATCATGTTCTTGTAATAGGAATCACGACTTGCATGTCGATGAGTATGACAACCGGCAGGAGCCATAGGAGTTGTCTTTATTTTTTTTGTATGACCTGCGTGTCATTGAAGAACGCCATGTAAATTACTTTACTTTATTGCTAAACGCGTTAGCCATAGAAGTAGAAGTAGTCATTGGCGTGACAACTTCATGAAGACACGATGATGGAGATCATGATGATGGAGATCATGGTGTCATGCCGGTGACGAAGATGATCATGGAGCCCCGAAGATGGAGATCAAAGGAGCTATATGATATTGGCCTTATCATGTCACTATTATATAATTGCATGTGATGTTTATTATGTTTATGCATCTTGTTTACTTAGAACGACTGTAGTAAATAAGATGATCCCTTATAACAATTTCAAGAAAGTGTTCTCCCCTAACTGTGCGCCGTTGCTAAAGTTCGTCGTTTCGAAGCACCATGTGATGATCGGGTGTGATAGATTGTTACGTTCACATACAACAGGTGTAAGAGAGTTTTACACATGCAAAAACACTTAGGGTTAACTTGACGAGCCTAGCATGTACAGACATGGCCTCGGAACACAGAGACCGAAAGGTCGAACATGAGTCGTATGGAAGATACGATCAACATGGAGATGTTCACCAATGATGACTAGTCCATCTCACGTGATGATCGGACACGGCCTAGTCGACTTGGATCGTGTAACACTTAGATGACTAGAGGGATGTCTAATCTGAGTGGGATTTCATTAAATAATTTGATTAGATGAACTTAAATTATCATGAACTTTAGTCTAAAACCTTTGCAAATATGTCTTGTAGATCAAATGGCCAACGCTCATGTCAACATGAACTTCAACGCGTTCCTAGAGAAAACCAAGCTGAAAGATGATGGCAGCAACTATACGGACTAGGTCCGGAACACGAGATCATCCTCATAGCTGCCAAGAAAGCATATGTCCTAGATGGACCGCTAGGTGAAGCACCCATCCCAGAGAACCAAGACGTTATGAACGCTTGGCAGTCACGTGCTGATGATTGCTTCCTCGTTCAGTGCGGCATGCTTTATAGCTTAGAACCGGGGCTCCAAAAGCGTTTTGAGCAACACAGAGCATATGAGATGTTCGAGGAGCTGAAAATGGTTTTCCAAGCTCATGCCCGGGTCGAGAGATATGAAGTCTCCGACCAGTTCTACAGTTGTAAGATGGAGGAAAATAGTTCTGTCAGTGAGCACATACTCAAAATGTCTGGGTTGCACAACCGCCTGTCCCAGCTAGACATTAACCTCCCGAACGAGGCGGTCATTGACAGAATCCTTCACTCGCTCCCACCAAGCTACAAGAGCTTTGTGATGAACTACAATATGCAGGGGATGGTGAAAACTATTCCTGAAGTATTTTCAATGCTGAAGTCAGCAGAGGTAGAAATCAAGAAAGAACATCAAGTGTTGATGGTCAATAAAACCACCAAGTTCAAGAAGGGCAAGGGTAAGAAGAACTTCAAGAAGGACGGCAAGGAAGTTGCCGCGCCTGGTAAGCCAGTTGCCAGGCAGAAGTCAAGCAATGGACCCAAGCCTGAGACTGAGTGCTTTTATTGCAAAGGGAAGGGTCACTGGAAGCGGAACTGCCCCAAATACTTAGCAGACAAGAAGGCCGGCAACACTAAAGGTATATTTGATATACATGTAATTGATGTGTACCTTACAAGTACTCATAGTAACTCCTGAGCATTTGATACCGGTGTCGTTGCTCATATTTGTAACTCACAGTAGGAGCTGCAGAATAAGTAGAGACTGGCGAACGACGAGGTGACGATGCGCGTCGGGAATGGTTCCAAGGTCGATGTGATCGCCGTCGGCACGCTACCTCTACATTTACCTACGGGATTAGTTTTAAACCTCAATAATTGTTATTTAGTGCCAAGTTTGAGCATGAACATTGTATCTGGATCTCGTTTGATACGAGATGGCTACTCTTTTAAATCCGAGAATAATGGTTGTTCTATTTATATGAGAGATATGCTTTATGGTCATGCCCCGATGGTCAATGGTTTATTCTTAATGAATCTTGAGCGTAATGTTACACATATTCATAGTGTGAATACCAAAAGATGTAAAGTTGATAACGATAGTCCAACATACTTGTGGCACTGCCGCCTTGGTCACATTGGTGTCAAGCGCATGAAGTAGCTCCATGCTGATGGACTTTTAGAGTCTCTAGATTATGAATCGTTTGACACATGCGAGCCATGCCTCATGGGCAAGTTGACCAAGACTCCGTTCTCCAGAACAATGGAGCAAGCAACCAACTTGTCGGAAATCATACATACTGATGTATGCGGTCCAATGAGCGTTGAGGCTCGCGGAGGATATCGTTATGTTCTCACTCTCACTGATGACTTGAGTAGATATGGGTATGTCTACTTAATGAAACACAAGTCTGAGACCTTTGAAAAGTTCAAGGAATTTCAGAATGAGGTAGGGAATCAACATGACCGAAAAATAAAGTTCCTACGATCAGATCGTGGAGGAGAATATTTAAGTCACGAATTTGGTACGCACTTAAGGAAATGTGGAATCGTTTCACAACTCACGCCGCCTGGAACACCTCAGCGTAATGGTGTGTCCGAACGTCGTAATTGCACTCTATTGGATATGGTGCGGTCTATGATGTCTCTTACCGATTTACCGCTATCATTTTGGGGATACGCTCTAGAGACAGCTACATTCACTTTAAATAGGGCTCCGTCTAAATCCGTTGAGATGACACCGTATGAATTATGGTTTGGGAAGAAACCTAAGCTGTCATTTCTGAAAGTTTGGGGATTCGATGCTTATGTCAAGAAAGTTCAACCTGAAAAGCTCGAACCCAAGTTGGAAAAATGCGTCTTCATAGCATACCCTAAGGAAACCATTGGGTATACCTTCTACTTAAGATCCGAGGGCAAGATCTTTGTTGCCAAGAATGGATCCTTTCTAGAAAAAGAGTTTCTCTCGAAAGAAGTAAGTGGGAGGAAAGTAGAACTCGATGAAGTACTACCTCTTGAACCGGAAAGTAGTGCTGCTCAGGAAAATGTTCCTGTAGTGCCTACACCGACTAGAGAGGAAATTAATGATGATGATCAAGGTACTTCGGATCAAATTGCTACTGAACTTCGTAGGTCCACAAGGACACGTTCCGAACCAGAGTGGTACGGCAACCCTGTCTTGGAAATCATGTTGTTAGACAACGGTGAACCTTCGAACTATGAAGAAGCAATGGCGGGCCCAGGTTCCAACAAATGGCTTGAAGTCATGCGATCCGAGATAGAATCCATGTATGAACACAAAGTATGGACTTTGACAGACTTGCCCGATGACCGGTTAGCGATAGAAAACAAATGGATCTTTAAGAAGAAGACGGACGCGGATGGTAATGTTACCATCTATAAAGCTTGACTTGTCACTAAGGGTTATCGACAAGTTCAAGGGGTTGACTATGATGAGACGTTCTCTCCCGTAGAGAAGCTGAAGTCCGTTCGAATCATGTTAGTAATTGCCGCATACTATGATTATGAGATATGGTAGATGGCCGTCAAAATGGCATTCCTTAACGGACATCTTATGGAAGAACTGTATATGATGCAGCCGGAAGGTTTTGTCGATCCTAAGAATGCTAACAAAGTAATGCAAGCTCCAGCGATCCATTTATGGGCTGGTGCAAGCATCTCGGAGTTGGAACATTCGCTTTGATGATATGATCAAAGCGTTTGGGTTTATGCAGACTTATGGAGAAGCCTGCGTTTACAAGAAAGTGAGTGGGAGCTCAGTAGGATTTCTCATATTATATGTAGATGACATACTCTTGATGGGAAATGACATAGAACTTTTGGACAACATTAAGGCCTACTTGAATAAGTGTTTTTCAATGAAGGACCTTGGAGAAGCTGCTTACATATTAGGCATCAAGATCTGTAGGGATAGATCCAGACGCCTCATAGGTCTTTCACAAAGCACATGCCTTGACAAGATTTTGAAGAAGTTCAAAATGGATCAGTCCAAGAAAGGGTTCTTGGCTGTATTGCAAGGTGTGAGATTGAGCTCGGCTCAATGCCCGACCACGGCAAAAGATAAAGAAGAGATGAGTGTCATCCCCTATGCTTCAGCCATAGGATCTATTATGTATTCCATGCTTTGTACCAGACCTGATGTAAACCTTGCCATAAGTTTGGTAGGAAGGTACCAAAGTAATCCCGGCAAGGAACCTTTGGACAGCGGTCAAGAATATCTGAAGTACACAAAAGGACAAAGGACATGTTTCTTGTTCATGGAGGTGACGAAGAGCTCGTCGTAAAGGGTTACATCGACGCTTAGCTTCGACACGATCTGGATGACTCTAAGTCACACACGGATCGTGTATATGTTGAATGGTGGAAGCGAGAAGCTGGTGCAGTTTGCAAGCGAAGCGTCGTGGCGGGATCTACATGTGAAGCGGAGTACATCGCAGCCTCGGAGGCAGCGCATGAAGTAATTTGGGTGAAGGAGTTCATCACCGACCTAGGAGTCATACCCAACACGTCGGGGCCGATCAAACTCTTCTGTGACAACACTGGAGGTATTACCCTTGCCAAGGAGCCCAGGTTTCACAAGAAGACCAGGCACATCAAGCATCGCTTCAACTCCATCCGTGAAAATGTTCAAGATGGAGACATAGATATTTGCAAAGTACATACGGATCTGAATGTCGCAGATCCATTGACCAAACCTCTCTCGCGAGCAAAACATGATCAACACTAGAACTCTATGGGTGTTTGATTCATCACAATGTAACTAGATTATTGACTCTAGTGCAAGTGGGAGACTGTTGGAAATATGCCCTAGAGGCAATAATAAAAGATTATTATTATATTTCCTTGTTCATGATAATTGTCTTTATTCATGCTATAATTGTATTATCCGGAAATCGTAATACACGTGTGAATACATAGACCATAATATGTCCCTAGTAAGCCTCTAGTTGACTAGCTCGTCGATCAACAGGTAGTCATGGTTTCCTGGCTATGGACATTAGATGTCGTTGATAACGGGATCACATCATTAGGAGAATGATGTGATGGACAAGACCCAATCCTAAGCATAGCACAAGATCGTGTAGTTCGTTTGCTAGAGCTTTTCCAATGTCAAGTATCTTTTCCTTAGACCATGAGATCGTGTAACTCCCGAATACCGTAGGAGTGCTTTGGGTGTACCAAAGCGTCACTGGCGAATCGGGTGACTATAAAGGTGCACTCTGGTATCTCCGAAAGTGTCTGTTGGGTTGACATGGATCGAGATCGGGATTTGTCACTCCGCATGACGGAGAGGTATCTCTGGGCCCACTCGGTAATGCATCATCATAATGAGCTCAAAGTGACCAAGTGTTTGGTCACGGATCATCATTACGGTATGAGTAAAGTGACTTGCGATACTTGAGACTGAGCGAGGTATTGGGATACCGACGATCGAGTCTCGGGCAAGTAACGCATCGATTGACAAAGGGAATTGTATACGGGGTTGATTGAATCCTCGACATTGTGGTTCATCCGATGACATCATCAAGGAGCATGTGGGAGCCAACATGGGTATCCAGATCCCGTTGTTGGTTATTGACCAGAGAGCCGTCTCAGTCATGTCTACGTGTCTCCCGAACCCGTAGGGTCTACACACTTAAGGTTCAGTGACGCTAGGGTGATTAGGAAGACTTGTATGTGATTACCGAATGTTGTTGAGTCTCGATGAGATCCCGGACGTCACGAGGAGTTCCGGAATAGTCCGGAGGTGAAGATTTATATATGGGAAGTTGTCATACGGTCACGGAAAGTTTCGGGGCATATCGGTATTGTACTGGGGTCACCGGAGGGGTTCCGGGTCCACCGGGGGCCACCTCTCTTGGAGGGCCTCATGGGCGTGAGTGGGCAGGGAACCAGCCTGGAGGCTGGCGCGCCCCTTGGGCCCATGCGCCTAGGGTTGGGAAACCCCAGTGGGGCGCCCCCTTGGGGGCATGCCCCTCCTTGCCGCCGCCCCCTCTAGATCTCATCTAGAGGGGGGCGCCCTTTCCCCTTCCCTATAAATAGAGGGGCGGGGAGGCTGCACACCACATCCAAGGCGCAGCCCTCCCTCCCAACACCTCTCCTCCTCCGTTAAGAGCTTGGCGAAGCCTGAGAATCTTGCATCTCCACCACCACCACGCCATCGTCATCGCTCTTTGGAGCCTTCTTCCTCAACCTCTCCTTCCCCCTTGCTGGATCAAGAAGGAGGAGACATCATCCGCTCCATACGTGTGTTGAACGCGGAGGTGTTGTCCGTTCAGCACTTGGTCATCGGTGATTTGGATCACGGCGAGTACGACTCCATCATCCCAGTTCTCTTGAACGCTTCCGCTCGCAATCAACAAGGGTATGTGGATGCACTCCTATCACTCGTTGCTTATATGAACTCATAGATGGATCTTGGTGAAACCGTAGGAAATTTTTTAATTTCTGCAACGTTCCCCAACAGAGTACCCATGTGATCTTCCTATGGTTCGCCACCCAGGCTCAAAGGGATCATAAGATTATTCATGCTAGAAACTTCCGTGTGCAGCCACAAGCTATTATGGGCTCTAGCATAGCTGAGTAGGTTGCATGACCTCTTTCAGTGGTGGGCTAGCAGATGTAGGGGAAAGTAGGTGTAACTATCCACCCAGAGTAAAGAGTTAATGTTTCTGAAAGATTGTGTCTCAGTCATCCGTTTCTCAAACACCATGTAGTGCGAGAAATCCAACGGAGGAGATCGAGTCTTGTGGGGAAAAGTGCACAAACCTCTGCAGAGTGTACAAACTAATCATGGTTAGCCGTGTCCCTGTTTATGGACATCTTGAGTATCTAGTTCTTGGATTATCATGTTGATCTCATCACTCTAAATTAATTTGTTGGGTTAATGATATTGCTTAATTGGGATTGAGTTGGAGGAACCTTCTCAATGTTTAACAACCACCATGATAGTTAAATAAAATATATTCCTTTGTTGTAGGAAAAAATTGGCTTTATGCAAAATATTGACCATAGTGCTTTCCACCAGCCATATATGCATGTAGTGATAGCATTTATTCTGTTCATTACTCTTTTGTGTTACATTGCCAGCATATTCCATGTGCCGACCCGGTTTGGGCTGCAACATATCATGTTGCAGACTTTTCAGACGACGAGTAAGGTGCCATAGGTAGTTGTCGTTCACTCAGCTATGCCGTTGGAGTTGATGGACTCACTTTATCTTCCAAGCCTTTCGCTGTTATCTTATTTTAGATGGCCTTAAGCCATATTATTGTAATAAGTTCTCTTTTGAGACTTTCGATGTAATAAGTGTGTGATTGAGACTCTGTTATAAATCCTCAAGTACTGTGCGTGTCAGCATTACCGATGCAGGGATGACATTGATGCACAGAGACTTGACCGTTTGAGGTCTGGTCGCTAAAATTTGGTATCAGAGCACAGGCTGACTGTAGGACATGACCACTAAGTTAAACCATAGTTCACTCTTCTCTACTCAATTCTGACTCCTCTCCATTTTCAACTCTATAGGATGGAGGACTCAAGGAACAAGTTTACACAACTGGATGAAGACACTCCTTTTGGACGACACTTGAAGGAACTTATTAGATACCTGAACATCTGTTAGGACCTCGATCCTATGCCACACCAATATAGCATGTAACACCTCATATCACTTTGCGGCCTCACGCATGGTATTCCCATGGGTGTCGCCTTACCAGGCCCGGGACCGTTTGCGCCTTTTGGCTCACGTATATCATAGTGTCGCTAGCATCCATATCACAAAGAACCCGGGCTGACATGGCTAATCGTGAACCCAAAGTGGCGCTAACTTATAGGGACAGACATACATGACCCAGCAACGAACGTATCGGTTATCAGTGAGTGAATCCGGGCTGTAGCAGCTGGGCTAGCAGGACTTCGGTAATCCAGTCTGTAGAAGGCTAACAGGACTCCGGTAGACACGGCATGACATTTCCCCGAAGGACAGACACAGGAACAAAGAAGGACACATGCCGGCCAGCCTAAATGTTCTAGAGCAGTAGCAAGCTACCATGGCCTAGTGGAAGCACTAGGAGACATTTCCCGGTAAAAGAGGCTACCAAGGATAAACAACTAGATAGTCAGATCCCACACATACCAAGCATTTCAATAACATACACACAATATGCTCGATATGTGCAAATACAACATGGCATCACAACATGACTGTACAACTCAAGTACTTTATTCAATAGGCTCCGAGGAGCGAGATATTACAAACAAGGGTCTCATGACCCAACATTCAGAGCATACCAATCAAAGCTCAAGCGGAAGCTTAACATGTCTGAGTACAGACATCTACAAATGAAAAAAGGCTGAGAAGCCTGACTATCCACCAGATCTTGCCGAGGGCACAAGATCGTAGCTGAGGTAACAAGCTAAATGTTGAAGTCCATGCGGAACTACTATCGAGACAGAAGTCTCTCTGCAAAAACATAAAATAGGCAAATGTGAGTACAAATGTACCCAACAAGACTTACATCAGAACTAACTACGTATGCATCATTATCAACAAAGGGGATGGTGGGGTTTAACTGCAGCAAGCCAGCTTTGACTCAGTGGCTATCCTAAACTACGACTGCAAGTAACTCTTTTGAGGTGGCACACACGAGTCCACATATTCACCATATCAATACGCCACTATGGATCCGCTCGCATCTCCCTACGAGAACGCCATCCATAACACTCCCGCTTATCTTGTGTATTTTAGCGTATCCACTTTCACTTGTCTATGAACTGTATTGGCAAACCAGAGGTCCTTTACTGTGGACGCGGCTGTTTGAATAGATGATGTTAACCCTGCAGGGGTGTACTTCTTCACACACGCTCTCACCACTTACCGCCGTTTACACGACATGTACTCGGCAACCTTCAAGCAGAAGCCCAGCGAGGGTGTCGTCTACGGCCTACCTAAACACTCAAGTCTCTAGTCCAGGTTTATCTCCTATTTAGGTTCCATCCGCGGGGAGTCCAACTGAGGTTTCCACATACGGCCCTAAACGATGTGTACAGGGTTCCGCGACACCAAATGGGCGCCCGGCATACCCGGCCACGTGCCTACCGCATCACAACCCACCCCTCGGGTCAGCGCCGCGCACGGCCTCCAGCATAGTACAAACACTAGAAACTACTTGCAACTCCTGGACAGAGGACAAGGGTGGTTAAGAAGTCGAGAGAGTCAGTTAAGGAGCGCAATGCGTGGTAGTAGCTGTTCATGGATCATAAACACAGAACTCAGTTCCTAACGACGGCTTCAATGAGACAACCCACCATGTACTCCTGCATGGCCTCTCACCGCTACATTTACCAAATCGTGTTCACACACTTAGCACACACACACAGTTGGACATGTTTACACACCTCCGATTCATCCCCGATGAATCAGACCTAACTCAACTCTAAGCAGTAGCAGGCATGACAAACAAGCATGAATGAGTAGGCACATCAGGGCTCAAAAAACTCCTACTCATGCTAGTGGGTTTCATCTATTTACTGTGGAAATGACAGGTCATGCAGAGGAAAGGGGTTCAACTACCGCAGCAAGTAACAGATGAGTCGTTGTTGTCCTTATGCAATAAACGAGAGCAGGAGCGAGAGAGTGGGATTGTATCAGAATGAACAAGGGGGTTTTGCTTGCCTGGCACTTCTGAAGATATTATAGTTCTTCATCGGTGTCATCGATCTCATCGTCGAAACCACGTCTATCGAGAGGGGACAAACACCGGCAAACAAGGAAGAACACAATCAATGCAATGCACAATATGATGCATGATCATGACATGGCAATATGATATGGTTTGAGCTAATGCAACTAGCACAGGTTAAATAGAGTTGGTTTGAATCTAAGATTCAAATTCAAACTCCATATATGACATTTCAAATGCCATTAATTCAAATTGTTGTATACAGCAGCTTTGAGTTGTTCAAACATGCATGATAATAGTACAGTTGGATAGATTGGATTTTTCTAATCACTTTTCATATATAATTTGTTTCAATTTGAGTTATGGTTGAATTTCTATGAATTTTAGAAGTTTTGGGCATTTTCTGGAATTCTCTGAATTATTTTAAATCCAGAAAATGATTAACTGCGTCAGCATGACGTTGATGTGACATCAGCAGGTCAATAGCGCCTAACCAGAGTCAAACCTGACAGTGGGACCCATATGTCATCGACTCACCTAATTGATATAGTTAATTAGCCTTAAGTTAAACCTAACTAAAAGGTCAGTGGGGCCGAGACCCACATGTCAGTGACTTAGCGGGTTAACTAAAAGTTAATTAGCTCTAAGCTAAAATTAGTAAGGCTGTGGGCCCACTTGTCAACGACCCGGGGGGAGTCAAACCCCTGGTCAACTTGGTCTAACCCGCCGGCGAGCTGCGGAAATGCTACATACGGTACCATTAGCCGCGCGGTTTGCTCCTACGCTCTCCTGTGAGTGAGACGCATCGGCTGCTGGTGGTGGCTAAGCTCGAGATGACCGGGAACAGCGCCGGCGATGACCACCGCGGTGGCCGGAGTTCAATGTCGACGGATTCGGCGCCACAACGTGCTGGAGGACCAGCGGTTTGCACCTACGAACTCTACGCTTGCTCACGAACCCCACGGGAACACCCACAGGACCAATAGGTCACAGGAGCTTCGTCGGCGACGAGGTTGTGCGGCGGCGTACTCTCGGCCTCGACGGAAATAGCGGCTACGGCGAGAACTAGGCCACAGAATTAGAGGGGAACGGTGCAGGGGCTCAACGAGATCACGATGGGATGCTAAGAGGGCTCGCGGAATGTCTAGAGGCGATGGAGTGACGACGGCGATCACGGGTGGTGGAGCTTGAAGATGATGTCGATGGCGGCATTACGGCGCGTCCCCAGTTGCTTGGCTCGTCGAGGAGGCGTAGTGGACAGAGGCGGAGCTCTAGGGCACGTCAGAGGGGGGAGGGGGTGTCTTTGGGCCTGGCAACGGTGAGCGGCAGCGACGGCGGCTCTCGGTGGGGAGAACAGAGGAGAGGGAGAGGTCCAGAGAGAGGGGGAGAGATGCAGGGGGTCGAGGTAGGTGCGGGCGTCTTCGTGGCATCGTCTAGGCGCACCGGGGAGGAGCCAGGCAGGCAGGGAGGGAGGAGGTGGCCGGCACGGGGCGGGCACGTGCCTCCGTCCTTCTGGCAAGGGAGGAAGACGACAGGGAGAAGGCGGTGGTGGGTTGGGCCGGCCAGCTGAGGTGCTGGGCCGGTTGGTGGTGCCAGGTTAGTTTCTTCGCTCTCTCTCTCTCTCTTATTTTCTTTTCTATTCTGTTATATTGTTTTGATTTAGTTTGGAAACTAAAACATTTTAAAACTTTCTGTAAATTTTTATGTGAGCTTAGAGAGCTAGTCCAAGGTCACATGCAAACTTACAAAATATTTGAACAATATTTCTTATATAGCAGAAATAATTTCAACCCAAATATATTATTGATTTAAATCAAGGACCCAAAATAAATTATTTCTGTACTCCAAAAATATTGGTTTGAATTTTACCTCATGCCAATATTTTCACAGAATAACAGGAACATTTTCTTGGGCTCATTTGATGAGATTTAAATGTTGGTTATTTTTAGAGGCTTTCTAAGGCTTTTGAAAATTCCTCAATTCAAGTTTCATTTGAATTTAAACATGATGCAACACCAGATGCTAGCACTTGGCATTATCAGAACTAGGGATGTGACAACTCACCCCCACTAAACAAGAATCTCGTCCCGAGATTCTAGCGTAGGGTAAGATAAAAATGGGGACGCAAACTAACACAATCTTCATGATCCAGGTTGCACTTCAAATGAACATTTATTCAATCACCATCTTTGTCTTGTCGTCTTGCTCTGAGAACTCCGGCCAACATGACATAGAGAGGAGAAGGAAACTCTAGAAGGATCGATGTTCTTGAAGATTGAACAACTCAGGATCAACTCATCGAATAAGACATAGCAACATCTCTCGAGCTGAGACACGTAGCATACATCTAGAGGGATGGAGTGGAACAGATGATGAGGTTTCACTAGGTAGACATCAATTCCACTCCTAAGAGGGTGGTGAACGGTTGTCAACATAGCGAGGATTTGAGTTGCCATGATACCATAGTGAGACACCTTAGAGAAGGATGACTTGTAGAATTATCCCTTAGGTGGTAAAAAGAACTACTTTTGATTCATAGATCAATAAAATTCTCCATACCAGCCTAGGGCAAATCTCGAGCAATCATTTGAAGGAGATCGAAAGAATGACATACTCTGACTAGAATGGATGATGTCGACTACCTTGTTAAAGAAAATGTAATGGATGATTTTGCTTATCATCGAAAATGGAAGGGACCCGTGGTAGGACCACTTTAGAAGATGATACTGAACATCAATTACTGAGAAGGGAAGCCCATGGGAAATTGGCAAAATGGCGGTGCAAGCTGGGAACAAAATACAATTGTTGGGAATGTTCCAACCATCATATCAGCCTGAGATTCAGATCTGGATGGTAACAGGATATTTTAGACGTCATGTCTGGAAAAGAGAGTTTGCAACACAAATCAATAAGATGATGTTGCGAGATTCTCGGGAAATGAACTACGATAGCAAGCTCCAAAACATGAGCTGCTTCTGCTACAAACCTGTGAACATGTTGTCCAAGACAAGCATGACCACGTAGTAGTCTTATAATAAAACACGACCGAGTTCAGGTGGGGAACCATCATCAAGGATATCGAAGTCCTTGTATAAGCCCCAGGTCTTAAGAAGGAGCTTCTTCTCCTAGAACAAATTAGTCAGTGGCTTGGTGTGCTCAGGAATACATATGGAATGAAGGTTGCAAGTCTCCAAACCACAGAATACTTCGCATGTATGCATGACTAACTTGGGAAGATTCTAGAGGAAGCAAACAATCTTCCTCGAATCCACGGCGAAGACTTACATCAACTGCACAAGAATTAGAGGAAGTCACTTCTTTCATCCAAACATATGCTTCATGTGCTAGCATGAAGAAATGCTTTCAAAGTTTTCAACACTAGCTTAATGTTCAACATGAATCATGGAGGAGACAAAATGTTGCTGATGGGCTCAATAGCAACTCATCGAAATTTTCCATATCACTGGAATTCCACCATTATGTGAACAATGTGATAGTATTGGTCAGACCAAAATATGTAATGGTGTATGCTCGAGGAACAACCACGAGTAAGACAACATTGCGAATATCATTGGTTCTAAATTGATTTGACGATAGCCCACACTCAAATCAAGGTTTGGACAAGACGATAGATTCAACAACCGATCACGAGGAACAATCAATGAAGATATCATCTCTCTTCAACACACACACACACACAAGGATATCCCATATAATGAACTAAGTTAGGCAAGCGTTTATCTTCCAACTCTCCAAGTTGTTCTTTAGCTTAACCAACTAGCTCAGGGGTATCCAACAAAGGTTCTTGGAGAAGGGGTGGTTACAAGCAACCAACTTGATCACGAACTCAACATAGCGGTCAGGTGACAACCTGGTGATACCTCCGAGAAGACATTCGAAAAATCACGAACCACCGGTATGTTAATAAGCTCGAGAACAATCTTGCATTTCAGTCAAGACGATGTGATCAAAAGAGCAAGGAATTAACATAATCCAAACTCGTTGTTCGAAGATTGCACCAGGAAAATGGACTGGGTGGCACAATCTATCTTAGAATGATGATTTAATAACCAGCATGCTAAGAATGAAATTATTGTCCATTAACTACCGAGCAACACAGTTGCTAGGAGTATTGATTTCACACATCATGGTTCACTTGTCGGCATTCCGGTTGCGACAACATGGGACCGAGGAATGAATAATGATGGTGAGAAGTATCACTGTATCAAGAGTTCATAGGATGGTGTGCAATTCCCATGATATTCTTAATATCCAAGATGGTAATACTGCAAGGTAGAACAGAGCAAAAGCTAGATTAGCAATTTGATCTGCGGAGTACGACTGCTTTGACCCAATCCTGGAAATGAACATGGTACTGGAGTTGGTTTCTCCTAGTCATTCCAGAATAGAATGACTTGACGGACCACAAGAGTAATAGGCATCGATGAACGAATGCACGTATTCTCTTGACTGTCAATTGATAGATGAAGGTCAGAAGACAACTAAAAGGGCGACAACTCAAAGAACATACGATTTTCTGAGTTGTGGACGCATAGATTAGTATGTTGAGCAAAGCTCAACATTTCTTCTGGATAACCCATGCAGAAGGGTAGAACTGGCAGAGTCACAATATAGTAAGGAGAACACATCGAGAGCATTCTTGTTGTGATCTTTTGTCTCAAAGAACTTCTGCCATAAGTGGTTCATAGTATTTGGAAGAAGAAAATACCACGGACCTCGAGGACTAACACGAAGGTTTCTAATACCCTAAAGTAACTAGCAAACACTAAAAACACAAGGTAAGTAGGATGAATCTTGGGTTCAGAAACCCAGGAGTAGAATACCTACTACTAAGTGGCATCACGAGATGCTTTCGAGAATGATGGCCAGAGTCATCACACTGGGAACATAGAACATGGCTAGATCACTAGATGATCCCCTAAGACACCTAGGGTCATAATAATTTCTCCAACCTATATACCAAGGCAATGAAGTACCTCAACACACTATCTAGTGTGGTTAATATGGCCCAAAGGGACATCGGGAACGGAAAGAAGGGATTTGCAAATGCATCAGACTATTTAGAAACCTGGGATGACTCGGACAGCATAACGGCTATAAATGCTCAAAAAGATTTGATACATCCAACAAAAATGGTGGCATAACCACTTGATCATCACAGTATCAAGATTCTAAGGCCAGCTATGAATACACGTAAGTAGCAGGAACTGAACTAAGGCTTAAATCCAACAATCTTATGGGTCTACTGATTAGTAACACGTGATCCTGATAGAAAGAAGAGAAAGCCTTGTTCCATAACCCCATGGGAAAGATGTGATGACTCGGATCAGAAGGGCATAAAGTATAAGGAGTAAAAGAGCCTTACGTTCCATCCCACAATCAATTCCCCTACATAACTAAAGAATTTCTAGACTCAAGTTCGACCAGTTTGGCTTGGTAATCCTACAGGAAATCAGGCTCTAATACCAAAGTAGTCAGGACCCTGATCCTATGCCACACCGATCTACCATGTAACACCTCATATCACTTTGCGGCCTCACGCACGGTATTCCCACGGGTGTGGCCTTACTAGGCCGGGACCGTTTGCGCCTTTCGTCTCACGTATATGATAGTGTCTCTAGCATCCATATGACAAAGAACCTAGGCTAACATGGCTAGTCGTGAACCCAAAGTGGCGCTAACATACAGGGACAGGCATACATGACCCAGCAACGAACGTGTCGGTCATCAGCGAGTGAATCCGGGCTGTAGCAGCTAGGCTACCAGGACTCCCATAATCCGGGCTGTAGCAGGATAACAGAACTCCGGTAGACACCGCGTGACATTTCCCCGAAGGGACAGACACAAGAACGAAGAAGGACACATGCCGGCCAGCCTAAGTGTTCCGGAGCAGTAGCAAGCTACCATGGCCCAGTGGAAGCACTAAGAGACATTTCCCGGTAAGAGAGGCTACCAAGGGTAAACAACTAGATAGTCAGATCCCACACATACCAAGCATTTCAATAACATAAACACAATATGCTCGATATGTGCAAATACAACATGGCATCAGAACACGACTCTACAACTCAAGTACTTTATTCAATCGGCTCCGAGGAGCGAGATATTACAAACAAGGGTCTCATGACCCAACATTCAGAGCATACTAGTCAAAGCACAAGCGGAAGCTTAACATGTGTGAGTACAGACATCTAGAAATGAAAAAGACTGAGAAGCCTGACTATCTACCAGATCTTGCCGAGGGCACAAGATCGTAGATGAGGTAATAAGCTAAACTTCGAAGTCCAAGAGGAACTACTATCGAGACTGAAGTCTCCCTGCAAAAACATAAAATAGGCAAACGTGAGTACAAATGTACCCAGCAAGACTTACATCAGAACTAACTATGTATGCATCATTATCGACAAAGGGGATGGTGGGGTTTAACTGCAGCAACCCAGCTTTGACTCAGTGGCTATCCTGAACTACGACTGCAAGTAACTCTTTTGAGGTGGCACACATGAGTCCACATATTCACAATATCAATATGCCACTATGGAACCGCTACCGTCTCCCTACGAGAACGCCATCCATAGCACTCATGCTTATCTTGGGTATTTTAGAGTATCCACTTTCACTTGTCTATGAACTGTATAGGCAAACCAGAGGTCCTTTACCGCGGACACGGATATTCGAATAGATGATGTTACCCCTGCAGGGGTGTACTTCTTCACACACGCTCTCACCACTTACCGCCGTTTACACGACATGTACTCGGCAACCTTCAAGCGGAAGCCCAGCGAGGGTGTCGGCCACGACCTACTTAAACACTCAAGTCTCTAGTCCAGATTTATCGCCTATTCAGGTTCCATCCGCAGTGAGTCTGGCCGAGGTTTCCACATACGGCCCCGAACGACGTGTACAGGGTTCCACGACACCAAATGGGCACCCGGCATACCCGGCCACGTGCCTACCGCATCACAGCCCACCCCTCGGGTCAGCGCTGCACACGGCCTCCAGCATACTACAAACACTAGAAACTACTTGCAACTCCTGGACAGAGGACAAGGGTGGTTAAGAAGCCGAGAGAGTCAGTTAAGGAGCCCAATGCGTGGTAGTAGTTGTTCATGGATCACAAACACAGAACTCAGTTCCTAAGGATGGCTTCAATGAGACAACCCACCAAGTACTCCTACATGGCCTCTCACCGCTACCTTTACCAAATCGTGTTCACACACTTAGCACACACACATAGTAAGACATGTTTACATACCTCCGATTCATCCCCGATGAATCAGACCTGACTCAACTCTAAGCAGTAGCAGGCATGACAAACAAGCATGAATGAGTAGGCACATCAGGGCTCAAACAACTCCTAATCATGCTAGTGGGTTTCATCTATTTACTGTGGCAATGACAGGTCATGCAGAGGAAAGGGGTTCAACTACCGCAGCAAGTAACAGATGAATCGTTGTTGTCCTAATGCAATAAAAGAGAGCAGGAGCGAGAGAGTGGGATTGTATCAGAATGAACAAGGGGGTTTTGCATGCCTGGCACTTCTGAAGATAGTATAGTTCTTCATCAGTGTCATCGATCTCATTGTCGGAACCACGTCTATCGAGAGGGGACAAACACCGGCATACAAGGAAGAACACAATTAATGCATGCACAATATGATGCATGATCATGACATGGCAATATGCTGAGGTTTGATCTAATGCAACTAAAAGTAGGTTAAATGGAGTTGGTTTGAATCTAAGATTCAAATTCAAACTCCATATATGACATTTCAAATGCCATTAATTCAAATTGTTGTATACAGTAGCTTTAAGCTGTTCAGACATGCATGATAATGGTACAGATGGATAGATTGGATTTTTCTGATCATTTTTCATATATAATTTGTTTCAGTTGGAGTTATGGTTGAATTTCTATGAATTTTAGAAGTTTTGGGCATTTTCTGGAATTCTCTGAATTATTTTAAATCCGGAAAATGATTAACTGCGTCAGCATGATGTTGATGTGACATCAGCAGGTCAACAGCACCTAACCAGAGTCAAACCTTACAGTGGGACCCATATGTCATCGACTCAGCTAATTGATATAGTTAATTAGCCTTAAGTTAAACCTAACTAAAATGTCAGTGGGGCCGGGGTCCACATGTCAGTGACTTAGCGGGTTAACTAAAAGTCAATTAGCTCTAAGCAAAAATTAGCAGGGCTCTGGGCCCACTTGTCAACGACCCAGGGGGGGTCAAACCCCTGGTCAACTTGGTCTAACCCGCCGGCGTTGAGCCACCGGCGAGTCCAGACACGACGGTGAGCTGCGGAAATGCTGCTTAGGGTGCCATTCGCCGCGCGGTTTGCTCCTACGCGCTCCTGTGAGTGAGCCGCATCAGCTGGTGGTGGTGGCTCAGCTCGAGATGGCCGGAAACAGCACCGGCGATGAGCACCGTGGCGGCCGGAGTTCAACGTCGACGGATTCGATGCCACAGCGTGTGGGAGGACCAGCGGTTTGCACCTACGAACTCTATGCGTGCTCACAAACCCAACAGGGACACCCACGGGACCAATAGGTCACCGGAGCTTCGTCGTGCGGCGGCGCACTCTTGGCGTCGATGGAAACAGCGGCTATGGCGAGAACTAGGCCACGGAATTAGAGGGGAACAGTGCAGGGGCTCACGGAGATCGCGATGGGATGCTCAGCGGGCTCGGGAAAGGTCTGGAGGCGACGGAGCGATGACGGCGATCGGCAGTGCTGGAGCTTGAAGATGACATTGATGGCGGCGTTACGGCGCATCCCCTGTTGCTTTGCTCATCGAGGAGGCGTAGACGACAGAGGCGAAGCTCCTGGGCACGTCAGAGGGGCGAGGGTGTGGCTCTGGGCGCGGTAATGGTGAGCGGCGGCGACGGCGGCTCTCGGTGGGGAGAATAGAGGAGGGGAGAGGTCCAGAGAGAGAGGGAAGAGATGCAGGGCGTTGAGGGAGGTGCAGGTGTCTTTGTGGCGTCGTCTAGGCGCACCGGGGAGGAGCGAGGCAGGGAGGGAGGAGGTGGCCGGCATGGGGCGGGCACGCGCCTCCATCCTTCTGGTAGGGGAGGAAGATGATAGGGAGAAGGCGGTGGTGGGCTGGGCCGGCCAGCTGCAGTGCTGGGCCGGTTGGTGGTGCCAGGTAAGTTTCTTCTCTCTCTCTCTCTTATTTTCTTTTCTATTTCTGTTATTTTGTTTTGATTTAGTTTGGAAATTAAACCATTTTAAAACTTTCTGTAAATTGTTATGTGAGCTCAGAGAGCTAGTCCAAGGTCGCATGCAAACTTACAAAACATTTGAACAATATTTCTTATATAGCAGAAAAAATTTCAACCCAAATATATTATTGATTTAAATCAAGGTCCCAAAATAAATTATTTCTGTACTCCAAAAATATTGGTTTGAATTTTACCTCATGCCAATATTTTCACAGAATAACACGAACATTTTCTTGGAATCATTTGATGAAATTTAAACGTTGGTTATTTTTAGAGGCTTTCTGTGGCTTTTGAAAATTCCTCAATTCAAGTATCATTTGAATTTAAACATGATGCAACACCAGATGCTAGCACTTGGCATTATCAGAACTAGGGATGTGACAACATCGGAATACCAAGCTTTGTCGGGACCTACATCGCCAGTTTACCAGAAGAGGAGCGTTGGATGATTCGAGTTCAAGTTCCAGGAAGGACATTCATGCCAGTTACTAAGCCCTTAGAGTTTTCCTTTGATGCACCAACCTGGAGTCTAGGAAAGAGCATGGTAGCCCACATCCCCATGGGACGCATTGGAGATGTTTATCACAAGGATCTTAAGGACACTATCTAGCTGATATGTGGTCGCCGAGATGAGCAATGGGAGATGATCAGCACCAGGAGGGACATGTACATTGTAGCTTTCATCCAGGAGTTAAGCCAGCACATTCGTCGCCAGGAGAACCAGATGTGCGCAAGCATGATAGATCTGAAGAAGGCAATGAACAGGATTACGAAGCTAGAAGAGGAACTCAAGTCTACATGCGACGGATATGAGGAGGAAATGACGATACTAGTGGAGAAGAATGATGACCCGACGAGGAAGCTAGGAATATTCATGGGAGACCCCGCACCAGGAGGAGATGACGACCATTCCAAGGACATTCGTTCGGAGGACTACATCTTCATCAACGAGACCGATTTTGACCCCGATGATAGAGATGATGACTATGTTGATGAAGCTAGAGCAGATATCATGGAGTCTTCCACAGATCAAAACTTCTAGTCGACCACCATATCAGTAGTAGTATTTCCCCCATGTATATAGAATAGTCCGAGCACTTTTGTAATGATAGTTAGACCGACTGTAAGCCCTTGTTTGAATTGATAGGTGTGATATGAGTGTGTTTGTCTCATGAGCATATGGGTAGTGTTTTTCCCTTCAGACCTCATTCTATTCTGTTTTCTCATCTTTTCTACACCCATCAGATGCCTCCGAGACGTGACAATGGATTTTCTTTCCCACCGGAGCTCACTCAATTGATCCAGCAGCAGAATACCTTGATGCAGATACTAGTTTAGAATCAGAACCAAGGCAACAACAACAACAACCCACAACCACCACCACCTGTTGATCACTTAGCCCGTTTCCTAAGGCTGAACCCACTGGTGTTCTCTAGTAGCACCGAGCCGATTGTTGCAGATGATTGGCTCCGCAAGATTGGAAGGGAGTTGACCACTACAGGATGCAGAGATGCGGAGAGAGTGCGTTTTGCCACACATCAGCTTGATGGACCTGCAGCATCATGGTGGGAGAATTTCACATCCATTTACCACATTGACACTGTTACATGGGATCAGTTTCAGCAGGCTTTCCGCACTGCCCATGTCTCAGCAGGAGCCATGAACATGAAGAAGCGTGAGTTTTGCAACTTGCGCCAAGGAGGACGAACAGTGGGCCAATACGTAGATGAGTTTACTAAGTTAGCACGCTATGCCCCGGATGACGTAGCTACAGATGCTGCTAAGCAGGACAAGTTTCTGGAAGGACTAAATGATGAGCTGAGCATGCAGTTGATGGTGGCAACGTTCAACAACTACCAGGAGTTGGTAGATAGAGCCCTTATGATTGAAGGGAAGCATCAACAGATAGATAGCCACAAGAGGAAGTATGGACAAGGGAAGTACAATTCAGGAGCTCAGCAGAGACCTCGTTTTACCCCGAACTCGGGAGGACACATTCACCATAACCATGGAGGCCATAATTCCAAATGGAGGAAGTTCGCATAACCATAGTGGACCCAAGAATGGGAATGGGAATGGAGGAAGCAACAGCCAGAACCGTTCCAACCCAGCAACGCCCGCCAAGAAGGATCTAAGTCACATTACTTGTTTCAAGTGCGGGAAAAATGGACATTACGCCACCGAGTGTTCTGAAGCAAAGAATGGAAATGGCAATGAAAGCTCTGCGAAGAATCCCAACCCTTTCAACAGGGGACAAGTGAACCACGTCAGCGTGGAGGTGGTTGAAGAGCAGCCAGATGCAGTTATAGGTAAGCTATTGGTTAAGTCATTTACTGCAATCATTCTTTTTGATATTGGTGCATTGCATTCATACATATCAAGGGGATTTGTGGATAAGTATAAGTTGCCCACCAAAGTTCTTAGGACATGTCAGAACTGGTTTTCCAATAAAACATTTATTGAGAAACTGACCCTTTTATTGGACCACTATAGGAAAAAACCTTCCTTACTAGTAGACAAATCCTTGATACAGAAATCCAGAAGTACTAAATATTATACAAGGTTGAGCTGAGGCTGCTCAACAATTTATTACAAGCACACCAATATTATACATAAAGGCGGATATGACACAAGGGTATGGTGGCATAACTACAGACTCGTAATAAAAGTGGTGGTGGATATGTCATAGTGAAGTGGGTGACATGACTCCTAATCTTACAGCTCATCGAGCGTCGGAGTGAGGCTCGATGATTTTATTCAGGTCGCGGAAGCGTATATGATACAAGTGACCAATTCTAGGATCGCACGGGACTGACTAGGACTCCTCTAGGCGTCGGACTCGCTATCGTACACTTCATCCATAAGATCACCTTCGTCAATATCTGGCCAAATCAACAAGCCAGGTGAGTACTTTGAATGTACTCGCAAGATAGTTTGGACATAAGATATAACAAATGCAAACATGATGCACATGAGCAGTTTAGCAATGCACGCTCAGATAATAAATTTGCACGGCATGTTAAATGAAAAGGAAGTCAGGCAGTAGTCCTCCCGAAATCCCAATAAAATAACTGAAGACCGATCGGGTGTCTAAAGCGACGGCACGAAAGGAAGAAAATAAATTAACATGCCGCAGTCGGGCATCAGGGCGACACCGCATAAAGGGCTTATATTGAAACGTAAATGACAGTGTGTGCCACAGTCGGATGTCTTAAGTGACATCTCGAAAAGGGCTTATAATGAAAATAAATAACAAGGATGCCACAGTCGAACGTCTGAGCGACATCACATAAAGGGCTTATATGGAAAGTAAATAACAAGAATGCCACAGTAGGACGTCTGAGCGATATCACATAAAGGGCTTATATCGAAAGTAAATAACAAGAATGCCACAGTCTGACGTCTGAGCGACATCACATAAAGGGCTTAAATCGAAAGTAAATAACAATAGTGCCACAGTCGGACGTCTAAGCGACATCACATAAAGGGATTATATTTCACCATTCGAATTCAAGCAGTTCATAAATTTAAATCATTCCAAAGAAATACTCAATACACAATAATAAACGGGTTAGTCCATCCACAGGAATAGCATTCAGCCAGGTTTCATGTTTATTCACCGGAGATTTGTCACTAGGACTGACACTAAGACGGACGTTGAGACCGACACTGACACTGACATAGATAAGTTGATCACAGTCCTTGACCATAGATACAGTTTCTCGAATGGTTTTGACTCTGTAGAGTTTGTACTCTTTAACCACAGCCAACGGATTTCAGTAGTCACGAAGGACTAGTTCCGTCTACGGTATTTTAGAAGTAAACACATTTAACCAGTACACACCCATTCCACATCCCGTTGCCAGGGATCACCATAGGCAACGATCAAGAAAAACTTTATGACGGGGACGCCACAACCTCGAATAGCATGGGATCAAATTTATATCGCGCGCTCTAAGGGGTGCCCCCCTCTTGATCCCAACCAGAAACACCCATGCCCCTGACCGGATGACGGCCTTTAATCTAGGGCCATGGAACCCTCATCATGGCCCCTCTATTTGGTGTGTACGTGGAAAGAGGTTTGCAACTTACTAAACCGTATTCTTTGCAGAAAACATGTGGTATCACGAAAAGGGGGACGGACGGTAACGTGACTTGATCCACGTTAACACTGTAGTTAAACGGTTTACATAAGACTGGCATGCTTCAACAATACCATCTTACCACCTTTCATGTCACCGCATGATCATGTTATCTCCCATAAAATGACACATCAAGTTTTGAAGCTCACTTGTAGTTGCCTTGCATGCAATATAACACTTACTGATGCTTATATAAACATGCCATGAAATAACTACTCAAGCAAACATGCAAAACACTCATCATATCAAAGGTTCAAACATGCTTGCCTGGTTCGGAGTAGTCGGAGTCTAGCTCAGCGAAGTTTGTGGTTCCGTCACCTCCTCCGGTATCTATGGTATAAGGAAATCGTATACTAACGTAATACCGTGTGTGCATAAATGTTGTTCCAAATATTTTTCAAATAAATATGATAAAAAACTAGACAGAAAAAGAATCAATTCAAAATCATCTTCTGTTTAAAAGTTATTAAAGTTTTAGTCGAGGACTCATCGTAATAAACGAAAGTTTCGAGGATAGTTTATAAAAAGACGAAAATGTTTGAGTTAAGCGTATTACGCGGCGTTCCAAAGCGGTTGAAAAAGATAAAAAGCTGACGAGGGGGTCCCACCGTCAGGTTTGAATCTTCAAAACAGAGCACACCGGCGCCCGAGGGCCGCGGTGGTCGCCAGCGGCGATCCACGGCAAGGTAGGGGGAAAGGAGGGTACCTACGGGTTCACTTAGTCCTTCCGCACCTTTGGGTGGTGGAGTTGGTCGTCGGCGAGCACCACGTCGACGGCGGCCTCTACTCCGGCGGACGCCGGTTCGGGTGGTGATGGGTCTCGTCGAGGAGGGCTGCAACTTCAGATTGAAGCTTGGGTTGGAAGTATGGGTGCACTAGGAGGTTGCTGACAAGGTATGCGAGGCGGGGTTGTTATCACCGGAGCGGATCTTGCCGGAGCCCGAAGCGGATCGGGGCGGCCAGAGTCGGGGACGAAGGCCTCCCCAAGGTCTCCCTAGTAGCTAGGCGTGGCTCTGGTGAGGTGGAGGGGTGATGCCTGGTCGAGATCGAGCTCAAGGCCCCCTTTTATAGCTGGCCCGAGGCGGTTGCCGCGATCGGGATTTCTCTGGCAGTGATTACGGCGAGGCAGTGGTTGAACGGGAGGTTTAGGGGTCGAGGAAGCTGCGGATCAGTTCACTGGTCCCATCCCGGGGCTAACCTTGGCAAAACTTGGGCGCTACTCCACGCTCTCGACGGAACGGCCTCACGGGGCTCGTCGGCGGCAGAGAGCGCGCTCTGCGCCTCTCTGGTCGCAGTGACTGTGCTGCAGCATGCACAGGTTAGGGGATGGCCACGCAGAGGATGGTGGTGGCTTGGGCGGTGCTGGACAGTGCCGAATGGCAGGGCCAGTCCCTGCTGGCCGCCACGGGTGGTTCTGCCACCGCAGAAGACACCGGCGATGAGGTGCCATGTCGCCACCAACACTTGCGCCCATCCAAATGATCGTGCGAAGCATTGGATAAGAAGAAGGAGCAGTGAGCATCGTGCCAACGCGTGCACTGGCGAGATTGACGCCGTACTCTAAAGAAATGACACTGTCGACTGAACTCAATCACTGAAACCTGAACTTTTTCTGAATTTTGACGGAAACAGTGCATGCCAGGTGTTCGATGAAATGTTTTTGGCATGAGGAAATTTCTTCTGGAGTTCTTCTTTGGTGAGGTGACCTCTCAATGCATCTAGGGGCTGCATGATTTATCTCAGAATTTTTGGAGAAGAAAAATGATGAATTTCACCAAAAATGGCAAATCTGGTCCAAACTTGCATCAAGCAAAATTTGAAAAATTTGAACTATGGACAAGTGGATCTTGATGGATCTAGGTTGGGGGTACTAGGGACTAGTCAGAGGAGTTTGTTTGGGACCAAAACTCAAAAGGGTTCCGGTGGATCCTTTGTAAATCACCTAGGTCCAAAATAAATGACAGAAATAGTTTTGAGGATAAAATAAATACAATAAAAATCAAAAGTGGGTTGAATTGCTGGGATTAGATATTTGACTTGACCCAAAGTGGAGGGAGGGGTTTTGGAAGAAAAGTTTCAACCTAGGTCATGGCAAGAAAAAAAATTGAATGAGGAAGAATCAATCCATAAGTCATAGGGTTATTTTTAAAAGAAAGAATTTCAAAAACTTTCCAAAAGAAAATATTTGTGTTGAGTCAACACTAAATGAAAAGCCCTCAAGACCAAAGTAAATGTTGAGAAGAACACATAAAATATTTGCCATAAAGGTTTTGAGAAGGAGAGGCTTTTAAAAAAAATTTAAATAACCTCCTTTCCATAGAAGGAAATTAACAAAACCAAATAAAATTTTTGGGGTGTTACAACACCTACCCCCTTAGGAAAAATCTCGTCCCTGAGATTTCAGCTGATCCTCAAATAGGTGTGGGTGTTCTGTCCAAAGAAAATCCTCTCTTTCCTATGTTGCTTCATCCTCGGTGTGATTGCTCCACTGAACTTTGAAAAACTTAATTGTTTTCTGACGAGTTCTCCTTTCAGACTCCTCCAACATTTTTATTGGACATTCCCTGTAGGTGAGGTCTGGTTCTACGTCAATGTCCTCATGAGATACATGCTTCTCTGGGTTGCTTACACATTTCCTCAACTGTGAGACGTGGAACACGTCGTGGACGTCTGACAGCTCTTCGGGTAGGTCTAGCTGGTAGGCTACGGTGCCTCTTCGTGCAACCACACAGAAGGGTCCAATAAATCTTGATGCTAGCTTTCCTTTAACTTTGAATTGTTGCAGGCCCCTCATAGGAGATATTCGTAGGTACACATACTCACCGGGTTCAAAGCTGACTCCCTGATGTTTTCGATCATAATAACTCTTTTGTCGGCTTTGAGCTGTCTTGAGTCGGTCCCTGATTATCCTAACTTTCTCCTCAGCTTCTTTTAGCATGTCTTGGCCGAAGATACGACTGTCTCCTGTCTCTGACCAATTTAATGGAGTACGACATCTCCGCCCATACAAGGCTTCAAAAGGTGCCATTTGTAGGCTGGCTTGGTAACTGTTGTTGTATGCGAACTCGGCATATGGCAAGCTTTCTTCCCAACTGGTTCCATAGGTGAGAACACATTCTCTCAGCATGTCCTCTAGAATTTGGTTTACGCGTTCAGTTTGTCCATCAGTCTGGTGGTGGTATGCTGTACTGAATGCCAGTTGAGTTCCCAGAGCTTGTTGTAATTGATCCCAAAATCTAGAGACGAATTGAGTGCCTCTGTCAGATATTATAGACTTTGGAATTCCATGCGGACAAACTATACGGGAGAGATAAAGTTTGGCAAGCTTCTGAGTGGTGTGGGTTGTCTTTACTGGGATGAAATGTGCCACCTTAGTTAATCTATCTGTGATGACCCATATGGCATTATTTCCGTATCATGACCGAGGTAGCCCGACAATAAAATCCATTTCAATTTCGTCCCATTTCCACTCAGGTATCTTGTTTGGCTATAATAATCCTGCTAGTTTTTGGTGCTCGGCTTTAATGCGCTGACATGAATCACAACATGCAATAAATTTGGCTATATCCCTTTTCATACCGTGCCACCAAATTTTTTCCTGAATGTCCTTGTACATTTTGGTCCCTCCAGGATGGATTAAATATGGAGCGGTGTGGCCTTCGGCTAGGATTTGCTGTTTGAGGTTTTCTATATTTGGTACGCAAAGTCTGTCTCCGTACCACAATATTCCCTTATCGTCTATGACGAATTCTGAGGCCTTGCCCAAACTCACTTTTCTTTTTATTCCTTCGATGTTGGGGTGTCCATGCTGAGCCTGCTTAATCTGTTTCATTAGGGTAGGCTGTATTTCCAAATTTGACACATTGCCCTCCGTGAGCATCACCAAGTTGAGTTTGGTGAACTCCTGGTGAAATTCACGTCTCAAGTTTGGTTGACTGTCGTTGCCCGAACTGGGGTTTCGACTAAGAGCATCTGCCACTACATTTGCCTTTCCTGGATGGTAGTGAATGCCAACAACATAATCTTTCACTAATTCCAACCAGCGTCGTTGTCGTAAATTGAGTTCTGGTTGTGTGAAAATATATTTGAGGCTTTTATGGTCCGTATATATTTCACAATGATTCCCAAGCAAAAAGTGCCTCCATTCTTTGAGTGCATGAATGACTGCTGCCAACTCCAAGTCATGAGTAGGATAATTTTCTTCATGCTTTCGTAGTTGCCTGGAAGCGTATGCTGCTACTTTGTCTTCTTGCATTAATACGCATCCGAGGCCTTTCCGGGATGTGTCACAATACAGTTCAAAAATTTTGTGTATGTCTGGCACAACCAATACCAGTGTTGTTCTTAATTTCCTTTTGAGTTATTGGAAACTTTTCTCGCAAGCTTTAGTCCATACAAATTTCTTATCCTTCTTGAGTAGCTGTGACATTGGTTTTGCTATGGTGGAGAACCCTTCAATAAACCTTCGGTAATATCCTGCCATTCCCAAGAAACTTCGTACATCCGTTACGCTGGCTGGTGATTTCCAGCCAAGTACGGCCTTGACCTTTTCCGGGTCTACGGCAACACCTTCCTGAGTTAATACATGGCCTAGAAAACCAACCTATCTTAACCAAAATTCACATTAGCTGAACTTGGCGTATAATTGGTGTTTCCTTAATTCTCCCAGTACAATCATGAGATGTTCAGCCTGCTCTTCTGGTGTCTTGGAGTATACCAGAATATCATCAATGAACACCATAACAAATTTGTCCATAAATTTCATAAACACTTTGTTCATGAGGTGGACAAAATATGCGGGGGTGTTTTCCAGTCCAAACGGCATTACTGTAAATTCATATAGTCCGTATCTGGAGGTGAATGCTATCTTGGGGATATCTTCTGTCCGTACTTTTAATTGATGGTATCCCGACCTTAAATCATTTTTTGAGAAAACCTTGGCTTGAGCGAGCTGGTCAAATAAATAATTTATCCGTGGCATCGGATATTTGTTTTTGATGGTGACCATGTTGACTGCTCGATAGTCTATACATAATCTTAGTGTCCCATCCTTTTTCTTTGCAAATAATACTGGTGAACCCCAAGGTGAGGAGCTGGCTCGTATAAATCCTTTGTCCAGTAATTCTTTTATTTGCTTCTTTCATTCTACCAACTCGTAGGGTGCCATTCTATAGGGCTTCTTGTAAATGGGGGTGGTTCCAGATGCTAGTTCAATGATGAATTCTATTTCCCGGTCTTGTGGCATGCCTGGTGTTCTTCGGGAAATACATCGGGGAACTCACATACCACTGGAACTTTGCTTAACTCTGAAATGTCCACGTTGTTCAACCTTGGTTGCCGTGATATTTATTGTTCTTGAGATGTAATTTTTATTGTCTTCCCATGATAATGGGTAAGAATTACAGTCCGATTGAAGCAGTCGATAAATTCTTTGTTGGTGGTTAACCAGTCCATTCCTAGGATAACATCCAGTCCCTTATTTTCCAATACAATGAGGTTTGCATGAAACTTTAGTCCCTCAAACTCAATAACCACACCTTGGCAGTAACTCTGAGTAGTTTGCTTAATCCAGGGGGACTTGATGATCATGGATTTTTCGAAGGGAAGCATCAAAAAATCATTTTGCAAAGCAAACTTCTTTGAAATGAACAAGTGAGAAGCTCCAGAATCAAACAAAATCGTGGCAGGTATTGTGTTGACAGTGAACGTACCGAGTACGATATCCGGGGCATTCAGTTATTCCTCCTTGGTCACATGGTTCAAGTGACCCTTCTTGTGATTGTTATTGGGGTTGAAGTTGTTACGCTTGGGTGTTGAATTTCCACCGTTGTTCGGCTTAGGAGCTGAGTTTCTTGGCTTTGGGCACTGTTTGGCATAGTGCCCTTGTTCTCCACAAGCGTAGCAAATAACACCTGGGCGGTATGTAAAATCCTTGTCCCTTGCATGAAATTTTTTGTTTGGGCGTGGAATATTGGTTGTGGACTTGTTTGCTCCATTCTTCTGAAAATTAGTCTTGTTTCGGTTGTTGCGAGCATGAGTAGTCTGGTCCCTTTTGCGCTTGCGAAAATCTTCCAAGCTGCGGCGCTCACTTTCCAATGTAATGGCTTTGTCCACAAGTGTTTTGAAGTCCGGAAAGGTGTGTATGACCAGCTGGCATTTAAGTGCTGGTGCCAGACCGTCCAAAAATTTTTCCATCTTTTTATTTTCAGTCATGTGCTCTTCGTTGGCATAACGAGACAATAGAGTAAACTGACTATTGTACTCAGTCACCGTCATGCTTCTCTACTTATGATCATCAAATTCCCTTTTCTTGATCTTCATAATGCTTCTAGGAATGTGCGCCCCACGAAAACCTTCTTTAAATTCTTCCCAGGTGATGTTATTTTCATCGGGGTGCATGTGTAGGAAATTCTCCCACCATGATGCAGCTGCTCCAGTGAGGTAGTGAGGTGCATATAGTACCTTCTCACGGTCTGAACATAGTGCAATAATTAATTTCCCTTCAATGTCTCGAAGCCAATCATCGGCCTCAAGCGGTCTATCAGTGTGACAGAATGTTGGGGGACGTGTCTTCTATAGTTCAAACAACTTGGAATGCTGATGATATGTTTCACGGTGATTTCCCATTTCGATAACATGGTTCATCATTTCTTGATGCTGCTGCTGGCTTTGCTCATAAAGGCAGCATACTTGAGAAAATGCTGCTTCACTACCTTGCTGACTTGACTGCCCCTGTGTGAAATTGTTACTTATCTGCGTACCATAATTTTCTTCCGGCGGATTTGGCATGGAATGAGTCCAAGGAAGAGGCATTTTCCACTCTGGGGTATTTTTGTAAAACTCATGAGAAAAACTGAGTGGCAAAATAAATAATTTTGCAAAGGCGGAAATTTAAGAACTCCAACATTTTTCAGGAAAGTACTTGATTGCACATGGAGAAGGACCGCTCAGTACATATCTTACACGCAAGCCGTAATTATACAATACATCACTTAGGATGTGCGTACACATTCCTGACATGTTATTTAGGCTAGTGCACTTCTCCCAGCTCCTACATGATGCGCACACAAACTACTTCTCACAACCTATATACATATAAACATATCATACAAGCTGGTACATCGCACGGCTTCTAGGCGCACTCAGTCGGAGATGGTGTGAATTTCCCTCGGCTTGCCGAGGGTAAGACCCAGTGATGCTGGAGACTCAACCTCCTCCTCACTAATAGGCTCCAGGCGCAAAGTGCTTAGTTGAGGAGATGGTGCTGGCGCGGCAGGTTGTGCAGTACTGACTGGAGTAGGAGCAATGACTTGGTCAAACTCCTCAGTGGTAGGCAGGCGGCGAGTAGTGGCAAAGATGGAAGGTGCATAGGATTCTGCGGATGAGACGTAAGTCAGTGGTGGTGCTATATGGAGAAGCTCCCTCCTATTGGCAGAACAGCACTGCACGAAGTCCATACAAGCAGCCACAAAGTGGTCCACAAGGTTATCAAAAGCTGCCTCGAGAGCCTTGAGATACTCAACCAACATCTCAATAGCCTCATCTGTCTCTCCCCTTGGGCAAGTGAAAGCATAGTGACAAGTGTATGGCACGTGGCAGGGGAGGTAGCGGTAGAGACGAGCCTTCATCGAAGGGAGAGCATCCCGGAGACGAGCTATCGCCTCACGGGAAGCCGTCTCCATAGCATGTCTCTCCGTAGGCATGGCTCTTCCCACAAATCGGAAGCGGCATGACTCAGAACATCCTCCCTTGAATTGCACCACGGCCAGGTGCATAGACACGCTGTCGCTGATCTTGTTCTGGTAGCGTGTGAACTCCGGACGAGCTGATGGCCCGATCGCGACCTTGGTGATGGAGACGAGAATCTTGATAAATCCCTCAGGTACATTGGCAAACACCTGTGACTCACAGTCGCTGCCAGCCATGTACAAAAGTCGACAAAAATTCCGAATAGTCAAATCATAAATTTATGATGACTAACAGGAAATTGCTACATTTGCTAAATATTAAAAATAGCACTCATTACACTAATAACCGATTAGCAATCGCACCTAGTCACTTCCTACAGTCAGCCTGGCTCTGGTACCAAGTTTGTCAGGCCCGGTTTTCCAATAAAACATTTATTGAGAAACCGACCCTTTTATCGGACCACTATAGGAAAAACCTTCCTTACTAGTAGACAAATCCTTGATACAGAAATCCAGAAGTACTAAATATTATACAAGGTTGAGCTGAGGCTGCTCAACAATTTATTACAAGCACGACGATATTATACATAAAGGCGGATATGACACAAGGGTATGGTGGCATAACTACTGACTCATAATAAAAGTGGTGGTGGATATGTCACAGTGAAGTGGGTGACATGACTCCTAATCTTACAGCTCATCGAGCGTCGGAGTGAGGCTCGATGATTTTATTCGGGTCGCGAAAGCATATAAGATATAAGTGACCAATTCCAGGATCGCACGGGACTGACTTGAACTCCTCTAGGCGTCGGACTCGCTATCGTACTCTTCATCCATAAGATCGCGTTCATCAATATTTGGCCAAATCAACAAGCCAAGTGAGTACTTTGAATGTACTTGCAAGATAGTTCAGACGTAAGATATAACAAATGCAAACATGATGCACATGAGCAGTTTAGCAATGCACGCTTAGATAATAAATTTGCACGGCATGTTAAATGAAAAGGAAGTCAGGCGGTAGTACTCCCGAAATCCCAATAAAATAACTGAAGACCGATCGGGTGTCTTAAGCGACGCCTCGAAAGGAAGAAAATAAATTAACATGCCGCAGTCGGGCGTCAGGGCGACACCGCATAAAGGGCTTATATTGAAACGTAAATGACAGTGCGTGCCAGAGTCGGACGTCTTAAGCGACATCTCGAAAAGGGCTTATAATGAAAGTAAATAACAAGGATGCCACAGTCAGACGTCTGAGCGACATCACATAAAGGGCTTATATGGAAAGTAAATAACAAGAATGCCACAGTCGGACGTCTGAGCGACATCACATAAAGGGCTTATATCGAAAGTAAATAACAAGAATGCCACAATCGGACGTCTGAGCAACATCACATAAAGGGCTTAAATCGAAAGTAAATAACAATAGTGCTACAGTCGGAGGTCTAAGCGACATCACGTAAAGGGCTTATATTTCACCATTCGGATTCAAGCAGTTCACGAATTTGAATCATTCCAAGGAAATACTTAGTACATAATAATAAACGGGTTAGTCCATCCACAGGAATAGCATTCAGCCGAGTTTAACACTCATGTTTATTCACCGGAGATTTGTCACTGGGACTGACACTGAGACGGACGTTGAGACCGACACTGACACTGACATAGATAAGTTGATCATAGTCCTTGACCATAGATACGGTTTCTCGAATGGTTTTGACTCTGCGAAGTTTGTACTCTTTAACCACAGCCAACGGATTTCAGTAGTCACGAAGGACTTGTTCCGTCTACAGTATCTTAGAAGTAAACACATCTAACTAGTACACACCCATTCCACATCCCGTTGCTAGGGATCACCCTAGGCAACGTTCAAGAAAAACTTTAAGACGCGGAGGCCACTACCTCGAATAGCATGGGATCAAATTTATAACGCGCTTTAAGGGGTGCCCCCCTCTCGTTCCCAACCGGAAACATTCATGCCCCCTGACCAGATGACGGGCTTTAATCCAGGGCCATGGCACCCTCATCACGGCCTCTCTATTTGGTGTGTACGTGGAAAGAGGTTTGCAACTTACTAAACCATATTCTTTGCAGAAAACATGTAGGAGCACGAAAAGGGGGACGGACGGTAACGTGACTTGATCCACGTTAACACTGTAGTTAAACGGTTGACATAAGACTGGCATGCTTTAACAATACCATCTTACCACCTTTCATGTCACCACATGATCAAGTTATCTCCCATCAAATGACACATCAAGTTTCGAAGCTCACTTGTAGTTGCCTTGCATGCAATATAACACTTACTGATGCTTATATAAACATGCCATGAAATAACTACTCAAGCAAACATGCACAACACTCATCATATCAAATGTTCAAACATGCTTGCCTGTTTTGGTGTAGTCGGAGTCTAGCTCGGTGAAGTTTGCGGTTCCGTCACCTCCTCCGGTATCTATGGTATAAGGAAATCGTATACTAACGTAAATACCGTGTGTGCATAAAACTTTTTCCATATATTTTTCAAATAAATATGATAAAAAACTAGACAGAAAAATAAAGATGATAGAAAAAGAATCAATTCAAAATCATCTTCTATTTAAAAGTCATTAAGGTTTTAGTCCAGGGACTCATCTGTAATGAAACAGAAAGTTTCCAGGGGTAGTTTATAAAAAGACAGAAACATTTCTGTTAGAAAGCGTATTCTGCCCGAAGGCGTTTTCCGAAAACGGTTCGGAAAAGAGAAAAAGCTGACGAGGTGGTCCCACCCGTCAGGTTTGAATCTTCAAAACAGAGCACACCGGCGCCCGAGGGCCGCGGTGGTCGCCGGCGGTGATCCACGACGAGGTAGGGGGAAAGGATGGTACCTACGGGTTCACTGAGTCCTTCCACATCTGTGGGTGGTGGAGTTGGTTGTCGGCGAGCACCATGTCGACGGTGGCCTCTACTCTGGCGGACGGCGGTTCAGGTGGTGATGGGTCTCGTCGAGGAGGGCTGCAACTTCAAATTGAAGCTTGGGTTAGAAGTGTGGGTGCACTAGGACGTTGCTGAGAAGGTATGGGAGGCGGGGTTGTTCTCACTGGAGCGGGTCTTGCCGGAGCCCGAAGCGGATCGGGGTGGCTGGAGTCGGGGAAGAAGGCCTCCCCGAGGTCTCCCTAGTAGCTAGGCGTGGCTCAGTGAGGTGGAGGGGTGATGCCTGGTCGAGATCGAGCTCGAGGCCCCCTTTTATAGCCGGCCCGAGGCGGTTGCCGCGATCAGGATTTCTCCGGCGGTGATTACAGCGAGGCAGTGGTTGAACGGGAGGTTTAGGGGTCGGGGCAGCTACGGATAGGTTCACTGGTTCCATCCCGGGGCTAAGCTTGGCAAAACTTGGGCGCTATTCCACGCTCTTGACGGAACGGCCTCACGGGGCTCGTCGGTGGAGGCGCCTCTGCGCCTCTCTCGGTCGTGGTGGTTGTCTTTGCAGCGCGCGAAGGAGGGATGGCCATGCGGAGGATGCTGGTGGCTTGGGCGGTGCTGGACGGCGCCGAAAGGCAGGGCCGGCCCCTACTGGCCTCCACGGGTGGTTCTGCCACCACAGAAGACGCCGGCGATAAGGTGCCACGTCGCCACCAACACTTGCGCCCGTCCAAACGATCATGCGGCGCATTGGATAAGAAGGAGCAGTGAGCATCGTGCCAACGCGGGCACTGGCGAGATTGACGCCGTGCTCAAGAAAGCGACATCTGTCGATCGAATCAATCATGAAACCTGAACTTTTCTAAATTTTGTGAAGCGATTGCATGCGGTGTTCGATGAAATGTTTTTGGCATGAGGAAATTTCTTCTGGAGTTGACCTTTGGTGAGGTGACCTCTCAATGCATCTAGGGGCTGCATGATTTATCTCAGAATTTTTGGAGAAGAAAAATGATGAATTTCACCAAAAATGGCAAATCTGGTCCAAACTTGCAGCAAGCAAAATTTGAAAAATTTGAACTGTGGACAAGTGGATCTTGATGGATCTAGGTTGGGGCTACTAGGGACTAGTCAGAGGAGTTTGTTTGGGACCAAAACTCAAAAGGGTTCTGTTGGTTCCATTGTAAATCACCTAGGTTCAAAATAAATGACAGAAATAGTTTTGAGGATAAAATAAATAGAATAAAAATCAAAAACGGGTTGAACTTGCTGGGATTGGATATTTGACTTGACCGAAAGTGGAGGGAGATGTTTTGGAAGAAAATTTTCAACCTAGGTCGTGGCAAGAAAAAATTTGAATGAGGAAGAATCAATCCATAAGTCATAGGGTTATTTTTAAAAGAAAGAATTTCAAAAACTTTCCAAAAGAAAATATTTATGTTGAGTCAACACTAAATGAAAAGCCCTCAAGACCAAAGTAAATGTTGAGAAGAACACATAAAATATTTGCCATAAAGGTTTTGAGAAGAAGTGGCTTTTAAAAAAAATATTAATAACCTCCTTTCCATAGAAGGAAATTAATAAAACCAAATAAAATTTTTGGGGTGTTACAGGACACCTATGTTAGTAAGCTCGCCAGTAGCAAAGCATATGGCAAGCCAAGGATGTTTTCAGATGCCATTGACCATAGGTAGGCATGTTTTCCCCTCGGATTTTATAATTCTGGAGTCACAAGGGTTGGATGTGATTTTGGGTATGGATTGGCTATTGATGTATGGAGGAAACATTGATTGCGCCAGTAAGTCAATTATGCTCACCACCCCAGAAGGAAGGAGGATCAAGTATGTATCCCGACATGTGCCGAAGCAGACTCAAGTCAATTCCTTAACAGGAGTTGTATAGGAGGAAGTACCAGTGGTGAAGGATTACCCCGACGTATTTCTAGAGGAGTTGCCAGACATGCCACCGGATAGAGATATTGAGTTTTTGATTGAGGTTTTGCCAGGCACTGGGCCAATATCGAAGAGACCGTATCGAATGCCCGCAAAGGATTTGGAGGAAATTAAGAAGCAAATTAAGGAGTTACTGGATAAAGGTTATATTCGACCAAGTTCGTCACCTTGGGGAGCCCCAATACTTCTAGTGGAGAAGAAGGATGGATCATTAAGGATGGTTGTTGATTATTATGCGTTGAATGAAGTGACGATCAAGAAAAAGTACCCACTGCCGATGATCAATGATTTGTTTGACCAGTTGCAAGGAGCTAAAGTATTTTCCAAGATCGATCTGCGGTCAGGATACCATCAGCTGAAGATTCGAGAGCAGGATATATCTAAGACAGCCTTTACCACAAGGTACGGGCTATATGAGTATACCGTTATGTCATTTGGTCTGACTAACGCACCTACCTATTTCATGAACATGATGAACAAGGTGTTTATGGAGTTTTTGGATAAGTTCGTCATGGTGTTCATTGATGATATATTGGTCTACTCGAAGAACGAAGAGAAGCATAAGGAGCATTTGCGTTTAGTTCTCTATAAGCTCAGAGAACATCAGTTATATGCCAAGTTTAGTAAGTGTGAGTTTTGGTTGAAGGAAGTTGGATTTCTTGGACATGTTATATCCGGAGAAGGAATAGCAGTAGACCCCACCAAGGTTGTTTCTGTGACTAAATGGGTAGCACCCACATCAGTTGGAGAGATCAGGAGATTTCTCGGACTCACAGGATTTTACCAGAGTTTCATTGAGAATTTCTCCAGGATTGCTAAACCCATTACAGAGTTGTTGAAGAACGACACCAAGTTCAAATGGACTGAGGAGTGTGAAGCTTGTTTTCAGGAATTGAAGAAACGTTTGGTAACAGCCCCAGTGCTGATTCTTCAAGATCAATGAAAGGATTATCAAGTGTATTGCAACGCTTCTCGTCGAGGACTTGGAGCAGTGCTTATGCAGGAGGGAAGAGTTGTTTCATATGCCTCACGATAGCTTGAACCACATGAGTTAAATTATGCTACACACGATTTGGAGCTAGCAGTCGTAGTGCATGCTTTGAAGACATGGATACATTTTATCATTGGAAACAACCATGAGGTATACACGGATCATAAGAGTCTGGAATATATCTTCACGCAGAAGGAGTTGAACCTCATGCAAAGGAGATGGTTGGAGCTCATTAAGGATTAAGATATGAATTTGCATTATCATCCCAGAAAGGCTAATGTAGTAGCCGATGTGTTGAGTCGCAAGAGTTATGTCAATACGCTCATGACCGGAGGATTACCCAAGGAGTTATGTTTGGAGATAGTTCTGAGAGGTTATGTAGCGGCATTGGAAATACATTCCACTTTGATGGGTAAGATCAGAGAAGCCCAGAAGACTAACAAGGAGATTGTGAAGATAAAGGAAAGGATGAGCAAAGGAAAGTCTAAAGGATTTCGCGAGGATGAGCATGATGCTTTATAATTTGAGGATCGCGTATATGTGCCTAATGACCCCGAGATCAGGAAGTTGATTATGCAGGAGGCCCATGATTCGCCGTATTCGATTCACCCTGGAAACACCAAGATGTATCTGGATTTGAAGGAATGTTTCCGGTGGGTAGGAATGAAGAAGGATATTGCTGAGTATGTAGCAGTATGTGATGTATGTCAGAGAGTGGGACAAGCTTGGCATGGATTTTATCACTGGATTGCCCGGTACTCGTTCAGGCTATGAATCTATATGGGTTGTAGTCGATTGATTGACCAAAGTAGCTCATTTCATCCAAGTGAAGACCACTTATACAAGTGCTAAGTTGGCGAAGATATACATGACCAGGATCGTATGTCTGCATGGAGTTCCGAGGACCATTGTATCAGATAGAGGAACCCAGTTTACCTCAAAGTTCTGGAATCAGTTGCATGAGACTTTGGGTACCAGGCTAGAGTTCAGTACAACCTTTCATCCATAGACAGATGGACAGACCGAGAGGGTCAATCATATTTTGGAGGACATGTTGAGAGCTTGTGCGCTAGACTATGGATCTAGTTGGGATGACAATTTGCCGTATGCAGAGTTCTCTTATAACAACAGTTATCAAGCCAGTTTGAAGATGGCCCCTTTCGAAGCCTTGTATGGAACGAGGTGCAGGACACCGTTATTGTGGGATGAAGTTGGAGACCGTCAGTTGTTTGGACCAGATTTGATTAAGGAGTCTGAAGAGAAGGTTAATATGATTCATGATAGACTCAAGGTATCCCAGTCCAGGCAGAAGAGTTATGCGGATTCTAAACGCAAGGAGACAGTTTACGAAGTCGGAGACAGAGTATACCTTCTTATGTCACCACTTCGAGGAGTTAAGCGTTTTGGAGTTAAGGGAAAATTAGCACCACGTTTTGTGGGACCATGCAATGTTTTGGAACGTATGGGAGAAGTTCCTTAAAAGCTAGAACTGCCAGAAGGACTATTAGGAGTTCATGATGTGTTTCACGTTTCCCAGTTGAAGAAGTGCCACACAGAGATGGCCGATATTCCTCTGAGAGATATAGTGCCACTTGAAGCGATTCAGCTGGATAGTGATTTGACCTACGAAGAGAAACCAGTGAAGATTCTCGAGTTTGCCAGCCGAGTCACACGCAGTAAGGTTATAAGTTTTGCAAAGTTCAGTGGAGCCACCATACCGAGGATGAAGCCACCTGGGAACGAGAGGAAGACCTACGGAAGGACCACCCGCACCTATTCTCTAGCCAACCCGAATCTCGAGGGCGAGATTCATCTTAAGGGGGGTAGGTTTGTATCATCCCAAATTTTCAATTTGGAATTTTATACATATGACATCATATGCATATCATATTTTTATTGCATTTTGGTTGATCCTAGAAACTCTAAGCAACTCAAGGACCCACAAAGTTTCTTTTGTTTTCATATTTGAATTTCTCAAATATTGAAAAGAGGATCATTTTGGTTTTAATCATTTTCTCTCCAAATATTTCCAATATTAAAATAAAAGAGAGGGGATAAAATGACTTCCAAAAATAAAAGAAATACTGGAGGAAAAATGTTAAAATCAAATAATTTATTTTATTTGGATTTTTATTGCTATTTTATTTGAATTAGAAAAATATGCATGTTTTCAAAATTGCATTTTTAGGCCAGAAAAGTGTTCACTTTGTTCTAAATATTATATTTAGACGGTGAAAATTGTTTTTGTCATTTTTAGAATACTTTTTATATTTTATTATGATTTTTCTATTTCGGCGGAATTCTTTTAAAATAAAAGTTCCCGGACCGCACTCGGCTGAAGGCCCAGCCGGCCCGCTCCGCCGCCGCCTTCCTCGCCAAGAGCCGTCGTGCCCGCGGCAGACTCCTCTCGGAGTCATGCTCCGAGCCGCCAGAACCGCCCCCTACCCCAAGTCGGCCGCCACCCCCCTTTAAATACCTCCCGCCCTGGACCTCGAGCCACCCGCCGCTGCCGCCATCGCTGCTCGCCGTCCGTGCTGCAGCGCCGCCGCCGCTCGCTGCCGCCACCCGTCCAGCCCGCCGACCGCCTGCCGTCGAGCCACACCGCCGCCACCCACACCGCCGATGCCGCCCCGCCCCGCCGGAGCCTCGCCGGAGGTAGCCGCCGTCGTCGTCGTTTTTTTCGTTTAACTGTAGGTTTTTTTGGAAACTCTAGATATGTTGTTTTTAAATAGATCGGTCCAGTTTTTTCCAGTTTAGTTGTTTAGCGGATGTTCATCCTGTAATGCCCTCGATGCGGCTATATCTCCCACGTGTCAAAGCACGACTTAGAGGCATAACCGCATTGAAAGCAATGTCGCACGTGAGGTAATCTTCACACAACCCATGTAAAACATAAGGGAAAGAGATACATAGTTGGCTTACAGTCGCCACTTCACACAATACATAAATAAACATCCAACATTCAGTTTACACTCAAGGTCCGACTACGGAACCAAAATAAAAGAAGACTACCCCAAATGCAACACAGGTCCCCGATCACCCCAACTGGGGCTCCACTTCTGATCGTCTGGAAATGAAACATAGTAGCGACCAAGGGCCTCATCAAATTCCACTTCAGCTCGATTCGCCATCTGTATTTGGTATCACCGTACTGCATCTGTTTTGGTAGAATCTGTGAGTCACGGGGACTCGGCAATCTCACACAGCGAGATCAAGAATATTTAAGCAAGGGAAGGGTGGTGTAATGAGGTGGAGCTGCGACAAGCGACTAGCATATAGGGTGGCTACGATCGCAAAAGAGAGCGAGAAGAGAAGCAAGGCACGGTCGTGAAGCTAGTAGCAATTAAGAAGTGATCCTGAAACTACTTATGTCAAACATAACTCCAACACCGTGTTCACTTCCCGGACTCCGCCGAGAAGAGACCATCATAGTAACAAACGCGGTTGATGTATTATAATTAAGGTCAACTTCGGGTTTTCTACAACCGGACATTAACAAATTCCCATCTGCCTCATAACCGCGGGCACGGCTTTCGAAAGATAATACCCTGCAGGGGTGTCCCAACTTAGCCCATCACAAGCTCTCACGGTCAACGAAGGAATAAACCTTCTCCCGGGAAGACCCGATCAGTCTCGGAATCACGGTTCGCATGATATTTCGACAATGGTAAAACAAGACCAGCAAGACCACCCGACTGTGCCGACAAATCCCGATAGGAGCTGCACATATCTCGTTCTCAGGGCACACCAGATAAGCGAAGCGTACAGGTACCAACGTGACCCAAGTTGCCAAGGGACGGTCCCACACGGTGCTCTAGTTTGGACCAACACTCAGAGGAGCACTGGCCCGGGGGGGAAATAAAGATGACCCTCGGGCTCGCGAAAACCCAAGGGAAAAAGGCTTAGGTGGCAAATGGTAAAACCAAGGTAGGGCCTTGCTGGAGGAGTTTTATTCAAAGCGAACTATCACGGGGGTCCCATAAATCACCCAACCGCGTAAGGAACGCAAAATCAAGGAACATAACACCGGTATGACGGAAACTAGGGTGGCAAGAGTGGAACAAAACACCAGGCATAAGGCCGAGCCTTCCACCCTTTACCAAGTATATAGATGCATTAATTAAAACAATAGATATTGTGATATCCCAAAATATCCATGTTTCGACCAGGAACAAGTTTCATCTTCACCTGTAACTAGCAACGCTATAAGAGGGGCTGAGCAAAAGCGGTAACATAGCCAATCAACGGTTTGCTAGGACATGGATGGTTAGAGGTTTTACATGGCAATATGGGTGGCATGATATAACAAGTGGTAGGTATCGCAGCATAGGCATAGCAAAAGAGCGAGCATCTAGCAAGCAAAGATAGAAGTGATTTCGAAGGTATGGTCATCTTGCCTACAAGGTTCTCAGAGTTGTCGAAGGCTTGATCCTCGTAGGCGTTATCAACAGGTTCCTCGTACACGTACTCTTCTCCCGGCTCTACCCAAAGCAAGAACACAAGCAATGGAACAACAATCAAACAAGGAGCAATGCACAAGCAATATTGTGACGCCCGGGTAGTTACGCTACAGTAACCCTCCGCTAATGATGCCACATCACCACAATTACAGTTGATAGTCTTGCGATAATTCAAATCCCGTTCAAAATTCAAAATCAAAATAAAGTCAAACAATAAAAGTTTTTCAAAATTTAAAACAAAATGTTCGGGAGATGCCATATTTTACATAAGTCGATGCGGTGTAATAAACACAATTTTATAAAATGCCTAAGTATTTTGAAATAAAAAAAAACAGAAAAGGAAAAGAAATAAAAGAAAGGAAAAATACAAATAAAGAAAAAGGGTAAAGAAACCCCCCGGGGCTCCAGCCCAGCAGGCCACCAGCCCAACTGGGCAAAGGCCCAACTGGCCGGCCCACCCCACTCCCTTAACCCCCTAGTGCCGAAACCCTAGGCACCGACACCCCCACTCCCCTACTCGCGCCCCACTTCCTCGATCCACTCCTGGATCGGGATCAAGCCCCCCACTCTCTCTCGCCCCCCCGCTCGATCTGTACGCCCGCTGCCCTCGACCCTGGCGCGCCGACGCCGCTCGTCGTCTCCCCTGAGCTCCGCGCGCGCCCCATCCGTGGCCGCCTCGACCCCGTCACCGGAGGCCACCTCGCTGGTCCGCCGCGCCGTCGTCCTCCCTGCGTCGCCGTCGTCGCCCGTCGCCCGAGCCGACTTCGCGCCGCCGCGATGCCCGCCGCCGCCGCCGACGCCGCCTCGTCGCGTCGTGCTTGCGCCCAAAACCAACTTCGCCGAGCCACCGCCATCGACGTGCTCCCGCCCCTCGCCTCCCCATCTCCTCCGCGTCGATCCGCCCGACTCCAGTCGTCCCCGGCCTCATCGAGCCTCCCCTGCAACGCTGTGAGCAGCACCACGTTCCCCCTCCGTCCTCCCCCTCGATTTGTTGTTGTTGCTGCTAGCTCCGCTGTTACCGAGCCCGCCGCCTAGCACCACTCCCCACCGGCCGGCGCTGCGCCGTGGGCGCCATACCGGTTTCAGTTTGCATGCCGTTGCGAGGCCTTCGCCTGGCCTTGCCCGCCCATTGCCACTGCCGTCGCCCAGCACAAGACACCGCAAGATCCCCGCCATCGCCTCACCAAAGCTCGGCCGCCACTTCCCATGCTCGATCAAGCCCGGCACCCTCGGCCGCCTCGGCCCACGCCTGGGCCACCATCAGGCCGAGGCGGCGCCTTGGTCCGCCTCGACAGGCGTCCTCGCCCGGCCTGCAGGCGCCTGCGTTCACCGATCCACTAAGGCCCCCCTGGGGTCAATGACAGGAGGGCCCCGCCCAGAACGTTTAAAAAAAAAGAGTTTTAAAAAAATAATAAAAATAATTAAATAAATAATAATAATTAAATTAATTAATTAATTAAGGAATTGATTAAGTTAATTAATCATGATTAGGTTAACCTAATTAAACTAATTAGTTTAGTTAAACAATAATTAGATTAGTTAAATCTTAATTAGCATAATCGAGTATGACATGCGGGTCCCACTGTCGAGTTGACCAGGTCAGCGGTCAGCGTTGATCACGACGTCATCTTGACATCAGCATGCACTGCTTACGATAATGTTGAATTTAAATAATTAAATAAATCCTAAAAATGAATTAAATCTTTTAAAATTAATATAAAATAAACCGTAGCTCGATGGAAAAACTTTATACATGAAAGTTGCTCGTAACAGCGAGGCGAATCCGGATCGCAGCCCGTTAAATCGCTACACCTCGCTAGCATAGCAAACACACGACTTTCCCCTCGGTCCGTCTGTCGTGGAAAACGCGAAACACCGGAATACTTTCCGGATGTTCCCCCTCCACCGTATCGCTTATCCTCACGTTAGGTCACCCCTAGCACAACGATTGCAGCGTCTTGCTTTGTATTACATTTGATTGCTCTGTTATTTATTGTGTTTCCCCTCCGTTACTTCTTTCGGTGAGACCTCGAGGCGCGGCGACCCCGATTCGACTACGGAGTTCGACCCCTCTCTCTTGCCGAGCAACTGTGCAAGCCCCCTTGATCACTAGATATCGCCTATTCTCCTCTATACTGCTTGCATTAGAGTAGTGTAGCATGTTACTGCTTTCAGTTGATCCTATTCTGATGCATAGCCTGACATTGTTGCTACATCTGTTGATACCTTACCTGCAATCCTAAATGATTAGTATAGGATGCTAGTTTATCATCATTGGTCCTACACTCTTGTCAGTCTGCCTTGCTATACTATCGGGCCGTGATCACTTGGGAGGTGATCACGGGTATATACTACATACATACATACTATACAGATGGTGACTAACGTCGGGTCCGCTCATTGAGTACCCGCAAGTGATTCTGATGAGGGGGCTGAAAGGACAGGTGGCTCCATCCCGGTAGAGGTGGGCCTGGGTTCCCGACGGCCCCCGACTGTTACTTTGTGGCGGAGCGACAGGGCAGGTTGAGACCACCTAGGAGACAGGTGGGCTGGCCTGCTCGGCGTTCATGGATACTTAACACGCTTAACGAGATCTTGGTATTTGATCCGAGTCGGCCATTTGGTCTATACGCACTAACCATCTACGTGGGAGTAGTTATGGGTATCCCGACGCCGTGGTATCAGCGAAGCCTTCTTGGCGTCGGCTGACAGGCGCTGCGCGGGTTGGACTGCGTTAACGCAACTTCCTTTGTAATGGAGGTTGCTAGGTCTGCTCACCGTCAGCGTCATAGCGTGCGTGTGTGCTCAGGCAATGGGCCTGACCCTGCGCGCTTAGGTTTAGACCGGCGTGTTTGACCTCTCTGTTGTGCCTAGGTGGGGCTGCGACGTGTTGATCTTCCGAGGCCGGGCATGACCCAGGAAAGTGTGTCCGGCCAAATGGGATCAAGCGTGTTGGGTTATGTGGTGCACCCCTGCAGGGAAGTTTAATCTATTCGGATAGCCGTGTCCCTCGGTAAAAGGACGACCCGGAGTTGTACCTCGACCTTATGACAACTAGAACTGGATACTTAATAAAACACACCCTTCCAAGTTCCACAGACAACCCGGTGATCGCTTTTCCACGGGGCGACGAGGGGAGGATCGCCGGGTAGGATTATACTATGCGATGCTACTGGAGATGCTACTTGGAGATGCTACTTGGCGATGCTACTTGGAGGACTTCAGTCTACTCTCTTCTACATCTTTGCAAGAGGGAGGCTGCGAGCGTAGTCTTGACGTGATTAGCTATCCCCTCTTATTACGGCATTCTGCATTCAGTCCACCGATATGGCCCTTTACACATATTCCCATGCATATGTAGTGTAGATCCTTGCTTGCGAGTACTTTGGATGAGTACTCACGATTGCTTTCTCCCCTTTTCCCCCTTTCCTTTCTTTCGGTTGTCACAACCAGATGTCGGAATCCAGAGGCGACGCCATACCGTCGCGGCGACCCTACTACTACATGGAGGTGCCTACTACTACGTGCAGCCCACCGACGTCGACCGTGAGTAGTTAGGAGTATCCCGTGCAGGAGGCCTGCGCCTCTTCGATCTGTATCCCGGTTTGTGCTAGCCTTCTTAAGGCAAACTTGTTTAACTTATGTCCGTACTCAGATATTGTTGCTTCCGCTGACTTCGTCTATGATCGAGCACTTGTATTCGAGCCCTCGAGGCCCTGGCTTGTATTATGATGCTTGTATGACTTATTTATGATTTAGAGTTGTGTTGTGATATCTTCCTGTGAGTCCCTGATCTTGATCGTACACATTTGCGTGCATGATTAGTGTACGATTGAATCGGGGGCGTCACAAGTTGGTATCAGAGCCGACTGCCTGTAGGAATCCCCTTTCCAACTCCTTGGCCGAAGTCGAGTCTAGACATTGCAAAACTTTTACTAACATGGCTGTGCGGCCTATGGGCCCACGTCGCCATTGGGTGGTACTAGGATCTTTTACTCCTCGACCTTTACTCTGGGATTCTGAACTCTCTTCTATTCGGGTTAAACGATTTTTACTAAAATCTAACTTTAGGTTCTCGAAAATACTTCCTCCCGGAGAGGCCCTTCAGTCCAGATGATCACCGACTGCACCAGAAGATTTCGGAGATACTCTTTGATATTCTCTCGAGACTTTGTGCCCATCACTTTGCTATTCCCGACCACCGATAAATCCTTATGGATAACAACTTACACCTACCATTCATACGATCATCCCCCAGTGATCTTGTTATTACCAGATACCCCGAAGTTTTCACTATTGTTCCGAGAATACTTTGTGCCTACTGCCTAGCAGTTCTTTGCTGCATGAATACCCCTATGGATAATTACTCGCGCTTGCCAAGTATCCGTTTGTACAAAGTTGTTCATGCGTTTCACCAAAAATACATTCAAATACTACCCGATCTTCCGAAAATCCTGAGCAGCCTATTGCTCTTGGAATTCTTGCTTACTTGCATTATGGTTAATCCCATAAGTCTCGTAATCTTAATGGCCTCCCTTGTCATTATCATTTTGAGTCTGTCGACTCAATATGTGTGCGAATGCACACAATCATCTATCAACCCTTCTAAATTATCTTTCCGCCTTAGACGTCATTTTGAACATGAGCTGGTTCTCGACCAAACTATTTGTCGTCAATTGTGCCTCTGGTCTATCCAACTTATCCATCTTTAATCAGAGCATTACTTCTGATCCTTTGATTTGGATTCATAATTCCTTTGCATTTATGCTTCGAATTAGTCAGATGATTCTATAACCTGATGCCTATGCATTCTTTCCTTTTCTGGTTAAGTAGCGATACTCACATCAGATCCTTTGTGGACCATCAAGTCCTTTGTTGGATTGTTATCCGACAGTGTCCTTCATATTCAATCACCTTGTGAGTTCTTCCCCTGATACATAGTGCCTTTGGTAAATTGTATCATCTGCTTGGCCAACCATGCTCTGCTTTCGAGCCGGTGGTATTTACTATTGGAGCTTGTGGTATACGTTTCCACGATACCCTGACGGGTTGAACCTATGCCTTCCTTTATATGTGTGAACTCGGAAGTTTTCACGAGTCATACTCATCTGGTATTTCACCAGGTAAAACTTTCAACACTAATGCCTTTATCAAAGCAAGAAGTGAATGAAAGGTTGTGCATTAAAGAAGTGGGAGTCGACCTTGAACTTTATGTTCATGCTCATGGACACGATGTACATCTTCTCATCGAAGCTTATTTAAAAAAATAATTATTCCCTTGATATAAGTTCATCTTATATCTGGGGTCCGGCCTCTTACTATAGTGGTTCCGACCATGTTCTCCTTTAAATATCATTTTCGATGCAAGTGTAAGCACTTGTCTTCTGTGGATCAATACCCCGGTCCAACCTCTACTTTGATCCGTCTTCGAGTATTACCCCCCTGGTATCTCGAGATTATCTTGGAACTGCATAACTTCTTATGAGTTCTTCAACAAATACTACATTCTCACTGGTACAATTTTTCACGGACTCTGAGTTATTAAACACTCAACGACACCGATAACTGAACTGAGTCCACACTACAGTGCAACAATTCTTAGTAATCTTCTTTAAGTACGGGTTTGTACCCGATCATGTCATTCCTAGCCTGATCGACTATATCCCTGTCGTGCTAAAATTTTAACTGTGCTATCTGGTCCTTCTTTCCGAAGCACAAGTTTCGACGATGAGCTAAGCTTATGTCGATTTTCCTCGTCATATCATTTCGCCTTGAACACCAAGCTTGATTTTGAGTTTGTGTCGTACTCATGGGTCCAATAACCTTTCGCTTCATCATTCCTTTGACTTGATGTCATCATCGGTCAAATTACATCTTCATGAAATCTCTCGACAATTGTGTCGTGATCATCATCAGTATTCTGAGCTCTTCCAGGATATCAATTGAGTTCATGATGAGAAATACCATCCTTGCCCTCGATGAGTTGTGTTATCATCGGCCACTTTATTGACTTCCGTTCAACACAAACTTGTTCATGTTTTGTGTTAAACCTTGAGATCCTTGCTACCCAGCATTTGTTCTTCTTTACCTTGGAAGTTTTACCATCTTTTATGTCAAGAATGTTGTGAGAATTACTCCACCTCTTAAGAATTCTTGGTATAGTGATACTTCTCACCATCACCATTCTTTCTTGGTTCCCGTGTTGATTCTAACCGGGGTACCAACAAGTGAACGGTGCTGTTTGGATTCTGTACTTATGGCAACCCTAATGCTTTGAAGTTAATGATCGACAGTTCATTCTTAGACCAATGGTTATCGAATTACCATTCTAACCTTGATCGTGCTATCGAGCCCATATTTCGGGTGCAACTTTCAACCAATGTTTAAATATGTATGTTTTGCTCGAGCATAAATCATTATATCATTTGATCTGACAAATGATATCTCCTTGTTCACATAATTGTGGAAATACATCTTTTTGGAAATCTCGATGAATTGTTGCCGAGTCAATCAGCCACCTCCTCACCTTTCCTTGATTTAATGATGAACTCTTGTTTTGGAACTCGCTTCCATAGTTCAATTCCCGAGAATCTTACAATGTCATCTCAACAACTTGTGTTACACCTTCCTTCTCAGGCATCATGAATCTGAGGTATCCTGACACCAATCAGAACTGAATCTCGGTCAGATATGATGGTTGGAACATATTTCCATGAGATATAACATGGGCCTTTATATGACCCGGTAAGGTGATGTCATGCCTAGCACGCCTGACCGGAGGCCCTATTGTTATAGATTCCCTTTCAGCAAGGTTATCCATTCTTCCATGAGGAAATTGTAAGACTTATTTTATAAGTTGTTCCTGATGGATCCTTTGTGTTTCCAAAGTCTGACCTTTGCTTAAAGACCATGGCAATGCTATCTCGAAGCATGTCTGTGGTACTCCGATTTTCAATAAGAGCATTTGAAAAACAATGCTAAATTTTCTTTGTCCATTATCCAAACACCGTTGTATGGGTAATGTCATGAAATTTCTCTCCCCTACCTAAGGAGTTTTCTACTTCATATCCTGCCATGGATATCATGCTCTGCTTGTCCTTGGGAAGGATATACCCCTGAAATATGTGTTTAAACACATTTTTCTTTCCATGGTTCTAATTAAATCTGTTAGACACTTTCCCCTTTCCATAGGTTTGTTTAAACCCTTACTGTGATCTATATGATATAAGCAGTAATAATTCCCTGCTTGTGCAAACTTCTCGGTGTACAACTCAGTCAGTAAGACCCTGTTACTATTGTTGATGACATTCCGGTATGCCACCGATGGACGAGAACCTTGCCTATTTGAACGAGGCGGGAAAATGGTTCTCTTCGTCCCTCGCCCTTGGTATCGATGTTGTTGCCGACATAACTGATAGGCTACCCTCTAACACGCCTTATTATCGTGACCGTGCAAGGTGTCGGCCCCCTTCCTACTTTCAACCACATGGTGGGCCCATAACCCACACTTCCACAGGATCGAAAGCTGACTCTCCTGTACACCCCCTGTTCCCAAGGTTATTCCTCACGTGTGGCCTCATATGTAATTCATGGGCCACCTTCTTAGTGATCTATTTTGGTATCAGACACAACACTTATTCCCGTTGCTTTGAACCCCTTTCACGCCCTGTTTCAGGCATCGAGCGATTGCCTGCCCGCTCGAAACTTCCCATAATACCTCCTCGCTTTGCTCTCGATAATGTCTTAAGTTTAAATTCAAGAGTTACGTTCTGCCACCTTCCCCGATGATATCGACCAGATAGTCAACCTTGTAGAGGTTCGTTCTCTTGGAATACCCCCCTTATTCTTTCGTAAGGACGATGGAGATCCCGAAGAGAGGATGACGAATTGATCATGATGACCTGGAGCAGAGAAATGAATACTTCAACGTAATGGATCCACCTCTTCGAGAAGAGCAACCAAGGACAAAGATGATTCGTTAGGATTTCGTAACCAGACCTTCCCCCCTAGTCCCATCTTAAATCTCGGGACGAGATTTCTTGTAGTGGAGGAGAATTGTGACGCCCGGGTAGTTACGCTACAGTAACCCTCCGCTAATGATGCCACATCACCACAATTACAGTTGATAGTCTTGCGATAATTCAAATCCCGTTCAAAATTCAAAATCAAAATAAAGTCAAACAATAAAAGTTTTTCAAAATTTAAAACAAAATGTTCGGGAGATGCCATATTTTACATAAGTCGATGCGGTGTAATAAACACAATTTTATAAAATGCCTAAGTATTTTGAAATAAAAAAAACAGAAAAGGAAAAGAAATAAAAGAAAGGAAAAATACAAATAAAGAAAAAGGGTAAAGAAACCCCCCGGGGCTCCAAATTTCAAGAGTTACCAGCCCAACTGGGCAAAGGCCCAACTGGCCGGCCCACCCCACTCCCTTAACCCCCTAGTGCCGAAACCCTAGGCACCGACACCCCCACTCCCCCTACTCGCGCCCCCACTTCCCCGATCCACTCCTGGATCGGGATCGAGCCCCCTCTCTCTGCCCCCCCGCTGACCAGACGCCCGCTGCCCTCGACCTGGCTGGCGCTACGACGCTCGTCGTCTCCCGAGCTCTTGCGCGCCCATCCGTGGCCGCCTCGACCCGTCACGGAGGCCACCTCGCTGGTCGCCATTGCCGTCGTCCTCCCTGCGTCGCCGTCGTCGCCCGTCGCCCCGAGCCGACCCGACGCCGCGCGATGCCCCCGCCGCCGCCGCCCGACGCCGCCTCGTCGCGTCGTGCTTGCGCCTAAGGCCAACTCGCCGAGCCACCGCCATCGGCGTGCTCGCTTCGCCTCGCCTCCCCATCTCCTCGCGTCGATCCGCCCGACTCGATCGTCCCGGCCTCATCGAGCCTACCTCGCAACACCGTGAGCAGCACCACGTTCCCCTCCGTCCTCCCCTCGATTTGTTGTTGTTCTTTGCTAGCTCCGCTGCTACCGAGCCCGCCGCCTAGCACCACTCCCCACCGCGGCGGCGCTTCGCCGTGGGCCTTCGCATACTGGTTTCGCATGCCCGTGCGAGGCCTTCGCCCGGCCTTGCCGCCATTGTTGCCACCGCCCAAATACAAGACACCACAAGATCCCCACGCCATCGCCTCACCAAAGCTCCGCCGCCACTTCCCCATGCTCGATTGCGCCGGCACCTCTCGCCGCCCGGCCCACGCCTGGGGCAGGCCTTGTGGCCGAGGCCGGCGCTTGGTCCGCCCGACAGGCGTCCCCTTGGCCTTGGCGCCTGCTTTCACCGATCCACTAAGGCCCCACGGGTCAATGATGAGGGCCCCGCTTGTAACGTTTAAAAAAGAGTTTAAAAATAATAATAAAAATAATTAAATAAATAATAATAATTAAATTAATTAATTAATTAAGGAATTGATTAAGTTAATTAATCATGATTAGGTTAACCTAATTAAACTAATTAGTTTAGTTAAACAATAATTAGATTAGTTAAATCTTAATTAGCATAATCAGAGTATGACATGCGGGTCCCACCTGTCAGGTTGACCAGGTCAACGGTCAACGTTGACTGCTGACGTCATGCTGACATCAGCATGCACTGTTCTGGATAATGTTGAATTTAAATAATTAAATAAATCCTAAAAATGAATTAAATCTTTTAAAATTAATATAAAATAAACCGTAGCTCAGATGGAAAAACTTTATACATGAAAGTTGCTCAGAACGACGAGACGAATCCGGATACGCAGCCCGTTCGTCTGCTACACCTCCCTAGCATAGCAAACACACGACTTTCCCCCTCCGGTCCGTCTGTCAGAAAACGCGAAACACCGGGAATACTTTCCCGGATGTTCCCCCCTCCACCGGTATCGCCTATCCCTACGTTAGGTCACCCCTAGCACAACGATTGCCGCGTCTTGCTTTGTATTACATTTGATTGCTCTGTTATTTATTGTGTTTCCCCTCCGTTACTTCTTTCCGGTAGACCTCGAGACTGCCGGCGACCCCCAGTTCGACTACGGAGTTGACGACCCCTCTCTCTTGCCAGAGCAACCAGGCAAGCCCCCCCTTGATCACTAGATATCACCTATTCTCCTCTATACTGCTTGCATTAGAGTAGTGTAGCATGTTACTGCTTTCAGTTGATCCTATTCTGATGCATAGCCCCGACATTGTTGCTACATCTGTTGATACCTTACCTGCAATCCTAAATGATTAGTATAGGATGCTAGTTTATCATCATTGGTCCTACACTCTTGTCAGTCTGCCTTGCTATACTATCGGGCCGTGATCACTTGGGAGGTGATCATGGGTATATACTACATACATGCATACTATACAGATGGTGACTAACGTCGGGTCCGCTCATTGAGTACCCGCAAGTGATTCCGATGAGGGGCTGAAAGGACGGTGGCTCCATCCGGTAGAGGTGGTCCTGGGTTCCCGACGGCCCCCGACTGTTACTTTGTGGCGGAGCGGCAGGGCAGGTTGAGACCACCTAGGAGGCAGGTGGGCTGGCCTGCTCGGCGTTCGCGGATACTTAACACGCTTAACGAGATCTTGGTATTTGATCCGAGTCCGCCATTTGGTCTATACACACTAACCATCTACGTGGGAGTAGTTATGGGTATCCCGACGTCGTGGTATCACCGAAGCCTTCTTGACGTCGGCCGACGAGCGGGCGCGCCGGGTTGGACTGCGTTAACGCAACTTCCTTTGTAATGGAGGTTGCTAGGTACGCTCACGCCACCGTCACAGAGCGAACGCAGTGTGCTTTCGAGGCGATGGGCCTGACCCTGCGCGCTTAGGTTTAGACCGACGTCTTGACCTCTCTGTTGTGCCTAGGTGGGGCTGCGGCGTGTTGATCTTCCGAGGCGGGCATGACCCAGAAAGTGTGTCCGCCAAATGGGATCAAGCGTGTTGGGTTATGTGGTGCACCCTGCAGGAAGTTTAATCTATTAGGATAGCCGTGTCCCTCGGTAAAGGGCGACCGGAGTTGTACCTCGACCTTATGACAACTAGAACTGGATACTTAATAAAACACACCCTTCCAAGTTCCACGACAACCCGGTGATCGCTTTTCCACGGGCGACGAGGAGGATCGCGGGTAGGATTATACTATGCGATGCTCTTGGAGATGCTACTTGGAGATGCTACTTGGCGATGCTACTTGGAGGACTTCATCTACTCTCTTCTACATCTTTGCAAGAGGGAGGCTGCTGAGCGTAGTCTTGACTGGATTAGCTATCCCCTCTTATTCGGCATTCTGCATTCAGTCCACCGATATGGCCCTTTACACATATTCCCATGCATATGTAGTGTAGATCCTTGCTTGCAGTACTTTGGATGAGTACTCACGGTTGCTTTCTCCCCTTTTCCCCCTTTCCTTTCTTTACGGTTGTCACAACCAGATCTTTGGAATCCAGAGCGACGCCACCGTCGACGGCGACCCTACCCTACTACTAATGGAGGTGCCTACTACTACGTGCAGCCTCACCGACGTCGACTGTGAGTAGTTAGGAGTATCGAGCGGGGAGGCCTGCGCCTCTTCGATCTGTATCCCGGTTTGTGCTAGCCTTCTTAAGGCAAACTTGTTTAACTTATGTCGTACTCAGATATTGTTGCTTCCATGACTTCGTCTATGATCGAGCACTTGTATTCGAGCCCTCGAGGCCCCTGGCTTGTATTATGATGCTTGTATGACTTATTTATGATTTAGAGTTGTGTTGTGATATCTTCCCGTGAGTCCCTGATCTTGATCGTACACATTTGCGTGCATGATTAGTGTACGATTGAATCGGAGGCGTCACAAATATGATGCAATACATGACATGCTATGCGAGATGTGATATGCAATGCATATGTGTGCTCCGGAAGGAAAATGATGAACCGGGCATCAACTTGGCAAACCAAGTATGACGCTGGAAAAATGAGATGATTTCGGTTGAAATCAATATAAAGATCACCGGAATCGTATGCACGGTTTGCAAATGACAAGCAAAACAAGAATGACGCGAATATCGTTTATAAAGACGATGCTACTTAGCATGCAACAAGAAACTATGCTACAGCACCCCAACATACAAACAAAGCATATGGCAGTGATCTACAGGAGATGCTTAACAAAAGAGGAACACTGAGCTACGGCTAAATCACACCATAACATGTTCAAACAAGCATGGTGAAAGTGCAAAAATATCAGGTTCACAGACTTAGTGAAAATACTAGTATGCCAGAAATTAACATCAGGAAGGCATGTTTAGAGCAAGCAAACAACAAGCTACAGGAACTTGTAATAGCAAAACAAGACATGGCAGGCATCTACTCAAAGCATAGATCAAAAGTCCCTTACTGACCATAAGCCAAAAAGGACCAGAGGATATGATGGCACCCATGTAAACATAGGAAGTTTCATTACAGATCTCAGACTTAGCAGAAAAACTGGACATGGCAAAAACAGATATCAAGTAGGCATGTTCGTGAGCTCGATGCACTCACTACAGAGCATCTCATGATAAACTAAGCATACACCCATCAAGAAGACGTGGCATAGAAGCTATACATGGCAAGAACAACATCATAGCATACACGGATCAACTACAACAACCTTGTGAAAATTGAATCTCATGTAAACAATCTGCCAGGAAACATTTTGAAGCAAAAGTAGAGCACGAAAATGACATGCTAGACTACTCCATAAATGCCAACAAAGGCATGGATGGATAGAGCACATCCATATGTTCAAAACACCCTTACTGGTCATGCTCAAAAAGGGCATAGATCTCTCCGTAACAACATGAACACATGGCATAAAAATAACAGCAGGACATGACAGTGAACACACTAAGTTCCTGAAATCAGCAACATTATCATCCCTAGTTTGCATGCTTGTGCTAGTCACCACATTTGTCACAAAAATACATGGCATACACCCCTGGAAAGATGGCATGGCATAGTTCAACACACATGTAGGGCTCAAGTTCATAAGGTGCACACATTAGTCATGGCAAAAATGATAAAAGTGCAAGTTCTGTTAAGAAACAGAAACTAACATCATATAGCCCTCTTCCAACAGCATTTCGGGCATCAAGATGAGCTCAAATAAAAATGGTGCAATGAGATCAAATGATCTACTCTTCGAGGCGAACAATTTGATATATTATATGCACGAAACGGAGATATGTATGCAGAGATGTGATGCGAAGAACATGCAATGATTTTATGACAGAAAAATGACTTGGTGAGATTGGGGGGGGGAGAAGTCAACCGAGGCGATTTTGGATCTGGATCTGCCGGAGAGCTCGAGGCCGCCGGCCGGATCCGGCGGCGATGCATGGCGGGTGTGCGGAGCAAAGCGAGCAGCAGCGGCGGGGCGGGCGGCGGGCGGTAGCAGTGCGCAGTGTGGGCGGCGGCGACGCAGACAGCGAGGGCGGCGGGGGAACGGCGCTGCGCTTGGCGCAAGGCGCAGAGCCGAGCGGCGGCGGGCTGGGCTGGGCGGGCCCGCTTGGGCGGGCGGCGGCGCGGAGCGCGGCGGAGGGCCACGTGTCGACGCCTGAGAGGCGCGGGCGGCGGCGGACGTTGTCCGGCCCGCTCCGGACACGTCCGGCGGCGGCGGATCTGGGATTTTTAGGGTTATGGGGGAGAGGATCCGCGAATTTGGAATGGGGGGTGTATATATAGGCATAGAGGGAGCTAGGAGAGTCCAAATGAGGTGCGGTTTCCGCCCACACGATCGTGATCCGACGGCGGAGAGCATGGAATTGACTTAGATGGGTTATTGGGCTGTTTTGGAGGGGTGTTGGGCTGCAATCCAAAATAGGCCTTTGCGAGAGTGCGGTTAACCGTTGGAGTATCGAACGAGCTCCAAATGTTCCAAAACTTGACAGGTGGTCTACCGGTGCTATACCAGGGCCACTTGGCAAGGCTCAGTCATTTCCGAGAACGTTCAACACCCACTCACGACAAATAGACAAGAGGGGTGCGCCGGATCATGTGGGAGCGTCGGAATGCAAAACGGACAACGGGAAAATGCTCGAATGCGTGAGACGAACATGTATGCAAATGAGGTGCACATGATGACATGATATGAGATGCATGACATGAACAAAATGCAAAACAAAGGACAAAACCCAACCATGGAGGGAATATCATAGCACATAGCCGAAAATGGCAAGAGTCAGAGTTACAAATATGGAAAGTTACATCCGGTGTGTTACAACACTCCACCACTACAAGAGGATCTCGTCCCGAGATATAGAACTGAAAGAACTCCGGATATTCGGAACGGAGGTGGTCCTCGCGCTCCCAGGTGGCTTCTCGGTCGGAATGGTGTGACCACTTCACTTTCAGGAATTTGATTGACTTGTTGCGAGTCTTGCGCTCGGTTTCTTCAAGAATAGCAACGGGGTGCTCATGATAAGAGAGATCTTCTTGGAGGTCAATTTCTTCAAAGTTGATAGTGCGTTCAGGAATCTTGAAGCACTTGCGGAGCTGTGACACGTGAAACACATCGTGCACGTTTGCAAAGTTGGATGGAAGCTCAAGTTGATAGGTGAGATCGCCTCTTTTGCCAATGATCTTGAAAGGACCCACGTATCTAGGGGCAAGCTTCCCTTTGATACCGAAGCGATGAGTGCCTTTCATTGGAGAGACACGAGGGTAGACATGGTCTCCGATTTCAAAAGCCACATCACGATGCTTGTCATCATAATAGCCCTTCTGGCGCGATTGCGCGGCTTCGAGATTCTCACAAATGACTTTGCACATTTCTTCGGCTTCTGTGATCAAGTCGTTGCCAAGAAGTTGGCGTTCACCTGTCTCTGACCAATTGAGAGGAGTACGGCACTTTACGCCATCTGAAATTTCGAATGGGGCCTTGCCCGAACTCGCTGGAAGCTGTTGTTGTAGGAGAACTTCGGCATATGGAAGACAATCTTCCCACTTCATGCCAAAGGAAATGACACAAGCCCCGAGCATATCTTCAAGGATTTGATTGACTCGCTCGACTTGGCCACTAGTTTGAGGATGGAAAGTTGTCTGAAACGAATGTTGGTGCCCATGGCCTTACGAAGGAGTCCCGAACTTAGAAGTGAAGATGCTTCCACGGTGCGAAGAGATCAATTGTGGAATACCGTGCAAGGAGACAATTGCGGAGGTGTATAGCTCTGCCAGCTGAGCTGCTGTGATAGATTCTTTGATAGGAAGAAAATGAGCCACTTTAGTAAGCTTGTCAATGACAACGAAGATAGCATCATTTCCACGCTTGGACTTAGGAAATCCAGTCACGAAGTCCATCTCGATAAGATCAAACTTCCATTCCGGAATAGCAAGAGGTTGGAGGAGACCCGCTGGTCTTTGGTGTTCTGCTTTCACCCTTCTGCAGACATCACATTTCATTCACGAATTGAGCAATTTCTCGCTTCATTCGAGTCCACCAATATGACTGCTTGAGGTCATGGTACATCTTTGTACTTCCAGTATGAATGGATAGGAGGGAATTGTGTTCCTCATTCATAATGACTTTTCTCAGATCGCCTTTAGGAACCACAATACGATCCTCAAAGAAAAGAGTATCTTTGTCATCCAAGCGATAGCACTTGTATTTGGAAATGCCCTTGTCAATACCACGTTTCACCTTCTTCACCATGGCATCCAGGAGTTGTGCCTCACGAATTCGATCTTCCAAAGTAGGAGAGACTATGAGGTTGGCAAGAAAGCCTTGAGGAAAAACTTGAAGATTCATCTTGCGGAAAGCTTCACAAAGATCCGGTTGAAATGGCTTGAGAATTAAGCTGTTGCAATAAGCCTTTCTGCTCAAAGCATCTGCAATCACATTCGCCTTGCCCGGAGTATATTCAATACTTGGATTGTACTCTTGAATCATTTCGACCCATCGAGTTTGTCTGAGGTTGAGGTTTGGTTGAGTGAAGATATACTTGAGACTCTTGTGATCGGTGAAAATGTCCACTTTCCTTCCCAACAAGAGATGTCTCCATGTTATCAATGCATGGACAACTGCCGCCAACTCGAGATCATGAGTGGGGTAGTTCTTTTCGTTGGGCTTCAACTGACGAGAGGTATAGGCCACAACTTTCTTCTCTTGCATTAACACAGCACCGAGACCTTGCAAGGAAGCATCACAGAAAACTTCGAATGGCTTGGATTCATCAGGAGGAGTCAAGACAGGAGCTGTGACTAGCTTCTCTTTGAGGGTGTTGAAAGCGACATCACACTCAGGCATCCAGACATACTTGACATGCTTCTGAAGGAGGTTGGAAAGAGGCTTTGCAATCTTAGATAAATTCTCAACGAATCTTCGGCAATAGCTTGCAAGGCCAAGAAAACTGCGGAGCTGCTTGACATTCTGAGGAGGTTCCCAATTCAGAACCGCAGAAACTTTGGCCGGATTAACAGCAATTCCCTTGGTGGAGATGATGTGACCAAGATAAAGAACTTCATCAAGCCAGAACTCACATTTGGAAAACTTCGCATAGAATTGATGCTCTCTGAGCTTGTCGAGCACCAATCGCAAATATTTGGCATGATCCTGCTTGTTCTTGGAGAAGACCAAAATATCATCGAGATACACCAAGACGAAGTCATTTGTGTAGGGGTTGAAGATAAAGTTCATCATGCAAGAGAATGTTGGAGGAGCATTGACAAGGCCGAAAGACATGACAGTATATCCATAAGAACCAAAGCTTGTTCTGAATGCTGTCTTGGTAATATCTTGTTCACGAATGCGAATCTGATGATAACCCATACGAAGGTCAAGGTTGGAGAATACTTTAGCACCTTTGAGTTGCTCGAAAAGCTCATTGATGTTGGGAAGTGGATACTTGTTCTTGATTGTCTTCTTGTTCAATGGATTGTTATCAACACAAAGTCGGTCCGTGCCATCCTTCTTCTGGACAAAAAGAACTCCACATCCCCATGGAGATGAACTCGTTCTGATCAAACCCAGACGCTCTTGTTCATCGAGCTGTTTCTTCAATTCTTTCAGCTCCTTGTGTCCAAGCTTGTAAGGACGCTTGCAAACTGGTTTAGTGCCAGGCTCAAGATCGATAACGAATTTGACTGGCCGATGCGGAGGCATACCCGAAAGCTCTTCTGGAAAGACATCTTGGTACTCAAGCGATCGAATCGAGAGATAGCATCCAACTCGCCCTTCTCATTGAGAGAAAACAACCGAATGGTTTCATCACGAGCGGCATAGATGATAACATCCTCAGAAGAGTGTGTCAATTGAATTTGCCTGGCAGCACAATCAAGTTGAGCTTTGTGCTGAGAAAGCCAGTCCATCCCAAGAATTAGATCAATATCCGAGTCACCAAGAACAAATGGTTTAGATAGAAACTTATAATCGCCCATCTTGATAGAGACATCATGAACTAATGAGTTGGCTCTCATTGACTTCCCCGGAGAAACAATGCCCAAAGGTTTATCCAAGTAAGACCAAGTAAAATCATTCTTTGCGAAGAATGATCTTGACATAAACAATGCGATGCACCAGTATCAAATAAGACTTTTGCAGGAATATCATTAACTGAGAGATTACCCATTATCACATCAGTAGATTCCTCTGCTTGCGCTGCATTCATAATGTTCACCTTTGCAGACTTGGGATTATGCTTGACCACTGCATTGCTTGAAGATCTCACAGGAGGAGGAGGCGGAAGGCGCCTTTGGTTGAAGCATTTGTTCGCATAGTGACCTTTCTGCTGGCACTTGTTGCAGGTCACCTCCGAGAGCGACGGTGATAAGGAGCATTTGACCTTGGAGCTTGAGGTGAGACTTGTTCTCGTAGCTTGGGTTGGGTGGGTGGGAAGATCCACGACCACCGAGTTCTTCTCACGATAAGGCCGATTTAAACGGAGGAGGAGGAAGGTAGAACTTTTGCTGCTTAGCTGCGCCTTGAGAGGAAGAAGAAGACTGAGCTGCATCCCTGATTCTCTTCTTAGAAGCCTCACACTTGAGCTGAGCACCTTCTTGCTTGAGGGCCATATTGTAGAATTGATCAAACTGAGTAGGCTCAACAAGAACGAGAGCTAGCTGCAGATCCTCTCTAAGGCCACATCTGAATTGATAGATCATACTCTTTTCATCAGGAACGTCTTGTTTAGCGAAGCGAGCAAGTTTCTGAAACTGTATGTTGTATTCATACACTGACATGTTGCCTTGAGATTGCGGAACTCCTCACGCTTGCTCTCAACAACACTGGTAGGAATGTGGTGAGCTTTAAAGTCCCGACAGAAATCAGTCCAAGTAATCACTCGACCTCCTCTGGAATCCTTGTATTCTTTGGAACCAATCAGCTTTCGATCCTTGAGCTGAAAAGACGCAAACTTGACGTAGTCCTCGGGTCCGACATTGCTGCATTGAAATGCTTGTTGATATCCACGAGCCAATCGTCGGCGTCTATGGCCTCGACACGATGGTGAAAGACTTTGGCTGATTTGCAAGGAACTGGTTGAGGTAGGGAGGCGAGGCGATGGTAGAACTGCCCTTGACCTTGATTCCTTGGTTGCCTTGGCCTTGGTTACGCTCTTGCATCAGCTGAATCAACAAGCGGCGTTGGCGTTAGTGGTTGCCATCAAAGTTTGCCATGCCTCCGGAGGCGGAGGTGGAGGTGGAGGGTTCGCGACTCCCATCACTGCGCTCCGGATTACGATGCGTTGGCGGAGCCATCTGAAGAGGGTGACATCCGTTAGCATCTTGATTGAGATAGACAAGTTGAATCAACGGATAGAAATTGCAACATATAGTCTTCACAATAAACATTCGAACAGGGATGAACGAATGAATTCCAAAGTAAACATCACGTCCATTAAGGTGAGAAGCCACTTGATAAGAGATTGATGAAGTAAAATAAAAACAAGGTATGAATGGAACAAATAAGTGGTAAGGGTTACCCAATCACAAACCAAATATCTGTGGAAGAAATGCTAGAGCTACTTGAATCCCACCTATAAACTCCCAAAACTTTCTGGTTATGCAATCAGGTGTTGGGGATACAGGGAAGCAAATATATCTCACCAAACTAACAATCCCTACATCCAGCTTGTATCCATCCGTCAACACATAACCAAGAAACCTTCGAAATCGTGTACCTCAACCTTCAAAAGCATACGTTATACGAGTCATGGCAATACTCCGTACTCACCACAAAGATCTTTGGGTTATCGGGTTATCTCACCAACAAACCGCATAAAAGAGATTGTCGATGTCGGCGTACTAAACTCAGGTATTCCAGAACTGCAACGATAAAATTATGACAACAACACCTCAGAGCTCAACTCCCCGGGACACTTCCACTAAACCCCTGACAGGAGGCACCAAGACAATGTTCTCATCATAAAACCATCGGAACGATTCCAAGATACCCGTGTGAACCTAAAATTTTTTTAGTGAAATCTGAGGAGAGGAAAGTCAAAACTTCTACGTCAGGAGACCTCACCAGAGCGACGAAGGGACTGAGGAGTAAAAAGAATTCCTAACTCTCCGATATATATAATCCTAATTGACTCAAAACATTTTTCAAGACACAACTCGGCCGCTAAAACGATCAAGCAGTGGGGCTCCTAAGGTCGGGGAAGGCTCTGATTACCAACTTGTAACGCCCTCGATGCGGCTATATCTCCCACGTGTCAAAGCACGACTTAGAGGCATAACCGCATTGAAAGAAATGTCGCAAGTGAGGTAATCTTCACATAACCCATGTAAAACATAAGGGAAAGAGATACATAGTTGGCTTACAGTCGCCACTTCACACAGTACATAAATAAACATCCATCATTCAGTTTACACTCAAGGTCCGACTACGGAACCAAAATAAAAGAAGACTACCCCAAATGCAACACAGGTCCCGATCACCCCAACTGGGGCTCCACTACTGATCGTCTGGAAATGAAACATAGTAGCGACCAAGGGCCTCATCAAATTCCCACTTCAGCTCAGTTGCGCCATCTGCGCTGGTATCACCGGTACCTGCATCTGTTTTGGTAGAATCTGTGAGTCACGGGGACTCAGCAATCTCACACCCGCGAGATCAAGACTATTTAAGCTTAAGGGAAGGGTGGTGTAATGAGGTGGAGCTGCAGCAAGCGACTAGCATATAGGGTGGCTACGATCACAAAAGAGAGCGAGAAGAGAAGCAAGGCATGGTCGTGAAGCTAGTAGCGATCAAGAAGTGATCCTGAAACTACTTACGTCAAACATAACTCCAACACCGTGTTCACTTCCCGGACTCCGCCGAGAAGAGACCATCACGGTAACACACGCGGTTGATGTATTTTAATTAAGGTCAACTTCGGGTTTTCTACAACCGGACATTAACAAATTCCCATCTGCCTCATAACCGCGGGCATGGCTTTTGAAAGATAATACCCTGCAGGGGTGTCCCAACTTAGCCCATCACAAGCTCTCACGGTTAACGAAGGAATAAACCTTCTCCCGGGAAGACCCGATCAGTCTCGGAATCCCGTTTCGCATGACATTTCGACAATGGTAAAACAAGACCAGCAAGACCACCCGACTGTGCCGACAAATCCCGATAGGAGCTGAACATATCTCGTTCTCAGGGCACACCGGATAAGCGAAGCGTACAGGTACCAACGTGACCCAATTTGCCAAGGGACGGTCCCGCACGGTGCTCTAGTTTGGACCAACACTCAGAGGAGCACTGGCCCGGGGGGGTAAATAAAGATGACCCTCGGGCTCGCGAAAACCCAAGGGAAAAAGGCTTAGGTGGCAAATGGTAAAACCAAGGTTGGGCCCTTCTGGAGGAGTTTTATTCAAAGCGAACTGTCACGGGGGTCCCATAAATCACCCAACCGCGTAAGGAACGCAAAATCAAGGAACATAACACCGGTATGACGGAAACTAGGGTGGCAAGAGTGGAACAAAACACCAGGCATAAGGCCGAGCCTTCCACCCTTTACCAAGTATATAGATGCATTAATTAAAACAATAGATATTGTGATATCCCAAAATATCCATGTTCCGACCAGGAACAAACTTCATCTTCACCTGCAACTAGCAACGCTATAAGAGGGGCTGAGCAAAAGCGGTAACATAGCCAATCAACGGTTTGCTAGGACATGGATGGTTAGAGGTTTGACATGGCAATATGGGTGGCATGATATAGCAAGTGGTATGTATCGCAGCATAGGCATAGCAAAAGAGCGAGCATCTAGCAAGCAAAGATAGAAGTGATTTCGAAGGTATGGTCATCTTGCGCAAGGTTCTCGAGTTGTCGAAGGCTTGATCCTCGTAGGCGTTCTCAACAGGTTCCTCGTACACGTACTCGTCTCCCGGCTCTACCCAAAGCAAGAACACAAGCAATGGAACAACAATCAAACAAGGAGCAATGCACAAGCAATATGATGCAATACATGACAGCTATGCGAGATGTGATATGCAATGCATATGTGTGCTCCGTAAGGAAAATGATGAACCGGGCATCAACTTGGCAAACCAAGTATGCCGCTAGAAAGATGAGATGATTTCGGTTGAAATCGATATAAAGATCACCGGAATCGGATGCACGGTTTGCAAATGACAAGCAAAACAAGAATGACGCGAATCTGCGTTTAACAGCACGATGCTACTTAGCATGCAACAAAAAACTATGCTACAGCACCCCACCATACAAACAAAGCATATGGCAGTGATCTACAGGAGATGCTTAACAAAATAGGAACACTGAGCTACGGCTAAATCACACCATAACATGTTCAAACAAGCATGGTGAAAGTGCAAAAATATCAGGTTCACAGACTTGGTGAAAATACTAGTATGCCAGAAATTAACATTAGGAAGGCATGTTTAGAGCCAGCAAACAACAAGCTACAGGAACTTGTAATAGCAAAACAAGACATGGCAGGCATCTACTCAAAGCATAGATCAAAAGTCCCTTACTGACCATAAGCCAAAAAGGACCAGAGGATATGATGGCACCCATGTAAACATAGCAAGTTCCATTACAGATCTCGGACTTGGCAGAAAAACTGGACATGGCAAAAACAGATATCAAGTAGGCATGTTCGTGAGCTCGATGCACTCACTACTGAGCATCTCATGATAAACTAATCATACACCCATTAAGAAGACATGGCATAGAAGCTATACATGGCAAGAACAACATCATAGCATACACGGATCAACTACAACAACCTTGTGAAAATTGAATCTCATGTAAACAATCTGCCAGGAAACATTTTGAAGCAAAAGTAAAGCACGAAAATGAAATGCTAGACTAATCCATAAATGCCAACAAAGGCATGGATGGATGGAGCACATCCGTATGTTCAAAACACCCTTACTGATCATGCTCCAAAAGGGCATAGATCTCTCCGTAACAACATGAACACATGGCATAAAAGTAACAGTAGGACATGACTTAGTGAAAACACTAAGTTCCTGAAATCAGCAACATTATCATCCCTAGTTTGCATGCTTGTGCTAGTCACCACATTTGTCACAAAAATACATGGCATACACCCCTGGAAAGATGGCATGGCATAGTTCAACACACATGTAGGGCTCAAGTTCATAAGGTGCACACATTAATCATGGCAAAAATGATAAAAGTGCAAGTTCTGTTAAGAAACAGAATCTAACATCACATAGCCCTCTTCCAACAGCATTTCGGGCATCAAGATGAGCTCAAATAAAAATGGTGCAATGAGATGAAATGATCTATTCTTCGAGGCGAACAATTTGATATATTACACGCATGAAACGGAGCTATGGATGCAGAGATGTGATGCGAAGAACATGCAATGATTTTATGACAGAAAAAATGACTTGGTGAGATTTGGGGGCGGGGAGAAGTCAACCGAGGCGATTTTGGATCTGGATCTGGCCGGAGAGCTCGAGGTCGCCGGCCGGAGTTGGCCCGGTGGCCGGATCCGGCGGTGGCGCGGGCAGCGGATGCGGTGGCGGCGAAGCGACGGCGGCGACGTGGCGCGGAGCGGGCGAGTGGCGGCGGCGGCGGCGGCGCAGACCGCGGGCGGCGGGGAACGCGCGGCAAGCGGCGCGCCTGCGCAGGGCCAAGCGGGAGTGGCGGCGGCGGCTGGCTAAGCGGGCCGCTTTGGCCGGGCGGGCGGGCGGGCGCGGAGCGCAGCGGAGGGCCACGTGTCGACGCCGAGAGGCGCGGGCGGCGGCGGACGTTGTCCGGCCCGCTCCGGACATGTCCGGCGGCAGCGGATCTGGGATTTTTAGGGTTAGGGGGGAGAGGATCCGTGAATTTGGAATGGGGGGTGTATATATAGGCATAGAGGGAGCTAGGAGATTCCAAATGAGGTGCGGTTTCCGCCCACACGATCGCGATCCGACGACGGAGAGCATGGAATTGACTTAGATGGGTTATTGGGCTGTTTTGGAGGGGTGTTGGGCTGCAACCCAAAAGAGGCCTTTGCGAGAGTGCGGTTAACTGTTGGAGTATCAAACGAGCTCTAAATGATCCGAAACTTGACAGGTGGTCTACCGGTGCTATACCAGGGCCACTTGGCAATGCTTGGTCCATTCCGAGAACGTTCAACACCCACTCACGACAAAGAGACAAGAGGGGTGCGCCGGATCATGTGGGAGCGTCGAAATGCAAAACGGACAACGGGAAAATGCTCGGATGCGTGAGACGAACACGTATGCAAATGAGGTGCACATGATGACATGATATGAGATGCATGACATGAACAAAATGCAAAACAAAAGACAAAACCCAACCACGGAGGGAATATCATAGCACATAGCCGAAAATGGCAAGAGTCGGAGTTACAAATATGGAAAGTTACATCCGGGGTGTTACACGTCCGTTCGTTCTTTTTAAAGAACGCTGTTCACCCATTAAATTCTGTTAACGAACATTCGTCCGTTATTCTGTTCATCTTGTTTTATTTTCCAGGGTTTTACCAGCGATTATTTTCGATCGCGATTTCTGCCCTGATCTTCGATCTAGTATAACTTCTTAACCGTTAGTCCAAATTAGATGAAACCAGCGCCTAAATCTTCGTCTTGAAGCCCTATTTCTGTTTAACCAACTTGAACATGATTTTGGTACTATAAAAATTGACTTCAGTCCAGATTAGTAAACAAATCTTGTTTCGTTCGTAGTTTGAGTTTCGTTGCTCCGTTTGATTTGATTCTTTCTGCAAACCGAAGTTCTTCAGTTGAAATTTCTGGTTAGCTCTTCTTATTTGAGTTTTACGCGTGCTTCTTGTTTGAGTGCTTATGTATGCTATTGTTTGTTTGTGATAGAATTCCCGGAGTGCGAAGCGTGCTACTACGAGTCTCTAGGTTTTGCAGTTCGTCATCAAGGCAAGTAACACTTTGATCATATCCCTTTATTACCCAGTTTTTCTGCATTAGTCACAATCCTTAAACATTGCATGGTTAGGATCTGATTAACATGTGGGTTTGGGAAGTAGATGATGAGGTAGAACCTAATGCCCTTTTATTATCAAACCTTTGGGAGTTACTTCTACTTTAAGCTCACGATTGCTATGCTATGCTCGCAGACATGGAGTGGGTGAGTGTATCCATGACAGATGTGAGAATTGTTAATTAATGGTTAACTTAAGGTGGCTACTTAAATATACATCTGGGTGGATTGGTTGCGGGCACTTGGAGAATCCAGTGTTGTCCTGGTATATCCCGGAGTACCCGTGTGATCATCCTACGGTTCGCCACCCAGGCTCAAAGGGGTCATAAGATTATTCATGCTAGAAATTTCCGTGTGCAGCCACAAGCTATTATGGGCTCTAGCATAGTTGAGTTGGTTGTGTGACCTCTTTCAGTGGTGGGCTAGCAGATGTAGTGGAAAGTAGGTGTAACTGTCCACCCGGAGTAAAGAGTTAATGTTTCTGAAAGACTGTGTCTCGGTCATCCGTTTCTCAAACACCATGTAGTGTGAGAAATCCAATGGAGGAGATCGAGACTTGTAGGGAAAAGTGCGCAAACCTCTGCAGAGTGTACAAACTAATCATGGTTAGCTGTGTCGCCGGTTATGGACATCTTGAGTATCTGGTTCTTGGATTATCATGTTGATCTCATCAGTCTAAATTAGTTTGTTAGGTTAATGATATTGCTTAATTGGGATTGAGTTGGAGGAACCTTCTCAATGTTAAACAACCGCCATGATAGTTAAATAAAATATATTCCTTTGTTGTAGGGAAAAATTGGCTTTATGCAAAATATTGACCATAGAGCTTTCCACCAGCCATATATGCATGTACTGATTGCATTTATTCTGTTCATTACTCTTTTGTGTTACATTACCAGCATATTCCATGTGCTGACCCGTTTCGGGCTGCAACATATCATCTTGCAGACTTTTCAGACAATGAGTAAGGTGCCATAGGTCATTGTCGTTCACTCAGCTATGTAGTTGGAGTTGATGGACTCACTTTATCTTCCAAGCCTTCCGTTGTTATCTTATTTTAGATGGCCTTAAGCCATTATTGTAATAAGTTCTCTTTTGAGACTTTTCGATGTAATAAGTGTGTGACTGAGACTCTGTTATAAATCCTCGAGTACTGTGCATGTCAGCATTACCGATCCAGGGATGACACTGATGCACTGAGACTTGACCGTTTGAGGTCTCGTCGCTACATGCTCTATCATACTCGAAGGAATTTCATAACTAATACTTTTTGCAGGTGCAGTAGGTTGAGGGACAACTCTTTGTGCTTACGGCCGAGGTGAAGATACCCTGAACAAAGCCCTCAAAGGATTGTTTTCCATAGTAGCAAGTGATAATAAATTTCAACACGTAATATAAATCTTTCCTTACCGATTTCCACTTAGCAAGAGTGCTTCTCTCCCCGACAACGGCGCCAGAAAAGAGTCTTGATGACCCACAAGTATGGGCAATCAATTGTAGTCCTTTTTGATAAGTAAGAGTGTCGAATTCCAACGTGGAGCAGAAGGAAATGACAAGTGGTTTTCAGCAAGGTAATTTCTGCAAGCATTGAAATTGTCGATAATAGGTAATTTGATAGCAAGATAATTTGTAACAAGTAGCAAGTAACAATAGTAATAGTAAGTGCAGCAAGGTAGCCCAATACTTTTGATGGCAAACGACAGACCAGAATGGTCTCGGATAATAAGTAGAGTGTTCTTCAAGTCACACGGGAATTTCATCTAGTCAGTTTCATCATGTTGGTTTGATTTGCATTCGCTACTTTGATAATTTGATATGTGGGTGGACCGGTGCTTGGGTGCCATTCTTACTTGAACAAACCTCTCACTTATGATTAATGATACGTCTCCGTCATATCTATAATTTTTGATTGTTCCATGCCAATATTATACAACTTTCATATACTTTTGGCAACTCTTTATAACATATTGATCCAGTGCCCAGTGCTAGTTCCTGTTTGTTGCATGTTTTTTGTGTTGCAGAATATCAATATCAAACGGATTCCAAACGGGATTAAAATGGACGGAGATTTTTTTGGAATATTTATGAATTTTGGGAAGAAGAATCAACGTGAGATGATGCTTGAGGGGCCCATGAGGCAGGGGGCGCGCCCCAGGGGGGTGGGCGCATCCCTGACCCTCGTGGACACCCCGTATTGCAGTTGTTGCCCTTCTTTCGCCGCAAGAAATCTAATATCCAGAAAAAAATTGTGTTGAAAGTTTCAATCCAATCGGAGTTACAGAGGAATATAAGAAATGGTGAAAGGGCAAAATTAGGAACGCAGAAACAAAGAGAGACAGAGAGACAGATCCAATCTCGGAGGGGCTCCCCTCCCATTCCATGGAGACCATGGACCAGAATGGAAACCCTTCTCCCATCTAGGGAGAAGGTCAAGGAAGAAGAAGAAGAAGAAGGGGGGTTCTCTCCCCCTCTCTCCCGGTGGCACCGGAACGCCGCCGGGGCCATCATCATCACCGCGATCTACAACGACACCTCCGTCATCTTCACCAACATCGTCTTCACCTTCCCCCATCTATATTCAGAGATTCACTCTCCCGCAACCCGCTGTACCCTCTACTTGAACATGGTGCTTTATGCTTCATATTATTATCCAATGATGTGTTGCCATCCTATGGTGTCTGAGTAGATTTTCGTTGTCCTTTTGGTAATTGGTGAATTGCTATGATTGGTTTAATTTGCTTGTGGTTATGTTGCTGTCCTTTGGTGTCCATCATATGAGCACGTGCTTGGATCATACCATAGGGTTAGTTGTATGCTAATAGGACTATGTATTGGAGGGCAAGAGTGATAGAAGCTTCAACCCAGCATAGAAATTGATGCATACGGGATTGAAGGGGGACCAATATATCTTAATGATATGGTTGGGTTTTACCTTAGTGAACGTTAGTAGTTTCGGATGCTTGCTAATAGTTCCAATCATATGTGCATAGAATTCCAAGTTAGGATGACATGCTAGCAGTGGCCTCTCCCACATAAAACTTGCTATCGGTCTAGTAAAGTAGTCAATTGCTTAGGGACAATTCCGCAACTCCTACCACCACTTTTCCACACTCGCTATACTAACTTATTGCTTCTTTATCTAAACAGCCCCTAGTTTATATTTACGTGCTCTTTATATTCTTGCAAACCTATCCAACAACACCTACAAAGTACTTCTAATTTCGCACTTGTTTTAGGTAAAGCGAACGTTAAGCATGCGTAGAGTTGTATCGGTGGTCGATAGAACTCGAGGGAATATATTTTATACCTTTAGCTCCTCGTTGGGTTCGACACTCTTATGTATCGAAAGAGGCTAGAATTGATCCCCTATACTTGTGGGTTATCAATTAACCCCCTCGCAAGCATCTGCAACTACGAAAGAAGAATCAATATAACAATCTAACCATAACATTAAACATACGGATCCAAATCAGCCCCTTACGGAATACCACATAAACTAGGGTTTAAGCTTTTGTCACTCTAGCAATGCCATAATCTAATAACTACTCCACAATGCATTCCCTTAGGCCCAAATATGTTGAAGTGTCATGAAGTCGACGTTCATGATATGTCTCCATCGTATCTACTTTTTCTAATGCTTTGCCCTTGTTTTGGACTCTAATTTGCATGATTTGAATGAAACTAACCAGGACTAATGCTGTTTTCAGCAGAACTACCATGGTGTTGTTTTTGTGCAGAAATAAAAGTTCTCAGATTTGGACGAAACTTTTTGGAGAATTATTTTTGAAGAAATAAAAGGTACTGGAACCAAGACCCACCGGTGGTGGGACCCTGGCTGCCAACAAGACACAAGGGGCGCCACCCCCCCCCCTCTTGCACACCTTGGTGGGTGGTGGGGCCCAAATTATGACACTATAAAATCCTATTTTCCAGAAAAAAATAGAAGAGGAAGTTTCATCGCGTTTTACGATACGGAGCCACCGCCACCTCCCGTTATTCATTAGGAATCTTCGGTCTTTGTTGAGGGAGTCCTGGATTAAGGGGGCCTCGGACAGCCGGACTATATACTTTAGCCGGACTGTTGAACTATGAAGATTCGACGAAGACTTCGTCCCGTGTCCGGATGGGACTCTCCTTTGCATGGAAGGCAAGCTTGGATATTCGAATATGTAGATTTCCTTCTGTTTAACCGACTTTGTGTAACCCTAGCCCCCTCCGGTGTCTATATAGACCGGAGGGTTTAGTCCGTAGGACAACAACAACAATCAGAATCATAGGCTAGCTTCTAGGGTTTAGCCTCTACGACCTCGTGGTATATTAACTCTTGTAATACTCATATCTTCAAGATCAATCAAGCAGGAAGTAGGGTATTACCTCCATCGAGAAGGCCCGAACGTGGGTAAAACATCGTATCCCCTGCCTCCTGTTACCATTAGCCTTAGACACACAGTTCGGGACCCCCTACCCGAGATCCGCCGGTTTTTACACCGACATTGGTGCTTTCATTGAGAGTTCCACTATGCCGTCGCTGTAAGGCTTGATGGCTCCTCCGATCATCTTCAACAATACGGTCCAGGGGGAGGTTTTCCTTTCCAGACAGATCTTCGTAGTCGGCGGCTTCGTACTGTGGGCCAACTCGCTTGGCCATCTGGAGCAGATCGATAGCTACGCCCCTGGCCATCAGGTTAGGTTTGGAAGCTTAAACTACACTGCCGACATCCGCGGAGACTTGATCTTCGACGGATTCGAGCCCATGACAGGTGCGCCGAACGGTCACGACGGGCATGACTTTGATCTGCCATCCAATAGTATTCGGGAGATCGCGCCTGCGTTGGCGCCGGGAATAAATCCAGAGCAGATCGCGCCTTCCGGGGACGGGTGAATGGAACCCGCCACGGAGGCCGCACACTCATCAGCATCGGAGCCAAACACTGATCCCACCTCCTGCGAGAGTGTTGTCATCGGATCCTCGGACTCGCCACCGGCTACAGGATCCAAACCGCGTGTGTCCAGGCCTGTTGAATCTGATTGGGCACCGGTCATGGAGTTCACTGTCGAAGATACTTTTCAGCACTCGCCCTTAGGTGATGTACTGAACTCATTAAGGTCTCTTTCCCTGTTAAGAGATTCCTGGCCGAACTATGTTCGGCTCGAGTAGGAAGCGGACGACAAAGAAATTCGTTCCCCACCCACCACCCACTTAATAGCCATTGTCGATGACTTGACCGACATGCTCGATTTCGACTCCGAAGACGTCGATGGTATTTACGACGATGCAGGAGAAGAACAGGATCCACCGCCCACTAGGCGCTGGACTGCCACCTCATCATACGATATATACATGGTGGACACACCAAAATAAGGCAATGGTGACGATACAATGAAGGATAATCCCGTCGATAAGCCAGCAAAGCGGCGTTGTAGACGCAGCTCTAAATCCCGCCACAATAAAGACAGCGACAACAGCGCAAGAAATAATAATACCCCGGTTGATTCCAAAGGAAACGATGACCCCATGGACCCAGCGATGGAGCAGGGTGAGCCAGGGGACGGTGGAAACAGTCCGGAGCCAATGCCAGATAATGCCGATCCCAAGGGTAAAATTCAACAACCAGCCTCCGGAGAGGAGGACAGCCCGGACGATGATGCACTCATCATCCCAGAAAAACTCTTGGAACAAGAGAACCTCCATAGAGGGCTTATCGCCACCGCGAGGAGCCTAAAGAAGCAGAAGCAAAGGCTTAAAGCCGCGCAGGATACACTCAACCGCAGGTGGAACAAAGTGCTCGACACAGAAGAAAAATACGGCGATGGTCTTCACACAAAGAGCTATCCAAAGCGCAAGCTGCTGCTCGAATTCGACGACGAGGCCATAGAGCCCATTCAGCAGAAAACGACCGATCAGCCGGACCGACCGCCCCGTGGCCGTGATAAGACGGCTAATGTTGCCGCACACAAGTCACTACACGAATTACGTGAGCTCTTGGACAGAAAGTCCGGTATGGCCAGATCCATCTACGGATCTAGGAAGCGCACTCTGGCACAGGATCAGAGCTACCAAAATGATCACATTGATCGAACACCAGCTAGGAACCAGAACCGAACACAACAACCGTTGACAACATGCCACGACACGACCAAATACAGGGGTGCCGCACACCCCCTGTGCTTCACCGATGAGGTATTGGATCATGAATTTCCGGAAGGATTTAAACCCGTGAATATAGAGGCATACGGTGGAACTACAGACCCTGGGGTCTGGATTGAGGACTTTATCCTTCATATCCACATGGCTCGCGGGACGATCTCCACGCCATTACATGCCTACCCCTCAAATTAAAGGGACCAGCTCGGCACTGGTTGAAAGGCATTCCTGAAAACTCAATCGGAAGTTCGGAAGAGCTCGAGGATGCTTTCAGGGCCAATTTTCAAGGGACCTATGTCCGATCTCCGGACGCAAACGACCTAAGTCACATAATTCAAACAGCCCGGAGAGTCAGCCCGAAAGCTCTGGAACTTATTTCGTACTACGAATAATCAAATAGTTGATTGCCCGGACGCCGAAGCCTTAGCAGCCTTCAAACACAGTATCCGGGACGAATGACTTGCCAGACACCTCGGCCAAGAAAAGTCGAGGACAATGACAGCCTTAACAAGCCTTATGACCCGCTTTTGCACGGGCAAGGACAGCTGGCTGGCCCGTAGTGGCACTAGCGACCCAAGCACATCCGAAGTCAGGGATGGCAACGGGAAGCCGCGACGCAACAAAAACAAGCGTCAAAACAATGATGGCAGCCCAGAGAACACAACGGTTAACGCCGGATTCAGGGGCTCTCGATCCTGTCAACGGAAGAAGCCATTTAAAGGCAGCAGAGATGGACCGTCCATCCTAAACAAGATTCTAGACAAATTATGTCAGATTCACGGCACCCCCGGAAAACCTGCAAACCACACCCACAAAGAGTGTTGGGTTTTCAAACAGGCCGGCAAGATGAATGCCGAATGAAAGGGGAGGGAGACGCCAAGTGAAGATGAGGACGAGCCTCGTCAGTCGAACACTGGAGGACAGAAGAAATTCCCACCAAAAGTCAAAACAGTCAATATGATTTACGTAACTCACATTCCAAAGAGAACGCGCAAGCACGCACTCCGAGATGTATATGCTGTTGAGCCCGTCGCCCCTAAATTTAATCACTTGTTGGCCTGCCCGATCACCTTTGACCGCAGGGACCATCCGACTAGTATCCGACACGGCAGATCGGCTGCCATGGTGCTTGACCCAATAATTGACGGATACCATCTCACACGAGTCCTGACGGCGGCAGCAGCCTAAACCTGATATATCAGGACACTGTCCGCAAAATGGGGATAGAATCTTCAAGGATTAGCCTAAGTAACACTACCTTTAAAGGAGTGATACCTGGCATCTACGCCCACTGTACGGTCTCTCTATTACTAGAGGTTGTATTCGGTTCTCCTGACAACTTCAGGTGCAAGGAATTAACCTTCGACATCGCTCCATTCCGGAGTGGCTATCATGCACTACTCGAACGAACGGCCTTCGCTCGTTTTAAAGCTGTACCGCATTACGCCTACCTCAAACTCAAGATGCCCGGTCCACGCGGCATCATCACAGTTAGCGGAAACACAGAGCGTTCCTTACGCGCGGAGGAATATGTGGCGGCTCTAGCAGCCGAACACTGAGTGGTCCCTCCAACCAGGACTAATAGCCAGTTGTCAAGACTACGGACACGGTTAGACGAGTCTGGCGCTCCACCTAATGTAATAGCCCAGTTGGGATTACCCCATAAAAGATGCTAGGGGCTTCTCGCTAAAAGAGCCCATAGTTTGGCTCAACCCTATCAATAGAATAGAATATTGCATTTTCATGGTTCATTCAAATTAACGAACACCTCGCATGAAGTCTTTCACCTGGGTTCTTTCTTTTACAGATGATCATCGTGCTACACCCTTCTAGGATACGACACAACAGAGATAAAGGCGCAGACGTGCAGCAGGGCCCCGCTCAAAGGTTTCTTTTTAGATTAAGACCGTGCGTAAACCTTTTTAATATCTCTTGTTGCTTCTTCCCCTCTGGAAAACTTTGTACAACCGGGAGGGATATTGGCGTTTTCGGCATTTTTGTCACACCAGGCTACTGCTCATACCTGGAAACTCAGGGCTTATTGTCAAGGGCGTTATTCAGCCCAGTGCACATTATAAACTCCGAATATCTTAGGGAGTGTTCAGCGTTGCGAGTTTGGCCTTATATGCATCAGCTCCGAATAATGTCTTTGGTCAAATGTTGGGTTTGCCCGGCTCTCGTGGTTTGCTACCTTACGTTCCGTTCTATCGGCTAAGGCAGCACTGGGAGAACTACTGCGATTATGCCTCAGTTCATCTGGACAAGCACCTCAGTAGAGTAAGCCGAAAACTGACTGTCATGATACAGCGCGAGACTGGTCAACCACTTGATGACATAGCGGAATCTTCTTGATTCCTCTGCATTAAAGAAGGACCAGTTTCCCGGTCACGTATATACGCGCACCATATCCGGCTGAACACGAAAGTAACAGGGGCTATATAGTAGCCCCACTGTCAAACTCCTATGGCTAAGTGAAAGTGTTAAAGCTATATAGTGCGATTGCCTGGTTCGCCCCGCTGTTACCTCCTTAACGGACTAATACGTTGGATCAAGTGTGACTATGCGTTTTCTCGAACACCCCCGCATTATATGCGTGGGGGGCTGAAGCCGACGAGTGCAAACTTTCAGGTTATATACATACATAAACGGCCGCACAGGAGGCATTATAACACTTTTGGGCAAAAGTATAAAAATAGCCTTTATAATCAAAATAGCATTGTCTTTACAATCGTGATACATGTCATTCAAACATGGCACTCTTTGAGCATTGAGCCTCTATTAAATGGGCGCCTGCTAAAACTTCTATGAAATAGTGCTCGGCGGGGTCCTGGCCATCTACCGCACCCCGGGTTGCAATAGCGGTGGCTTCCATCCTTGCCCAGTATGTTTTAACATGAGCAAGAGCCATCCGCGCACCCTCTATGCACGCCGACCTCTTCACAGCATCGATATGCGACACAACACCAAGGAATTGTTGCACCAATCCAAAATAGCTGTCTGATGACCCACAAGTGTAGGGGATCTATCATAGTCCTTTTGATAAGTAAGAGTGTCGAACCCAATGAGGAGCAGAAGGAATGATAAGCGGTTTTCAGTAAGGTTTTCTCTGCAAGCACTGAAATTGTAGGTAATAGATAGTTTTGTGATAAGATAAATTGTAACGAGTAACATGTAAATAAAGTAAATAAAGTGCAACAAGGTGGCCCAATCCTTTATGTAGCAAAGGCTAAGCCTGGACAATTTCTTTTCTAATGATAAAGGAGCTCCCAAGGACACATGGGAATTATCGTCAAGGTAGTTTTCATCACGCTCATATGATTCGCGTTCGGTACTTTGATAATTTGATATGTGGGTGGACCGGTGCTTGGGTACTTCCCTTACTTGGACAAGCATCCCACTTATGATTAACCCCTATTGCAAGCATTCGCAACTACAAAAGAAGTATTAAGGTAAACCTAACCACATCATTAAACATATGGATCCAAATCAGCCCCTAACGAAGCAAACTAGGGTTTAAGCTTATGTCACTCTAGCAACCCGTCATCTACTTATTACTTCCGAATGCCTTCCTCTAGGCCCAAATAATGGTGAAGTGTCATGTAGTGGACGTTCACATAACACCACTAGAGGAAAAGACAACATACATCTCATCAAAATATCGAACGAATACCAAATTCACATGACTACTAATAGCAAGACTTCATCCATGTCCTCAGGAACAAACGTAACTACTCACAAAGCATATTCATGTTCATAATCAGAGGAGTAATAATATGCGTTAAGGATACGAACATATGATCTTCCACCAAGTAAACCAATTAGCTCAACTACAAGGAGTAATCAACACTGCTAGCAACGCACAGGTACCAATTTGTGATTTTGATACCAGATTGGATACAAGAGATGAACTAGAGTTTTGAGAGGAGATGGTGCTGGTGAAGATGTTGATGGAGATTGACCCCCTCCCGATGAGAGGATCATTAGTGATGATGTTGGTGATGATTCCCCCCTCTCGGAGGGAAATGTCACCGGCAGAACAGCTCCGCGCACGATTGGTTCCGCCAAGGTTCCGCCTCGTGGCGGCGGAGTTTCGTCCAGTAAGCTTGCCCACGATTTTTTCCAGACTAAAAGCCTTCATATAGCAGAAGATGGACACCAGGGGCCCACCAGGGGACCCCTACTGGGCGCGCCCCCACCCTCCTGGGCAGGGTCTGGGCCCCCTGATGTATTTCTGTCGCCCAAAAATTCTTATTAATTCCAAAGACATGTTTCGTGGAGTTTCAGGATTTTTGGAGCAGTGCAGAATAGGTTTCCAATGTTTGCTCCTTTTCCAGCCAGAATTCTAGCTGCCGGCATTCCCCCTCTTCATGGTAAACCTTGTAAAATAAGAGAGAATAGCCATAATTATTGAGATATAATGTGTAATAACAGCCCATAATGCAATAAAAATTGATATAAAAGCATGATGCAAAATGGACGTATCATTGTCCGGTCTTGGTCCTTGTGGCCAAAGATGATCCACGGCAGACCTCATAGCAAGCCTGGACTACCTGTGGAGTTTGGCCCATGCGGCCATCTTTTCATTCAATGGCAGCGGATGCGTCGGGGCACTGAACTGCGACCAAAATAACCTCTTAGCCTTATGGTCTTTCCGATCTTTGTAAAACTCGGTCGCATCAGCAACACTCTTTGCCAGGTCCGCATATAAGTCCACCGCACTCCACAACTGATCCAGAGGGGCATACTTCGGATCTCCGAATTTCATCCGCAACAGGTAGGGCTTCCCAGCCACGATATCTACGGCTTCATGAAGCTCCTCCCTCATCCTCCTCATTTCAGAGCGGGTTTCCTTGGTTGCCTCCAGGGCCTTCTTCAGGTCAGCCGCTTTTTCTTGATTTTCCTTTTCAAGGAGCTCACGGCGGTTGGCGGCATCTTCCAACGCGGTAGCCATATGGGCTATCTTTTCTTTGCTCTGGCGATGAGCAGCAAGTCCGGCTCTTAACTCCTCGACCGCCTTCAGAGCAGCCGCATCACTTATCTGGGCTTGCTCCCTGGCTCGGGCAAGCTCCGCCCGAAGGGTCTCCACGGCAGCAGCTCCATCTGCAGTCACAGCATATTATAGATACTAGCATCATGCTCCTGTTAAAAATTTGTTGACAAAGCCAAACATACATACCCTGGGCCTCGTCAAGCCGATTGTTAACCACCGCAATGTCGGGATCGGCTACGTCCAGCTGCCGCTTTAGTTCGGCGAAATCAGCTGATCGATTGGCCGCCGAACCCTCAGCCACCTGCACATAAAGCAGCGAGATTATTGCGAGAAATTATGATCCTCTATTTGCCACGTCAATGGCAACCATAGTCTTAGGGGCTACTATCTATACAGAGCACACTTAGTATGTGCGGAACCATCGAAAATACATTTTTTGCATACCTCAAAGCCTCTCAGTAGACTCATAAAAGCTTCATTCAAAACACTTTTCGTGGATGAAATCCTCTCAACCACCGTACCCATTAAGGCACGATGTGTCTCTGAGATGGCCGCTCGCTCCAGAAGGCCCATTAGTGTGGCCGGATGTGTGCCGGACACTCCCGGACTCCTCCTTAAGCTCTCTTTGGGAGCCGGATATTCCAGACTCTGGGCAGCCGAAGTATCGACTTCCGGCCTCGGTGGATCGGGAGAAATTCTCCGGGACGACACCTCGGGGTCATCCACCCCACATGACGGGGAGGTAGGGGGAGGCGTTTCGCTCTCCATCATCTCCGGAGGAAGATCTCCCGAAGACGAACTCTGTGGAGAAGGGCTACGAGCCGGACTGCAACAAATATGTTTCGGTCATCATCCTCAGAGAAAAAACAGGATATGTTTACCAAAGTACTCTTTCACTTACGGCTCGGTGGAGGGCTGACCCCCTTGCGAGCACTGCGCGGTAAGGACGCCCTCTGGGGCAGGGTCCTCTGGCGAGGGTTTCATCGCTCGTTTGGAAACCTCCATTTCCAAATCTTTAGAGGCAGCCCTTTTCTTACCTTGAGGAGAAGGGATTTTGGATTCCCCTCCCAGATTATCCTCCTTCGTGGAGGCACCTACTCCTCCAATCTGGATGTGTAAAAAATGAGGCCCATCTATGGCTTCTCTATTCCTCCCCTCGTCTTCTCTTGATGGCACCTGATACGACGCGCGGTCAAGCATCCTGGTCAACAAAGGATTCGGCGAGCCTTCAGGAAGAGGGGCCGGACACCTAATCCTCCCCGCCTTCTTCAGCCAGTTTTGGCAGAGAGCAAGTTTTTAGAATGATTTCATAATAAACATAAAGGATGGAGTGTTCGGTAACAGAAGTATTTACTTGGGTATCCAGACGGTTGCAATTAAGACCCGCGTCCTTGGTGGTATCTGGACACTTTATTCGTGATCCAAAGAATGACTCATACATCTCTTTGAGCGTCATGCCAAAGAATTGTTGAACGGTTCGCAGTCCTTCCAGGTTGAACTCCCACATACGGAGAGGACGACGTTGGCAGGGCAGGACTCGATGAACCAGCATCACTTGCATTATCTTGACAAGACTGACATCCCTCTTGAGAAGGTCTCGGATTCGGCTTTGCAATGTTAGCACGTCGTTAACCGTCCCCCAGTCCAGCCCCTTCTTGACCCATGACGCCAGTTGTGATGGAGGGCCTGGGCGGAACGCTGGAGCAGCCATTTTGTACCTCGGGGAGCAGTGATGTAAAACCACTCCCGCTGCCATAAATCAGAAGTCTCCACGAAAGAACCCTTTGGCCATGGGGCGTCGGCGCCTTTGCTTATTATAGCACCTCTGCACTCTGTGTGATGCCTGTCAATCACCCTCGGCCTCACATTGAAGGTCTTGAGCCACAGGCCGAAGTGGGGGGTAATGCGGAGAAAGGCTTCACACACGACGATAAACGACGAGATGTGAAGGATTGAATCCGGGGCTAGATCGTGGAAATCTAGTCCGTAGTAGAACATGAGCCCTCTTACGAAGGGATCAATGCTAAAACCTAGCCCTCGGAGAAAGTGGGAGACAAAAACAACACTCTCATTGGGTTCGGGAGTGGGGACGACCTGCCCTTGAGCAGGCAGCCTGGGCGAAATCTCAACATTGAGATACCTGGCCTCCCTAAGCTTCCGGATGTCCTCCTCTATGATGGAGGAGGCCATCCACCGGCCTTGATTGGATCTGTACATGGTTGAAGGACCGAAGAGCTTTAGCTTGAGCCTTGGGTGTTGGAACTTGAGGTGCGGGAGGGGAAGGATCGAGCGTGGAAAGAAAAGGACATGCCTTGGCCCCCTTTATAAAGAGGACGAATATCAAGCGTCCCCTGCGTGATCGTTTGGAACTTGCCTAAAATCGAGGAGTCATATAAAACAAACACGGTTGGGTTACCCACACCTGTATTGATGACAATCCCGTTATAAGGGGGACACGATCTCTGCTTCGACAGGACGTGCCAATAAAACCGCCTCGCCACGCATGTAGCGGCTGGTTATTAAAACGGTTCGAATAAAGACCGGACCATGGCGTGATGTCGTAAAAGGCTGTCGGCAGTTTAGATTGTGGAAAATTATACTCTCTATGGTGGTATGTGGAATTTGTTTTGCAGAGCCGGCCACGGTCCTTGTGTCCTAAATCTTCTATGGAGTATTCGGAGAAAGAACCCGCCTTGCAATGCCGAAGACAATCTGCGCACCGGACTCATCGTCATTGAAGCCTGGTTCAGGGGCTACTGAGGGAGTCCTGGATTAAGGGGTCCTCGGACAACCGGACTATATACTTTAGCCGGACTGTTGAACTATGAAGATACAAGATTGAAGACTTCGTCCCGTGTTCGGATGGGACTCTCCTTTGCGTGGAAGGCAAGCTTGGATTTTCGAATATGTAGATTTCCTTCTCTGTAACCGACTCTGTGTAATCCTAGCCCCCTTCGATGTCTATATAAACCGGAGGGTTTAGTCCGTAGGTCAACAACAACAATCAGAATCATAGGTTAGCTTCTAGGGTTTAGCCTCTATGATCTCATGGTAGATCAACTCTTGTAATACTCATATCATCAAGATCAATCAAGCAGGAAGTAGGGTATTACCTCCATCGAGAGGACTCAAACCTGGGTAAAACATCGTTTCCCCTGCCTCTTGTTACCATTAGCCTTAGACGCATAGTTCGGGACCCCCTACTCGAGATCCGCCGGTTTTGACACCGACATTCGTCATCACCAACCATCCTCCATCACAAATTTCATGATGCTTACCATTGTGAGTGAGTAATTCCTTTGTAGGCTCGTTGGTCGGTGAGGAGTTGGATGAGATTCATCATGTAATCGAGTTAGTTTGTTAGGGCTTGATCCCTAGTATCCACTATGTTTTGAGATTGATGTTGTTATGGCTTTGCTATGCCTAATTCTCGTCACTAGGGCCCAAGTGCCATGATTTCAGATCTGAACCGTTTATGTTATCACCATTATATCTATGTTCATGATCCGTTCTTGCAAGTCATATTCACCTATTACGTGTTATGATCCATAAACCCCAAGGTGTCAACAATTGGGATACTCTCGTAATGACCGCAGTTTGAGGAGTTCATGTACTCACTATGTGTTAATGTTTTTTTCCGGTTCTCTATTAAAAGGCGGCCTTAATATCAATTCGTTCCCTTATGGACCCCACTACCACGGGAGTGTAGGACAAAAGATGTCATGCAAGTTCTTTTCCATAAGTACATATGAGTATTTATGGAATACATGCCTACATTATATTTATGAACTGGAGCTAGTTCTGTGTCGCCCTAGGTTATGACTGTTATATGATGAATATCATCAAACATAATCACCGATCCAATGCCTACGAGTTTTTTCCACATATTGTTCTTGCTAAGTTACTATTGCTATGGTTACTGTTACAATTGCTACAAAACTGTTACTGCTGTAATCGTTACCACTGCTACCGTTACTATTAATATCAAACTATCATATTAATGTGCTACTGTTCACTTTGCTGCAGTTATTTAATCTCCAGGTGTGGTTGAATTGACAACTCAACTGCTAATACTTACAAATATTCTTTGGCTCCCCTAGTGTCGAATCTATAAATTTGGGTTGAATACTGTACCACTGCTACAACGAAGTGCTATACACATGGTTTTTAACCCCTTTCCATGACGGCATTTTGAGCCATCGCCATGTGAGTGACTGTGATAGGGGGGTCCTTCCCACATGACCCATAAACCGTCGGGGATAGGGAGCCATGATGCAGAGGCCTTGCCAAATATAATTGTATGCGATGCAACACACACTAAATTCTTTCGCACGTGTGGGACCGGTGATTAAACGTTTCTAATAACACAGTGAAACGAAACGGTGTGTCGTAATTAACCGTTTGGGAAATAGTATGTAAGGCACATGGGCCAACATATGAACTGTTTGCGATATGTGCCCCATCGCACACGAGTTTTCTGCGAAACTCGTCTTCCATGCAAGACTCCATTGCACACATTTCCGAACAGTTACCGTGTGTGATAATGTTCTATCACAAACGGTTCAAGCGCCCCTTCGCACACATACAAGTGCTGCAGACCATTTGTGGTTTGTTGTGTATAACAGACGGTTGCGGTTAGAGTGACGTGTGCTTTTCGTTTGGGATCCCACATGTTTCCTGGAAAATTTATGACTGGGATTGTATTTTACATTGGGCACAGTTTACTCCGAGCTATCGTGTGCGATAATGTGATATCACAAATGGTTTCGGAGCCCCTACACACACGTAGTAGTGCTGCAAATCATCTGCGATCGGCTGTGTATCATCGATGGTTCTGCTATGATTAACGTATGCTTTCTGAAGTGGATCACACACACTCATTTAGTTGAACCGTGCGCGGAGAAATTTCCAGGTTAAAACAAAATACCCCATTTGAATCAGCATGCAAAAAGCAAATTCACCACAATATTCAATTGAAGAAATAGTGTCCACAGGAAGAACATTCATCAGATTTCGCAACAATTGCAATTAAACAAATGGTAGCTAAATTCCAATGATTTGTCGACATATATATGCTTTACATAATTAATCATAGTGTATGAAATACAAAGACCTCTTTAGATGGAAAACAATGGATCCATGCGTATATGTTTAGCGGCTAACTCTAACTCGATGTTTCACGAGAACGCATGCTGAAATCTTCATCATCACAAGTGGGATTGATGTAGTGATTCAGGAAGAAGTCGCTGATAAATCTCCGAACCATCAAAATTCACCAGCGGGGAGTGGTTCAGGGGTCCTCGGTTCTAAGACAAGCTGCAGTATTTCTAAGATCAGAATGTGCCATATGAGTGGAGTAGAAGATATTAATTAAGGTAGACTTACTGGTACTAATTTGCGAGCATCTTCACACCTATCAGCAGATTTGTAGATGGAGATCATGTGTCTGCAAACATAGTATCCACAAAGATTGGTCCCTACTTGTCGTTGAGGACACTGAATTTTTTTGTAGAAAATAGCCATGTATTTGTCGTGTTAGGAACAACATAACTAGTGTTAGATGCATTTTTTCTTTGGACATAAATAGAAAGATGTTTATTAGAAGCTTGAACATTTGACTAGCATAAGAAAAGGTATTTGCAGACATTGGATACATTTTCTGAAAATAACGGATTTTGGTGTGTTACCGGAGAAACGATCTCGTGCTGGAGAGGTAGTTCCCTCTTGAACAAGTTCCCTGGTTTAGTTTTCCACAATGAGAACACACTGCAAATGAAGATGAATTTTCACAACATCAATTATTGAACCAGATATGAATGCAAATTAATTTCAACATCATAGAACTCAATACCTATCCATGAGTTGCTGAAGATGCATTAGATCCTGAGCGTTTATTGACTCTCTGAGAGAATCCATGTAGTAAACTATGTTCTAGTTTGGAACATTGAATACCAAGATCCAGTAATTGCTACGTATTAAGAGAGCCATAAACTTATGAATTATGTCGAAATATGAAAGACAATCAGTGTATGTGTGGTTGTTTACTTGACTTACCATTCATGATATGGCCAGAGAAATGATTCTGCATGGGACGATTTTTCGAAGATACGAACGACTGTGTTAATGGCCCACTCCCGTTCATCCTTACCATCTAATGTTGTACCATTTGCTAATGCAGGATCTATGAAATACACAATATCCCTTTTTTTCTGAGTGTTCAATCCCATGAGAGGAATAAAAATGCAGTTAGCTATTTATCATTTACAACCTTGTATGGAGAAGTTGATCAGAGTATGTTAAGTACTTACAAAATCAGGCATCTAACATGAGTGCCATCGAGCTCGTTGAAGTTGAAGAAGAGGTGTAAGTCCTCGAAACTCACACTGATGGAACCAGCATCGTGTTTGAAATGATCTTTGTTGTAGTGGACTAGCAGAACATGATGACCTACTTACATTTGATCCATGCAATATTTATGTAACTCGCGGCAACTAGAGCTGCACTCATCAAAGTATTTGCCAACAAGGAATGGCTGGCCATGGACGTAATTGCGTGCTTCAAGTATGTCTGCTTTATTTTTAGCAAGCAGCAAAGTTCTTTCTTCATCATCCATGCCGTCAGAAATAATATTACTCCCCGAATCAAGCAACTTGGTGTTCATTTGGTTCTGGGCGATGAGTGCTTTAAGTAAGAGGCAATCGTTCTCTTTGCTGTTCGATCTCAGGACACGCTTCCTCACGGGTGTAGCCTTTTTGCCCGCTTCCTTCTTGGTACTTGACCCACTTCTGGTCCAAGGTCTGGTTGGCTGAAAGGAATACTGCAGAGAAGACGTTGAAGCTTCAACAGACTACTTAGCAGACAATTTAGCTATGCTGGACCGCTGAGCTGGAGGTGGTGATGTGACGAACTGCTAGGCTATAGGAGCAGAGGCATCGGACTGCTGACCATGCATTGAAGCTATGTTGGGCTTGTGCGCAGGTGGTGCCAACTTGTCGGTGTGCTGAGGAGGCCATGCCAACGCGTTGGTTTTCTGAGTAGGAAGTGCTGACAAATTGGTATGCTGATCACGTGGCTGCGGACCGACGGACTGATGAGCAGAAGGACCTGGACCTACAGACTGCTCAGCAGGCGGTTCCAAGCATCAGACTACTTAGCACTCTGTTCCATCAGGCTGGTCTGCTGAGCATGTGCTACAGCTGGGTCTCCCCCACTGCTCCAATGGCCCGTATTTGAAGTGGTGGTGCGTCTTCAGCGGTTGTAGGCCTTGCCACTGGCTGCTCTGGGCGGATGATGACATGACATGTACGACACAAAGTCAGGTTGTTTGATCACAGGTTGATGCATCAGCCGTCAGATTACGAGTATTAGGTCCTTTGGGGGAAGCACGCGAGAGCTGCTATGGCAAGGAGAGCATCACCGTTTGAGGGGCTACATTGGTTGCTCTTGGCGAGGCTTTGGGATCTCATCCATGAACACTATTTCCTTTTGTGGCCAGTAGATGTGATGTGACAGTGTTTATCCCAAGGTCCTTTGCTCATCAAAGTCTCCTAGGACATTCTTCAAGGCAAATCCATTGAATGTAGGCTTTACTTCAGTCACATAGCACTTCACATGGCCCGACTTCAATGGCACATTGTCCAACAAGAGGCCCTCTACCAAGAAGGGTGGGCAAACCCAGGATGTTGCACATTTTATTGTACCTTCATAATGTGTAAGCATGCCCTTCAGTCTATCTTTCGTTCCAGATAGATCAGATATAGCATCATCATGAGAAGTTGTAGTCTTGGTGTCGCTGGGGTCAGCTGTTGCACAACTACTCTTGTGCGGTGTTGTCGCGCAATAACCAACATCCTCTATGCCCGCCTCCCCTCCCATTTGTTGGCTATCTGTCGGTGTTAGAATCTTCTACATCATCATTGAGTCCTTAATATCCTTTCGAACAGCCGGGTATATGTCCTTCCTCAACCTTTCATACAATTCATTCTGCTTCATTTCACTCCTCGCTTTTTTCATGCTAAGCCTCTCTTCTTTGCTCAGTGTGAAAGCCATCTTGTGCGGGACATTAACACCTGTACCCCTTGCATGACCAGGGGCTCTCTTGTTTCTAGAGCATCGGACATAATGTCACATGGCCCTGAGTTCCTGTATAACCTTCCAGGGATCTGGGAAGCCGTTAACATCACATGATACAATTTTTTGTCATGTTAGTTTTCAAAGTAAGAAGTTCAGTCATCATGCCTCCTTGCACGTGCACGCAAGTAGTCTTTGGCACGGTTGCCACTAATTTCATTAAAGTCCAATTTCCCACCTGTGGCTACTGCTTCTTTGTCCTCCTGGTCCCATACCGGTTTCATGTCGTAGTATCCTGCCACACGCATACAGTGGGGGTGTGTGTGTTCCTCTTCTGAAGTTCCGATTGCTTGGCAATCTTCGTAGCAAACTTTGTAGTTTCCCTGACCCTTTTGAATTCTGCCTAGTCTGCCTTTGTAATTTGGGGGTATGCGGGGATTGGGTCCTTGCCTTCACTCTAGTACTTCTTGTACAACACGTGCTTCCAGTTTCTCCAAGCATTCCTAACCTTCTTCAGTGCAGCATGTTCCTCCTGCATTCTCCACTGCTCTGGAATGTTGAAGTGATCCATGATTTCCTGTACTATCCTTTGCCGTGTTTGAGTGTCAGCCTTTCGAAACGCCAGCACATTAATGTTGAGCCTTGCCCTGCCAACAAATCCACACACACACTCCTGAACCTCCCGCGTGCTTTATCTGGTTTAGTTGGAGCCCAAGACTTTAAATCGATCTTGGTTACTTCATATACACCTTTAGGCTGGTGTGTGGGCTTCCTTGGAGCGTTCCTCCGTGTCCTAGCCAGAAGGGTAATTGCTGCAGCATTATCCCGTTCCAGATTACTTGATCCGTCACCATCTGCTGAAGATCTAGGGTTATCGGAATCAGATGAAGATACATCGCCTGAAGCATGAGTGCTGTCACTGCTACTCGACATCTACAGAGAACACATGCAAAACTCAGGAAAGTAGGATAATCATAAAGCTACACAACTTGGTATCAAGCTGTCTAATCATGTCATGTAATAATTTAGAAATGTATGACTTATTTGTTAAGTTTGTGTGACTCGGGTGCCCATGATCTGTAAATCGATAGTAACTTATTGGACAAATTAGCTTATATGTACTAGTTAGGAAGGTAGATAATGAACATATATACCCTCTCCGTTATTTTATAGCCAATTTGGGAACATACGAAATGAATTAGGAAGAGGGATTGTGAGGAAATATGCCTAATTGCGAGGGAGAGCAGTAACTAACAGGTTTCTTAATGCAAACCCGGCAGGACCACAGGAGGGGCGATGGTTACAGGATCGATATGCTCGAGGGTGGCTGGCGAGCAAATGAAGACGATGATGCGCAGGCAGCCGCGTGTTGGGAACGACAGTGGAGGTAGGGTTGACACCGAAGAGCAGGCACACGGACGGGGTGAGCGCGTCGACGCCGGAGAGGGTTCTGCCGTGGATCTGGGGGAGGGGGGAGCTGGCGATGGAGATTGGGTGGACTAATTGAGTGAAACGCGACGGGCGGTGGGGGGTGTTGGCAGCCTAGGTGAAAAGGGTGAAAAAATATCCCCTGTAGCCGAGCGGAAATGCCTATGCAAATGGTTTCCTCTAAGTGCTTGTGTGCACAAAAAACATAATTTCATTTGAAATGAAGACGTGCTAATTTTGAAATGAAGACGTGAGTTCATAGTTTCGCCCCTAATTTTTTCCCACGGTAAGCAATCACCATTATACCATAGGTTTCATTTCTTGGCGCAGTTCAGGTGTCATGTACTATATTTAAGACATTTCTTGGCATTTACCGTGCATTTTGGCATATAAATCAAATCCTAGCTGGAGTTGTATGTGCTGATGAAAGGGATGAGGATTGTCGTTCAATCTGGGAGCATCCAACGGTGCAGACGTACGATCCGTGGGGTTTGCGATTTGGCCAATTAGAATGCATGACTCAGATCGCGCAAGTAGCAGGGGGGCATCAGCCACAGTTTGGTAGGCACACGGCTTTCATGAGTTAACCATGTGCTATTTGAAAACATTTACATGAACTAACATTATATTTTCGTCTGAATGAAAACATGAGTTCATCGTTTCACCTCCAATTTTTTTTCTTACCCTATGGTTCAATTTTCTAGTGCATTTGAGGTATCGTTTGCTATATATGAGTCGTTTGCTATGGTCTCAACTACATGTGGGTGCTAGCAAGATCATTTGTGTGTCGCTTTGGGAGTTTTTATTCATTGTTCGAGAAAGGGGAAAAAAATTCAAACAATTCGGCTGCAGGGTACGGCCAGAGGCGTAGGCCTTGTTGGTATTTTAATTACAGGAAATGCATATAGAGTCCGTAAATAACAAAAATCGTAGCGTGCTCTCAGGAACCCATGGAATTTTTTGGTAAAGGTTGGCACAAGTTTTGATGCTCACACCTTCCAATTCAGAGCATCTCACAAGAAGGATCATGGTTTCCAAAAGGAGACACGACACTTCGGACTCCAATCGTCGGTGACTACATCGTTCCGCCTCGAATTTTTTTCACGGTAAACAATCACATATATACCCTAGGTTTAATTTCCTGGCCCATTTCAGGTCTCGTCTGCTATATTTAAGTCATTCTTGCATTTACCTTGCATTTAGTGCATATAAAATCAAAACCGTCCAACTACATCTCGATGTTAGTTAGCAAAGAAGGAGTACAAATCATGTGTGTGTCACTTTGTGAGTTTTCATCCATTGTAAATGGGGAGAAGTTTCAAACATTTCAGCCACGAGGTGCGTCCACTGACATAGGCCTTGTTGGTATTTTAATTACAGGAAATGCATATAGAGTCGAGAAATAACAAAAATCGGTGTCACCATGGCATTCTCTCAGGATCCCATGCAAAGTTTTTGGAAAAGTTTGGCACAACTTTTGATGCTCACACCTTCCCAAGTGGAGCTCTCACAAGAAGGATCATAGTTTCCAAAAGGAGACGCGACACTTCGGACTCCAATCGTCGGTGACTACATCGTCCCGCCTCGATTTTGTTTTCACGACAAACAATCACGTATATACCCAAGGTTTGATTTTCTGTCCCATTTTAGGTCCAGTCTGCTATATTTAAGCCATTTTTTGCATTTACCTTGCATTTAGTGCATATAAAATCAAAACCGTACTAAAGCTACATCTGGGTGTTAGGTAGCAAAGAAGGTGTACAAATCATTTGTGTCTCTTTGCGAGTGTTCATCAATTGTCCGAGAAACGGGGAGAAGTTTCAAACATTTCGGCCACAAGGTGCGGCCACCGGCGCAGGCCTAGTTGGTATTTTAATTACAGGATATTCAGATGGAGTCCAGACATCATGAAAATCAGCGTGTGCCCATGGCGTGCTCTCACGACCCCGTGGAAAGAAATTGGTGAAGTTTGGCACAAGTTTTGATGATGCTCCTTGCAAACCGGAGCATCTCACAAGAAGGATCATGGTTTCCAAAAGGAGGCATGTCAATTCAAATTCCAGTGGATGATGACTTCATCATTTGGCCTCATAAAAATTTTCACGGTACGCAGTCTCCATTATAGCACGAGTTTGATTTTCTAATGCATTTAAGGTATTGTTTGCTATATTTAAGACAATTTTTGAGTTTAACGTCCAATTTGTGAATGTAAATTAAATCACATCCGGAACTACATGTGCTGTCGAAAGGGATGAGGATTTCCGTTCTATCAAGGAGAATCCAATGTTGCAGATGCACGATCCGCGAGGTTTGGGTTCTGGCCAATTAGAATGCATGACTCAGATCGCGCTCGCGATGGGGGGGCATCGGCCACGGTTTAGTAGGCACACGGCTTTCATGAGTGAGCCTTGTGCTATTTGAAAACATTTGCATGAAATAACAATATATTTTCCTTTGAATGAAAACATGAGTTCATCGTTTCACCTCGAATTTTTTTCGACGGTAAGAAATCACGATTGTACCCTATGGTTTGATTTTCTGGAGCATTTGAGATCTCATTTGCTATATTTGAGTCATTTTTTGCATATATATATATATATATATATATCTATATCACATGGGTGTTAGCAAGATCATTTGTGTGTCGCTTTGCGAATTTTTATTCATTGTTCGAGAAGCGGGAAGAAAATTTAAACAGCTCGGTTGTAAGGTGTGGCCAGAGGTGTAGGCCTTGTTGGTATTTTAGTTACATGAAATGCATATAGAGTCCAGAAAGAACGAAAATCATTGTGTCATCGTGGCGTGCTCTCAAAATCGCATGGAAAAAATTTGGCACAAGTTTTGGTGCACGCACCTTCCATACCGGAGCATCTCACAAGGATCATAGTTTCCAAAAGGAGACGCGACACTTCAAACTCCAAATCATCAATGACTACATCATTCCGTCTCGAAAGAAACATGGTAAACAATCACAGATATACCCTTGGTTTGATTTTATGGCCCATTCCAGGTCTCGGCTACTATATTTAAGTCATTTTTTGCACTTACCTTGCATTTAGTGCATTTAAAGTCAAAACCCTGCTACAGCTACATGTGGGTGTTAGTTAAACTAGTCACAAGGGGTAGTAACTCAAACTAGTAACATGCATATGTTACTAGTCTATGTTACTACCTCGATAGTGGGGAGTAACATATGTGTGGTGTCATGAAACACTTCATTTATTAGGTTGTAGACTCATCTTGTCTTGGTATGTGTGATGTTACAGTAACTAGCTACGTACCACATGCCCCTATTTCCTCATTAATTACTCGCCACATCTTCTGTTTTGCCTAGAGATATGTTATGTTAGCACCTATGTTACTCCCACTTTGGGTAGTCTTAGCAAAGAAGGCATACAAATCATTTGTGCGTCGCTTTGCGAGGTTTCATCCGTTTTTCTGAGAAGAGGGGGAAGTTTCAAACATTTCAACCACGAGGTGCAGCCACCGGCGTAGGCCTAGTTGGTATTTTAATTACAGGAAATTCAGATGGCGTCCGGACATCATCAAAATTGGTGTGTGCCTGTGGGATGCTCTCACGACCCTGTGGAAAAAAATTGGTAAAGTTTGGCACAAGTTTTGATGATCACTCCTTCCAAACCGGAGCATCTCACAAGAAGGATCATGGTTTCCAAACGGAGACGTGTCAATTCAAACTCCACTTGCCGGTGACTTCATCATTTGGCCTCATAAAGATTTTCTGGCGCATTTCAGGTATCTTTAGCTATATTTAAGACATATTTTGAATTTAACGTGCATTTTGTGCATATGAATAAAATTACAACAGAACTGCATTTGCTGTCGAAAGGGATGAGGATTGTCGTTCGATCTGGGAGCATCCAACAGTGCAGACGTACGATCCGTTGGGTTTGGGTTCTGGCCAATCAAAACGCACGACTCAGATCGCGCGTAGGGTTTGGTCAGCACACGGCTTTCATGAACGAACCATGTGCTATTCGCAAACCAGATTGCAAATCTTCTGTTTATACATACTGGAGTGAGATCAATTGAGTGGGCTACGTCTATGGTATAATAATAATAATAATAATAATAATAATAATAATAATAATAATAATAATAATAATAATATTGAACATTTCATATTCATTGCCTGAGCTAGCAACATATCAAGGTCAACATATCAACAGAAAACCGGGCATAACTCACAAATTCAGTACATGTGACAGTTCTAAATTGAACGAATTAAGTTGCAGCGTGGGCATAAAAACTAGTCTTATGGCTTAATTCCCATGTACATGGGGGAACTGGGATCATTACATTGACCCTGAATGAACTTGGGTTTTCTGATGATTTTACGCTTCTCTGTTAGAGGGGTGTGTGGTCCCTTGGCTGCAACTCAGCAAATTCATCGTACTCGTCCTCATTGGTAACATCCTTGACCCCTAGTACCATCATGAACAGTGTCATGGCGTCATCATTAACATGAGAAGGAAACAACTTACACACGCCGTCCCAACAATATGTGGTGCTATCTGCTTTTTCGATCACGTAGATGATGCCATTGTGGTCAATAGCATCATAGAAGTGTGTATCAGCTTTGACGATGATCCACTGTGAGCCGAGTTGTCTCCAGCTAAAGAAGGCACCGGCGTAAAGATAGGCGAGTCCATGGTCGAACAAGGCAATTAGCTTGAAGTATGTGTAATTTGCATGTTGTGTGGGCACTTGGCAGATTACAATCTTCTGCAAAACAAGGTCCATCCAACTGACGTAGTAATCTAGATGACTTGGACCGCGATGGTAATACTCTATATAATCCGACGGAGGAAGGATAATCTCATGGGAGGTCTAAAAGTTCACGAGCACCAACTTTTTAACGTCTTGTCTGAAGGCGGCCATCCAGTGGGAGTTCATGCCGACCTAGTACATACCTGCCAAGAAGTTTCGGGCGATGGTGATCGGATCGATGTCGAGGGAAATGATGTACGGTGACACACTACATACCTGCAAAGAAGTTTCGGCTAATGGAGATCGGATTGAAGTCGAGGGGCATCATGCATGCCTCCCTATCATGGTGAGCCAATCTCGCAAGACAAGATAGCAGCAAGCAGGGTGTCTTGAAAACCTTAGGCCTCGCTTCGACGATGGCCGTGTGCATGTCCCTCGAGCATGCAGCCAGCCGCAAGGCGCTCAATATATATATACACGAACAACAGAGGTGGAGGATGTCACTGGGGAGATTGCTCCAATCGCGGCTCATATGGATGATGCGCGGTTCGCGTTCGGCCATGGTGGAGTTTGGAAGGGGGCTTGATTTACGGGGGAGAAGGATGTCAGTGCTGGAGCGGCTAGCGAGGGAATAGTGGTAATGGGGGAGGTGAGTGAGGCGATGGTACACGGGGGCACAGTGAGATAGAGATGGAGACGGAGACGGAGAAGGAGATGGAGATGGACTGGTGCTATGGGAGTGGAGAGGGAGACGAGGCGAGGCGCCAATGAGCTGTACAACGGCGGTGACAGACTGCACAGTGCACAGGGTGAGGCTGACTTTAGTAACCCGAACACGCCGCCTGGACTAGTGTCAGGCGCAGGGTGTTGTCACTTCACTATGAGGACTGGATGAATAGTATTTTGACCATCAAGTGTACCACAGTTGTACTACTACTACTACTACTACTACTACTACTACTACTAGTAGGAACATGAGTACTCCAGTATTGTATAGCGGAAATAGGTCTCCCGTGCTAGCACGCCTGTTCACTTCATCATTCAGGTATCATCCATATTGCGAGTAGAACCAAATTCTCGTGCATGCCCAATCAACGCCCTGCTGCGACGCATGCAGTGGTCGTTCTGGTGCATCAAGTACGGCATGCAGATCGTTCCACACTTGAGAAGAGGAAATGGAAAGGTAGAACGCGGCAGTAGAGGAAGAGAACACTGGCTAACGAAGCTGGGAGGGGATCGAGCAGGAAGTTAATGCTCCATGCCTAAAGGTTTTGGGAAAACCTGATTTTCATAAGGTGATTTATACTCACCTAAACGAAGGGAGTATTCCTTAACCAGAGAATGTTGTGTCTCCCACTCACGCGCTCAAAAAAAATCTACGACACATTTTTTTATCTGTTTGCATAGGTCCCACCTATCAGGAAGGATGGGCACGTACATGAATAGGTACGACTCATCAGTCTACCCGCATAGCCTTTTCATTTAGTCTACCTATCCATCTAATCAACTTCCTGCACGCCACTTCTCCCATTTACTTCTCCATCGGGAACCGATTCTCCTCGGCTTCTTCACCTCCCCTTCGTCTTCATTTGCATCCAAACCCCACTGCGTTCATCTACTACTTCGGTTAGACTAGCCATCTAATCCTAATTCTCCAAACCATAGCCCTCCGTTCCAGCGGTTCCAAATGGCGAAAGAGATCGAGATGCAGTTTTTTAGCGTCCAACATGTCCTCGTCGAAGGATCGATGCACGTAGTTGCCACCGTCACCGTCCACCCAAGGGTTGTTCGGCAGTGGATACAATGTATCCAACTCCCTCGAAAAGGTAGAGACAAGGGTCACCGGTCTCGACGTAGAGTACACGGAGCGTGCCCCTAGGAAGATCCAGCGCGCCCCCGTCCTTCAGATGTGCCTCGAAGATGATGTTTTGGTGTCCCACATCATACATCTAGGTGAGCTTCACGATTTCTTGCCTCGGGAGGACGTATACTTTTGTGGGGCAGCCATCGAAGGGGACAAACAGAAGCTGGAGCCGTACAACCTTGATTTGAAAAGCATCGCTGACCTACGAACCAGAATCAAAATTCATGTAGAAGATTGTGATAAACAGACACCATCCCTATTCTACATAGCAAATTTTATGCTCGGTACAAATTTTCAGAAGGGTGACGAGACGGTAGCATTAAGGTCGTCTGGATGGGAGAATTATCCCTTGATGTACGAGCGGATAAAATATGTTGCCCTCGATGCCCGTGTGAGTTTTGAGATAGCTGCAAGGTCCAAAGAGCTTGTTGCGAAGCCGTCTCCCACAGAGAATGAGAACAACAACAACAACAACAACAACAACAACAACAACAACAACAACAACAACAACAACAACAACAACAACAACAACAACAACAACAACAAGAAGAATAAAAGGCTGCACCAGCAGGAGGGCATTATGGATGGATGAACTATTTGCTCTCTTGTAAAAAAAATTATTCCCTCTCGGTGTATATTGTTATAGATGGACTATTTCGATGGTGTGCATGTCTTCGAAACAAAGTAGTAGCGTGGGTCTTCTTGACTATAAGGAACTATTTATCCGCATATATAGCTTTATTTGCTACTCCTTCCAGTGATCGGTATGCAATGCATGTGTCCGTAGACATGACAGCTTGTCCATGGAAGTTCAACTACGGCGACCATCACGTTTCATCTCGCGATTCCCACGACACCTCTCCAACCCACGGCACCACACCCCCCGACGTGTGCCTCAGCCCTCTCGGCCGCACCGCCCCTTTGCCTTTGTGTGCATGATATGTGGGCCACCTAAAATGCGGCGAGCATCAAGTTTCTACCACAGCCACCCGTGATTCCCATGACGCCGCTCGAACCCATGAAACCACACGTCCCCCGACCTACAGCTCACCCCTCTTGGCCCCACTGCCCCTCTGCCTTCGGGAGCATTACATGTGGACAAGTCACCTATCGGATCCACATGTTATTGACTCAAAGGTAGGTGTAGTAAGGCGCTGAAGCTCAGTCCTGATGGCCCTGAGAGGGAAATGTAACTCCTTTGCCAGGGCTTGTGGTGCTCCCGCAGCACGAACTTGTGCCAAACTCGAGATTTGTTTCTTTACTATACATGCACGCAATGATTTAATGGACATTGTAATCTCAACATGTGATGGGGAGCTCTAAATTTGAATTTGAAACTTATAAAACAAAAAGATACAAAACAAATAAACTGGGAGAGAGGGAGTATATCATAGGATGTGTCCCATACAAAAAAGTCCCCTGGTTTGTCACCACAAAGATGCGGTTAGAAGGGACCACAGCGTCTTCCTACTCGTACGGCAACAAATCGGCCGCAGACAGCATGGTCCGCATTTGACTGCAATGTGCAAGGTTTGTGCTATCTTATTCAATCTCACCGTGGTTCCATCATACCAATTCATGCGGTAGACCGTTGCATGGCTGATCCCAATGTTGGACAAATGTTCTACGGGAACGGTGTCACCGTTGTAAATGTTGTGAAAATTGATGTTGGTACCCTCCCGTACATATGCAAGCCAATCTCCACTCGCACTGAGCCTAACCTATGAAACAGTGGGCAGGGGGAGAATTAGGAAATGGACACGGAAGTAGTCTTTAGAATGCATTTACTACGTGATCAAACTCATCTTACCTGCTCATAGGAGGAAATCCGAGTGCCCCTCAACGTTGGCATCTCAAGGGGCATCAACTTGCAACTACGGCCACGCCGCGCTGGAGTGACCCCCAAGGAAACATCCTCGTGCGTTCCACGGAACAACAAGATGCATTTGTGTGAGTAGTTTATCTTGTGAGACAAAAGGATGAACGAGGGAAGGCCTCTACAGATAGAGATGGACACTACTACTACCAATGTGCTGGCCCATGCATTGCAATGGATCCAAACTAGTATAATAATACTTGTTCACGTGCTTGAAATATAAACACTAGTTTTGATATACATGTGTCAGCAGACATGACAGCTTGTCCATGGAAGTTGAACCACGGCGACCGTCACGTTTCTTGTTTCAACCACTGCCACACCCACATGCGATTCCCACAATGCCACTCCAACCCATGGCACGACGTCCCCCAACGTGGACATGGATCGTGTGACGTGGCTATCACTGTCTTGCCCTGCCATTCCTTCGCTGACAGGTGGGACCCATGCTTATGGGTCCCACATGTCAGTGACAGAATGGTAGGATTGTTCGCGTCAGGGGATCCTCATCCCCCGACGTGCCCCTCATACCTCTCGGCCCCACCGCTCCTCTGCCTTTGTGTGCATGACATGCCGGCCAGCTGAACTGCGGCGACCATCAACTTTCTACCACAGACACACACGATTGCACATGGTTTGCCTGCTCCGCTGCTGTGCTCCGATCCGTACTCCCGCACCATCGAATTTTCATCCAGCGGCTGTGACACATTTTGTCCCGGGTGTCAATCCTCAGCTGGAGTACTTATGTACTATAGGTAGTACCCGCCAGTGTGGCCATCTACGCCTCGTAACGCCCCAACGCCTAGCTGTGGCACCCTCGCCACAGCCACGCCACCACCGGTCGTTTCATCTCGAACGAGTGAGTCGCGAACCACGCCACCACCATGAGAATGACATGTGGGCCAGCCGCATTTAAGGTCCGCATGTCATTGACTCATAGGCCGGGCACTAAGCCACTAAAGTTCGGTCCCGTGGGCCCCGAGAGGGAAATGTAACTCCTGTGGCAGGCCTTGTGGTGCTCCCGCAGTACGAGCTTGTGCCAAAACTGGAATTTGTTTCTTACTACTACCAACTATTACTAGTAAGGTACACGTGCATTGCACGCATGAGATTCTGGTGGTTTATGTATTATGCTTCTACATGTGGAGTTTTCTGGATTCTAACATGTAGCAAAATCTGGTGGAATGTAAGGTTAGGCAAGTTTGATTAACTTAGCTGAGTGTTTGGTTCAAGTCACACCTTAGGCAAGCCACACTAAGGCCCGACATGACATACACACAAAAGATGTGGCAAGATTCCCTTAGGCTTGCCAACTTGTGGCTCTCATTTTGAAGAACTAATAACTTTGCCTAAGCTTAGTTGTGGCAAAATTAGTCATGAATTAAGTTCAACCATGGAGTCTTCTAGATTATACATGTGGCAGAATCTGGTGGATGATATCCAACACCCAGTAGTGCTCGGATTTTCCATCTTTGTACCATCAGATTGGCTTCATCCAACGACCAACTTTCAAAGTTTTTCACACAATATATAGGGGGTATAGATAGAGATGTGTCGGTCCGTTGCAATGGATCCAAAGTATATCTATCTAGTGGAGTGCACTCTAAACACATTATCTATTTATTTTTCTCTAACCTTCCGTAGCCATGCAACCAAGCCACATAAGCTTCATGGGTGCCCCCCACATCATATTATTCATACTACGTTGATTGAAAAAAAAAGATAAATCACCCAAAACAAGATCTTCCCCTTTTTTGTTCCTACAATGTTGTGCCATGCACGTACCTACTAGTTGTATAGTGGTAGTACTAGTAATATAATATTAGGAGTACAAACTTGGTAACTAGTAGGAGTATTACTAGTACGGAATGCTCCTACTCAATCAACGAGCCCCGTCTGACACCAAATTTCTTGGCTTCTGTGCTACAGCTAGATCTTCCCCCCGTTTCTGTTTTCCAACCCGGCGGCGGGCGGTGTGTCGGTTTGCTCAACGACCGTCCCACATGGAAGTGAAAATGCTAGGTAACGCACCTTCCCTAAGCTATGTGTCGTGCTGGATGGGCCATCTTGTACTCCCGATTCCCGGGCGTGTGGGGGTGCGACGCAAACGCGGCATGCCTTTTCCTTTTACTAGCAATGTGCCTGTGCGTTGCGACGGATCCAAAGTAGTAGAATAGTAGTATTTGTTCACAAACTTGAAAGAAATCACTATTGTTTTGATATAATCCTAATATATTACTCCCTCCGTACCTAAATATTTGTCTTTTTTGAGATTTCAAATGGACTATCACATACGGATTATATAGACATATTCTAGTGTTTTGGAAAAGTTAAGCACAACTTATAAATTGACGGATGGAGTACTTGTTATAGTGATGCACATAATTAAGCAAAGTGATCGCACATGTCGGTATTGACTGGAACGAGAATGCAACATCACAATAAGAATTAAGGCCACGATGATGTGATCGCAGTGGTGGTTACAAAAGGCAAGAAGAAAGATGGATCCACGAACGTACGACCTCCTCCTCCTCAGCTTAGTGCACCGGGCCACCGACCGGCGGCTAAGGAGCGGCGACTTTTGTGGCAAGGTCGAGGTGCTTCTCAGCAAAGGCATCCAAGGCTTCCAGCCGGTTGAGGAAGGCCAACGTCGTAGCGTCCTCGCTGGCCTTGTAGATACCTATGTACACGATTTGCTCATACACGTGGATGTGTAGGTCGACGAATTCTTGTAGGGCGAGGCGCCTCGCGGTGAGCGCGACCTCCAGGTGGACATTCTTCGTGGCGTCGGCGGGCAGTCGCAGGGCCACCAGTGCTTGAAAGAGGTTCCGGACATGGAGGCCGATTAGGGTGGCAGGCAATGAGGAGCCCGGGTGCGCGGGCTGGAGGAGTACGGCGATGTGGTCCGCGAGCTTCTTGAGGACGGTGAACTTGTTGCTGGTGGCAACGATCATCTGGTCCAACTGAGAGTCATAGTTGGCGTCGACGGCGGCCATCCACCAGCCGCTCTCCAACACTGTCTGGAGACGATCCTCGGCGCCATGCCGCAGGCCAGCGTCTTGGACCATCTGGCACAGCCGCTGGCCGCTCACGCGCATAGCCGCCAGGGGTCTGGAGTGAGCTCTTTTGCGTTAGTGTAGGTGCTTAGGCAAATGCTTAGGTGCATACGATGTGGTAGATGCATTGGAATGGAGGGGCGCCTTTATATGAGGGCAATGAGGGCAAACTGCGTTGCATTCACATCGTGCAGCCTCTTTTCCCGGACCTCCTCCCATTACTTCCCTCATGCACTAATTGAAGGAGGATGCAGTGGACGTTCAACATATCGGGAACCGCTACTCCCTCCCTCGTCTACATTAAAGCCATTTCGGGAACTGCACTGCCCGCTGTCAAATCGAATAATCCCTCCGTTTAGGTGAGTATTAAGTCATCTTACGAAAACCGAATAGTAAACACATAGGCGTGATGCACTAACTCTCACGTTGTTTCTTATTTTTTGACATAAATAGAGGAATCAACCAAGAAGATATCTAGGGCTTGTATGCTTTTAATGAATTGAGACTATCAAACATGACATGCAGTAATTAGTTCGTTGCACAAGAACAAATACAACCCATGTCAGCACACACACGTCTTATTGCATCACATCCAATGGCTATAAAAGATGAGTTAAACCAAATTATATCTCATCTAGATGAGTTCTAGCAAAACTGTATTATAATACTTAGTACTCCTCCACCATGTATCATGTATTAATATCATGTCGTACTTTATTTATTGCCATGTATGACACACAGTACTCAACCCTCTTTCTTTCTTCATTTAATTCTATGACACCTCATCAAAATTGCTAAGGCTAGTACCATTACAACCAGCCTTAGCAAATACTAAACATTAAGTTCTCTCATTTTCCTCTCCACCTTGGTCACCTAGACGGAGGGAGTATACTACGCGGGCTTTTCCTGCGCGGTAGGCGGGGCGAATCCTCCTAGTCGGTTCGACAGAGACACGAGAAGACGAGGGAGTAGGCTGCTGCAAACGTAGGGTTGTGTGATTTGACAGCGATTTACTGCTGGACAGGTGGGGCCCCGTGATTTGACTTGCCATTATCATTTTAACTGCGGTGCTACGACCGGCGTGAGTCTCCCGATTCCTGACCACCTCCATACAGGTGCCTCTCCCAATGCTCCACCATCTAGTAGAGGCTGGTTCTTGCATGAGAGCCCACTTCTCCACTTTTTCCTAGCCTCTCTTTCCTCCACATATGCAAAAATGCCATGTAAAGCGCACTATTGTACTTACTTGCTCCTACAGGTGCTTAAGCTTGCCACATAGGCATAAAGTCTGATGTGGCAAGTTAATCTAGAAGATAGAGACTAGTTTGGTGACCCAAGGAAGAAACGGTGCTAAGCGCGTGTACCTAGGTGAAAAGACAATTTTGAGTCTATAGCTGAAGCAAACTTAGCAACACCATTTAATTGGAAGAGGTCACTCCTTGGCAAATGCAATAAATACTAGTAATCCCTATGTCCCATAATATAAGAATGTTTTTGGCACTACACTACTGTCAAAAACGTTCTTATATTATGGGATGGAGGGAGTACGAAGAAAGAGATAGAGAGAAGTAAAAAAAAATACATTTATAGCCAACCTTATAGCCAACCTTGTTGTAGTATGAGTGACTAAGTGATGACTATGTATGATATGCCAACATCAGATAGCCTAACGCACCATGTTAAATCTCCAAGGGCGCGAGCGACGCGACGGTCGTGGTAGGCGCGACCATGATACGGGCTGCTGGCAGCCCTTGGATCTGAAATCAAATGACACATGCTAAGTTGCTGAAAATTTGCGGAATAACCCTCCAGGATAGGATATTCACCCATAGGTCTAGAATCACGCCATGCAACCATTCGATCTCAGATCCAAGGGCTCTCGGAAGCCCGTATCATGGGAGAATGGAAAGCCACTCCCTTGCCGTTCGCATGCCGGCAGTTCGCTCCTACTCGTCCCCGCATGTCCTTCAATACTACGGCGGTTCACTCCTAGTCGTCCCGTCCATTCCCATTACGACAGTTCCACTAATCCTAACCCTCCTCCCAAATCCATGGCGTCCCAAATCTCCACGATCGACGGTGAGTACAAGGTTAGAACCATCACTGGCGATGAGTTTGACATCATCTACACCCGTTCTTCTGCGATGGTGAAAGGATGCCTTTCTCGCTTCAGACGCATGTTCGAAGACTCAGATGATGAGTGGGTCGCTGTGCTAGATGTCGAGTACACCACAGTCCTGGGATGAGAGAAGGATCAAAAGGACGAAGAGAGGAAGAAGCCCGTCGTGATCCAGGTTTGCGTGCATGACTGATGCTTGGTCTACCACATATGCCATGCCGACGTTGAGTGCCAGGATTTTAAGGACTTCCTCGAGAGCAACCTAGTCAAATTCCTTACTGTAGACTTTGGTAACAACAAAGAAGTCCTGCGTTGGATAGGCCTTGTTGTAGGCAACACCTTCGACCTCCAGAAGAATCGGCTAGTGTCCTCTCCTTAGCCTTCAATGCTGACCCTGGCAGGAGCCATGGTTCATCCTTCGTACGGTAAACTGGAGAAGCCTCCATACACGTTTCATCGTCATGCATGGCAGCGGAATGTAGTAGATATAGGCCACATCCACTACGCTGCAATGGATGGCTACCTTTGTTTCAATATCTACAAGCGTTGGCTGAAGAGCAACAGCCAAGTGTGCGGTTCAAGCAAAGAAGTATCGGCCTAGAGGAAGAGGGACAAGGACAAAGTCGAGGACGTGGACGAGGACTCCGAGTAAGGTGGCAGTGTCATTTCTCATGGTGGTTCTAATGCAATGTCAACCAGAATAGTTGCCAAGTTTAATTTCAGGTGTGCTTAATTTAATTTGAGGGGTGTGTTGTGCTGAGCCCCCAGCGGAACTATGTTATGTTTCTTCTCGTTACTTTAACTCTTTAGTACGTACATACTAGTATTTCTTACATTTCATCTTTTAGTTGGTATAGTACTACCACTCGTTTCCTCACATTATATACGTACAATATATATGGCCAACATCATATAGCCAGCAATTTAGTTGTCAAAGAATTTCAGGGTGCTTAGTTTTGTCAAAGAATTCCAGGGTGCTTAGTTTTATTTGAGGGGTGGGTGCACTTGTGCTGGACACCATTATTGTGACAAGCCTTTTTAATAATACTATATGCATAATTTGGAGACGAGCGCTCTCTATATGTACCACCTTTTTTTTAATTTCAAGTTTTGCTCCATGGCGCAATCCATCGATAGTACTACTGTACAAAAGTAGAGTATATACATTTTTTAAAAGGCTAGAGGGCGGGGCAGTCTAGCTCGGTCGGTTTCACGAGAGGCGAGGGCCTTTGTGATTTGACGGCTCATTACTGTTGTCAAATCGAATAGTACTGCGCCGCCCGCTGCACGCCCGACGCCTCCATTAAAACCCTCCGTTAAACCCGCATGCAAACCGAGAATCCTACTCCGGCCACACGTCCGTTCATGAGCGGGCCGGAATTAAACGCAACACAGGCCGAGCTCCTCCCATCCGCCCTCAGTTTAAACGAGGCCAGACGCCGGCCAAGCTCCTACCGTCCGCCCTGTATTTACACGAGGCCAAACAGACAGCAGGCAAGAATCTCACCCCTCCGCCGCTCCCCCATCTCCTCCTTCATCATTTTCTCCACTCTTTCGATGGCTTCCGATGAGCCGTTCTCCGGCATATTACCCGGCTGGGTGGCCCGTCGAGCCCTCCGGATACGGGCGAGGCCGCTCGGTGCTTCACCAACCTCGCTTGGCCCGACAGAGCCAGTTGCCGCCCCAAGCAGGTGCGTGGTTCAGCAACTCGCCGCTCCAGTTCAGCTCGATGAGGAGTGGCGAGTTGCTCCACGCCGGCACGGCGGCGAGCACGCCGGTACGAGCGCCGTCGCTGCCACGTCGTACCGCGCCACCAGTGTCTGCGGTGGCCGCGCCTCCCGTGTCTGTGGGCGCACCTCCCGTGCCTGCGGCAGCGGAATGCAGGCAGAGATCGAAGCCGAGTGAGTGGAGAGAGACCAGTCGGTGGCCAGCTTCCCCATGTCCGCCGCCATCATCGAGGAGAAGTAGAACACGCGAGGCTGCCGCCACTTGGGACCCATGAAGGCCACCACCGAGGCAACGACCGTGGGTTCAGGTGGTTTCTTTGCTGCGTCGTCTCTTCCGAGGACCTTCATCGACCCCTCAAGTGTCTGACGGACATGAGGAAGACAAAGGGATCCGCGGGCGGCCATTTAGAACTAAAATATGTCTAGATGCATCCATTTCTAGGACAAGTATTTTCGGACGGAGGTAGTATTAATTATACAAGAGAGCCGGATTGACACCTCTTAGTTCATGTAAATGTAATGAAATCCATCATGTTTATATGAAGATCCTGCTTTTTTATACGAAATCCTTCATGCTTATATGAAATCAATTCGTGTTTGCCCGAATTTCATCTGGTTGGTTAGAGTTGTAAAAATGTATGTCGCATGCGTTTGATGTCGTCCTCCGTGGAAGGAAGCGAGAGGAAATTTGCCGGCTGCCGTTGGAGATGCTCTTGATGCTGGAAATAATAGAGTGACATCTAATCCATTTGAGTTAATTGCCTGTATGATTGTCCCTCTATAAAAAGTTAATTGCATGTACGATTATGCAGCGTGACTTGCTTGTGGTGGCTACTGACTTCGCATGAGAAAGTTAATAAGAAACTAGTCCATCCTTAATCTTGTATTCTAAGTACTCTGTGGGTTCCACTGTCAGTACAGTAGCAAAAGAAGTAAACATTAAATAAGTAGAGTAATATATAATATAAAAATCTAAAGTTGAAAGATAGAATTCGAACTCGTGTCATCTCGTTGCTTGCATCCGGCGCTAACCAGCCTAGCACATTTTTGTTGTAGACCATGCTGGAGATATATCTCCATGTCTACTCTTATATATACTCCATTCATTCCTAAATATTTGTCTTTTTCAAATTTCAAATGGACTACCACATACGGATGTGTATGTAGACATATTTTAGAGTGTAGTCACTAATTTTGCTCCGTATGTCTTTTCAGAAAGGGGTCAGATTTGTCCTTGATTTATTTATGAGGTATCCAAATGGCACTGCACCGCCAATAAAAGAGGGTAACATCAAAATTATGGACTACTTTTTTGAGTATGTAGGTAAGGTCCGGTCATAGTCACTTGTTGAAATCTCTAAAAAGACAAATACTCCCTCCGTCCGGAAATACTTGTCATCAAAATGGATAAAAGGAAATGTATCTTGACGTATTTTAGTTTTAGATACATCTCTTTTTATCCATTTTGATGACAAGTATTTTCGGACGGAGGGAGTAGAAAACAGAGTTGGTGATGATGGTGTACGTGCCATCCTGCAATATAGGCCGTCAAATTTATATCTAACGGATAGGAAAGAAACTATGGCAATTTTGCAAAAATATACCCACACGTCTCTCCATGTTCACAAGTAAGGCCTTCCTTCGTTCAGCCTTTTCTCTCACAATATAAACTACTCATACAAATGCATCTTGATGTTCCGTGCAACGCACGGGCAGCTAGCTAATTTCTTTTAAAATAGTTGTTGCGATAATTGGGTTGAAGTGATATATTTTATGTCTTCCCTGAAGGATTTCAGATTCACTAGTAGTAACAAAGAAAAGGTTGCCTTGTTAATTAATAGAAAACAGGTTGAAAACTATCACATGAGGCCGGTAAAAACAAGGCACACTGGGTTCAGCGTCATCGTCACTACAGCTGTGCTCGCGCGAGAAGTCTATATATCGAGGGGGCTACCGAGCGAGGCACCGAGACACAATGTTTGAGAGAGAAACCAATTGACAGATTATGATCAGATCAAGTTGTCACCCTTCTATCATTGTTGGGGGGGAGGGAGAGAAAGACGTATCGAGAGTGTGCGCGGTAGGCATGGAGGCACAACTAGCGAGTGTGTGTGTGTGTGTGTTTGAAAGAGGAGTAGGTATATTATTATCAAGATCGATGTGCCACCCTACTCCTTCGGTGCCGGGTAGTGTGTGTGTGTGTATGTTTGAGAGAGAATCCAGTCGATAGATTAGTATCAAGATCGGTGTGTCACCCTACTCCTTCGGTGTTGGTAAGTGTGGGTGTGTGTGTGGGCGGGGGGAGGCAGTGACACTCACATATCTCTACTCTTATAAAAACAGAGTTGGTGATGATGGTGTTCCTGCCATCCAGCAATATAGGCCATCCGATTTATATCCGACGGACAGGAAGGAAACTATGTCAATTTTGCAAAAAGATACCCACACCCCTCTGCGCATTTGCAAATAAGGCATTCCCTCGCTCATCCTTTTCTCCCACAAGATAAACTTCTCATACAAATGCATCTTGATGTTCCGTGCAACGCATGGGCATCTTGCTAGTAGGGAAATGGAGTTTGTGTGACACATATCTAGCTATATTAAGGAATAGGTAGATAGCATATGTGTGAGAGACATTATTATACTTTGAGACATTAGTGGCTGTGGGTGGGCGGAATTAAATGGGTGGGCGTGTTAGACATGGAGAGCGTGTGTGTTTCTGTGTGAGAGACTTGTAGGACGGGGTAGAAACACAAATTTAACCCTGACGGAGGGAGAGAAATACACGAAGTGCACGTGTGTGATTCCGATACCCATAGGGAAATGAGATATGTATGTGTGTGAGAGAGATTGCACAATTCATTCATGTATCACTATCTAGCGATCGTGGACGTGCATCGCTTGAACATAGTCAATATCTACTTCGTATCATGGCCAAAGGTACAATATCGATTCAATGCTATAAAGATTGGACACTCACATATCACATTTTTTTCTATTTAAATAAACTTTTCAGTTGTGCATGCCAAAGTTACAGTGATGTTTCTTCAAACAACCAATGTAGCTATCATGTACATGCACCATTGTTACTCTTGCATTCAAATTCATTAGTCTTGGATGAGTTAAGTTTCTATTTTGAAGTAGTATATGTAATATTCATATATGAATTCAGCGATGCATAATTTATGAAATGGAGGCTATGTAATCATATGAGGTAACACTTTTAAGTAGCTGACTACAGTATCCATTTCTTTTTGTGCGCCTCTATACTAACACGTCAATGCATTATGTTTAAAGTAAATAACCAATGGCACTAAATTATCTATTTACACGAGAAATACATAGGCTGAGAGTTTGATCCCTTTTTTTGTGAACGCGCCACTACACCCGTACAATTGGTTGCGCACGTGTGAACGTCCAAGTTATCGGCGCATCATCCCGACTTATTGTCTTTTTTTCTGTGGTGGACTTCACACGGTTATTAGCTCGACGCTGCGTGCCCGTGTACACAGTCTAGCATGACCTTCCCGCTAGCACGGTCCAAAATTAGTTGAAGCGGATACGAATGATCTCATGGCGCAAAATCTCGCCTCCTTCTAAAATTTCCGCCACCTTAGTCTTTAGCATGCGAAATCCCCCTTTTGTCCTTGGTGCACGGAGACCAACAGTTACAATACCGCCCTCATCTACATGATAGGTCGGGGCTGCTTTGGTAACTTCCGGTTCCCCCCACTACACGGCACCCCCACTTCCTCTCCCCCTCCTGCAAAAACGACTAACTCCACAGCACCAGAGCATCTTACATCACGCCGTCCGTACTTCATCGCCCTTTCTCCCCTTCCCTCTCGAAACCCTAGACTGCTCATCCACCGGCATACCATAGCCCATTCACTGCCAGCGGCGTCCACCTCACCGGATCTGCTTCTGCGGTCGCATCTACCCCTCCCACCTCCCCTAGAAACAATTAGACTGCTCATCCAGCACTGTACCACAGCCCATTCAGTGCCGGCCTTGTCCACGGTGCCGGATCTGCTTTGCCGGTTCTCTCGTCAACCGCCGCGCATCTGCAGCAGCTCATTCGTACTCCCCACCGGAGATGCTTCGTCCACACCCCCAGAGCCGCCCCACCGATGCCCCCGTCGATGGCCTCTGGTCCTCTTCGCTGACACCTTCCTCAACCCTACCGGAGCCGCTTTGCTGACACCTTCCTCAACCCTATCGGAACCGCTTTTCCAACACCATTGTCAACCCTACCGGAGTAGCTTCGCCTATACCATTCTCAATGCTACAGGGGCCGCCTTGCCAACTCACAAGTCCACGGCCTCAGATACGCTTCCTCGCACCCTCATCCAACCTACTGGAGCAGCTTCTGATGCCCCGACCACCGCCGCAGATCCGCATCGTCGACAGCACCCTTAAACCAACCACCAGAGCAGCTTCTGACGCCCCGTTCACGGCCGCAGATCGGCATCGTCGACACCATCCTTAACCCAACAACCGGAGCAGCTTCTGATGCACCGTCCACGGCCGCAGATCCGCTTCATCGACACCATCCTTAACCCAACCACCGGAGCAGCTTCACCTACGCCCTCGTCCACGGCCACAGATTCGCTTCGCCCACACCGTAGTCCACCCTACCGGAGCCGCTCCACAAACACCCTACTCGACGGTTCTAGATCTCCTTACCGGACCCCGACAGCCAGCACAGCGTCATCACCCTTGACGTTTCTAACCTGATTCCCACCGTCTGGAGAGATGCCAAGCACCCACCACGGCCTAGGTACTTGTCACCTTTATACCCGTCCAGCATCACCTGCCCTATGTACTTCAAATATACTAACCGTCATTTGTTACTGTTATGCGGTGGCAAAACTACAAGGACGATGTTTCTTCTGGATCTAACAGCTTGGCCAACAAAGATCCTGGACTGAGGCATTGTTATGATCTTGTAAGCACGTCTCTATCTCTTGTATTATTCTGTGCTTGCCAGCGTGCTTTGCTAGGATTTTCGACCAGTAATCCCTTTGTGCAGACAATGATTTCTACTACTGGCTGCTAAATTAGATATGTAGATGTCATACATGATACTACCTCGTACCTCCGTTCCTAAATATAAGTCTTTCTACAGATTCCACTATAGGCTACATACGGAGAAAAATGAGTGAATCTACACTCGAAAATGCATCTATATACATTTGTATGTGGTCCATACTGGAATCTCTACAAAGACATATATTTAGGAATAGGGGGTAGTACATTACACAAAAATCGTAGGTGGAATGTAGGAATTCCAGTGCACTACATTAGGCTCCCTTAGAGTGCCTGATAGTCCAGCATACAGAGTCATGGCTAGTTTATGGTACGCACACAATCGTTAATTGGTGGTTAAAATATGCGCAAGGGATATGCAATGTAGTATCATGTAGAGATGTCTGAAATTAGCCATGTCAACTTGCAGATATGGTTACACAATGAAAAAGTACAAGATGTATATGGCAATTTCATTGAACATCGCAAAAAAAGGAGCGGCAGCGGTGAGCCTATACAGTGTGCTACGGTACGTCACTCCTCCTTTGCAATCATCGTGACATGTTATTTGTATGCCAGTTCTATTAGCCAAGTGTCTTAGGGACAGTTATTACGAGTTATCCTAAGAAAATAAGCACCTGTAAATATAAGCTCCATGTAATAAGCCAACCAGTTCTTTTCATTGTATTTTCAGCTTATCTTTGGTATGATCAATGGAAAGTCTAGATTGCATTATATATTTTTCATTTTGCTGCCCATATGGAAATTAATTTGACTTGCAAACATCACAAATTGAACCTAGTGCAGTAATTAATATGATAGGAAAACAGACCATCACTATTTGCTCAAAATGCAAATACAAAGATACCATCTACTTGGTACAATCTACTTTGGTCAATGTTTCCATAGAGATCCCATTGCCTAATTTAAACAAAGAACACATGACCCGCATTTAAATGAAGAACAATTATTTATTGAAATTCGATGGTCCAAGTGACTGGTTATTATCATATAGCAGCACCACCTGAAAGCATCATATAGCAGCAGCAACAACTCATAGCAACTCATCATACAGCATCAGCAGTCTGCAATTCATCATATACCAGCAACAGCTCATAGAAATTCATCATATAGCAGCAGCAGGAGCAGCTCATACCAATTCATCATATAGCAGCAGCAGGAGCAGCTCATAGCAATTCATCATATAGCAGCAGCAGGAGCAGCCCATAGCAATTCATCATATAGCAGCAGCAGGAGCAGCTTGTAGCAACTCATCATATAGCAGCAGCAGCTCATAGCAATTCATCATATAGCAGCAGCAGCTCATAGCAACTCATCATAAAGTAGCAGCAGCTCATAGCAATTCATCATATAGCAGCAACAGGAGCAGCTCCTAGCAATGCATCATATAGCAGCAGCAGAAGCAACTCATAGCAATTCATCGCATAGTGGATCAGAATGAAAATTTGGCAAAAAATCAGAGGAGATCCTCACCTTGTTGGATGAGCTCATCCTTCAACAGCACCTCAAGGTCATGGCCTGGGAGGAGGGGAGGAGGAATAAGGTGCCTTATGCCGTAGTGTGGTATCAGCCGTAGTTGTGCAGCGCCCGCCGGAGTAGTGCGTTGGACTAACCACAGTGGAGCAGCTGCTGGAGACCATGAGAAAAATGAGGGGCAGCGCCAGAGGGAGGAGCAGCCAGGGAGATTTGCCCCTACCCGCCGGCCATGTAGCCTAGCTGGACATAGCATCGTCGAGGACCAGGCCAGATGGGACCAGTGGTGACGGCTCGCTGGAGGAACCCTAGTGGTGCAGGTAGGGGATCGAGCTAGAGGGAAAGGGGAGAGAAGATGGAAGCGGGCAGGGCGATGAATGCTTGCATGTTTGTTTTTACTTGAGGGTCAGGTGTGACACCGGCGTCAGCAGTTGCATTTTGAGTGTAATATAGGCAGACAACAGAGTCATTTCACTATTCCCCTTCCCTTCACTTTTTAGTGAGGTTCTACCCGAAACACCCCCCTCCAAAGCGAAATTAGTTAAGCCCAACCAATAACTCAAAAATGACTTCTTTACATCTTTTATGGCTTATTTTGACAATATGCCCTGAAAAGGCAGAATCGAACTGGCGCTTAACCTGCAATTCAATTGTGCGTGCAATGATGAATCACTCCTGCCTGCTATCTGTACATTTAGGCATCATCATACATGGCATAACCTAATACATGTGCATTCCATTGTAGAATCTTGAATATGCAATGTTTATGTTAGTTCATACGTTGCACATGATGTTTAAATGCCCCTTAAATCTGGTCATTAAAGTGATGGTCTTAAGCCTCCTTCTTTGGTTCTTTTCTTGATATGTAAGATTTGCTCACACATCTGTTCAATTGCTTGTTTGCACCAGCCAGCCATACTAGGACTATTTGCTTTGATTACTTGTTGTTCTTGAACTAACACTCTAATAGATCTTGTCAACGATTTAAACACTAAGGGCTGCTATAGTGGGGCCTTGTCTAACTCATCGGTGACACAAAGGTTTGGCTGTACACTACAGTAGGCTCTCCAAGAGTACCTGGAGATCTAGTTCGAAGGTATGCCTAGTTTTTACATAGTGGAGACATAGTAAATGCTCATTTCATTGTGTGCAGGTGCAAGAGATGCGGCATGTTTCATTATGTGGTGTTGTTTTGTTATAATCTCATCCTTTTGTGTTCACAGACTGGATAGTATGTATATTTATCTTCCAAAGAGACGAGTAACTACTTTGTGTCACCTTGCAGAGGGGGTGCAATGAAGATAATATTGAGGATTTCCAAGTACAAGATGTTAGCAAAGAGCCTTGCAAGAGAAGTAGGAGCTGCGCTGAGCCTCTTCAACCTGCTAAGGTAAGTCACTGTATGCAACTCAACAGTTCAATTCCTTGTTTGTTTCAGGCATAGTTAATTTTCTCTTTTCAATTTCTTTATTTGTCCTCAGTTAATGAGATGCCCAAATAATCATGCCTGATGTTTGGTACCTGTATCAGTATTAGTTGACATAATTAAAGGCCTTACCATTTAATTACTCTGCCGAAGTGTAACGCCCCGGATTTGATGCGCCAGGTGTCTGCCAGTTATTCGCGGTTGTTGCCATGTCATTGGCTTGCGTGTTGCTTATTGCCATGTCATCATGTGCATTTCATTTTGCATACGTGTTCATCTCACGCATCCGAGCATTTTCCCCGTTGTCCGTTTTGCAATCCGGCACTCCTATGCCCTCCGGCGTCCCCCTTTTGCCTCTTCTCTTGTGCGGGTGCTAAACTTTCTCGGAATGGCCCGAGGTTTGCCAAGCGGCCTTGGTATCGCACCGGTCGACCGCCTGTCAAGTTTCGTGCCATTTGGAGGTCGTTTGATACTCCAACGGTTAACCAGGTAACCGTAAAAGCCTCCTTCTCTTTGCAGCCCAACACCCTTCCAAAGTGGCCCAAAACCCAGCAAACTCCGCTCCATGCTCTCGGTCGTTCGATCACGATCGCGTGGCCGAAAACCGCTCCTCATTTGGATACTCCTAGCTCCCTCTACCTATAAATACACCTCCCCCTCCGAATTTTCGGGTCCAAACCTAGCCTCCTTCTTCCTCCACGCGCCGGACACGTCCGCCCGCCGCCGGACACGTCCGCCGCAGTCCCTCGGCGAATCAGAGGTCGCCACCTCAGCCAGAGCCGCGCCCCACTTCGCCGCCGACCGCGTGGGCCCGCTCGGCCAGCTCCGGCCCTCTGGCCCTTGCGCGCCGCCCGCCGCCGGGTCCCGTCTGCGCCCGAGCCGCTTCGGCCTCGCCGTCGCGCGCCTCGGCCTCGCCGCCGGCGTGTGTCGCCGCCGCCCGGCGATTCTCCGCCACCGACCCTCGCCCGTCGTCGCCCCTCGCCGACCCGGCCTCCGCCGCCGCCGCCGCGCGAGCGCCCGCCGTGCCCCCCTCTGCTCGACCGGCGAGGCAGCGCCGCCTCGGACCTCGCTGTCCCCTGGATCGGGTGCCGCGCTTGCCGGCGCCTCGCGCCCGCCGCCTGGTCCCGTCGCCCTCGCCGTTTCCACCTCTCCCCGCGCCGGATCTGGCGAGATCCGGCCGGAGGAGGCCCCCTAGCGCCCGTCTCTGGCCATCTCCCTCCTCTCCGGTGAGATTCCGGCGAAATCCGCCCGCGTTGACTTTTGCCCCGAGGTCTATTTTTCTCTAAGTCCCCGTATATTTTGACATTATTATGCCATGTTCATCGCGTTGTATCTCTGCATCCGTAGCTCCGTTTTGTGCGTGTAATATGTCAAATTGTTCGTCTCGACGAGTACTTCATTTAGTTCCATTGAATCATTTTCATTTGAGCTCATATTGATGCCCTAAATGTTGTTGGAAGAGTGCATGTTGATGTTAATCTGCTGAAACTGTTATAACATGCTCATTTGTCATTTTTGCCATGTTTGATGTCTGCATCCTATTAGGTTGATGTCTACATGTATTTTGATCTATGCTATGCCATCTTTCCAGGGGTGACAACCATGTATTTTTGTGACTTGTGTAGTGAGTGCATTGAGCTTGTTAAGTAGGGTACTTGCTGTTGCTGTTTTCCTGACAGATTCTGTTATATTTTGTTGCTATGTTAACATGCTTCTACTAGTCATTCTATGCATAATATGGAGCTGTTCTATAAACATGTTTTGATCTGCATGTCATCCTCTATCCATTCATGCCCCTGGTTGCACTTATAGGTTGCTGTAGCTGGTTCATATCTTGCTCCAAAGTTTGCTAAATGATGTTGCTGTCAGCCTGTTAACATTAAGTTCATGTTTCCATGATTGTTTCCTAGTGATCCATGCATCCTATGAACTTGTTCTTGCCATGCTTAGCTTCATAAACATGCCTTCTTACTGTTGGTTGCCTTGCCATGCCATGTATTGCTCTGTAGTGAGTGGTTCAAGCTCACCAACATGCCTACTTATTGTTGTTCCTGCCATGTATGAATCTGTAATATAACTTGCCATGTTTACATGGGTGCCATCATATCTTCGGTTCTTTTTTGGCTAATGGTCAGTAAGGGACTTTTGATCTATGCAATTAGTAGATTCATGCCATGCCTTTTTTTGCCATGATATGTTCCTGTAACATGTTGTTTGATAGCTCTAAACATTGCAACCTGATGTTATTTCTGCTAAGTCTGAAACTGTTATTATTTGCAATCTTTCCATGTCTTTTTGAGCATGTTCTAGATGTTTCTGGAGATAGCTTAGTGTTCATGTTTTGTTATGCTTTACCTGTACTTCATGCCTATGCCTTTTGTTTTCTCATTGGGATGTTGTAGCATGTTGTTTTGATGCTTGTAAGATGCCTAGTTGCTGTTATGTACAGATTGTTGTTATGACTTGTATAGAGTGTATGTGTTGAACCGTTGCTCCGTTTTGAGTGTGCTCTATATGAAACTTGCTTGATTTTGCATGTAGCTTCATATTATCATGTTGCATCCTTTTTTTGAGCTGTTTGCTTGATGTTTGTATGCATTTTGCATCAATGCCATGTTTAACTTGATTTGCTCATATCTTCTAGGCCGTAGCTCCGAATCTAATGAACTTTATATGTAACTTGACTAGAATTTCGTGTAGATTCTCTTGGTGCATCTTAACTTGCTGTTTAACAACTTGAACATAAGGTTTATTCAGATCTGGACCCATTTCGAAATTTGCATATGAGGACTTACCGGAATTGTTATATGTTGTTCCCGGCGTCATTTAAACTTGCCTTGATGTGTTGTTCTTGTTTGCATCGTCTCTTGCCATGAGTAGCTTCATGTAGCTTTGTCATGCATCATGCTTGTTTGTGCATCATGTCTTGTTCATGTGTGGTGTGTTTACTATGTTGTGTGCTTCTTCTCGACAGTTCCCGTTTCGTTGCGATCGTGAGGATTCGTTCGTCTATTCTTGGTTCATCTTTGTGGCTTCATCTTCTTCATGGACTAGTTCTTCTTCCTTCCGGGATTTCAGGCAAGATGACCGCTACCCTGGATCTCACTACTATCATTTCTATGCTAGTTTCTTCGTTCTATCGCTATGCTGCGTTACCTATCATTTGCTCTTCAAGCCTCCCAAATTGCCATGAACCTCTAACCTTCGACACCATTCCTAGCAAACCATCGTTTGGCCATGTTACCGCTTTGCTCAGCCCCTCTTATAGCATTGCTAGTTGCAGGTGAAGTTGAAGATTTCTCCATGGTGAACGGGGTTATGTTGGGATATCACAATATCTCTTATATTATTAATGCATCTATATATTTGGTAAAAGGTGGAAGGCTCGGCCTTATGCCTGGTGTTTTGTTCCACTCTTGCCGCCCTAGTTTCCGTCATACTGGTGTTATGTTCCCAGATTTTGCGTTCCTTACGCGATCGGGTGATTTATGGGACCCCCTGACAGTTCGCTTTGAATAAAACTTGTCCAGCAAGGCCCAACCTTGGTTTTACCATTTGCCTCACCACCACCTACCTTTTCCCTTGGGAGTAATTAACCCAAGGGTCATCTTTATTTTAGCCCCCCCGGGCCAATGCTTGTCTAAGTGTTGGTCCAAACCGAGCGATGTCCGGCGCCCCCTGGGCAACCAGGGTCTATGCCAACCCGACGTCTGGCTCATCCGGTGTGCCCTGAGAACGAGATATGTGCAGCTCCTATCGGGATTTGTCGGCACAACGGGAGGCTTTGCTGGTCTTGTTTTACCATTGTGGAAATGTCTTGTAAACCGGGATTCCGAGGCTGATCGGGTCTTCCTGGGAGAAGCTCTATTCCTTCGTTGATCGCGAGAGGTTATCATGGGCTAAGTTGGGACACCCCTGCAGGGTATAAACTTTCGAGAGCCGTGCCCGCAGTTATGTGGCAGATGGGAATTTGTTAATGTCCGGTTGTAGATAACTTGACACCAGATCCGAATTAAAACGCATCAACCGCGTGTGTAGCCGTGATGGTCTCTTCTCGGCGGAGTCCGGGAAGTGAACACGGTTTCTGGGTTATGTTTGACGTAAGTAGGTGTTCAGGATCACCTCTTGATCATTGCTAGCTTCACGACCGTTCCGCTTGTTCTCTTCTCGCTCTTATTTGCGTTGGTTAGCCACCATACTTGCTTAGCCGCTGCTGCAACCTCACCACTTTACCACTTCCTTTCCCATTAAGCTTTGCTAGTCTTGATACCCATGGTAATGGGATTGCTGAGTCCTCGTGGCTCACAGATTACTACAATAACAGTTGCAGGTACAGGTTATGCGATGATCTTGATGCGAGAGCGATGTTTGCTTGTTTTGGAGTTCTTCTTCTGCTTCTTCTTCGATCAGTGGATAGGTTCCAGGTCGGCAGCCTGGGATAGCAGGGTGGATGTCATTTGAGTTTCTATTTGTGTTTCATCCGTAGCCGGATGTTGATCTTATGTATGATGTATTATTGTATTCGTGTGGCATTGTATGCCTCTTGTATGTATACCCATCTATTATGTAATGTTGATGTAATGATATCCACCTTGCAAAAGTGTTTCAATATGCGGGTCTATCCTTGGTGGAACCTTCGAGTTCCTTTTGGATAGGGTCGCATATTGGGCGTGACAAGTTGGTATCAGAGCCTCGACCGACCCTAGGAGCCCCCTTGATTGATCGTGTAGTTTGGCCGTTGTCGAGTCTAGAAGAAAACTGTTTTCAGAGTCTAGTTATATCGGAGAGTAGGAATTCTTTTTAGTCCTCTGCCCTTTGTCGCTCTGGTGAGGAATCTTGACGTAGGTGTTTTGAATTACTCCTCTTCCTGTTCATATTTTTCTTTAGGTTCACGCAGTTGGTTTTCCGATCGTTGGTTCTCAGCTCTTTTCATCTAGTGCATTTCTCATCAAGTTGACTCAAGCCTCTTCATCTTTGCCAAGTTCAATCCTCGGTTGTCTTCTTTTCCCACCCGCCCACCCCTTTTTCATCTCGGAGCCGGAGTCCGTAATCGAGTATCCTTCCTACTCGTGTGATGCCTTTGCATTCTCTCCTCAATGATTTCAACTGGTGTTTTCTCTTCAAGATATTCGTTGGTTCTCCCTTCCAGTTGCCTATGTTTTTCCCGCCCTCCCACCCTTTTTCTTCCCGGAGTTTGAGTCTCTTTCGACCATCAATTTCATTCGTGTGGAGCCTCTTTAGTCTTTTGTCAATTATCTCAACCGGTGAATTCTCGTCTCGGTGGACATTCTTCAACTCTTTTCTTCTCCGGTGGTTCCAACTCTAATTTTGGTAGTGATTATATTCTTTTCCTGCGATCAAGTGTTCTCCTTGCTCGTTTGCCTCTCGCCATTCAATCATTCCGGAGTTCGGAAGACATCTCAGGAGATTCGTCTATGTTCCAATTAATTCGAGGTTGTCACCTCATTCTAATATTTCAATTGTTCTGGTGCATCATCTATCTGTTCTACACCCCTTTCCAACGGTGTTTTCTTTTAGTGGGCCCTAACCCACAGGTCTTTTCCCAGGATCTTACCTGACTCTTCTAATTCCCCCAGAGTTATTCTCAAATTCTTGTCAATCGTGATGTAAGAATGAATTTCAACAGTCACATGCTTTTTCCAAGATCGATTTCAAATCATTTCATTATTGGATCAACCTCTTCGCTTTTCGTTCTCCCAGAGTATCTCAGTAATTTTGGTGGTGTTCCTCGTCATCATTTGAACACCAAAGAAGAAGAGTTTTTCCTCTAAATATTGTCTGTTCTCTCGAAGATTCGGGGTTCTAGCTTCTGTTCGCACACGAACACGTCACCGTGTACCTCCAACGCCGAGGGTGATGCACCGCAGCTCACGTCGAAGGAGACCACGAAGCGCTGATGCATAAGACAATCCGTGGCGCTTTGTAGACCAAACCCCACGCGCCGGGAGGGACCCGTCGAGTCTTGGCGGCTATGGGCTGCCCTAGGTCGGCCTGACCGCCCCTAGGGCCTCGAGGTTCGCCGCCCTGCAATGAAGAAGAACGAACGAAGAACGAGGAAGAAGAAGAACAAGAGAGAAGGTAAAAGTAAAGGTAAAAGTGGTAGATGATTTATTCGATTGTGTGTTGTTCAATCGGCCGTCACCCCCAACATATATAAGAGGCGGCTGGACTTCCCGTACAAGAAAAGGATTCATCTAGGCTTTCCTTATAATAAAATTGCATCAATTCACGTCCAAAACCCTAGTCAAATTCGGACTGGTTTTATCCGAACTTTCCAAAACGGTTCGGTTTACAACCTGGCTGCACCTTGCGGGTCATGTTTGAGGCAGTAAACGACCTCGGATGGAAACGAGTCCAAAAGCAATCTTGACCGTTTCGACGAGACGAAAAACTTTCATGTTGAACGATTTTTCATCAGAGGTCATATTGAGGGTCAAATAGCTCGCGCAAAACGGACTGTGACGCAAAACATCCGCCCCTCGCGCTACCCATCAGACATGGCGTCTGGTGGGGCGCGCCACACTTCGCCTCCTGGCAGGGCAACATTCCGATGGCTCTAACTTTTTCATACGAACTCGGATTTGAACGATTTTTATATCAAAATCGATCGTTTCGACGAGACGAAGAACATCCGTGTAGATCATTTTTCCATACGAGGCTGTCTTGAGGTCGTAATGAGCCGAATAGTGTTTTGAATACAAAATCTCAGTATTTCAAACACAACTTCGGCCTTCGAGATGAGATCGGATGGCGATGACCCAAACTTCAAAGATGTTCATATCGACAATACGCAACTCTTTCATGAAGATCACTTCTCCATTTGAGGCCATCTTAAATAAGTTATTGACCGTGCCAAAATCTGGTGTCAACACATGCCCCCCTGTTTTTCGGCAAAGTTTGTGTGCCGAAAAATAACTTCCGCATAGCTTGTTCTAAGGACGATGTCAACACTCCATCGGCCATTTTGCATGTTCTTACGATGACAAGTATATATCGGCCATTGCTTGTTTGAACCTCTTGATGCAAATTTGGGTGAAAACTTCTCAGCTTCTATAACAATCCGGTGATAAGGTTCCATAGATCAAAACCATCCTCCAAACCATATTGTTCACCCTTCGCTAGGATTTTGCAGATAATCAAGAATGAACTTCCTTCAATCCTTACTTCGCTTGCATAAAAGTTTCATTAGTGGTCAAGCGGTGGGCTTCGATTCAGCCTTACCTATGTTGACAAGACCTAGCATCGGCTATTGATAGAAATGCAATACACCATGGTTAACATAGTAGCCGGACGCTTGCTGTGCCAACTCTTTCGAATTGTCCTGCCTAGATATATGAACAATTTCAAAGCAACCCAAGGTAAATCTTTCATCTAGACATACCAAAAGATAAACTATAAGTGATCCGTGAAAACATTGATAACCCTTGGATATTTGTTGCACTACTAATAATGAATCACCGGAAGCCTCAATATGTATAGCACCTATATCAAGGCAAAGCTCCAATCCGAATGACAATGCATATTCGGCTTTGATGATTGTGCAAAAATATCTTAAGCGGCACGAGGCTTCACAAACTAGCTCCATATGGAGATAAATAAACAAAACCAACACCATGGCCATTGTTATGAATTCAACCGTCGAAACATAATCTCCATAGCACTAGAGAGACAAGGTTAATATCACTTAACATGTACCTTGTCTCGGTTCCAATGAACTAAGGACGATGTTAGAATTTCACACCGGCCATGATCGGATAGTTTCTTAGGACGATAGTTAATTATCGGCCATTATCATGAGGTCCATGTAGAATTCATCCATTAAAGCATGTATAGCGAAATAAACAAATAATATAGCAATAAAATATTTGGCCCTTTGTCTTAGCAACAAAATGTAACTAACCAAATGTATAGTGATTTGGTAATACTCTGTCATGATATGGAAAATTATGTTGCATCCATGGATCAAAATAAGTCCATGGAGGGTGGCTGATCATACTGTGGATGAATTCCATGGCAAAGGCATCAATGGCATTGTTGAAGAAAATGGATGATGTGCTAACCGAAGATATTGATGTTGTGATGCGCACCTTCGGCTTAATTGTTTGTGTCTTTCATTATTTTCCTTCTTCACTTTTATTGTACTTGTTGCAACAGAAGCATGCACATCATTTTTGTCTTGATTGATCTTCTTGGGAACCCATGCCATGTTCCTCTTTCTCAGCTCTTGTGCACTAAGATTTTGTAATTGCTTCTTTTGCCAATACAATAAGCCGAGTGGCCATCTCGGCTGTGATTCTGTTTTGACCAATGGCAATTCTTTCTTGGCCTTGTGCACTCTCAATTTCTTTTCTTCAGATTTGGCACTTTGACTCTTAATAATTGGTTGCTTCATCTCATTGCCTTTAGTAGCCAATGTCAACACTTTCATTGGCTCCTTTTCATTTGAGATCAAATCTGAAGTAGCTCTTTTACGACCATCTCTTTTAACGCGGTAAACTTGTTTGACCACCTCTTTCTTCTTCCTTGAGCTCTGGACCGATTCGTTATGATTGAAACGGTCTTTGACGCGTGATTGTTCAAATGTTGATCTCCTTGGAGCTGCATAGTATTGGTGAGATGGTCTAGAATAAGATGGAGAATGTGCCCTTGTATCATACCTGTCCCATGATGAATATGTATCTATATGAGCATAGGGAGGCATCCACGACATTGGCATTGGCGGCCCAAAATAAGGATATGAATATGTTGCATTAAAATTCGCACTTTGCCAATACCGATCCTCATATTTGCGCCTTGGGGGTGATCTTGGTTTCTTTGCATGATTTGGCCGATAAGCATTCTTCTCTTCACTCTTCTTTTGATATTTCTCCAATAGTTCAGTGAAGGTGATTTTGATCTCTTACACTTGCGCTTATTTCGGCCTTTGTTTTCTTTTGGTTTGCTTCCATCGATCATTGGATTTGCTTGCTGCCCCCCAGTCCTTGGCGTCTCCATTGTAGCTTTGATGGAATTTTTGCCCTTAAGGTTATGTTCATTATGCTCTTCAAATTCTTTACTTGAAAGCTCGATCCCATCACCTGTTGTTTTTACCTTCTCTTTAAATGGATCGGCTTGAAGCAGCTGATGCAAAAACTTTCTACCATCGGGACCAATCGGAATAGACTGGTCATCTCTTGGTGTCTCAACAAATTTTAATCGTCCTTTATCAATGGCCGATTTAACTATTTGACGAAACATGTTACAATCCTCAAAATTATGTTTGGACGAATCATGCAACTTACAATACATTCGTCCCTGGACAGATGGCTCAACATGGTGATCAAGAATTCTAATATAATTATTACTCAACAACAAATCAAAGATTTGATCACACATGTTTGAATTAAAGGTAAACCTTTTATTTTCTGGCCGATCTTGCTGTGAGAACGGGTTTGGAATTAAGCAAACGAATGGTTCAGATTTTGCACCACACCATTCGGCTATGCATTGTGTTTTGCACTCTAGTTCCGATGTCTTTGGGTAAGATATTATACTAGCATCGGTTTTCTCAACAGAATTTAACCTTGGCTTTAAATTTCTAAAACGAAAATAGTTAGAACATACATGTCTCAATTGAGACCAAGTGCAAGCCAAGTATGAAATAAGCAAAGCTACCCAAATAGATATGAACTTTAGATAAAGCAACGGGGAAAGCTTTGGCTGTAATAATAAGTCACTATCGGTCTTTATAAATGGCGTAATGGATTGACCGATATGCTCAATAACGACTTTATTGCTAGCAAGTAAATTACCCTTCTTCATTGGTCTTTCAAAATTAGTTATGAGTATTTTTCTAATAGATGCATCAACAATAAAGTTCTGACCAAATTTGAAAATAGGTAAATTACTCGCTATGCATACCTCTTCAAATATGTTGGGAGAGCATGATAGTGGTGCCATTTGAAGAACATCTTGCTCCGTCTTTGGATGGCTCCCCAACACCTTGTCATCATCTTTTTCGTGAATCCGTGCATCATTGCTTTGAAGATTCTTGTCGGCCGGACTTTGTACGGCTACTTGTTCTTGTCCTTGAAGCTTGTCAATTTCTACGGCGCGGAACTCATAGGGCAGGAAGTAGGTTCCATTAACTTCAGAAAAATCAAGCACCATTGTTTTCCTATGCTTGCCATGCCCTTTCTCAATAATGCTTGCCTCGTTGGATTTGATGGATTCAGAATATATACTACTTGATTCGGCTTTTTCAACCGAAGCACTTTCATGTTCCGAATCATCCTTCTTTTCATTGATACTACCAATTGGCAATGCTTCTTTTATCCGAGCCAATTCTTTTTCTATTTGTTTCTGACGGCGAGCAGCAAAATTAGCTTTAAGCTTTTTCTCAATTTCAGTCCACTCCGGATATGATTGCCCCCCAATGCTTTTAGATTCTTTCGGAAATGACACACGGGTGTTGCCGAAATTTTGCAATTGTGTAGGGGGTGTATAATATGATGTAGTACTAGGTGAAGGCATATGCATTGTTGTAAGACCATACTTTTGCTCGCCAATTTTATCAATTGGCAAAGATTCATCTTCTTGCAAAACTCTAGCTTTTATTGCGGCATAATCAGGAAATAGCCCCTTTTCATGTTGTTCAAGGCAAAGAGCACTAATTCTCTTATTTTGGGCTAAACTCTTCAAAGCAGCCACCACTACCTCATCTTCTACAATGTTGGGCACAACCGCTCCTGTAAAATTTACATTCATTCGGCTATAACTAGGAAGGTGTGAAGCCGAATTATGAGCATCTACAGTTGTGTATGGTGCCGAAGAATTAGTAACATGAGATGTAGCATATGACGGTTGAGAGTAACTGGCCGAATAGCTAGTAGTAGCATGGCCAATTCTCTCATTCATCGGCATGGTTGGATTCACATATTGCGAATTAGTTGCCGATGAATAAAAAGGTGAAACACTTTCTTGTATGCTATTGGAAATTTTAACATGAGGTGTTTCAAATTGATTAACCAAACCCATCATGTTGTTCATCGGCATATGGATTTGTGGGGTTGCCGAATCATGACAGTTTGGATACATATGTCGTATGTTGCTAAAATCATGAGAATTTGAAGCATGAAAATTGTTTTGCATCGGCCCTTGCGCATAATTAGATGCATGATTGATAAAACTAGGGCTAGCCGATACATTATTCTCATTAGGTGATCTAGCAACAACATATGGATTATTTGCATCTACAAAGGGGAATTGGGTATTCATATTACCTTTGTAGATTGCAGCAACTTGATGACGATCTTTCCGTAGCAAGAACGGGCCGGAGACCGTTCAAAGCTTCGACCCCAGCGGAGTCGCCAAAAAGTGTGTTCGCACACGAACACGTCACCGTGTACCTCCAACGCCGAGGGTGATGCACCGCAGCTCACGTCGAAGGAGACCAGCCGAGCGATGCGCAAGACAATCCGGCGGGCGCTTTTAGACCGAAACCCCACGCGCCGGGAGGGACCCGTCGAGCCAAGCGGCGGCTATGGGCTGCCCTAGGTCGGCCTGACCGCCCCTAGGGCCTCGAGGTTCGCCGCCCTGCAATGAAGAAGAACGAACGAAGAACGAGGAAGAAGAAGAACAAGAGAGAAGGTAAAAGTAAAGGTAAAAGTGGTAGATGATTTGTTCGATTGTGTGTTGTTCAATCGGCCGTCACCCCCAACATATATAAGAGGCGGCTGGACTTCCCGTACAAGAAAAGGATTCATCTAGGCTTTCCTTATAATAAAATTGCATCAATTCACGTCCAAAACCCTAGTCAAATTCGGACTGGTTTTATCCGAACTTTCAAAACGGTTCGGTTTACAACCTGGCTGCACCTTGCGGGTCATGTTTGAGGCAGTAAACGACCTCGGATGGAAACGAGTCCAAAAGCAATCTTGACCGTTCGACGAGACGAAAAACTTTCATGTTGAACGATTTTTCATCAGAGGTCATATTGAGGTCAAATAGCTCGCGCAAAACGGACTGTGACGCAAAACATCCGCCCCTCGCGCTACCCATCGACATGGCGTGCGGTGGGGCGCCACACTTCGCCTCTGGCAGGGCAACATTCGATGGCTCTAACTTTTCATACGAACTTCGGATTTGAGCGATTTTTATCAAAATCGATCGTTCGACGAGACGAAGAACATCCGTGTAGATCATTTTTCCATACGAGGCTGTCTTGAGGTCGTAATGAGCCGAATAGTGTTTTGAATACAAAATCTCAGTATTTCAAACACAACTTCGGCCTTCGAGATGAGATCGGATGGCGATGACCCAAACTTCAAAGATGTTCATATCGACAATACGCAACTCTTTCATGAAGATCACTTCTCCATTTGAGGCCATCTTAAATAAGTTATTGACCGTGCCAAAATCTGGTGTCAACAGCTTCATGTTACTCTCTCGATTTATTCCATATGTCAGATATTCCTTTTCTCACCCATCCGGAGTATTTCAGGAGTTGTTTTTCCCATTTCTTTTCACCGGATGCCATCATTCCAGTTATCGTTCACTAATTATCCCGGTGCTTCATTCAAGTGTTCTCAATCAGTTCGCGATCTCTTTGTTCTTTTGCATCTAAATCCCCTATAGCTTATTGGTTCTTCTAATTCTTCCCGGTGATTCATTCTCTTTCATCAGTAATTTTCGAATTCTTATGGTGGTTCATTCAAGATTTGTTTCCTTGATTATCATTTTAATTCATTCATTCTTTTCAATCCTACCGGTGGTTCATGAAGACCTTCTCAAGTTTGTGATATGTCACTTCTCGATCCTTTTCAAGAAGAATAAGTAGTATGTAAAATCCATTGTGTCATCAATTTAATTTGATGAAGGATAAGCATACAATAAATCTTATTCTTATATCCTCTAAGTGATTACTCCCTTTCTTCGGAGTTTGTTCTTGATGAATAAATTCTAGTTCCAAGTGTTTTCATCTTTCCTTTTCCGGAGTTCAAATTTTCCTCGGCCATCTGGTCGGAACCTCCATCTAAATCGACGCAAGCTTTAATCTTATTCTTTTCATCCTTCAATTCCATCTCATTGTCCTTTTGTCACCGGAGTTCTTCATGGCGATTCTTCATGATTTAATTCATTCTTCAAGTGTTCATCAAGGTTCTTTTGGTGGATCTCAGGAAGCTTTCTTTCTAGCATCTCGAAGTGCAATTAATTCTCCGTATTCTTTTGAAGTGGAGTTTTGCATTTCTTCGTTCTTCTCAGCTATCCAATCATTTCCGTTTGTGGTCGGCTATCACCTCATAATTTCGAGATGTTTTCCATAAGTCAACAACAAGCTTATTCTTTCGTTGTTGATTTTCTCAACAACTCCATTCTAACCTTACTTCTAAAGATGCTTTCAATTTCATTCGTGGCCCAAGTTGTCATATCCTTATCTGTTCTTTTCATTCAACTCTTTCAATTCTTTCCGGAGGTTTTGTGTCATGTCTTCATCAAGTATCATTCCATCCTCTCGAGCTCGTGTTCTATTTCCCCATGTTTCAGTCGGAGTGCTGCCTAAATCGTTTCAGTCTTATTCGTTTCTTTTCTCATTCTAACCACTCCGGTTAGAACGAGTGATTTCATAGTCTATCTGATTCCTTGAGCTTTCGATTCTCGTCATTCTCGTCGTTCCTCTCTTCTTCTCGAGTTCTTGATTCTTTGCTTTTTCTCTTGAGTTCTTGCTTCGCCTCATCCCTTTTTCCCTTCGGTCTCGGTCCTAAGATCTGGGGACGAGATCTCTTGTTAGTGCAGGAGTGTTGTAACGCCCCGGATTCGATGCGCCAGGTGTCTGCTAGTTATTCGCCGTTGTTGCCATGTCATTGGCTTGCGTGTTGCTTATTGCCATGTCATCATGTGCATTTCATTTTGCATACGTGTTCATCTCATGCATCCGAGCATTTTCCCCGTTGTCCGTTTTGCAATCCGGCACTCCTATGCCCTCCGGCGTCCCCCTTTTGCCTCTTCTCTTGTGCGGGTGCTAAACTTTCTCGGAATGGCCCGAGGCTTGCCAAGCGGCCTTGGTATAGCACCGGTAGACCGCCTGTCAAGTCTCGTGCCATTTGGAGGTCGTTTGATACTCCAACGGTTAACCGGGTAACCGTAAAAGCCTCCTTCTCTTTGCAGCCCAACACCCTTCCAAAGTGGCCCAAAACCCAGCAAACTCCCCTCCATGCTCTCGGTCGTTCGATCACGATCGCGTGGCCAAAAACCGCTCCTCATTTGGACAATCCTAGCTCCCTCTACCTATATATACACCTCCCCCTCCGAATTTTCGGGTCCAAACCCTAGCCTCCTTCTTCCTCCACGCGCCGGACACGTCCGCCGCCGTCCCTCGGCGAATCAGAGGTCGCCACCTCAGCCAGAGCCGCGCCCCGCCGCCCTGGCTGACCACGCGGGCCCGCTCGGCCCGGCTCGCCCTCTGGCCCGCGCGCGCCGCCCGGGTCCCGTCGCCGAGGCGCTCGGCCTCGCCGCCGGCGCACCTCGGCCTCGCCGCCTTCACATGAGCCGCCCGCGCGCCCCCTCTGCTCCAGACCAGCGAGGCAGCGCCGCCTCGGACCTCGCTGGCCCCTGGATCGGGTGCCTCGCGCCTCGCCGGCGCCTCGTGCCCGCCGCCGGGTCCCGTCGCCCTCGCCGTTTCCACCTCTCCCCGCGCCGGATCCGGCGAGATCCGGCTGGAGGAAGCCCCCTCGCGCCCGTCTCCGACCATCTCCCTCCTCTTCGGCGAGATTCCGGCGAAATCCGCCCGCGTTGACTTTCGCCCCGAGGTCTATTTTTCTCTAAGTCCCCGTATGTTTTGACATTATTATGCCATGTTCATCGCGTTGTATCTCTGCATCCGTAGCTCTGTTTTGTGCGTGTAATATGTCAAATTGTTCGCCTCGACGAGTAGTTCATTTCGTTCCATTGCATAATTTTCATTTGAGCTCATATTGATTCCATAAATGCTGTTGGAAGAGTGCATGTTGATGTTAATCTGCTGAAACTGTTATAACATGCTCATTTGTCATTTTTGCCATGTTTGATGTGTGCATCCTATGAGGTTGATGTCTACATGTGTTTTGATCTATGCTATGCCATCTTTCCAGGGGTGCCAACCATGTATTTTTGTGACTTGTGTAGTGAGTGCATTGAGCTTGTTAAGTAGGGTACTTGCTGTTGCTGTTTTCCTGACAGATTCTGTTATATTTTGTTGCTATGTTAACATGCTTCTACTAGTCATTCTATGCATAATCTGGAGCTGTTCTATAAACATGTTTTGATCTACATGTCATCCTCTATCCGTTCATGCCCCTGGTTGCATTTATATGTTGCCGTAGCTGGTTCATATCTTGCTCCAAAGTTTGCTAAATGATGTTGCTGTCAGCCTGTTAACATTAAGTTCAATGTTTCCATGATTGTTTCCTAGTGATCCATGCACCCTATGAACTTGTTCTTGCCATGCTTAGCTTCATAAACATGCCTTCTTACTGTTGGTTGCCTTGCCATGCCATGTATTGCTCTGTAGTGAGTGGTTCAAGCTCACCAACATGCCTACTTATTGTTGTTCCTGCCATGTATGAATCTAATATAACTTGCCATGTTTACATGGGTGCCATCATATCTTCGGTTCTTTTTTGGCTAATGGTCAGTAAGGGACTTTTGATCTATGAAATTAGTAGATTCATGCCATTCCTTTGTTTGCCATGGTATGTTCCTGTAACATGTTGTTTGATAGCTCTAAACATTGCAACCTGATGTTATTTCTGCTAAGTTTGAAATTGTTAATATTTGCAATCTTTCCATGTCTTTTTGAGCATGTTCTAGATGTTTCTGGAGATAGCTCAGTGTTCATGTTTTGTTATGCTTTACCTGTACTTCATGCCTATGACTTTTGTTTTCTCGTTGGGATGCTGTACCATGTTGTTTTGATGCTTGTGAGATGCCTAGTTGCTGTTATGGACAGATTGTTGTTATGACTTGTATAGAGTGTATGTGTTGAACCGTTGCTCCGTTTTGAGTGTGCTCTATATGAAACTTGCTTGATTTTGCATGTAGCTCCATATTATCATGTTGCATCCTTGTTTTGAGGTGTTTGCTTGATGTTTGTATGCATTTTGCATCAATTCCATGTTTAACTTGATTTGCTCATATCTTCTAGGCCGTAGCTCCGAATCTAATGAACTTTATATGTAACTTGACTAGAATTTCGTGTAGATTCTCTGGGTGCATCTTACCTTGCTGTTTAACAACTTGAACATAAGGTTTATTCAGATCTGGACCCATTTCTAAATTTGCATATGAGGACTTGCTGGAATTGTTATATGTTGTTCCCGGCCTCATTTAAACTTGCCTTGATGTGTTGTTCTTGTTTGCATCGTCTCTTGCCATGAGTAGCTTCATGTACCTTTGTCATGCATCATGCTTGTTTGTGCATCATGTCTTGTTCATGTGTGGTGTGTTTACTATGTTGTGTGCTTCTTCTCGATAGTTCCCGTTTCGTTGCGATCATGAGGATTCGTTCGTCTACGCTTGGTTCGTCTTCGTGGCTTCATCTTCTTCATGGACTCGTTCTTCTTCCTTGCGGGATTTCAGGCAAGATGGCCGCTACCCTGGATCTCACCACTATCATTGCTATGCTAGTTGCTTCGTTCTATCATGGGCTAAGTTGGGACACCCCTGCAGGGTATAACCTTTCGAGAGCCGTGCCCGCGGTTATGTGGCAGATGGGAATTTGTTAATGTTCGGTTGTAGATAACTTGACACTAGATCCGAATTAAAAAGCATCAACCGCGTGTGTAGCCGTGATGGTCTCTTCTCGGCGGAGTCCGGGAAGTGAACACGGTTTCTGGGTTATGTTTGACGTATGTAGGTGTTTAGGATCACCTCTTGATCATTGCTAGCTTCACGACCATTCCGCTTGTTCTATTCTCGCTCTTATTTGCGTTGGTTAGCCACCATACTTGCTTAGCCGCTGCTGCAACCTCACCACTTTACCACTTCCTTTCCCATTAAGCTTTGCTAGTCTTGATACCCATGGTAATGGGATTGCTGAGTCCTCGTGGCTCCTGATTACTACAACAACGATTGCAGGTACAGAGTTATGCGATGATCTTGATGCGAGAGCGACGTTTGCTTGTTTTGGAGTTGTTCTTCTGCTTCTTCTTCAATCAGGGGATAGGTTCCAGGTCGGCAGCCTGGGCTAGCAGGGTGGATGTCGTTTGAGTTTCTGTTTGTGTTTTGTGTTTCATCCGTAGCCGGATGTTGATCTTATGTATGATGTATCACTACTAGGGAAAAGCCTATACACAGAATCTTAGCAGCAGCGCGGTTCAAAATAGAGCGCTGTTGCTAAGTAGTTGTGCGCGTGTTACGTAAACTCACCGCTGATAAATATTTAGCGATGGCGCTTCGGCGGAAGCGCTGCTACAAATATCGACCGCGGTGTTCCCCAACTCTAAGTAGCGATGCGCGTCGCAGAAACAACGCCATTGCTAAGTACGTAGTAATAGCGCGGTTTCCTCGAGATCGCTCTTGGTAAGTTTCAAATTGCCGCAATTTTTGTCCCGATTAGCGATGGCGCCTTACCTAAAAGCGCTGCTGCTAAGTTCTTAGCAGCAGCGGTTTCTCACCGATGCTACTGCTAACCCCACCAACCCCAACCGTCCCTCCCTCCCCTTCCTTTTTCCCTTCCCCTACCTCCCCTCTCCTCTCTTCCCTCCACCACATGCTCCCCTCTCACTTTTTTCCCTTCCCCTACCTCCCCTCTCCTCTCTTCCCTCCACCACATGCTCCCTCTCACTCTTCTTCTTCTCAATACTTCTCCCCCATTACTCTCTCTTCTCTATCCACCTTCTCTCTCTTCATTACTCCTACATAACTACACCACCTCCATTAATGCATCTCCTTTCTCTTTTTCCTTCCCCCTCCACTAGTTGAAGTTGTCTCCTTCCAAATTAGGTAGCTAGGTAGATGTAGGATTTAGTTAAGTGACCTATTTGCCCCATAACTAGATCTATCTTTGTCAAGAAGAGCTTAATTTGTGCACTTTTGATCTCCCTACAACATCATCTTCGGCTATCAAGATAGAGGTGATGAAACTTTCATGCTTTTGCAGAATGGAAATGTGTTTATGTGTGTGTGATATGTTTGTGGAAATTGTGTGTGTGGCATGAGTTGCCTTGTAAATTGTGCTTTTGAGTTGCCTATGTTTTGCGAAATGTCGATTTATTTCTGTTTGGTAATTCGGCAAACTCTAGATCCATATATGTCCTATTTTTAGGGAAGGTCATGCCAAATTTTTATGACTTTGATGCATGCATGCATTTTTACAATCAATTTTTTATTATTACCGTGCGAGTTGGCGATGGTCGGTGGAGCGATGGTGGACAGGTGGTTGCGGTCGGCGGTGCAAGACATGAAAGAAAATAACCGGATAGAGGTTTTATGTCCGTGTCGAAAATGCAAAGGAATAGTTTGGCTCGACCCCCATGACGATGGTCGTGTCGAAGCGCACCTGCTCATGACTGGTTTCATGGATGGCTATACTAGGTGGATAATTGAAGATGAGGATGACGATGTTGAGGATGCCGACGGGGCAGGAAATGATGACACAGGGCAAGACGAAGAGATGATCGATAATGGCGGCGGGGAAGAGGCCGGACATGGCGGCGGAGAAGGGGCCAGACATGGAGGAGGAGAAGGGGCCGGACATAGCGGCAGAGAGAACGACATGGACTCCACATGGCGGCGGGCCAAAACAACCAGGAAATAATATTAATTTGTATCTGGGGCTACTTCAAGAGGAGTTTGACATGTTATGGAAAACACCGGCCAAGACATGGGACGCCAGCAAAGGTGAGTATTTCAACATGAGAGCCGCGCTGATCACGACAGTGCAGGACTATCTCGGTTACGGATATGTGGCAGGCCGGTGTGCCATGGATATTGCGGATGCGCGGTGCATGGATGATACAACGCGTCTCGGCAGCTAACGTCAAGGAAAGATGGCGGGTGCAGGAAAATCGTGTACATGGGGCATCGAAGATGGCTTGAACAGGGACCCGTGGAGAAACCGTGGAGATCTATTCAATGGTCACGCCGAGCATCGAGGACCTCCATGTAAGCGGAGCGGTGCGAAATCGATGAGCTGTTGAAAAAGCTGGAATGAGTGCCCTGCCGGAAAGAGCGATGAGAAAGGCGCGGAGCCGCTGCTGAAGGTATGGAAGACGAGGTGTGTGTTCTGGGACTTGGAGTACTGGCACAAACTCGATACACCTCATTGCCTAGATCAAATGCATATCTGTAAGAATGTCCTTGAGAGCTTGCTCGCAACACTAATGAACATGCCGGATAAGACCAAGGATGGGCCGAAGGCAAGAAAAGACTTGCATAATTTGAAAATCAGGGAAGAACTGCACATGCCGCCCCGTAAAATGTCAGACGAGACAGAGACGGAGACAGAGGCACGGGAGAAGAAGGGCAAGAAATCAAAGAAAGAAGATTATTGCCCCCCCTCTTGCTTCACCTTAAGTCAGGCTGAGATCAATCAATTCTTTAAGTGCCTTACGGGAGTCAAAGTTAGTTCCGGTTACTGTGGCAAGATAACTAGATATCTAGACACGGACAAGAAAAGGTTCAGCGGGATGAAGTCTCATGACTGTCATGTGATGATGACGCAGATACTACTGTTGCCCTTAGAGGGATAATGGACAAGCACGTCGTGACACGCTTATTGGTCTGCAACTTTTTGGCGTCATCTCTAAAATCGATCGGTGTGAAGCAGCTCCAAAGGCTATAGGAGGAGATCGTTGTGATCTTGAATGAGCTTGAGATGTACTTCCCGCCCGCGTTCTTGACGTGATGGTGCATCTGTGTGTCCATATTGTGGATGACAAAATAGACTGGGGCCGTCATTCCTGCACAACATGATGCCGTTTGAGAGGATGAATGGGATCATCAAAGGATTCGTTCAGTAACATGTCCCGTCCGGATGGAAGCATCGTCGAGGCTATTTGGCACAAGAGTGCATCTCTTTCGTGAGAATTTTCTATATGGCGCGAGACCAGCCGCGTGGTGTTAGTGTTGGTTTGCCCGTTAACAAGCACGATGGGAGGCTCGAAGGAGATGGTCATCAGAGCGGTCGCGAGGAACTGCGTGGCATACTCGGATCGACGCAGCGATTTTGACAGAGCAAACTTGGTAGTGCTACAACACCTAGGCGAGGTAGATCCTTTCGTAGCACTGCACAAAGAAATTATCGCAAAGAAGTATCGTGACGGGGGTATGCGGGGACGGACGCCGAAGTTACTAGAGAGCACAACTCCACTTTCTGCATTGGTTCAAAGAGCATATTATTGCTAATCCCGGAGGAGGGCTCTAGGACGGATTTCTCATATCGCCTTAGCACATGGCCCTCGCCCAACCTCGTAACCTATCGGGCATATGATATCAACGGATACGTTCTACGGAGGCAAAAGATATGGACGGTGATGATCGAACTCGGGGTGACGATGGAATGCATGACCGGCGACAACAAAGACTGGCGAGCGATTTTATGGAAGGGTCGAGGAGATGCGGGAGCTTGACTACTCGGACTGCACAACATGGCGATGTTCCGTGTTAGATGGGCTAAGAATGTCGAAGAGAAAGCCGGATGTTCACTACCATGACTATACCCGACGCCAAGAGCGCTACCGTGAACACTATCGCAAAAAAGCGAGCCATGGGTACACGCTAAGCACGTGACACAATGCTTCTTCATAACGACCCAGCGCAATCCCAGCCGTGTTGTCGTGAGGAGAGGCAAAAGGAACATCATTGGAATGGATGGAGTCGCCAACGAGGAAGACTATGATCGATCGGCAACCCAATGAGGGAAGATGGCGATGATGATGAAGTATACATCAAAAGAAGAATCAATACTACATTACCTAAGAAAAATCGTACTCCATGGAAAAGGCAAAGTCACAATGAGGGGCTCAATTATTCTTGACGAACAAGAAGGGAAAGAAGCTGACTCAAAACGAAAGCGTTAGCGAGGAAGCGTATGTTATGGGTCCAATGATGTGTAATATATATATGTTCCTATTTTGTATACACACTTAGCCATATGATGTGTAATATATATGTACCTATTTTGCATACATATTTAACCGTCAAATGATGCAATATATATCGCCTCCTTCGTTCACTTGCCCTCGGAAATAAAAGTGGGATAAAATAAAGGAAAAGAAAAATGAAAACTGGCGATGGCGGCGGCGATGTAGCAGCGCTTCCACAAACCCGCTGCTGCTCCGGACCATAGTAGTAGCGTTTCTTATAAACCGCTGCCGCCACGCACCATAGTAGTAGCGTGTTTCCGTAAAGCGTTGCAGCTACAGATCATAGTAGTAGCGCGTTTTGACATAACGCGCTCTTCGCTACGCCCACTTAACCCAAAATTCTCACTCGCCCACTTCATCCGCCACATTTCCCCCAAATCCCCACTCTCTCTGGCCCGTCGCCGCTGCCGCCGACCCAGCCAGCGCTCGCCCCGACTCATGGCGCGGCGCTAGCCCAGCCTTCGCCCGTCGACCCTCGACCCGACTCGGCGCTTCGCCCCGACCACGCCGCTCGCCCCGACCAACCGCTCGCCCGGCTGCGGCGCGCGGCACTCGCCCGACCACGCCTTCGCCCGACCCAGCCGCTCGCCCGATTGCGGCGCGCGCGGCGCTTCGACCGACAGCGCTCGTCTCGACCGTCGGCCCTCGCCTCCTCCTCGCCCTGCACTATCTGTAAACCCCCCTCTCTGCTAGGGTTCTTCATGTTAATTAATTAGGTTATCTATTTAGTTATGAATTTAGCTAGGTTTCAAAATTAGCTGAATTTATATGGAAACTTGAGGCTGGACATGTGATATGTGCATATGTCATGTTTTGGACATGTCATGTTTGGAAAATGATCCGAGTGGCCTATGTTACGCCGAAATGTTGATTCATTTCCGTTTGGTGAAATTCAGTGGTCGATATGTCCATTTTTAGCAAAGGTCATGCGAAATTTCCGTGAATAAAGGCATGATTTGTGCTACATAGTTGGCATATCAGTCTTGGCACATAGATTTCTTTTCGTCATTTCTCATTTATTCATACTTTTAGAAATAAATGAGGCCACTTAATCATAGGAAACATGTCGAACAACGAAGAAACTGGGCCTTCTGACCAAGATGCAGACGAGATGGATTATGATGGTGAACAAGAGTACCTCGACTATTTGACTGCTAAGCAAGGTTTGCAGGTCGGCCTCGATGATGGTAATGACGCCGACATCGACACCGATGGCGCCGGCACCGATGGCGGCGCCGAGACCGGTGGGGAAGGTACCGGCGGGGAAGGTACCGGCCCCGATGCCGATACCGAAAAGAGGAAGCATAAGAAGAAGAGGATACGAAAACCTAATAAACTAGGGATTGGACGACTTGTGATCACAAAGATGGCACCTGGCAAGTTTGAGCCGTTGGAGCCGGAAGAACCTCGCAAGTGCTATGGGAACCAAGTAGGATGCATCCTACGGGAATGCGCGAACATTTGACTTAAGGAGTAAAGAACATTTGACGCAGTTGCTCCTAACGAAGTTGCACAAGAGATTCAAGTTCCCCGACCGGGATGATAACATAGAACAACCGTGCGATGATCCGAAGATGAAAAAGATTAACAATCACGCCATGGGCATGTTCAGCAATGATTTGGCCTCCTGGAAAGGGAGGGTGAAACGAGCTATTGAGGCTGATGAACCCCTGACCAAGATTCTGGTGGAAAATCCGACACTTACGGAAGAGGAGTTCGAAAAGTTCAAGGACACTTGCGCTACCGAGGCAGCCAAGGCTAAGGCTGCGAAATTCAAAAGCCTTCAGCTCCGGAACACGAGGAAGCATCGCCTCGGAAGCCGTGGCTACCTCGGTAAAAGGCCCATATGGGATAAGGAGGACGCGAACGTGAAGCCGCGGGTCTCCTGCACCCTTTGCGAAGTTCACCAACCCCTTGGAGCATGACTTCATCGGGGCCCGCTACAAGTGGGACAAGGAGAAAAGGTTTTTACATGGACAAGATCACGAGGAAATTGATTAGACTATGGAGAAGCAACACGGCTTGCAGCCAAAGCCCTACTTCTCGATGAGGCCCAAGTGGGACACCCCTCTCAACGGGCCTTGAGCGAACTTAAGGGACTCCCGTTGGACCAGCGGCCATAATATGGTCGTGTGCACGGCGCCGAGGCGGCGCCACGTGGAAGGTGTTTACAACGACGGCCCGAGGCCAAGAAGCGAAAAAGAAGTTTAGTCAGCGGGACATCGGCGCAAAGGTGAAGCTTGCGGTCGAGAAAAAGCAGTGAGGACGCGAAAAAGCAGCCGAGGACAAATATGAGTTGCTACAAAGAGCGATCAATGCAGCAGAATCGCACAGAGAAATGATTTCGCTACTAACTTGGTTCTAGTTATCATCAATCGGGCGAAGGAAAATCCGAGACAAGGCGGTACATGATTTCCCGATGCCCGGTTTAAATCGCGAAAGCAACTCCATGAACAACAACACCATCGCACCATCACTTGCTCAAGCAACCGGGCCTCCTCGCAGCCGCCGCTCCGCTCATAGCAGCCCGTCCTCGGTCTCGGTAGCGCTAGGTGGGCCTTCGTCTTTAGCTGAGCTCGGCGTCGTCATGGTAATTACATGTCGCACCAACATATATATATATAGATAATATTCCATTTTTGTTGCCTTTCGGTTGTTTTACACCACGACATATGTGTTTGCGGTGAAAGAAACCCCATGCACCATACTCTACTTGATCAAAGGCGGAAGGTGGGCGTGGGAAAGGGGATGATAATGGACCCTCTCAACGCACATTCCACAACCACCCGATCCCGGTGGGCACTTGAGGTTAGCTTGACCATTGTGAAATCGGGGCACGAGGATTTGCCTCCTCGAAGACATGTGGGGAGCGGACGACGAGACCCCGCCGCGGATTGGACGATGCAAGGGTTGGGTGCTGCTATGGCGAAGAATCTTATTAAATCGAGCCGCCGAGAGCACACCAATAACTACCACACATCAACAAGCATGTGCGGAGACCACCACCCCACCTACGCAATTACCAGCTCTGTAGTAGTGCCGGGTGAGAGCGGCGGACGACATGATGAAGGGGTGCAATAGTCTTGGCTGATGTACCAGAGAGCGAGAGAATGGATGATGAGGCGGAGGTCGACCCTATGGATTACCTCAATACAAACGCGTATGGTGTGACATAGATATGATGAGTCAACCATATGACGAATTGTGGGGACCCGACTCATAAGTCGTGATCACCGAATGCTGCGTGTCTGATGATCCCGAGATCAATGCTCACTTGAACACACGAAGCTGGATAACAAGAGTCTTACATCCATACATACCGTCTTACACAAATTGTGACCATTATGGTCAAGCCTTGAGTGCAACATCGCAGCGGAAAAACTTCATCGATAACTTGGAACTATGCCATCGCCTTAACCCTACGGGCATTACATTGACCGGAGCGTCCTAGCTCGCGTGTCGCCATCATAGAAGAGTTCTTCATCACATCTGTTCTTTCATGCGGTCAATAAAATAACCCGTGGCAAGCCAATGAGTACTTTGAATGTACTGCAAGCAACCCATGATTTGGTTCAAGGTACAGTAATGCATGGCATAGGTAAAGTTTTGCATAAAGCTAGTTTTGAGTGCAAGGACATGTTCAACTTCCTGTAAAGCATGCATCAAGAGAATTCAAGTAGCCATAAGAACTGGTCACAGATATCAACATAAATAGAAAGGGGCACCAACCCATTTATCATAAACGGAGAGGGCACCAACCCATCTCAATCGTGTCAAGTCCTCTGACTTGATCCAAGACAACACCATCATCTCACACACACGGGTTTGAAAACAAGTGGGCGTAGCCCAAGAGCGGTTACCCAACTGTCCTTGACCGTGGACACGGCTATTGAATAGTTTTACACTCTGCAGAGGTTGCACACTTTACCCACTAGATCCGGGAACTTCCGTGTCATCCACGACCGCGGTACCTCAAGTACCGGGGTAAGCACCGATCACTACCTTTCCTAGACGACACTAACATGGAGTCCACTCGATTCAGCGATAACCCCGTGCCCAACATCTCACATAACAATTTCGTGGAGCCTTGCTCCCATATCCATCACATACCAGCTGCACGGGTACCAGCGGTGTGTCCGGTGCCCCATAAAGATGGTCATGGCCGCCCTACAGCACGACCCGTCCCAAGAGAGAGCACCAACTCTCCCCGTCACTAATGTAATGCGGGCTCCAAGCTAGTATCCGACTAGGTACTCAATAATGCCCTTTCTCATATAAGGGTAGAGTGGTCGCGCATGTAAGGTTGGAATAACGGTCGCAACTCCGACCAATCCGTTTTGAAAACAACACACACCTTCCTTGGCACACCACTTCGTCATCAAGTGGTCACCCATCTCATCATCTCCCTCGGTCATAAGTGGCACCCGACGGGGTTTTCGAAAAGACTTTTGAAATCACATTGCCACCTTCACCATGCACAAACCCATCCCATTTGCGTAGCATCTACATTTGCATCCTATCTACTCCCACCGGCATAACCCTCATAAGAAGGTAGGGCCATGCACAATGCAAGTATCAACGAGTAAGTAATCGTGGTAACCAACCCACGTGATTCACCATCTCATCATGATTCCGATGCATCAATAATAAAGAGCTAAAAATGACATGCATATAAAGGGGTATCATAGTCATGGTCAAAGGGCTGCTTGCCTGTTCCTCGGAGTCTTCAAGTCTTCTGGTCCTTCTCCAAGTACTCCGTCTACTTCATCAACTATCGTCGGAAACAAACACAATAAGCAACACAACAAGGCAAGAATAAATGTGCTCTAAAAATGTGAAGTTGACTTTTATTGGATACCTCTGGTCATATCAGGAATGACCAAAGTGATTCCATTGGAAGTGGATCAATGGACATCTCCAAACATTTCAATATGATGGAATCAAGAGGTTTATGGATTTGCTAGAAGTGTACAGAAATATATTTTTGAAAAATGAGCACAGGCACCCATTTGACAAAGCATGATTTTAGAAGCATCCAGGAATTGGTTTCACTGGATTTGGAGTTCAAATGAATTTCCTATGAATTTGCAAAGCTGATAAATATGAAGAAATGGCTCAATAATTTATGTGGTACAGAAATCATCAAGAAAAATGTTCATAAACTAGGTTATGAGCTTGGATTCATCTAGGAATTGGAATCATGGCATTTGGATCAATATTGTGCTCTCTGTGATTTTATAAAGTTCATCACAGAATTAGGAAAACAAGATTTGATAAATGTTTGTGAGGAAAAAGTCTCTGGAAAATTGTGCATTTTGCACCAACAGGTAGAGCATGATTTATCAAGTCTCTAGAAATTTGAACCATCAAATTTGGAGTTGATTTGATTTGTTTATGGATTTATGAAACTGTACAGAAAAGAAAAAGGGGAAAAAGGGTTCTACCCAAATGGGCTGGATCTGGGGCGGCGGCCTTGGCCGGGCGGAGTTTAGCAGCAGGGCTCCACTGGGCCGGCCCAGTGGCTCGGCTGCGCGGGTGTCAGGGGCGGCGTCGAAGGCGCCCAGCTGGAGTACGCCTTCGCTGCGGGGACGCGGGAGAAGCTGAATGCGCCTCCACTTGCCAGCGTGGCCCCGTGGCTGGGCCACTGACGAGCGGGCCCCGCCTGTCAGGTTCGCCTTCGTCTTCCTCCGCCTTCGCTGGCGAGGGAGCAGAGAGCCCCGACGACGCTGCCGGCGCGCACGGAGCACCTCGGCGGCGCTACGGCTATGGATGAGCTTCGGTGTCGGCGCCGCATCCATTCGTGTATGCCACGGCTGCGGGGGCGGTCGAGCGGCGGCGGCTTGGATGCGGCGGGACGGTGGCGTCGGGCGAGTTTGGGCATGGCGCTTCAGTGCGCCCCGGACGAGGGAAAAGCGTGGGAGCTCCGCCTTGCTCGGGGAGGCTGCTGGTGGAGAGGGGAGAGGAGAGGAGCTCGGGCTCGGTTGAATTTAGGTGGAGGCGGCGGCGGATCTCCGGCCATGGAGGGCTATGGAGGGCGCGAGAGGAGGAGTGAGTTGGTCCGGGGTGCAAGGGAGAGGAGATCAAATGGAGCGAGAGGAGGGCCTGGGCGGCCTTTAGTAGCCAGCCCGTGGCTCACCGTGGGCGTGGCGCCTGGTGGCCGCGGCAACGGCTCGGGCGGCCAGAGGGAGGAGGCGAGGTTGCCACGGCGTTCGTGGGCGTGGTCCAAGTCGGGGAGAAGGAAAGGGGAGGCGGCGAGGTCGAGGGGCGTGTGAGCATGTCCATTGGAGCTCTCGGGGCGGTGGCGCGTGCGCGAAAGGAGGCAGCAGGAGGGAGAAGGAGGTGGGCCACCTCGGTGTCGTGTTGCGGACGTCGAGGAGCATCGACCGGCGCGAGGGAGGCTCGAGGTGGTCGGGAGTGCCGTGTCAGCGGTCGGGAGCCTGTTGGCGTGCTCCAGAGGCGCAAATGGCGGCACCGCAGCTTTTTTTGCAGCGCACCAGCGTCCACTTGTGTCTGGTAGCTGCAGGGGGATAAACAAAGGTGAAAGAAGCTTTGGATGCTCGCAACATGCCAGGAGGAGAGAGAGATGACAAAGGAAGGAAAAAGTGGATGCCCAGAGAAGAAAAATGGAGCCCTTCCTCCTTAATCATTGCCTCTCGGGCGGGAAGCACACACAGGTAGAGGGAACTAGGAGGGCTGTGGTAAAAGGAGAAGTCATGGAGATTAGTGGAAGGGGTCAAAATAGTGATTTTTGCAAAATGCGGAAGGTGTTTGATGTTGGTTTGGGCAAGAATATGATTCCCATTTGTCATGAGGTTCCACAGGTGAAATGACACATATAATTAGGGCCTTCCACCAATTTGGAGCTCAATTGAAGGAAGTTGACAATGCAACTTTGGTAAACCCTAAAAATGAACAGAAATGGGTTTTCCAAGATTTAGTCATGAAAATATGTTCTCCTTGATGCACCACTTGGTGTAGTGTCATCATTTGATCATGTTAACATGCTCACAAAAGTTGGGGTCAAGGAGAAAAGGTTGGGAGTGCAAACTTGTTCAAATATGGTTCTGGACAGAAAGAGTTTTGGGGCACTTTGATCAAGTTAACTTGCCCTCCAACTTGTGCCATTTGGTCTAGATGAATTATTAGACCATTTGAGCAAGTTCACAAGGTTTGAGAACATTTGGACATGTTTGGCAATGTAAAGTTGCTCAAACTTCAAAATGGGCAGAAGTGGTTTTGAGAGGTTTGGATGATGCTACCTTGTTCTCCAAGTCATGAGACTTGGCAAGATCACCAAATATGTCATATGTGACATGATAGAATTTTCTTGGAATATTTGGAGAATATTTCCTTTGTAAATATTTCAAAAGCTTGAAATATCCAGAAAGGGGTTTTGAGGGGCTTGACCAATATTTTGAACATAACCATGTGTTGAAACTCTTATATATGGACAATATATGACCTATGAGTTTCCCTAAATTTTGTCAAATATTTTTGAAGCAATAAAATAATTTTTACCTATTAAAGACCATTTCTGGCCTTAAGAAAAAGCCTTTAAATAAAATAGGAAAATAACTTCTAAAATTATATTTACGTGGTTTCGGGTATCCTATATCTAATAGGAGTCAAATATATTTTGTAAAGATTTTACTGCCCTTAATTAAGTACTTGCGGTGCAAACCTCAATTTAGGGGTTTTTGAAAAACTAATTTTTGAAAATACTTTTTGGCCAAATTATTTTTGCAAGAAATTATTTTTATATCCTATACACATGGCATGATCATTGGGAAAGGTTTTTGGAGCAAGGAGATGAAGTATAGAGGTTGGAGGATTTATTTGATTTTTAGAGCACTAGCAAACAACAGACAAACATTCAATCAAAGCAAAGACAAAACACTCAAAAGTTTTTGTCAAACCACATTTTAGCTTGATTAAGAGCTTAAGTGCTGTGCCATGAAAATCAGGGTGTGACACGAATCGGGCTATCAGCTTGCTAATGAGGATATGGATGATATGCCCGGGCAGGGCCGTACCATGGAATGCAAAAAGTCTCTCTTCATGAAATCCTCATAGGACACGCCTAAAGATGCCGCCTCAACACAGGCTCAACTAGCCGGGCGCGAGGGTCGTACAGTACTTAGCCCGGGAACACTTGGGCAGGGGTTAAGGAAGGGTCTGGAAGGTGTGCCCAAGAAAAAGGAGAGGAAGAGATCGGGAAGGTAAGCGCCTCCAAACAAGCGAGCACACAAAGAGCGAGACGATGCATTACGAAGAGCGTGTACCCGTGAAAGGTGCGGTCATGTTCCATCTCACGGGCGAGCCGATGCTATCGCCGAAACCGCTGGAGGCACTATCGAGGATCTCGGGACCTTTGCACGACCATGTCTTTGTCGATTGAGAAAAGCCTACTAGCCTCAAAGGATCCGGGATATCCGACATACGCGGCTCGTGTGCACGAGGGGAAGTGCTACATCGACACACGGCCCCTTGAAGTGTTCTTCCTGCGGTTTGACCATATCTTTGAGATGTTTCTAACAAAGCGCTTGATTTTACTATCGTCCGCCTTTTTGCGCTACATATGAGCTCCGTCGTGAAGAGTGAAGAAGTCTCGCAAATCGTGTGGCGGATCCGTACTACATGCACGAGTCTTTCTTGAGTGTCGGCGACTTTGGCGTGAAACTGCTAGGAGTACCTCCAAAACTTCATGGTACAGAATAAGGACCGGAAATTGTCCTCGTGCCTTATCATCCAAAGTAAGTCGTTCGGACAACCCTTTCGTACATTTCAATCCTTCCTTCTCTCTCATATGGGGAATAATTTGAGGTGTCTTTTCCCGCAGCAACAGGCGCGCCGTTCTTATCGTTCTTTACCCGCAAGTCTCCCACGCGTGTATTTTGACCCTTCAAGAGACTACGAGAAAAGGACTACACCCACGTAATGAATATTCTAGATGATGCTCTCCAAGGCTTGACTATAGAGGTGGCCACGTGCATATCAGAAACAAAGGAACAAGAAGATGGGTTTAGCCCATAAAACTAACTTCTCCTGCATCCATGTCCCAAAACCAAGCAAGAAGGATGGATTCTACATCGTCCATCTCATGATTCAGTTCAACACGGATCACCAAAGCTTCAGCATTAACAGCAGAAATGATGATCATATCCACAAGTGGCTAGAATCTCATGGAGAAGCGAATTATAAACTTAGAGATGACTTCTTTCGCATCCAAAGCGACATTGCGGCGATCATCATGAAAGAAGTAAATCGATGAGAAGGGATGTTCCACCACGGCCCTATATCGCGGTGACGTCCGAACTTCGCATAGGCATGCAACGTCTAGACCTCACGCCGTTCAAGTAGCTAGGGTTAGTCCTCGATGATATGGAAGGATGGAACTTCTAGTGATTTATGATGCCGATGATGATGATATGTGTCGGTTGAACTTGTATACTTTTGTAGCGATGAAACTTTGTGATGTCCACGGTCCTGCCGAACTTGCGTAGCGCTACTTTGTTAGTTGGCGACGATGACCTGCGTACCTCTAGTTAATTAATTTGCGTCTTGTATATGTTGCATCTAGTTGCTAACCTTTCTTTTTGGTGTTGCTCTAGTATATTTTTTGCATATATATGATTGTACATCCTCTTCATGAACATGCATCTCTAACGGTACCTAGTTTCTTGATGGCGAGATGGAAATGCTATGTCGTGTACAAAGGAAGGTTCGGGTGTACAACGAGTGGCATGAGTGTCGGCGCAAGTGAATGGGTTCATGGGTGCCAGCCATAAAGGCTTCAAAAGAGACAAGAAGGAGAAGCTAGTTACTTGAGGTTCACGCTAGCGAGAGAGGACTCGTAATCGCCACCTCATGTCTTGCATGGTTCGCTCTCACTCATAGTGATAGCACTTCTTGCATATGCCTTTGTTTAGATGGATAGCGTTGTTGTAGTTGCAAGTATTTGAGACTTGCATGTATTGCTATTTTCGAGATGATAACAAGATATCACTTTGTGTTGGATGATGATTATAAAGAGACTATTTGTATGTACATGCTATGATTACATTTGTGGTCTCATGAGCATTTGTATGTGTATCATGATGAAATTTCTATGTGCTAAAGATTCTTCTACAAAGCGGTTCAAATACAAAACAAATATGCCAAAAAACTACTTAAATTAGCAGTAGCAAGTGTACAAAAGTTAGCAAAGCGCATAATAGCATTAGCGCGTCCTACCAAAGAGCGCTAAGCGCTACTAAGCGGTAGCAAGCTTCCCACAACCAAGGCTGCTGCTAGACTTGTATAGCGATAGCGCGGGTGGGCACGCCGCTCTTGCTATGAGTTAGTAGCGCCCGTATTAGTAGCGCGGTACCGCGCTCTTGATACATCTAAAACCCGCGCTGCTGCTAGCCTTTTCCCTAGTAGTGTATTATTGTATTCGTGTGGCATTGTATGCCTCTTGTATGTATCCCCATCTATTATGTAATGTTGATGTAATGATATCCACCTTGCAAAAGCGTTTCAATATGTGGGTCTATCCTTGGTGGAACCTTTGAGTTCCTTTTGGATAGGGTCGCATATTGGGCGTGACAAGTTGGTATCAGAGCCTCGACCGACCCTAGGAGCCCCCTTGATTGATCGTGTAGTTTGGCCGTTGTCGAGTCTAGAAGAAAACTGTTTTCAGAGTCTAGTTATATCGGAGAGTAGGAATTCTTTTTACTCCTCTGCCCTTTGTCGCTCTGGTGAGGAATCTTGACGTAGGTGTTTTGAATTACTCCTCTTCCTGTTCAAATTTTTCTTTAGGTTCACGCAGTTGGTTTTCCGATCGTTGGTTCTCAGCTCTTTTCATCCAGTGCATTTCTCGTGAAGTTGACTCAAGCCTCTTCATGTTTGCCAAGTTCAATCCTCAGTTGTCTTCTTTTCCCACCCGCCCACCCCTTTTTCATCTCGGAGCCAGAGTCCGTAATCGAGTATCCTTCCTACTCGTGTGACGCCTTTGCATTCTCTCCTCAATGATTTCAACTGGTGTTTTCTCTTCAAGATATTCGTTGGTTCTCCCTTCCAGTTGCCTATGTTTTTCCCGCCCTCCCACCCTTTTTCTTCCCGGAGTTTGAGTCTCTTTCGACCATCAATTTCATTCGTGTGGAGCCTCTTTAGTCTTTTGTCAATTATCTCAACCGGTGAATTCTCGTCTCGGTGGACATTCTTCAGCTCTTTTCTTCTCCGGTGGTTCCAACTCTAATTTTGGTAGTGATTATATTCTTTTCCTGCGATCAAGTGTTCTCCTTGCTCGTGTGCCTCTCGCCATTCAATCATTCCGGAGTTCGGAAGACATCTCAGGAGATTCGTCTATGTTCCAATTAATTCGAGGTTGCCACCTCATTCTAATATTTCAATTGTTCTGGTGCATCATCTATCTGTTCTACACCCCTTTCCAACGGTGTTTTCTTTTAGTGGGCCCTAACCCACAGGTCTTTTCCCAGGATCTTACCTGACTCTTCTAATTCCCCCGGTGAGGGAGTCCTGGACTAGGGGGTGTCCGGATAGCCGGACTATCAATATCCGCCGGACTCCCAGACTACGAAGATAGAAGATTGAAGACTCCGGCTCGTGTCCGGAAGGTACTTTACTTGGCGTGGAAGGCAAGCTTGGCAATACGGATATGTAGATCTCCTACCATTGTAACCGACTCTGTGTAACCCTAGCCTCTCCGGTGTCTATATAAACCGGAGGGCTTTAGTCCGTAGGACACAACATTACATCTCAACAATCATACCATAGGGTAGCTTCTAGGGTTTAGCCTCATTGATCTCGTGGTAGATCTACTCTTGTACTACCCATATCATCAATATTAATCAAGCGGGGCGAGGGTATTACCTCCATCGAGAGGGCACTGAACACAGGTAAAAACATTGTGTCCCTCGTCTCCTGTTACCATCCGCCTAGACGCACAGTTCGGGACCCCCTACCCGAGATCCGCCGGTTTTGACACCGACATTGGTGCTTTCGTTGAGAGTTCCTCTGTGTCGTCGCCAATAGGCTCGATGGCATCTTCAACCTTCAACGCTGTCCAGGGTGAGACTTTCCTCCCCGGACAGATCTTCATATTCGGCGGCTTTGTACTGCGGGCCAATTCTCTTGGCCATCTGGAGCAGATCGAAAGCTATGCCCCTGGCGTCAGTCGATTCGAAGCCTAAACTTCACGGCCGATGACCACGGAGACTTGATCTTCGACGGACTCGAGCCACAGCCAAGCGCGCCGCACTGCGACGATGGGCATGATCTAGCTCTACCGCCGGACAGTGCTTTGGTGGCCGCACTTGAATCCGCCCCGGATACTTACCCGGAGCCGATTGCCCATGACGAGGGTCGGTGGATAGACGCCGCCCAGGGCTTCGGCATCTGGCGATGGGCGAATACCAATTTTGTCCCTTGCGAAACTCATGATCCCGAGGCGCCGGACTCCTCGCCGGACTCCGAGCCTCCCGCGCCCCCGCCAATTAAGCCAAATTGGGCGCCGGTTATGGAATTCACCGCCGCAGACATCTTTCAACACTCGCCTTTTGGCGATATCTTGAATTCTCTAAAGCATCTCTCGCTATCAGGAGAATCCTGGCCAGACTATGGCCAGGATGGTTGGAGTTCGGACGACGAAGAAATTCGGAGCCCACCCACCACACACTTTTTAGCCACTGTCGAGGATCTAACCGACATGCTAGACTACGACTCCGAGAAAATCGACGCTATGGACGATGATGCCGGAGACGATCAGGACCCAGCGCCCATGGGGCACTGGATGGCCACCTCGTCATACGACGTCTACATGGTGGATACCCCAAAGGAACGGGATGGCGAAAAAGCAGCGGAGGAAGATTCTTTGAAGAAGCAGCCTAAACGCCGGCGTCAGCGGCGCCGCTCTAAATCCCGCCATAACAAGAATGGAGAATCTGGCACGGGAGGCAATAACACTCCGGAAAGTGCCGAAGACAATCCCCTCCTGCAAGACTCAGCGCAGGAGGACGCAGAAGCAAGCCCTTGTGACAGGGCGGCAGACGAAGGGGTTGAGGATGATAACTATAAGCCTCCCTCCGAAGATGAAGCGAGCCTCAACGATGACGAATTCGTCATACCCGAGGATCCCATCGAACAAGAGCGCTTCAGGCGCAGGCTCATAGCCACGGCAAATAGCTTAAAGAAAAAGCAGCAACAGCTTCAAGCTGATCAAGATCTGCTAGCCGATCGATGGACCGAGGTCCTCGCGGCCGAAGAGTATAAACTCGAACTCCCCTCCAAACGTTACCCAAGACGCAAGCTGCTCCCCCGATTAGAGGAGGAAGCATACATACATTTACCACCAGCGCACGACATGGCTGACCGACCGCCCCGCGGTCGCGACAGAGAGGCATTCAAGGCCCCAGCCAAGACCGTACCCCGACATCGATCCAGGAGTACGAAGCCAAAAGGGAACGCGCCGGACTTGCGAGACATCTTGGAGGATAAAGCAAGGCAATCCAGATCCATCTATGGATCACGTGGGCGCCCTCGCGCCGGACATAACGCCGGCCGAGCCGAACACAACAGACAGCGCTCCCTCGAGCTGCGTCGCGATATTACTCAATACAGGGGCGCCGCACACCCGTTATGCTTCACTGATGAAGTGATGGATCACCAGATCCCCGAAGGGTTCAAACCCGTAAACATCGAATCTTAGGATGGTACAACAGACCCCGCGGTGTGGATTGAAGATTATCTTTCCACATCCATATGGCCCGCGGCGACGATCTGCACGCCATCAAATATCTCCCGCTCAAGCTTAAAGGACCAGCTCGGCACTGGCTTAACAGCCTGCCCGCAGAGCCGATTGGGTGTTGGGAAGACCTGGAGGCCGCGTTCCTTGATAACTTCCAAGGTACATACGTGCGAACACCAGACGCCGATGACCTAAGACACATTATTCAGCAGCCAGACGAATCAGCCAGACAGTTCTGGACGCGGTTCTTGACGAAGAAAAATCAAATCGTCGACTGTCCGGATGCGGAGGCCCTTGCAGCCTTCAAACACAACATTCGGGACGAATGGCTAGCCCGGCACCTGGGGCAGGAGAAGCCGAAATCCATGGCAGCCCTCACATCATTAATGACCGCTTTTGCGCGGAGAGGATAGCTGGCTAGCCCGCAGCAATAATCTCCATAAAAATTCTGGCAGCCGGACTCCAAGGACAATCACGCAGTCACGTCAAATCGAAACAAAGCGCCATACTAACGGCGGCGACAAAGAGGATCGGCAGTCAATGCCGGATTCCGAGGCTCAAACCCGTCAGCGGAAGAAGCCATTTAAAAGAACAACTCCGGGCCCGTCAATCTGGACAGAATACTCGACCGCTCATGCGGATACATGGCACCCGAAAAAGCCAGCTAATCACACCAATAGAGATTGTTGGGTGTTCAGCAGGCTGGCAAGTTAATTGCCGAACACAATGACAAGGGCTAAATAGCGACGACGAGGAAGAGACCCGCCGCCCGAACAACAGAGGACGAAGGGTTTCCCCCATAAGTGCGGACGGTGAATATGATTTACGCGACCCATATACCCAAGAGGGAGAGGAAGCGCGACTACGGGACGTCTATGCGATGGAGCGATCGCCCAAGTTCAATCCATGGTCCTCCTATCCGATCACTTTCGATCGGCGAGACCATCCGACTAGCATACGCCATGGCGGATTCGCCGCATTGGTCCTAGACCCAATCGTCGATGGATTTCACCTCACAAGAGTCACGATGGGCGGCGGCGGACTGAACCTGCTTTATCGGGACACGGTCGCAAAATGGGCATAGACCCATCCAGGATCAAACCTACCAAGACAACCTTTAAAGGAGTCATCCCAGGTGTGGAAGCCAACTGTACAGGCTCTATCACACTGGAAGTGGTCTTCGGATCCCCGGATAATTTCCGAAGCGAAGAGTTAATCTTCGATATAGTCCCGTTCCGTAGCGGCTATCATGCCCTGCTCGGACGCACCACATTTGCAAAATTCAACGCGGTGCCGCATTATGCATACCTAAATCTCAAGATGCCGGGCCCTCGTGGAGTCATTACGGTCAATGGGAATACGGGCGCTCCCTCGAACGGAGGAACATACAATGCTCGCGGCGGAAGTCTACAGAGCAGCCTCCTCACGGCAACTCTCTAGTCGACAACTAAAAGCGGACACATTAAAGCGCCACCGAGCAACACTAACCAAGACCACTGGCGCGATCGAGCATCGCAGCAGAGTAATGCGGCCCCACCCTCGCCAGCGTATGATCACAAGAATAACACTCGCGTACATCATTACGCTTTGGAGATACCATGGGCGCGGGGAGGGCTTAACCTCAAGGATTGAAGAGTGCGGCTCGACCGCACCAAGTGCTCGTGCTAGCGCCCCCCTTGGTGTTATTTTTTATCTTTTCTTTTTATATATGCAGGACTCTACCAAATAGAAGCCCTGCCCGACGGCGAACTTGCCGATACAACAGTCAGGGATGAAAGAAGGCTGCGACGAACACTCAGGTGGTCTCCATTACGAGCATTAAATTCAATTACATACACCAAGTCTACAGCTTATCCCTGGAGGGGGACATGTTAATTTAGTCCGAATCCCTTGCTTACCGCACTATTTGTATCAGTCCGCTTTATTAGCAGACCTTCGGTCATAAATAACGCAGCACTTCCCTTTTTGCAAGTTTATTACATTTTCATGGCAATTGCGTTATCCTTTACAAATGTTCACTATATGACATATTGCACCCGTACACTTTGGTACGGCCGAATACACCAGGGGCTTCTGTTCCCCATATTACAGTGTGATTAAGTCCGAACACTTTCACAAGTGCGGCACCCCAAACTTATAGCATTATATGAATCAGCTCCTAATCATGTCTTGGGTCAATAGTTGGGTTTGCCCGGCTCCTATGTTTTGGTGCCTTACGCCCGTTCCGTCGGCTAAGGTAGCACTAGGAGAACCATGCGATTGCTCCCGGTTTGGCCGGGTTAACGCCTCGATGAGAAAGCTAAAACTGGCGGCATGATAAGGCGAGACTGGTCGCTGTTCGAGAGGTCTTTTGGTCCCTAAAGACTCATGCCGCCGAGCGAAGTTCGGATGATGTCCGACGAAGGCGTGGATAGCGCCCGGATTCGGTCTTCGAATACCGGGGCTTCGCCGAATTTAAAATTATAGAATTCTATGGCTAAGTGAGAGTGTTCAAGCATTATAAGTCCGTCGCCTTGTTCGTCGTGTTGGCGCCTCCTAGATGGACCCAAAGATGGGAACAAGAGTGCTCAAGTTTATCACGAACACCCCAAAGACTTGTGGCTTGGGGGCTGAAAGCCAACGACTTGCCGTCTCTCATATTTAACAAGCGGCCGCCTGAAGGTAATATTTTAAATTAAACAAAGTGTTGCTCATAGCGCATATAAACGAAGTTTTCGGCGCACAGGATAAACACACATCGAGTTCACTCTAGGATTACATTAAGGGGACACTCATCCGCGATATCGCGGGCTCCCTTCAGGACAACTTTATAATATCGCTCCGGCGTACGGTGCTCCTTGCCCGGCGGCGGCGGATCCGTGAGAAGCTTCTCCGCATCCAGCTTGCCCCATTGCACCTTTATGTGGGCAAGGGCTCGACGAGCGCCTTCAATGCAAAGCGGATCGCTGATCACATCCAGCCTGGGGCATGCATCCACTAGCCGCCGACTAGGCCAAAGTAGCTGCCGGGCATGGCTGCTCGAGCCCTGGCCGGTTGTGAGGCCCTTCATGGCCTCCTCGGCTACCTTGTGGAGTTCGACCACTGCTTCACTGGTCGCTTGGGGCACCGGATGGCGGCCTCGGCGTCTTGAGACCGAAGACCTTCTCCGTTGAGCTCCCTCCTCGCCACGATAGAACGCAGCGACATCAGACGCACTACGCGGCAGATCTGCAAATGCCCCTGGAGAGCTCCGAATTGGGTAAGTATCCGTAATTTACATTAACATGCTTGCTCGCATGAAAAACGCCTTACCCGCTGCTATCTTCCTCATGTCCTCTATTTCCATACGGGCCCTCTGGGCCTCGGCCTTGGCGGACTCGGCCCCATCGAGAGCCGAGGCAAGCTCGGACTCTCGGGTCTTGGAGTCACGCTCCAAACTCTCATGCTTTTTCATGAGAGCTTGGAGCTCTTGCCGAACTTCCGCCACTAGCACCGCTTGCTTTTCTCGCTCAGTTCGTTCTGCGGCCGCATTGCGTTCGGCCACGGACACGGCATCCTTGAGGGCTGCCACCTCATTAGTGGCCCCTGCATTGCACATATTATCCTTGTTAATCTTGTTTGCAACCAAAACCCTTTTCTGTAAGGTGCATATTTAAAGTGGTGTTATTCACCTTCTTTTTCCTTGAGCTGCCTCTTGGCATGGCCGAGCTCTTGCTCCGACTGTTCAAGGTCCTTCGTCAGCGCCTCGACCTCCGCTGTTAATGCGGCAGAGGTCAACAGCGCGGCCTGCAAACCCATATTGACATATTTTAGAAACCCTGCGTATATCTTGTTAAAGATCCTTAGTCCGGCTTTTCTTTCCGAACACCGGACTAAGCATCGAGAACTCTTGTCTATCGGTATTATATTGCTTAATTTTAAACTTCTTACCTCAAAGCTGTTAGAAGGCTGTTGCGAGGCTTCGGTCAGCCCGCCCTTGGCGAGCCGGACCTTCTCAATCACCGCACTCATGAGAGTGCGGTGTTCTTCCTCGATGGAGGCGCCTTTGGCGCCTCCAGCAGGTTGTCCGGTGCCTCGGTTGGACGGAGGCCGCCGGCGTCACGGTCCTGCCCCTCCTTCGAGGGGGCTGCTCGCCGGACTCTGGAACCGCTACGGGTTCCGGAGTAGAGTCCGACACAAAGTCCGGGAGGCTGCCTGACGGTGCCTCCGGAGCCTCCTCCTGGCGCGTCCCCCTATGGGATTCCGCCTCGTCGTCTTCGGCGCGTGGGGTAGAGGCAGTCGGGATGGAATTCACATCCGACGGCGCCAACGACCCGCTCATCGAGTCGGGGAAGTCGTCACCCGCCGGACTACAGAAACAGTGCGGCATTAGAAGGACACTGCATGACATGTTATAATACGGCATATAAATGATCCAGATAATTACGATCTTGCCGGACGCCGGGCCCTTGGAGGCCACTCTTCCTCGCCAACGCTGATGTTGGCGAAACTATCTGGGGGGATGGTTCTCCCCCTCTTGGACCCTTCGGCCGCCCCGATTGGGGATGCCTTCCTCTTCTTCTCTCCCTCCTCCGGGAGAGAGTATTCCTCATCCTCCTCCTCGTCTTTGGGGGAGGATTCCTCGTCATCGTCGTCAGACGCTTGATTGCGGGAACTCTTTCGAGTCCCCGCGGCCACCTTCTTGGCCTTCTTCTCCGGCACCACATACGGTGCCGGGACCAGCAGCCTCGCTAGGCGGGCATTCACTGGTTCTTCTGGCATGGGAGCCGGGCTGATAAGCAGCTCGGCCTTCTCCATCCATTCCTGTCAAAGGAAGAGGCAGATTAAAAACCTTGCTAGAGTCAATCTAATTACTACAAGTGTCCCGTAATGGGGTCGAATCACTTACCCCGTCAGACGGAGACTACAAGCTGAATCCGCGGTCTTCGGTCGCGGATGCGGGCGCATCAGCGCTCTTGGACAGCACCCTCCAGGCCCCTTCGTATGTTGTATCGAAGAGCCCGCTCAACGTCTGGTGCTATTCCGGATTAAACTCCCACAGATTAAATGCCCTTTCTTGGCATGGGAGAATCCGCCGGAGGAGCATGACCTGGACTACATCGACGAGCCGGAGCCCATTGCTCACCAGCTTCTTGATGCAGGTTCGAAGTCCGGTCACCTCCACCGGGTCGCCCCACTGCAAACCCTTCTCTTTCCAGGAGGTGAGCTGCGTGGGGATTCCAGATCTAAATTCGGGGGCCGCCGCCCATGTAGTTTCGCGCGGCTCGGTGATATAGAACCACCCCGATTGCCACCCCTTGACGGAGTCCACGAAGGTCCCTTCTAGCCAAGGGACGTTGGGCAACTTGCCCAGCATAGCGCCTCCACATTCCGCTTGCGTCCCCTTCACAACCTTTGGCTTGACGTTGAAGGTCTTGAGCCACAGGCCGAAGTGGGGCCGAATGCAGAGAAAGGCCTCGCACACGACGATAAACGCCGAGATGTTGAGGACGAAATTCGGCGCCAGATCGTGGAAATCCAGGCCGTAGTAGAACATGATCCCCCGGACGAATGGATGGAGCGGGAAGCCCAGTCCGCGGAGGAAGTGGGGAAGGAAAACAACCCTCTCGTGAGGACCTGGGGTCGGAATGAGCTGCCCTGCGTCGGGTAGCCGATGCGCGATGTTTCTGGAAAGGTATGCGGCGTCGCGCAGCTTGGTGATGTCCTCCTCCTTGGCGGTGGAGGTCATCCACTTGCCTCCCCCTCCGGACATGTTCGGAGAAGGGTCGAGGCAGAATGCGCGAGCTTTAGCATTGGAGCTTGGGTTCGCGGGGATGGATGAGCAAAGGAGGAAGAAGGCGTAGGTGAGAAGGTAAAACCTTATCCCTTATATATAGGCAGACAAAACTATGCGTCCCTCACCGGCCTGGTAAAACTCGCTTATCTCCCAAGCACCACCATCAATGGCGCGGTTGGGTTACCCACGCACGGATTGATGAGAATCCCGGAAAAAGGGGAACATGATCTCTGCTTTGACAGGACGTGCCAAGGAAACCGCTTCGCTAAACGTGCCGAAGTGGTACAGTAATTCAAACAAGGGCTCGGTGCCGGCGTGATATCATGCCGCATAATATGTCAGCAGATTGGATCGGTGTATATGTTTTATTCTCTCTACGTTGGAATGTGGAAATTATTTTGCAGAGCCGGACACTATCCTGGTGTTCATTATCTTCTCCGGATTATTCAAGGGAGGAACCCGCCTTGCAATGCCGAACATTATGCACGCCGGACTTATCGTCATTGAAGACTGGTTCAGGCTCTTGAGGAGTCTGGACTAGGGGGTGTCCGGATAGCCGGACTATCAATATCCGCCGGACTCCCAGACTACGAAGATAGAAGATTGAAGACTCGGCTCGTGTCCGGAAGGTACTTTACTTGGCGTGGAAGGCAAGCTTGGCAATACGGATATGTAGATCTCCTACCATTGTAACCGACTCTGTGTAACCCTAGCCTCTCCGGTGTCTATATAAACCGGAGGGCTTTAGTCCGTAGGACACAACATTACATCTCAACAATCATACCATAGGGTAGCTTCTAGGGTTTAGCCTCATTGATCTCGTGGTAGATCTACTCTTGTACTACCCATATCATCAATATTAATCAAGCAGGACGTAGGGTATTACCTCCATCGAGAGGGCCTGAACCTGGGTAAAAACATTGTGTCCCTCGTCTCCTGTTACCATCCGCCTAGATGCACAGTTCGGGACCCCCTACCCGAGATCCGCCGGTTTTGACACCGACACCCGGAGTTATTCTCAAATTCTTGTCAATCGTGATGTAAGAGTGAATTTCAACAGTCACATGCTTTTTCCAAGATCGATTTCAAATCATTTCATTATTGGATCAACCTCTTCGCTTTTCGTTCTCCCGGAGTATCTCAGTAATTTTGGTGGTGTTCCTCGTCATCATTTGAAGACCAAAGAAGAAGAGTTTTTCCTCTAAATATTGTCTGTTCTCTCAAAGATTCGGGGTTCTAGCTTCATGTTACTCTCTCAATTTATTCCATTTGTCAGATATTCCTTTTCTCACCCATCCGGAGTATTTCAGGAGTTGTTTTCCCCATTTCTTTTCACTGGATGCCATCATTCCAGTTATCGTTCACTAATTATCCCGGTGCTTCGTTCAAGTGTTCTCAATCAGTTCGCGATCTCTTTGTCCTTTTGCATCTAAATCCCCTATAGCTTATTGGTTCTTCTAATTCTTCCCGGTGATTCATTCTCTTTCATCAGTCATTTTCGAATTCTTACGGTGGTTCGTTCAAGATTTTTTTCCTTGATTATCATTTTAATTCATTCGTTCTTTTCAATCCTACCGGTGGTTCATGAAGACCTTCTCAAGTTTGTGATATGTCACTTCTCAATCCTTTTCAAGAAGAATAAGTAGTATGTAAAATCCATTGTGTCATCAATTTAATTTGATGAAGGATAAGCATACAGTAAATCTTATTCTTATATCCTCTAAGTGATTACTCCCTTTCTTCGGAGTTTGTTCTTGATGAATAAATTCTAGTTCCAAGTGTTTTCATCTTTCCTTTTCCGGAGTTCAAATTTTCCTCGGCCATCTGGTCGGAACCTCCATCTAAATCGATGCAAGCTTTAATCTTATTCTTTTCATCCTTCAATTCCATCTCATTGTCCTTTTGTCACCGGAGTTCTTCATGGCGATTCTTCATGATTTAATTCATTCTTCAAGTGTTCATCAAGGTTCTTTTGGTGGAGCTCAAGAAGCTTTCTTTCTATCATCTCGAAGTGCAATTAATTCTCCGTATTCTTTTGAAGTGGAGTTTTGCATTTCTTCGTTCTTCTCAGCTATCCAATCATTTCCGTTTGTGGTCGGCTATCACCTCGTAATTTCGAGATGTTTTCCATAAGTCCACAACAAGCTTATTCTTTCGTTGTTGCTTTTCTCAACAACTCCATTCTAACCTTACTTCTAAAGATGCTTTCAATTTCATTCGTGGCCCAAGTTGTCATATCCTTATCTGTTCTTTTCATTCAACTCTTTCAATTCTTTCCGGAGGTTTTGTGTCATGTCTTCATCAAGTATCATTCCATCCTCTCGAGCTCGTGTTCTATTTCCCCATGTTTCAGTCGGAGTGCTGCCTAAATCGTTTCAGTCTTATTCGTTTCTTTTCTCATTCTAACCACTGCGGTTAGAACGAGTGATTTCATAGTATCTCTGATTCCTTGAGCTTTCGATTCTCGTCATTCTCGTCGTTCCTCTCTTCTTCTCGAGTGCTCTCGATTCTTTGCTTTTTCTCTTGAGTTCTTGCTTCGCCTCATCCCTTTTTCCCTTCGGTCTCGGTCCTAAGATCTGGGGATGAGATCTCTTGTTAGTGGAGGAGTGTTGTAACGCCACGGATTCGATGCGCCAGGTGTCTGCCAGTTATTCGCTGTTGTTGCCATGTCATTGGCTTGCGTGTTGCTTATTGCCATGTCATCATGTGCATTTCATTTTGCATACGTGTTCATCTCATGCATCCAAGCACTTTCCCCGTTGTCCGTTTTGCAATCCGGCACTCCTATGCCCTCCGGCGTCCCCCTTTTGCCTCTTCTCTTGTGCGGGTGCTAAACTTTCTCGGAATGGCCCGAGGTTTGCCAAGCGGCCTTGGTATAGCACCGGTAGACCGCCTGTCAAGTCTCGTGGAGGTCGTTTGATACTCCAACGGTTAACCGGGTAACCGTAAAAGCCTCCTCTTTGCAGCCCAACACCCTTCCAAAGTGGCCCAAAACCCAGCAAACTACCCTCCATGCTCTCGGTCGTTCGATCACGATCGCGTGGCCAAAAACCGCTCCTCATTTGGACTCCTAGCTCCCTCTACCTATAAATACACCTCCCCCTCCGAATTTTCGGGTCCAAACCCTAGCCTCCTTCTTCCTCCACGCGCCGGACACGTCCGCCCGGCGCCGGACACGTCCACCGCCGTCCCTCGGAGAATCAGAGGTCACCACCTCAGCAGAGCCGCGCCCCGCCGCCGCCGACCGCTGGGCCCGCTCGGCCAGCTCCGCCCTCGGCCTTGCAAGGCCGCCGCCCGGGTCCGTGTGCCCGAGCCGCTCGGCCTCGCCGCCGGCGCACCTTGGCCTCGCCGCCTTCACATGAGCCGCCACCGCGCGCCCCCTCTGCTCCGACCAGCGAGACCAGCACCGCCTCAGACCTCGCTGGCCCCTGGATCGGGTGCCTCGCGCCTCGCCGGCGCCTCGCGCCCACCGCCGGGTCCCGTCGCCCTCGCCGTTTCCACCTCTCCCCGCGCCGGATCCGGCGAGATCCGGCCGGAGGAAGCCCCCTCGCGCCCGTCTCTGGCCATCTCCCTCCTCTTCGGCGAGATTCCGGCGAAATCCGCCCGCGTTGACTTTCGCCCCAAGGTCTATTTTTCTCTAAGTCCCCGTATCTTTTGACATTATTATGCCATGTTCATCGCGTTGTATCTCTACATCCGTAGCTCTGTTTTGTGCGTGTAATATGTCAAATTGTTCGCCTCGACGATTAGTTCATTTCGTTCCATTGCATAATTTTCATTTGAGCTCATATTGATTCCCTAAATGCTGTTGGAAGAGTGCATGTTGATGTTAATCTGCTGAAACTGTTATAACATGCTCATTTGTCATTTTTGCCATGTTTGATGTGTGCATCCTATGAGGTTGATGTCTAAATGTGTTTTGATCTATGCTATGCCATCTTTCCAGGGGTGCCAACCATGTATTTTTGTGACTTGTGTAGTGAGTGCATTGAGCTTGTTAGGTAGGGTACTTGCTGTTGCTGTTTTCCTGACAGATTCTGTTATATTTTGTTGCTATGTTAACATGCTTCTACTAGTCATTCTATGCATAATCTGGAGCTGTTCTATAAACATGTTTTGATCTACATGTCATCCTCTATCCATTCATGCCCCTGGTTGCATTTATATGTTGCCGTAGCTGGTTCATATCTTGCTCCAAAGTTTGCTAAATGATGTTGCTGTCAGCCTGTTAACGTTAAGTTCAATGTTTCCATGATTGTTTCCTAGTGATCCATGCACCTTCGAGTTCCTTTTGGATAGGGTTGCATATTGGGCGTGACACGAAGTGTGCCTGAAGCTTTGAAGTCTATTAGCCAACTATTATTGCATGAGGCTCACAATCTAGTTTATACTACGCTAATGATTGCATAGTTTTGCCTCCTGTAGTATGTTTGTATGAAACCCTCTGCTATTCATTATGCTCCCTAAGACTTTAATTGAGGTACAGAATGGCCAACTGCTTGCTTCCTTATACGCAACGTGCTGTCTAAATTTGTAACTTGTCTGTGTTTTCGATTGGGCCCCAACATCATGCTCCTCTGGTGAGCTAAGAGGATTTCATGTATGCAGGCTGCATGAGACTATCTTTTTATAATTTTAAAATATCACCGCTTATGCTTCATGACATGTAACATTTTTTTAAAGTTACGTGTAACATTATTGTTAGTCCTGTTTTGCCATGTAGTACAAAATAGTGTCTTGTTCGCTTCACTGTTGTAACTATATTTTTGCCCTAGTCATGTGTACTTACAAAAACATTTCAGGATTAAGTGATGTCAACACAAAGATCTGCGAGCAATGCAGCATGGCCGTTACCGAATGATTATGGATTGGAATTGGAATGTGCTGATGTTCTCGAGCATCAACTAGAGGTGGCAAGACAATGTGTACATGATTGTCAATGTATAATCAACAAGTTGAGACTAGACATGCAGGTATTAGATGCAAGAGTCAAAAAAATGAAACAAGACACTGAGGTAACCATGAAGGAATTGGAGATTTTGCAGACTGAAATTTGTGCTATCTGAATCCGGCCAATCCTATTTTTTGAAGAGATTATAGTTCAAATGGAGTTAAGTTGATTCGCGTCCATGATGTATGAGCTGTATTTTCCCCGTGTATGGTATTTGCTATTTGTGTATGCTTTATTATCACATGTGCCGAACCATAATGCCCAGTGGGTATAATCGGCTATAATTTCTTTATTGTATAGTGTACGATTATTCTACCTTTCTATGCCTTGATATCTTTGTTGTATAGTGTATGCTTTTGAGAGGTGATAGTATTGAGTAGGATAATTCTTTGAATATGCTATATCGTTCAAACGGGGGCCAACTCGCCCGACCATGGCCCTTCAAGGGCCGTCGGATCCATGGGCCATGTACGGGCCGTCAGATCCATGGGCCATGTAGGGCCGTCGGATCCATGGGCCTTCTACGTCTCGTAGGATCCATGGGCCTTCTACGTTTCGTAGGATCCATGGGCCACCGACTCATTTATGGGTCTTGTACGGGCCTTTAATGGGTCGTAGATGGGCCTTTAATGGAAATCGTACGTTTTATAGGCTGACCATAACGGGCCGTTAATAGGCCGTATTTGGTGATGCTATGAAAATGGCCCAACAGACTAATGGTCCACAAATGGGCCGACTGTAACGACGGGCTGAATTTGGTCCATAAGCAAAAAATGATAGTAACGGGCTGTAAGTAATCGAATGCTGCAAATGAGCCCAAGAATAAATGGGCCCTCAGAAGGCTGAAAGTTAACTTGGGCTGGAAATGGCCCAACGAAATAACTGGCCGTTAATGGGTATAAAGTGATACACTATTCATTACGGGCCAGTTCCACCATGGGCCGTTAATGGGTGTAAAGTAATACACTGTTCATTACGGGCCAGTTTCAGCACGGATCGCTAATGGGCCAAGAGTTACAAAGGGCCTCATATGGGCCGAAATACGTCATGGGCTATACATGGGCCAGAAGTGAAAACGGGCTGGAATCATATTGGATGGCCCATATGACGCTACTGGGCCTAATTCGGATAGGGCGTAACGGGCCTTGGGTTAGCGGGCTGTAAATGGGCTATATGTGAATAGGCCGTTAACAGGCTTTCCATGGGCCGGCCCGCCAGCTTTTGACCAAGTCAAACGGGCCAGCCTTTTCACAGGAATGGGCCACTGTTGGGCAGGGCCACGTGTCGCCGTATCATAGGCGCCTTCTGTCCAGTGAGTGGATGACATCTGTCCCAACGATGAGCCGACACGTGTTTCCTCCAACCAATGATGATTTTACACGTGGAAAATCCCCATTGGTCGGGGCTGTTAACGGGTTATCGGATCCAAAACCCGACCCGATAGCTTAACGGCGTTCCGTTACGGTGGATGCCACCTGTCGGTCACCCTTGACGAAAGCACTTCTGTGAAGCGCGATTTATCGTCATGAAAGTGGACACTTCCGTGATGATAATTTTGGTAATGTCATGGAACACTTCTACGACAGCACAGGTGTGACTATCTTGATTCTTTCATAAAATCGTCATGGATGTACATGCATGACAAAAAACGTGACCTACTTTGACAAACACGTATCATCACGGAAGTGTATTTTTTTGTAGTGAAGGGTGTGTATCCGGTAGTACGATTTGGCATGGTCCGCAGCCCCCAGAGTACGGAGTCAAGCTCCTCAACCCAGTGCGTGTCTGATTCTTTTAAGGATCGCACTAGTCTAGGTTTAATGCCGCTCATTATAAGACCATTGGCTCGTTCGACTTGACCGTTTGTTTGAGGGTGATAGACGGAGGCGTAATCGAGCTTAATGACCATGTTGCCGCACCAAGTTTTTACCTCATCAGCTATGAAATTGGAGGCATTATCGGTGATGATGCTATGGGGTACACCATAACGGTGTACGACACCCAATATGAAGTCTATCACGGGTCCGGATTCGGCCGTTTTAACTGGTTTGGCTTCTATGCATTTGGTCAATTTATCCACCATGACCAACAAGTACTTTTTTCTTATGGCTTCCTCCTCTAAGGGGTCCAACCATATCAAGCCCCCAGACCACGAAAGGACAGGTTATGGGGATTGTTTGTAGGGTGGTGGGTGGCATATGGCTTTGGTTGGCGAAAAGCTGGAATCAGAGGCAATGTTGGACAAGGTCTTGTGCGTCTGCTCGGGCTGTCGGCCAGTAAAAATAGGTACGGAAGGCCTCGCTTACAAGGGCCCAAGCTGCAGCGTGGTGACCTCCGAGGCCGGCATGAATTTCAGCCAAGAGCTGCCGCCCTTCCTCCTTGGAGATACATCTTTGAAGTACGCTAGTAGCGCTTTTCTTATAAAGCTCTCCCTCATGGACTTTGTAGGCTTTAGAGCGCCGCACAATGAAGTGTGCCTCATTTTGATCCTTGGGGAGTTCGTGACTGTTAAGGTAGGCTAAGAAGGGTTCGGTCCATGGGGCGATAACAGCCATGATGAGATGGGCCGAAGGTGTTATTTCGGTGGCAGAGCCCCTAATTATGTCAGTGTGTTCGGAATCTAGGGTTGTGGTCAGATCCGGACAGATGTTGCCGGTCTCCCCTTGCCACACCATAGATGGCTTGAAAAGACATTTCAGAAAGATGTTAGGTGGGATGGGGTTGCGCTTAGCGCCGATGCGGGCAAAGACATCCGCTGCTTGATTGTTTTCTCAAACCACGTGATGAAATTCGAGCCCCTTGAACCGAGTTGGCATCTTAGGGACGACTTTATGATAGGCCAACATTCTTGGATCTTTGGCATCGAAGTCTCCATTTATTTGAGATATTGCGAGGTTTGAATCCCCACGCACTTGTAGGCGTTGAATGCCCATGGAGACGGCTATCCGAAGACCATGCAACAGAGCCTCATATTCGACTGCGTTGTTGGAGTATGTGTATAATATTTGGAGTACGTATTGGACCATATCTCCAGTGGGGGATGTGAGGACAACACCTGCTCCTAGACCTGCCAGCATTTTAGAGCCATCGAAGTGCATGATCCAGTTGGAGTATGTGCTGTACTCTCTAGGGAGTTCGGCCTTTGTCCATTCAGCGATGAAGTCCGCCAGTACATGGGATTTAATGGCTCGTCGTGGTTTATATGTGATGTCGAATGGGAGGAGCTCGATGGCCCACTTGGCAATCCGGCCCATGGCATCGTGGTTATTTATTATGTCATTGAGTGGTACTCCCTCCGTCCGGAAATACTTGTCGGAGGAATGGATGTATCTAGATGTATTTTAGTTTTAGATACATCCATTTTTATGCATTTCTCCTACAAGTATTTCCGGATAGAGGGAGTACTTCAGCGGCCACCATGATTGAACACTCTTGAAAGTAGTGTCGTAATTTCCGGGATGCCATGAAGACCGAATATGCTATTTTTTGATAATGTGGGTACCGGGATTTGCATGGTGTGAGAACAGTAGATACGTAGTATACCGGCTTCTGAACCGGAAATTTGTGTCTGTCCTCCTCTCGTTCGACGACAAGCACCGCACTCACAACTTGGTGTGTTGCAGCTATGTATAACAACATGGGTTCGCCAACGTTCGGCGCGGCCAGAATTGGGTTTCTTGCCAAAAGAGCCTTTATTTCCTCCAGTCCTGCCGTCGCCGTGTCCGTCCACTCGAAGTGTTCGGTTCGTCGAAGAAGGCGATTAAGCGGCAATGCCTTTTCTCCCAATCTGGAGATAAAGCGGCTTAAAGCTGCCACGCATCCAGTTAGTTTCTGGATTTGTTTGAGATCTATTGGGGTAGCCAACTATGACAAAGCTCGGATTTTAGCTGGGTTTGCTTCAATTCCTCTATTGGAAACGATGAATCCCAGCAGCTTTCCGGCGGGAACACCAAAAACACATTTTTCCGTATTGAGCTTAATGTCATATGTTCGGAGGTTATCGAACGTGAGCCTTAGATAGTCTATTAAAGACTGGGCATGTCTGGTCTTGATGAATACATCATCGACGTATGCTTCAATTGTTTTGCCGATTTGTTTCTCTAGGCATTTTTGAATCATGCGTTGGTAGGTGGCACCAGCGTTTTTGAGCCCGAAAGGCATAGTGTTGAAGCAGAAAGGCCCGTATGGGGTGATAAATGCCGTTGTGGCTTGATCGGACTCCGCCATCTTGATTTGATGGTATCTGGAGTATGCGTTGAGGAAACACAATGAGTCGTGTCCCGCAGTAGCATCGATAATCTAATCGATGCGCGGGAGAGGGAAGGGATCCTTGGGGCAAGCCTTGTTGAGGTCTTTGAAATCGACACATAGGCGCCAGGATTTATCCTTCTTTGGTACCATCACGAGGTTTGCTAGCCAATCTGGGTGTTTTATTTCTCTGATTAATTCGGCTTCAAGTAATTTGGCTAGTTCATCTCCCATAGCTTGTCGTTTGGGTTCTGAAAAGCACCGTAGTGTTTGCTTGACTGGCTTATATCCCTTTAGTATGTTGAGACTGTGTTCGGCCAGCCTGCATGGGATCCCTGGCATATCATAAGGGTGCCAGGCGAAGATATCCCAGTTCTCGCATAGGAACGCCCACAGTGCAGCGTTGATTGTGGGGTCCAGCTGTGCCCCGATGTATGCTGTCTTTTTGGAGTCCATTGGGTGGACTTGGAATTTGACTATTTCGTCCGCTAATTTAAAGGAGGTGGACTTTGATCGCTTATCAAGTATCACGTCGTCCTTATCCACTGCGAAGCGTAATACAGTTAATTCTTCGGCCGCAAGGGCTTCGGATAATGCTTCGAGAGACAAGGCGGATGTTTTGTTTTCGGCGCGGAGTGCTATGTCCGAATCACTCGCAAGAGTGATAATTCCATTGGGCCCAGGCATCTTGAGCTTCATGTACCCATAATGGGGTATAGCTTGAAAGCTCCCAAACGCATCCCGCCCCTACAAGGCGTGATAACCTCGGGTGAAAGGGGCCACCTGAAAGGTTATCTCCTCGGACCGATAATTCTCTGGTGTTCCAAATACCATATCGAGTGTGATTTTTGCCGCACATCGTGCCTCCCGGCTGGGAATAATTCCCCGGAAGGTTGTGCTGCTTTGCTCAATGCGGCTCCTGTCTATTTCCATTTTGCTGAGGGTTTCCTCGTAAATGAGGTTTAGTCCGCTTCCGCTGTCCATGAGCACTTTGGTAAGCCGGAAGACGTCCACGATTGGACTGAGGACCAAAGCGGCTAGTGCTCGGACTGTTATGAATTGTGGTTCGTCACTAGCACTGAAAGTTATGGCCGTGTCGTTCCAGGGGTTTATTGCTGCGACTTAACAGACTTCGGTGAGGCCGCGGAGTGCTCTCTTGCGCCTGTTTCCTGAGGCAAAAGTCTCGAAGACTGTCAATACTGTAGTGTTGTGTTCTATGGGATGTTGCTCTGCTGTGATTATTATGAGGAGATCCTCGCCGCTCCTGGCCACCTGCCGAAGTATCCAACATGCTCTATGGCTATGTGTTGTTACGGTATCCAGTGTGGTGTGTATTTTGCATGGCCTATCGAGCCACCCCTCCAAACGGTTGCGCGCCCTGTAGTGGGATTCGATTTCTTCGTGACTGGATGAGGCAACCTACGAGGGTACACCCTTTTTGTTCGTACGAGGGGTTTAGCGAGAGCCAGTCGATCCCAAAAGGCAGCCTGAGTTTTCTAGGCGCTTTCCATCACGCAGTACTTCTATACTATGATCACCAAGTCATCGAAGCACGATACGTGACGGTGATTTATGGCATTAAGGAGTCCCTTGTCCGTGCAATTTTCTCAGAATAATGAGATTGCGTCTTCATCGCAACAGTCTTTGACCTTATACTTGACAAGGAGGAACCTGGCCCAAAAATGATGTACCATCTCTTGGGACTGTTGTCTGATGTAGGAAAGATCGCTTGAGTCTAGGTGGGTGGGTGGGTGGATTTAAGTCCAAACCCTGATCTGATCTGTGACCCAGAGCTTGAGGTGTTTCCGAGCTTAATATTTTATTTTCCAGGATGTCAACCAATTTTTCTGGCCCACAGTCCGATTTTAAGTTCGGAGTTCGGGGCATGTCTTGCCGCGGGCAGGTATCCGGCTTAGTGAGCTCGGAAATCCGGACATATTTCGTCCTTAATATAGGGGAAGAGTTGTTGCATTGCTCCTCCACAACCGCTATCTGATGGGTTATCAGCGGAGATTCAATCTCTCTCTGATCGGATTTAAGCCCATTCCGATCATAGTCCGAAGTGACTCCGAAAGCGGTGATGTGATCTAGGAGGTCGTTTAGAGACAATAAGTCCGTTGGATCCATCTGCATGGCATATTCCGAGTTGATGTGGAGATGATTTTCAATGGCCCGAGAAGTCATTGTCGGCCCAACGGCTGAACGGGCGATCAAGACGAAGCCGCCTAGTCGGAGGGTTTGGCCTGAGGCCAGAGCTCCCGGAGGTGATGATGTCCTTGATAACAAGGCGAGCCATCAACCCTATCTTCAACATCACAATGGAACTCTCAATGAAAGCACCAATGTCGGTGTCAAAATCGGTGGATCTCGGGTAGGGGGTCCCAAACTGTGTGTCTAAGGCTAATGGTAACAGGAGGCGGGGGACACAATGTTTACCCAAGTTCGGGCCCTTTCGATGGAGGTAATACCCTACTTCCTGCTTGATTGATCTTGATGATATGAGGATTACAAGAGTTGATCTACCACGAGATCGTAGAGGCTAAACCCTAGAAGCTAGCCTATGACTATTATTGTTCTTGTCCTACGGACTAAACCCTCCGGTTTATATTGACATCAGAGGGGGCTAGGATTATACAGAGTCGGTTACAGAGAAAGGAATCTTCATATGCTAACCATCAAGCTTGCCTTCCACGCAAAGGAGAGTCCCATCCGGACACGGAACGGAGTCTTCTATCTTGTATCTTCATAACCCAACAGTCCGGCATATGTATATAGTCCGGCTGTCCGAGGAACCCTTAATCCAGGACTCCCTCAATGAGGTCTTCTCATCACATTCCTTAGTGTAGAACATGTAGCCATTTATGTCATATGCTTGGTACGTCAACACCGTAGGTGATGGCTTTTGTGCCAACCACGTAGCAATGTCATCCATGGATCCTTGTGCCAAATGATTCTTCAGCCATTCGACGTAGTTCTTAGTGTGCTCCTTCATCTCCACATCTAATGAAGGCACCATTGGTAAGAAGCTTTGGCATATCTCCGCCAAGTGTTCTTTGGCATAAGCGCTTGGAACTGGGCTGTTAAGCAGTACCATCAAATGGGCTTTCTCTGCCAATTCTCCGGGTGCAGCCTTTTGCATGCTAGCAAGGACCGGCTTACCTTTCAGCCCTCCCTCATGGTGAGAGAGGGGCAAACCTATAGGTCTTTTTTCATGTATTCAGTGCAAAACTCAACCACCTCCTCCGCGGTATAACCTTGTAGGATGCTCGCCTCTGGATGGTTTCGGTTCCGACAATAGCGCTTTAGTATTCCGATGAACTGCTCGAAGGGATACATGTTGCGAAGAAACACAGGACCACAATACTTTATCTCTTCAACAAGGTGCACACTGAGATCGAATATGACATCAAAGAATGACGGTGGGAAAAACATCTCTAGGTTGGACAATATTCTTGCAATATCCTCTTGCATATGATCCAACTCTTAAAGATCTACAACTTTCCGCCATAGTTGGTTGAACAAATCATAGAGCTCAATGAGTGTGTTTCTTATATCATTGTTCATCAGATTCTTGATGGCCACTGGGAGGATTTGTGTCAACATTACATGGCAATCATGTGACTTCATGTGTCCCAACTTCATTTTACCTGAGCTCACATCCACGAGACTTCTGATGTTTGCGGAGTAGGAAGAGGTTGTCTTAACATACAACAAATAGGTCAACAACTCTGTTGCTTCTTTTGTACTAAAATTGTAACTCTGAGGAGCTTTGATGAATTTGTTATCATCTTCTGCTTCACTCTTGCGTTTTGATTAACCAATAAGCATATCGAGCCGTTCACCGTCACCATCCTTTGTTTTACCTTTAATCTTGAGCAGAGTACCAAGGATGCTTTCACATATGTTCTTCTACGCGCATGACATCGATGTAGTGACGTACACGTAGAATCTCTCAGTAAGGTAATTTCCAGAACACCACTTTATTCTTAAACACTTGACCCTTGGGTGTTTGTTTCACCATCAAAGTGTGCCTCTTCCCAAGCACAACATTATTTTGTTTAGCCATGTTGTGGACCACCTCCCCAGAATAGGGTCCTGGGCCCACATCTGCCTCTGCCATACCATCAAATTCAGCTTTCATCTTTTGATATGGGTGATTTCTCAGTAAGAACCTATGATGACGCAAATACATGGTTTTGGTGAGTTGGGAAGAAATCTGCTAGCTGTCCTATCCATGCATGTGACACACCCTACATCTCCCTTTGTTTTCTTCCCCGATGTGTTGCCTAATGCCAGCATATCTTGAATGGTGTGCAGCAGCATCACATGTAGATTGAAAATCTCCTTTTTTTAAGCATCATAACATTTTATAGCAGGCGCATCTATCCACACTGTCAGCAGTTCTTCTACTAGTAGCTGAAAGTAAATGTTGATGTCATTTCCAGGTTCCTTTGGGCCTTGGATAATCATTGACATCATAATGTATTTTTTCTTCATACACAACCAAGGAGCTAGGTTATACATGCACAAAAGCACTGGCATGTGCCGTGATTGGTGCTCATATCGCCAAAAGGATTCATCCAGTCAGTACATTCCCCGAGCCTTATACTTCTAGGATCCTTGGCAAAGTCTTCAAACTTGTTGTCGATTAATTCCCACTGAGCCCCATCTTTCAGGTGCCTCATATATTTACCTGCAGTTCGCTCATCATGATGCCACCGCAACCTCTTTGCCTCTCTAGGGTTTGCAAACAAATGCCTCAACCTTGGAATTGAAGGCAAGTACCAAACAACGTTGAACAAGATTCATGTCTTGATCTCATCGTCCAATTTGTACTTGTCCTTTGCTCTCTTGCGCTTGTATCGTGCATGCTTGCATGTGGGACATACACGCAAATCTTTGTACTCACCATGGTAAAATATACAATCATTCACACAAGCGTGTATCTTCTGTACTTCAAGTTCCAGCGGGCAAATAATTTTATTCGCTTCGTTCGGGCTTCTAGGGAGCACATATCTTCCGGCAGAATTTCTTTGAAAAGACCTAACATCTATATGAAGCGCTTGTTTGATAGACCGTTTGCTGCTTTAAATATAGGAAGCGCCAGGGTGGCACTCAACTTCGAATATTTCTTTTTGCAACTTGCAGACAATTCTTTCTTGTAGTCCACATCAACTGTTGGCAGTTCCTTGTACCCAATCATATCCTTTTTTGGGCACTTGAAATCTGCAATCATAGAACCAAAATTTGGCATATCAAGATCGTCGTCATCTGTGTCGCCGTCTTGGTTTTCCAGTGGGTGTTTCGGCTTTCCGGTGTTCCATTGGTAGCTTGATGCCTCTGCCCCAATGTGAGATTCAACATCCATGTGACACTGACCAGGGTTTGGCATCTCACAGCCCTGGGTATATTCATTCATGACCCGCTCTTCACTGTGTCTGGTCCAACGTGTATATCCATTCATGAATCCCCGAGAGAGTAAGTGCCACTAGACATCTGCAACTTCACGTGACTCTGTATTAGCACAATGAATACATGGACACATGATGTAATTCGCATCACCAATTCTCCTCTTTGTACTTTCAGCAAAATTCACGAACTCTGTCACGCCACTGATAAAAAATGTGGTTCTCCGATTCTTCATCCATTCAGATAGTTCCATCTGCACCACACGAATGGTAATTAAAGACAAAAAAACAACATTAATACATAGATTAACTGATGCCAATAGATGCGTGCATAAATTACTGAAGGCACTCCATATTGTTATCTAGACGTGCAAGGACAAAAATTAATGGCCAGTCAATTTACACGTAGAGTACTACATCACTACCCTTAGTAATTGAATACCTTAATTAAGCCACTCACAAAAAGAATACCTTAATTAATTAGCCGCGCAACGACCACCACCCAGCAGACAGAGAAGCGCGATGCGGCGGCATGCCGAGACAGCATGGTCTTAGTGTGTGATAACCCACAAGTATAGGGGATCGCAACATTTTTCGAGGGTAGAGTATTCAACCCAAATTTGCTGATTCGACACAAGGGGAGCCAAAGAATATTCTCAAGTATTAGCAGCTGAGTTGTCAATTCAATCACACCTGGAAACTTAGTATCTGCAGCAAAGTGTTTAGTAGCAAAGTAATATGATAGTGGTGGTAACGGTAACAAAAGTAAAGACAGCAAAAGTAATGTTTTTGGTATTTTGTAGTGATTGTAACAGTAGCAATGGAAAAGTAAATAAGCGAGAACCAGTATATGGAAAACCCGTAGGCACCGGATTAGCGACGGATAATTATGCCGGATGCAGTTTATCATGTAGCAGTCATAACATAGGGTGACACAGAACTAGCTCCAGTTCATGAATGTAATGTAGGCATGTATTCCGTATATAGTCATACGTGCTTATGGAAAAGAACTTGCATGACATCTTTTGTCCTACCCTCCCGGGGCAGCGGGGTCCTATTGGAAACTAAGGGATATTAAGGCCTCCTTTTAATAGAGAACAAGAACAAAGCATTAGCACATAGTGAATATATGAACTCCTCAAACTACGGTCATCACCGGGAGTGGTCCCGATTATTGTCACTTCGGGGTTGCCGGATCATAACACATAGTAGGTGACTATAGACTTGCAAGATAGGATCTAGAACACACATATACTCATGAAAACATAATAGGTTCAGATCTGAAATAATGTCACTCGGGCCCTAGTGACAAGCATTAAGCATAGCAAAGTCATAGCAACATCAACCTCAGAACATAGTGGATACTAGGGATCAAACCCTAACAAAACTAACTCGATTACATGATAAATCTCATCCAACCCATCACCGTCCAGCAAGCCTACGATGGAATTACTCACGCACGGCGGTGAGCATCATGAAATTGGTGATGGAGGATGGTTGACGACGGCGACGAATCCCCCTCTCCGGAGCCCCGAACGGACTCCAGATCAGCCCTCCCGAGAGAGATTAGGGCTTGGCGACGGCTCCGTATCATAAAACGCGATGATTTCTTCTCCCTGATTTTTTTCTCCCCGAAAGCCAATATATGGAGTTGGAGTTGGCGTCGGTGGGCCACCAGGGGGCCCACGAGGTAGGGGGCGCGCCCAGGGGGGAGGGGCGCGCCCCCGACCCTCGTGAACAGGGTGTGGGCCCCCTAGTCTTCATCTTTGGCGAGGATTTTTTATTATTTATTCTAAGATATTCCGTTGAGTTTCAGGTCATTCCGAGAACTTTTATTTTCTGCACAAAAAACAACACCATGACAGTTCTGCTGAAAACAGCGTCAGTCCGGGTTAGTTCCATTCAAATCATACAGGTTAGAGTCCAAAACAAGGGAAAAAGTGTTTGGAAAAGTTGATACGACGGAGACATATCAGTGTGGCTGCTGCCTGAAGTTCGACCTCCACTATCCCGCCATCGACCGCGATGGATGTGCTCCAATCACGCCGCCGCCAACCTCGATGGTTGAGCTCCTCCTATCTCCTGTCGCCGACCGAGGATTGACCTCCTACGATGCCGCGACCGCCCACCGACCAAGTATTGACCTCTTATCCGGTAGTCCTTGCCTAAGCCGCCGCCGCCACCGCCATCTCTATCTGCAGAGCAACTGTTTTATTTTTTGATGGATATCCACAGAACGGCTGTTTACATGGTATCACTATAACTCAATTATATGTACAGGGTAGTACATCACACACAGTTATGTAACGACAACCGTGTCTCACCTACGTTGTCTTCTCACATGGTTTGGTGTGGAAATCGTGTGTGAAGTTGTAATACCTAACACAAACGACATGTATAAACAGTGTGTTGTATAAAACATATAGTGCCATAAGTAGTTCCCAACCGTTTGCTTATCCCCAGTTTCCCCATTTATCCCAAATCCCGAGATAGCCTCAAAATTACCTTGCGTGGCGCTGACATTGGGGGAATGTGGATGAGTGGTGCTGATGGTTTCAGTGCGGCTGCTCCTGCTCGTATCGCCGCCCTCGGCAGCGCCACCGAGCATTTGCCTAAGGTCATCAGAAGGCAGGTGCACTATAGGTCTGAATCGTCCTGTCAAGTTCCAATCTATCGTGATCTTTTTTAGCATGTCCAAAGTAGCTCCTTGCTGAATCCGCCTGAATGACCCCCCCCCCCACCAGGAAAGCAGTCTGCCGCCGGATCCGGAGCATGACTCCAGACTCCAACAACACGAGTTCGACTCCGAGTTTTGCCTCACCGAGAAGTACAAATAGCTCAGTTGTGTGGATGAGCACACTCCTGCTCGACGTGTATGCACGGAGGGACTCGACATTTGCAGGCGGTTTCTCTGTTACCCCCTAGAGGTTAGTGCCAAGTTAATCATTTTACTTGAGTTAATGCCACCGCTAATCCTGAATACTATTAACATTGGTAGGGAAATGATGTTTGTGCCTTTGTTAATTGGCTGGATGAAGAATGGCATGGCAGGGCTCGGAGTGTTATCACCAAGATTGCAGAACATAATGTAAAGCTGAAGAAGAAACTAGCTGATCCGGAATGTACAATCAGTATGACGAAGCAAGAAATAACGAAAAACAAGCACCAGATGAAAGCAAGAGACAAGAAGGAACTAGCATGTGTAGTTGTGATTGTCACACTAGCCATGTTCTAAGCACTATTTGCAATGATGATTAGTGGTTTTGTTTGACAGTACTTCCAAAGCACATCTAGATGTGCTCTAAGTAATGCACATCTAGGTCCTATGCAATTGATGTTACACAAAGATTCATGCAGATATTTTCCTTTGTCTTTTTTCTTTTCCTTTGTAGTTTGATTATTACTGGCTTCATCAATAAGAAGATCTCAATGTATTGCTTGCCAACTGTCCTACTCCATTCATACCGGTACTAGTGCATAATCCCAAAACTCGTTCCTTGTTTTTGTCTCGAAAAAAGAAATCAGCCAATAGGAGTCCTACAGCTAGTATGCATTCAATGACATTAGACTATTTAGCATAACATGCATGTAATGGTCAATTATCTGCACACAATGCTATTGATTACCAAATACTCCCTCTGTCCCAAAAAGTGACACAACTTTGTACTAAAGTAGTGCAATGTTGAGTCACTTATTTTGGAACGGAGGGAGTAATCATCAAGTTCTCTCATTCCCCCCCCCCACCTACGTCGTCGGTACGGAGGGAGTAGAAGTACTATGAAAAATTCTTGTTTCATATTTGGACGCTCCAACGCGTGTGCGTAATTAATTATCACATTGAGAACTGCGCAACTCCAGGAATTTGGAGCGACTGGTTACAAATAATTGAGGTTTATTATATCAGCGTTTAGATAATCGTCAACCCCCGCTTCAAATGGCATTCCTCTTCTCTACATACCCCCACTTAAGTGTCCACCATCTTCATCGTCCCCGACAGGCTGCGCTACACACTTGCACACACTCTACAATCTCGCTTTCTCGCGGTTTTTGTACGACCGCAGCCATGTCGAGCGACAGCAAGGATGACAGTTCGGCCAACAGTCTCGCACCCCGATGATAGGTCAACATCAGAATCATCCCACTCGTCTTCCATGAGTCCGGCGTCGAGCCCAGACCTCGATTATATCCGGATCATGGAAGGGACGCCGCCTCCGGAGTCGTCAGACGACAACCAGATGGACGAGGAGCCATCGGAGGACGAAGAAGAGGACGACGATGATGGTGAGGAAGAATGGTTGAGCGAGGAGGAGGAGGACAACGACAACAACGATGATGATGATGGGCGGCGGCGATGAAAAGCCAATGGTCTGCGGCAAGAAGCATCCTCGCCAAGACGATGTCGCGGGGCCATCCAACAAAAACAACAACAACAAGAAGAAGAAGGACTAAATTAAGCAGACTATATATATCTCTATTTATGTTCGCTCATATTAATTTGTTATCTCTATTTATCCTATCAGTTTCATCGTAGACGGTTAGTAATATGTATTCGACAGAGATCTTCTACATTATCGTCCACAGGTTGGTTTCTTGAACATGTGCCCTGATGAGCACACAATTCACAAAAAAAGAACATATGGGCTGTCTATAATGATCGCACACAATTCTGATTACCGACCTGTTTGACGGATATCACACACATCTTGTTATGCAAAATCGTTTGTGTTCAACTCGATCATCACAAACGGTTCATCGGAGCGAACCGTATGCCGTATATCGCACACACCTTGATCTGCCTGGCCGTTTCTGTTGTTCTGTCTCGTCGCAAATAGTTCGTATGGATCAACCGTATGGCCTGCATCGCACATGCAACTAAAATTGGAACCTTGTTTGATGTATCCTTCATCCCAAACGTTTTGCATCTTTTTTGACGGTTTTTTACATCACCATTTGCGATTAATGCATTGCACACTGTTTTGTCAAAGGGTCTCTGATTGTAGTGTCACGTTAGCAGCATCCTGTAGTAGTGTACCCTCGAAAACTATTGCGATCCCCTATACTTGTGGGTTATCAAGACCTTTTTCTGGCGCCATTGCTAGGGAGCATAGATATATTTGTTGAGTCACTTGGTATTATTATCTATTTATCACTATGAAGAATCTGAAAGATACCAAAACAAAGATTTTTTCCCTCTAAGACGAGGGGGGTAAGGAACTGCCATCTCGCTCTGTACTTTATTCGCCTTCTGTTTTGAATAGACTTGCAACACCACCACCTACTATTATTTCTGATATGTCGAAAGTTATTGATGATGCTACTTCTGCTATGAATGATGCTTATGATGATGCTAGTACCTTGCTTGATGATAGCCACTAGGTGAATTTCTTGATGACAACTTGCTAGACCTAAAGATATTGAGAGTGTTGAAACCGATGAAATTACTAAAACTGATGAAGTCTTGGAAAATGAAAATTTTGAAACACCTATTAGACCTAGCTCTCCTAGATTTGAAGTGCCTAAGATACGTGAGGGTTATGTTATGGGAGATAGCTAGAGACTTTCTTGCTTGTGAAGACAGAGATGATCTAAAGAAACTACTAGTGAAGTTGAAAGAAAAATCTCTGAATGCTAGAATGAAATGTGATCCTAAGTTTGCTACTTCACCTATATTTGTTACTGATAAGGATTATGAATTCTCTATCGACCCAAAGTTAATTACTTTGGTTGAATATATTCCTTTCCATGGCTATGAAACTGAAACTATTGTGGCAATCTTACTAAGTTAAATGATATAGCCACCCTTTTTGCTCATAATGGGAAAATTTGCTATTACTATATTCATAAGTTATTTCCATTCTCATTAAAGGATGATGCTAAGATAGGGTACAATACTCTTGCTCCTGGTTGTGTGCGTACTCCCCAGGATATGATCTACTACTTCTCTAAAAAAATTCCTTCTCATAAGAAACAAGCTGCCTTACAGTAAATATTTAACTTTGTGCAAATTGAAGAAGAAAGTCCCCACAAGCTTGGGGGAGGCTGAGGGAGTCCTGGATTATTGGGTCCTCGGAGAGCCGGCATATGTGACATGGACCAGGCTGACGGGCCGTGAAGATACAGAACCAAAGGCTTCTCCCATGTCTGGATGGGACTCTCCTTTGCATGGACGGCAAGCTTGGCATCCAGATGTGTAGTTTCCTTCCTCCGTAAACCGACTTTGTACAACCCTAGTCCCCTCTGGTGCCTATATAAACTGGAGGGTTTAGTTCTTAGGGGCTATCACAATCATAGAGGCTAGACATCTAGGGTTTAGCCATTACGATATCGAGTTAGATCAACTCTTGTAACCCCTATACTTATCATAGTAAATCAAGCAGGAAGTAGGGTATTACCTCCATTAAGAGGGCCCGAACCTGGGTAAACATTGTGTCCCCTTCCTCCTGTTACCTTCGATCCTTAGACGCACAGTTCGGGACCCCCTACCCGAGATCTGCCGGTTTTGACACCAACATTGGTGCTTTCATTGACAGTTCCTCTGTGCCGTTGACAGAAGGATTGATGGGTCGCCTTGTCATCAAGGACATCATCACTTGTGGAGAAGCCCTAGCTTTAGGGCAAACCCTCCAGCTCGGCAGCTTCATCATGGGCGCTCGCCCCGCCGTTAAGCCAGAACAACCCAACTCATCGCCAAAAATCACCTCCGTGTCGGCCCTGAATACTCCAACAAGATGGATCCGGAAGATGTATCGGCCTTAAGCGAACTACTAGATCGCATCACCTCCCTGGGGGTCGCAACTGACTATGATCGGATCGGGCTTAAACCCGATCAGAGAGAAATCAGATCTCTGCCGATCACCCATCATGTGGCAATCATGGAGGAACAAGCCGACAATGACTCTTGTCCTACGTTGATAAAAAAGTATGTTCGGGTTGCCGAGCTCGGAGAACCGGAATCCCTCCTTCTGGAAGACACTTCTTGTCCTCCGGATATGGAATCGGGCGTTCAGCCTAAAAACGCACTGGATGCTCTGGAGCCCAGGCTCGTAACCTCGAAGATTCTTCAGAATCCGGACTTCTCAGTGGGTCAGGGTTTAGATTTGAACCCGCCCACCCACCACAAGCGATATTCCCCAAGGAACTCCAGTCCTTCGGACATATGTGACTTAATGTATGTGCGGCAGTAGCCCCAGGAAATAGCCCTCACTTTTGGGGTAGATTCCTACTTGTTAAAAACAACATCAAGGATTGCTGTGACGACGACGCGGTCTCGGTAAATTTTCTTAGAATGGCAAAAGAATACCACATATAGGTAGATATAGTGGACTCATGTGTCAAAAACCGGTTTAAAGGATTGCACAAGTAGTGATCATACTTAGTGCAAACTAGTTGACCCATTGCGCCAAATGGCGCAGAGACCCATTAAAGCTATGTTGTCGATGAAAATTGTTTTATTTTTCAAGGGCATATTTGATACTCGTAGTAGAAAGTACATGTGTTAAATCATGCTATTTTGGAAATGTCTATCACATTGAAAAATCCGAGTTCGAAAAAAAATTGCATAACTAATTGCGCCAAAAACAAATCTAGATGGCTAGTTGCACCAAATAGCGCAGAGTTTGTTTTAAAACCATGCACGCGATGAAAATATTTGCATTTTTTCCACCAATTTTATTTTTGAACAAGAGTAAAGTGTCAACCCCAAAGTGTTAAAAATATTTGACTTTGTTAGTAGAAGTAGGTTTTACCATTAGGAATTAGGGTACTAATATTTGACTGTACTTTCAACTATCATTACTAGGGAAAACCTTATACACAGAATGTTACCAGTAGCGATGTACTAAATCATACGCTACTGCTACTTAGTAGCAGCGCATTCAAATAAACCGCGCTACTGCTATGACTTTAGCGAAGAGCGCGATTAGCAAAAAGCGCCATCGCTATGTTTGAGCTCAAGCACATGGTTAGCCCAACCTAGCGAAGAGCGCCAGATATTGGCAGCTCTTGCTATCACATTTCCTTAGCTGTAGCGGCGCTTACGTAAGGCGCCATCGCTAACGGAAATAAAATAAAGTGAAAAACAAGTAGAAAAGTAAATGAAAATGAAATAAATAGAAAAAGGAGAAAGGAAAAAAATAAAACGTAAAGAAAAATAAAAGAAAAAGGGAAAAAAGGAGAAAGGAATAGCAGTAGGACGTTTCCAAAAACGCACTGTAGTTAACTTAGCTATAGCGTGTTTTTGGAAACGCGCTACCGTTACATTTCACTTAAACAGCGGTCCCCCCCGCCCCGCCCCCTGGCCGCCACACTTCTTCCCCAAATCCCTCGCCCTCGCCGCCGTCTCCCCAATTCATTGTCGCCCCACCTCATTGCCTCTCATCGGGCGTGGACGCCCAGAACCTCACCGCCTCCCCTCGAGGCCATCGTCATCCTCACTGTCGCCGCCGAGGTCAAGACTCAGCCTCACCGCCGCCCGAGGCCGCCTCGACGCCACTGCTGACGCCTCCACCTCACCACCGCCCGAGCCCGCCCAGACCGCCGCTGCTCGTGCTCGAGCCCGCCTCTCTACCCCTGCCTCCGTCACCGAGCACCTCCCGCCATCGCTCTCCCTCTCAGAAGTCCCCACCCTCCCCCACTCTCTCTCTCTGAATTTTAGAGAAAAATTAGTAGAGCAAAAGTTTGTTTATAGCAAAAAATTTAGTTTAGAGCAAAGGATGTTAAGTAGTAGATGTTAGAGCAAAAATTAGTTTAGAGCAAAAAATTTGGTTTACAACAAAAGTTAGTTAGGGCAGTAGGGTTTAATTAGGGTAGATGCTGCTTGTATAGTATATAGTGATACTAGTAGATGTTAATTAGGTTAGGGCAATAGTGGTACTAGTAGATGTTAATTAGATGTTTTTCAGTTAGGGCACTAGAGTTTTGCTAGGTTAATTAGGTTATTAGTGCTGCTAGTAGTAGTAGTACAGTAGGTTAATTATGTGATGTTAAATGAATAACCTAAATGAATGAAATTAGTAGTTAACTGAATTTTTTTTCCTTTCATCATTATAGAGCACTAAAGTTAACTGAATTTTGTTCTATTAGTAGTTAAATGAATTTTCGTCTACATTTTGTTTTTGAATTAGCTTGTGAAATTTGGACATGTGGTTGCTCGTGTATATTTGGACATGTGTTGTGGTGTCGAAGAGGGATATTTGAACACTGTTTCCAGGGAATGATGCTGAGTGCCTATGTTTTGCCAGAATGTTGATTCATTTCTCTTCCGGCAAATTTCAGGTTCTCGATTTGTCCACTTTTAGCAAAGGTCATGCCGAAATTTTTCGTGAATTTCGGCATGACTTGTGCTACAAACTAGAACATATCGAGTGCCCAGGATTTGCCGCGCCAGGAAGGAGTCAACATTCCTGCAAAACAATAGTCCTTTTTATGTCATTATTCATTTTATTAGGTCTAGAATTAATTGACTACTAATCATAGGAAACATGGCTAGCAATGATGAAGGACAGGGTTCTAGTGATTGCGACGACGTCTACCGGGCGGCAAACGAATTTTTTAGCCTTACCGACGATCAACAGATGTTGTTGCTGGGCCCACCGGTGGCATCGGGGACTGAGACCGACACGCAGACCGGTGCTGAGACCAACACACAGACCAGTGCTGAGACTAAGACCGGCGCTGAGATTCAGACCGGCATCGAGACCGACGCTGAGACTGGTGCTGCCTCGGGGAGCGGAGCCGGTGTAGAACCGAAAGCAAAGAGGCAACGGCTTCCTAACAAACTCAGGACTACTAGACTGGTGGTCACGGAGATGGACGATGGCAATTTTGAGCCAAAGGCGCCCGAGGAAGCGTGCCGCTGCTACGACAATCAAATAGGCTGCATCATACGGACAACCGCCACCATCAACGGCGAGAAACTAAAGAAGATAGAAAATATGAGGAGCTCCCACCTAAAGAAGTTTCACCAGATATTCTTGTTCCCGGGCCGGAATGAGAAGGATTATGAAGATCCAGACAAGGACCCGGCAATGAAGAAGATAAACAAACACGCCATGACCAAGTTTAGCGACGCGTTGGCCGCCTGGAAAAATCGAGTGAAAGCAAAGATCAACGACGGGGAACCCTACTCCGAGATTGTAAAAGATAATCCAACAATCACGGAAGAGTAGTTTCAAATATTCAAGGAGGCTTGCGAGGCCAAAGCTGCCAAAAAAAAGTCTAAGTACATGAAGGGGCTTCAAAAGAGGAACATTGGGAGCCACCACCTCGGAAGCCGTGGTTACGGTGGAAAGAGGTCCATATGGGCCAAGGAGGACACGGAAGCCGCGAGTCTGGGCATCCCAGACCCCTTGGCGGATTTCACCGTCCCGCAGGAGCGTGACGTCCTGAGGGCCCGGCACCGTTGGGACCCAGTGAAGAAGGTTTACGAGGCAACACCGGTCATTACGGAGTTCATGAGACTGCTGGTAATTTTAGTTTCTGATCAATTCGACTGCACATGTTAGTCATATTTTTAAACGATCCTTGTGCCTTTTTGCAGAGAGAGCAGCACCGGATTGCGGCCGAAAGTGACTCGCCATCTGAGGCATTGGCGAGGCCCAAGTGGGACACTCCATTCAACCGGGCGTTGAACATATTGAAACAACAACCGGTGGATACTCGACCGTCATATGGATGCGTGAACGGTGTTGGAGACGGCGCCACGTGAAAGAAGTACTACCGTGAGACCACGGAGGAGAGAAAGTCGGAGGTTAACTGAAGAAAGCATCGACAAGAAGGTTGAGATTGCGGTTGAGAAGAAATCATCTCAGACAGTCGCAATAGCGGTAGCTGCCGCAAAACAAGCGATTGCGATATATCTACTTCTTGGTGATGGGCGCTACACTTGGACAAGGCAAAATACAAAAAAATGCAGAGGACTTTCCCTTGTCGACTTCTTGGGAGCACTGCCCCGCACCAGCCTCCCTGCACCAGCTCTCGTGACCGCTCCCACACCTGCTCCCGCACTGCTCCCAAGACCGACTCCCACACCGGACGTGCTCGGTGGTGCCTCCTCTTTGGCTGAGCTCGACACCCTCACGGTATCGCTACACCGCCCCGCTCAATATAAATGTATAATCTCCGCTGTTGCCTTTCGGATGTCTCACGTCGCAGACTTTTCTTTGCAGGTCGACGAAACCCGCGGCACCATATTGTACACCATGGGCGCAATGTAAGGTGGACGGGGAAGGGGACGATAATGGAGCCAAGGAACCATTGTTCCATAGCTGGTCGATCCCCTAACATCTTCAATGTTTTCGTGGCGCTGTCAAACCGGCCACGAATTTGCCTCCTCTAATACTAGTGGGGATGACGACGAGACCCCGTGGCGGCTTGGTGATTGTTGCAATGGGTGGGTCCTGTTAGGCTAAAGAGTCTGCTTTGTCCGGAGGCGGCCGAGCACACCCACGAGCACGCAGCCTCAAGAAGGTATGAACATCAACACCCCACCTATCCAATTAGTGTCGGTGTCGGGTTGGGTGATAGCGGACGGGTAAGCAGGTGGCTCCATTAGTCGCCGATGATATCGCCATGGATGAGGATGAGGATGACGATGGCGCCAACAATATGTCTATCTTGGCGCGCCTCGTGGTTTGAGCGTCATGAGTCGGTGCCTGAATTACCGCCTCAACGATATTGACGACCATCCGTAGTAAAGAAGTCTAGGAAGAGAGCGAGGAAAGGCAAAAAGCTGATTCTATGATCCAGCCGCCTCAAGAGCCTCGGCCAGATCAGATAGATATCCTCGATGGGGATAAATGGCATATCCTCGGTCAACCAATCCTACCGAAACAGCGCTACAGGCAGATTCGGCGATCTAAGGAGACTTCATGACGACGCGTCATGGTAGAAAAAGGCCTCATCGCCGAAGATCCAGGATACCCACTCTACGTGGTTAACGCCCGCTGAAAATGCCGACTTCAACAGCTTCCCGCGGATAAGTTCTTCCTCCGATTCAATTACATATTCGATATGTTTCACGTGAAGAAGTTGGATTTTACGCTTGTCCGCTTTTATGCCTTGCACATGAACTACATCATTGGGGTTGAGCAGATACGCCATATCGTGTCGCCGACCCATACTACATGCACGAGGGCTTCTTGGGAGTCTCAGGCAGAGCAGCGTGAATACGCGAGGGATTACATCGCCGGTTTCATGCTCGCCAATAAGGACAAGGAGGCGATTCTCGCCTTATCATCCCGTAAGTCATCCGCTGCTATCCTACCTTCGATTTCAATAATTCATTTGCATGGTGGAGGCTAATTAATTTGAGGTGTACTTATTTTATGCAGCGGGGCGTGCTGCCTTCATCATCCTCTACCCCGATTCTCCCACGCCTTTACTTGGACTCGTCAAGAACATTCACAAAAGGATTACACCCACATCAAAGATGTTCTCGAGTGCTATGTTTTACTACCAAGCAAGGGGTGGAGAGGTTAGGACAAGAAGAGAAGGGCGGCAGGGCCACCTTCAGCCATAAGACCAACTCTCGCTGATCCAAAGAACCGAACGATTCTCTTAATGATGGATTCTATGTCCTACACCACATGCTGGAGTATAGACGGGATCACCAGAACCTTCACATGGCACCTAGATCTAGCGATGCCCATATTCTACAATGGGCAAAGGACATAGGAGATATCGAGGATCATCGACTTTGAGCTGAGTTCCATAACATCCAGCGCGAACTTGCCCAAATCATCATGAAAAAGGTCATTGGAAAAACAGGGATGTTCCATGCAGAAGGACAAATGTCGCGGAAAGATGTCCGAACATGGATATCCTCTCAGCGTCTCGACATGAAGCCTTTCACTAAGCTTGATGACTATCTCCTTGACATGGATGGATGGCACGACATGATGGAGTGATTGTCGATATATGACAATGTGTCCGTTTAGTCCATACTTTCTTTTATGAAAAAACTTTGAGTTATGCACGGTGAAACTTTATTTGTGATGTAATTAAACCGTCCTCCTCCTCGACTATCGAAAATCACTCTAGTTAGGTCATTTTGGGTACGATGAACTTTGTTATTTATGCTTATGATATGTTGTTTCTATTTTTGCCAAGTCTGTCTCTTTTCGTTGCTCAACTATATATGTTGCATATCATCGACTCATGTGACGATGCAGTGCATAGATCATAGATGGCTAAGAAGTGCTACGCCGGGAGTATATATACGACAAGTGGCCGGAGTGTCAGGCCCAGGTGTACCGGTTTTCGGTTTCCGAGCGACACGCAGTACTTAGTTTAGGTTCACGCTAATGCAAGAGAGGGATACAAACTCATGTACTCAAAGTGATAGCTATTCTCACGTATATCATTGTTTAGATGGATGACGATGTATTTGCAAGTAATCGAGACTTGTATCGCTATTTTCGAGATTGATGACGAGAGACCACTTTGTGTTGGATGATGATTATGATGATGACATGATTTGATGAGACTAATTGTATGTATATGCTATGATTACATTTGTATGTGGATGATATGCTAAAAGATTATTGTATAAAGCCTATTCAAATAAAAAACAAATAAAAAACAAATATGCAGGAAAAAAACTAATAAAACTAGTAGTAGCGAGGGGGATTTAGCAAGAGCGCCGACTTACAAAGAGCGCTTCCCGCTAAACAGCCGCAGATATTATCAAGAGCGCCTTTTATAAAGAGCACTACAGCTATTCATCTCAGAGAAGAAGGTCAACAAAGAATCGCTATACGCTAGTGTAGCTCTTATTAGTAGCTACTGCACCAAGGCTCGAGAGGGCTAAACCCGCTGCTGCTAGGCTTTTCCCTAGTAGTGTATTGAAGAGAATGGAGACACACTATTTTCTAGTGACAGTACGGAGGGCAATTCAGGTAGCCCCAACGTTACCAGCTCAGAAGACATTAGGATGGGCTCGCAGGTGAAAGATCTTCCCCTTGTAATCTTAGTTTGTATCATCTTGAAAAAGGAATTCAGATGCATAGCAAAATGTTTTGCTTCGATCTTGAAATTTGTTACAACATTGAACGTCATGGCATATAGAAGAACTGAATACTTCAGATTTAAACAGTTGCACTCACAACAATGCAGAATATAGAAAATCATTTTATGGAAATTGAAGTCTCTAAAACCAGCATACACGTGTCAGTTTGGTTTGTTTGATCATATATGGGCATGGTCTGTTGCCACATTTTGAAGGTGAGCTCACACACAATGTTTGAAACATCCTTGATTCCAAGAAAAAAATGTAGGGGGCGACACCTCCCTTTCAAGAGAAATTTTTTTGAGTGATGATGATTCCTAATCTCACTGAATTCATGCAAGCTGTACAGCGAAACTCGACATAAATCTTGTAGTCGAGTAGTTGCAGTGCAACCTTCATTGTTCAGCTGGCGACTATAATATTATTATGAAAGACAATGATCATCCTACAAAATGATCTTTCCTGATTATTTGTCATAGTACTACAGCTAATCATCCTAAAATTTCTTGTTTGTAGTAGGTTAAACAAAATTCAGGTTGGCGCTCAAACATCCACAATAAAAATTCAGGTTGACGTTGAAACTTGTAGTCGGTTTCCTTGCTTACAACAGCAGCATGGACATCTTTAGATTCAATAAAAACAGCTTTGGCTTCGACCTGTTTGATCAAACAGAGTAAATCATGTAACTACTAGGATCAGATTTCATTAGTTTAAAATGGCATCCCACACTAAACTTTTCTGAATCATGCGTATGCAAGGGTTCTCTTAAATACACTACTCCCTCCGGTCCAAAATAAGTGTCATTGTTTTTGAACTAAAACCATGACACTTAATTTGGATCAGAGGGAGTATAATACACAGGTCCATCCAAAATAAGTGTCGTGGTTTTTGAACTAAAACCCCGACACATAATTTGGATCGGAGGGAGTATAATACACAGGTCCCTCGCTCCACTGGCTGGCTTGAAAAAATAGTTAGCACTGGATGTCACCAAATAATGCACCCAACTGCGCACTAGACACCGGCTCATGTCTGAGTTAACCCATGATCTCATAGGTATGCAATAGTTTAGGTAGAAAATATAGTTTGAATTGGATGTCAGGGCGATGTAGAAAATGTAGACCATTTTTGTATGCTACAAAAAGATGTTCAATTTCAATGTTACTAATAAAAAGCAAATCCTAGAATTTGGAAAGTTTCAAAGACGCTCAACATCTTACAACACCAACATTACAACCATAGACCATAGCAAAAATATTGACAGCTATTTGCATACAATGCGATTAGCACTTGAACTCTTTCAGCTCATGTGCGAAATACAGGAAAGTTGGCTCAAGAGCTCCGTTGTACCAAGCTGCCATCATCATACATGCTCTCGCCCACAAAGCTGCCATCCTCACATCTTGACTGCATCAGATCATCGCCAGCAATCAGGTGTGATCACCTTCAACCTCAGTGGAGTCGTAATTAATTTGTTCCATAACCATTGATTCTGGGACCTAGAACCAATCAAATAGAAGTAGTTGAGACAGAAAAATGTAAGCCATGGTGTCGGTGTACTAAAGTAGGGGTACCTTAGTACCCCGAACTTGTGCACGGCAACAGTCGCAATACCGTGGCAAGGCTTGCTTCAAGGCCCGCCAAGACCCTCCGTCATCCTTATTCTACTGCCATTCAAAAACAAAGTATTAGCGGAGAAGACAAGGCCCCGGCAAGAGAAACTTGCCGGGAAGAACAAGGCCCCGGCAAGAGAAACTTGCTGGGAAGAATAAGGCCCCGGCAAGAGAAGCTTGCCGGGAAGAGCAAGACCTCGGCAAGAGGAGCTTGCCGAAGGCCAGCCAAGGCGCTTGTCATGGCGGCCACCACTGCTGCCAAGGCCCAGCTCACCCGACGACGGTCGCCAGAGGATCACCCCGTGCACGTGGGTGTGGTCGCAGCCTAGCGCGCGAGGTGGCAAGTTGAGGTGACTAGGAGGCCATCGTGGCGATCGGTGGCGCTTCTAACGGTCGCTTCCTCGCACCGCTGGATCGACCGGACGGCATTAAATGCTCTTGTCCCCGCCCACGAGTTAGGTAGGGACATCAGAGGTAGTGGTTGTACCAACCCACGCTTTTACCTTTCTACCCTCTCTCTCACAGCTACACTGCCGCGACCCCTTTAGACTATAAAAGGGAGGCCCATGCGCACGAGAAAGGGTTCGAATTTTGGTTCGGCTGGTTGGGTCTATTCGACTCACCTGTGCCACAAGATACCCACGCCTAAGCAAGAACAAATACAAACACAAAGCAGCAGAGGAGTTTTATCTCTGAGAGCTCGGTTGGGTAAAATCCTCCCCTGCAGTTTTCGCCGATCCGCTCAAGGCGCCCACTCCCTTGTCGACCAGAAGGCCCCTGCCCCATAGGTGCTCGAGCGACCCAGCAGCATCGCGACATCTTTGGCGCACTGTAGGGGGCCGAGGTCGCATATCCGATCCGGCGCTCACGCTGCTACATCAACATCTTCGCCAACATGCCACCAAGAAGAAGGTTTCGAGGTAGCCGCCCGCTCGCGATCGCCCTATCGCCACCGAGCAAACGGGTGGGGCGGACGCCGCGGAGGAGCGGGCGCCGGCGGTGGGACTCACGCCGTCACCAGTCCAAGGACAAGGCCCCGCAAGCTTCAGGCTCGATATCCACCGCGCCTCTCAGAGGTGCAAGGTCGACAACGCCACGGTGCCCCTAGCACCATGCTTGCGAGACGTTCAAGACAAGCGTGCACGCCAGCATGCTAGCACGAGTGAGGTGCGGTCGCCGACGGGTATCGCTCCTTCCAACCCAGTTGGGAGTCCGAGCATGTCCGCGACTCGCCGCCTCCGCCACCTAAGACTCCAGAGGAAGCGCTGGCCCAAGCTCAGCTGCTTCTAGACTACCCTCCAGCGCCAGACAAGATCGACGACTGGAGGATGACCATTCAGAGCCTCGTCGGCTTCGCCAACACCGACAAGCCCCGGCAAACGAGCACATCGGCTCGGCAAGGCGCCAGCGCAAGCCGACGCCGACAAGACCGCTGGGGTGCTACCACCAGACACTCCCGCCTCAAGGCTAAGATCGCCGACTCGCTGGCCAACCTCGACACCGACTCCAGGTTGCCGACCCGCAAGCTCGCCGCGATCAACGCCACGCTCTCCAAGAACGACGACACGAAGACGCCAGACAGACGAGCGCAGAAGAGAAGCGCAGCGTTAACCGACCAGCGGCCGTGCCCATCGCTGATATGCATGCGCCAGGGGAACCAGCGACTTGTCAGACGCTGTAGGTTGCCCCCGCTCACTCGTGAGCTGCGGCAAGTCCAAAGGGCCCAAGACTAAGAACTTCGCCGACGCACTTAGAAGTACGATGGCAGGATACATCCGCCGGAGTTCTCAGCCGCCTACACCATCGCGTGTAGGCTGCCGGGGCGCGATGAGAAGATCTCGCCAACTACTTCACCGGTGCTCAAGCCCATAGTCGATCTTGGCTCATGCACTTGCCGGACAGCTCCATTTCTTCGTATGACCTGTGCCATCGCTTGTTGGCGATTTACAAGTGGCCACAAGCCCCATGGCCAGGAAAACGATCTTCATTTGCTTGCCTGTATGAAGGAGAATCCGCGCAAGTACATACAGAGATTTAGCCAGTGCAGCGAACATCCCAGACGCCCATTCTCATCATGGTTATCACGCTGCTCCATCGAACGCGCGAAAGCAGGATGAGGGAGGAGATGGCGATGTGCAAGATCGAGATGTCACGAGCTATACGCCCGGCCGACAAGTGTGCATCGGTCAAGAGGGGAGGAAACTCCCCGAGAGAATGTAGGAGCGTATGATCCGACAAGGAGGATGCCCTCCCAAGGAGGAACCGGAGGCGGAATAACAGAAAAAGAAAGGCTAAAGATGTGCTAGTTGTTGAGCAGTCCGGCAATGGAGGCGGCTCCGACAAGGCCAAAGATGGCGACTCCGGCGAGGCTGTGGTGGCCGCCGACAAGCGGGACGGCTCCCGCATGTAGTATTGCAAGATCCATCGCACCAAGGGCCATGACCTCCAAGCATGCAAGAAGGTTGAGCAGATGGCGGTGCTACAGAAGGCTGAATATGAGCGTCGCGACAAGGAGAAGGCCCGGGAAGGTGGCGGAGGATCCGGCAAGAAACTACCCGCCCGGGGAGGGCGCCGCGGCAAGCCCAAGCAGCGGAAAGGAGATAGACCTCCCCGTGGCCGCGACAAGGACGAAGAAGAAGATGAGGATGATGAGATGGATGAGGATGAGACCGACGATCAAGAGTTTCAGAAGGTGACGGAGGTTTTGTGCGTTGACGGCGGTGCTTCTCTGCACACCTCGCACCGTCAACTCAAACAATGGGTGCGGAAGGTGAATGCAACAGAGCCATCAGTCGAATCGCGCAAGCCCCTGAAGTGGTCCAGCACGCCCATCGTCTTTGACGTTGAGGATCACCCTGATCACATCACTACGGTCGGGTGCTTGCCGATGTTGGTTTCGCCAACCATCCGCAACCTCAAGGTCACAAAGATGTTGGTTGACAGCAGGGCCGGCCTAAATCTGATCTCTTCCGCGGTACTCAACAAGCTCCAGATCCCCGACAGCGAGCTCAAAGAAACTGGTACCTTTCAAGGAATCAACCCGGGAAGGAGCAAGCCAAAGGGTAAGATCACACTGCCGGTGATGTTTGGCAGCGAGTTGAATTTCAGGACAGAGAGAGTCACGTTCGACGTTGCTGATTTCCCATTACCCTACAATGGGATACTCGGCCATCCAGCGCTTGCCAAGTTCATGGCAGCCTCTCATTATGCTTACAACGTGCTCAAGATGCCTGGTCCGATAAGTGTCATTTCTGTCCACGGCGACAAGAAAGATGCACTTATCTGTACCGACAAGATCTACCGGGAAGCAGCAGCCGCAGCAGAGCGCGAACCACTTGCCGCTGAAGCTCCCGGGGGGAAGAAGAAGAAGACCAAGTCCGGCAAGAGTAGCTCTGATGCCCACTCCGGCAAGCGCACCTCTTCGGAGTGCTGCGCCACCGCCGAGGACGCACCATCGAGCTCCACCGCAAGTGCAAGAAAGCAAAGACAGCTTCACCAAAGACCAAGAAAGTGGCCGCTTAAGGAGGACGGCATCGGTGGTACCTTCACCATCGCAACACTTGATCCTAAATAGAAAGGCCGTTGTTTTCTCGCTGGCGAATGTCGATGTGTTTGCATGGCAACCATCCGACATCCCCGGCGCTCGTGAAAGTAATCGAGCACCACCTTGCCGCTCGCCTCACGCCGCCCGCCAAGTAGAGAGTCGAAGCAAGCAAGAGAACACCAAGAGTTCATTGCGTAAGAGATCAAGAAGTTGGAAGCAGCTGGCCTTGTCCGAGGAGTACTCCATCCAACGTGGTTAGCCAATCCAAAGAGTCGCGGCGCAAGGCTTAACGGAAGTGGAGGCTTTGTATCGACTTCACCGATGTTAATAAAGCTTGTCCCAAGGATCCATTTCTTGCCGCGCATCGACCAGATTGTCGACTCCACGGCAGGATGCGATCCGCTTTCATTCCTTGATGCATACTCGGGATATCATCGATCTTCATGGCGTAAGAGGATGAAGAGAAACCGCATTCATTACTCCATGTGGCACGATCGCTTTGTAGGAATGCCTTCGACTAAAGAATGCTGGTTCAACATTTTAGAGTAGTCACCATGCTTTTGAGCCACAGCTTGCACGTAAATGTAGAAGCTTACATGGATGACATAGTGGTCAAGAGCAAGGACAAAGAGACTCGATCCAAGATTTGATGAGACTTTTGCAAATCTGCGCAAAGTCAATCTCAAATTGAACCCCAAAAGTGCGTGTTTGGAGTTCCTTCCGCAAGCTTCTCGGTGTCTCAGAGGGGATTGAAGCCACATCGACAAGATCAAGGCCATCAAGCAGATTGAAGCCCGAAGCGCGCCAAGGATGTGCTAAGACTTGCCGGCTGTGTTGTTGCTCTCAAGAGGTTCATCTCTAAGTCTCGCTGAGCGCTTTGCCCTTTTTCAAAATTTTGAAAAGGCAGGTCCGATGAAATGGACTCGAAGCGGAGGCTGCGCTGCAGACTCAAGAGATACCTATCCTCCACTACAACACTTGTCGCACCTAAACCACAAGAGAAGTTGCTGCTATATCCGCGGCAACCAATCAAGTGGTTAGTGCTGCGTTAGTAGCGGAGAGGGAGGCAGATGATGAGCCAAAGAATCGCGCAAGCGAGTCCAGCGACAAGGTGGGGCTTCCCATCAAGCTCGTCCCGCCGAGGATAGATCTGCAGTTGCCGGAGAAAAACAGAAGAAGATGGTGCAGCGCCCAGTTTACTTGTCGCTTCTTTCCGGAGGGGCTAGATCAAGGTACTGTGTGCGAAGTTGCTTTCGCCTTCTCATGCCCTCGAGGAAGCTGCGCCATTACTTTCAAGCACATGATATCACAAAGAGTCACCGCTTCCGTTGAAGAGGATACTGCAGAATCCAGAGGCAACAGGCAGGATCGTCGAGTGGGCACTAGAATTGTCAAGCTTTGGCCTCAAGTTTGAAAGTACTTCAACTATTCAAAGCCGAGCATTGGCAGAATTCATAGCAGAATGGACGCCAACACCTGATGAAGAAATTCCGGAGAAGAGCATCCCCGACAAGGAAGCGAGCAAAGAATGGATCATGTACTTTGATGGTGCCTTCTCGCTGCAAGGCGCCGGTGCGGGTGTGCTACTTGTCGCACCCACCAGAGAGCACCTCAAGTACTTGGTCCAAATGCACTTTCCCAAAGAACAAGCAACAAACAATACTACGGAGTATGAAGGCTTGCTTGCCGGACTCAGGATCGCGGTGGAACTTGGGATCAAGAAGCTTATTGTCAGGGGTAACTCACAGCTTGTCGTCCGCCAAGTCAACAAAGATTATCAGAGTCCATTGATGGAAGCTTACATTGATGAAGTGAGGAAGCTGGAAGAGCATTTTGACGGCCTACAGATGGAACATGTTCCAAGAGCTCAGAATGACATTGCAGATGGCCTGTCAAAATGCGCCGCACTCAAGTTACCTGTGGAACCAGTGGATCTTTGTGCTCAGCCGACTCAACCATCTCAGTAACACCATCGACCGGACAGAGCAAGAAGAGAAAGTTGGGTACTGGCGACTACTTTCCGCCAGAGCTTCCTGAGCCGCCGCCAAAAGGTCCCCAGGATCAACACGAAAGTGCCGAGGAGCAGTCTGCCCGACAAGCCCTAGGGTTTGTTCCGTTGAAGCAGACGCCCCGACAAGTCTGTGTCCCGACACGCTTGCCGGGAGCATCACACTGTAGGATCCCAGATCCTGCCAGAGAAGCGGATGTTCCCAAGCAGCAGCATTTGTGCCTTTAGTCCTTGCTGCCGAGCCACAAGCTCCGCATGGGCACAGCAGATTGTCCATTTCTCCAAACAGAGAACTTCCCGAGGAGCAAGAAGAAGCGTAAAAGTAGCCCGACAATCAAGTATGTACCAGTTTGTCGATGACATACTGCATGTAAAAAGATTCAACGGAGTGAAATTGAAGTGCATTCCCGAGAAGAAGGACAGAGCTGTTGGCGGAGATACACGGAGGCATATGTGGTCACCACATTCAAGAAGAGCACTAGCCGCAAAGCTTTCCTAAGAAGGTTTCTTTTGGCCGACAGCCTCCAGATGCAATCGCACAAGTAACCAAGTGTGAAGCGTGCGGCCCACTCCAAACAGATTCATCAACAAGCCCAAGCTCTCAAACAATCCCTTTATCCTCGCCATTTTCGTCTGGGGTTCGACATCCTCGCCCCTTTCCCGAAGTTGTCGGGGCTTTGAGTACTTGTACATTGCAATCGACAAGTTCACAAAGTGGCCGGAAGTGGAACCAGTGAGAAAGGTGACAGCACAGTCAGCAGTCAAGTTCTTCAGGTCAATTGTTTGCCGTTTCGGAATTCCTAACAGATCATCACCGACAACAGACACAGTTCACGAGCCGCACCTTCATGCAAGACGCCCAAGATCTTGGCGCCAAGATCGCTTCGCTTCGCTGCTCACCCGAGAAGCAACGGTCAAGCGGAGAGGGCAAACGCTGAAGTGCTGCGTGGGCTCAAGACCAGAACTTTCGACAGTTGCGCCAAAGGCGGAAGGAATTGATCGAGGAGCTGCCAGTGGTTCTTGGTCGATCGTAACGACGCCAAATCGAGCCATCGCCGTGACACCTTTTGCTCTTGTTTACAGAAGCGAGGCAGTTCTCCCCACGGAACTCAGATACAGATCACCTCGAGTGCTCGCTATGATGAGTTTGAGCAAGAGCAGCTGCGCAAGATGACGCCGCTCCTCGAGGAGGATCGCCTTCAGTTGTCAGGCGAGCTGCTCGCTACCAAGAAGCTCTGCGCCGCTATCATAGCCGCAGTTAATGCCGAAGCTTCGAGGAAGGCGATTTTGTTCTTCGGCGTGTTCAATCCGCCAAGAATTCCAACAAGTTGACGCTGAAGTGGGAAGGCCCTTATCGAGTGAAACGAGTCACTAGGCCCGGCGCTGTCCGCCTTGAGACCGAAGATGGCATTCCGGTGAGCAACTCCTGGAACATAGAGCATCTTCGCAAGTTTTACCCATAAGGCGCGGTTGCCGGGCCCCGTTCCGGCAACCACCTTTTGTACAAGCCTTGCCCCTGTTGCATGTAACACTTTGTACAAAGCCGGGCGCAGCTCCCGTGCGTAAATAAAGTTTATGTGCCTCGCACACCTTGTCAAATTTAATGCATCTTTCTTTTTTATTGCATATATATCTGACACTTTGTGCAACACTTACCCCCGGTAAGCAATAGCGAACCTTAAGGTTCCGTATCATTATTTTCTCTTCTTTCTTCTCAAAAAGAAGATTCCTCCGCCCAAAAGTTCACCGGGGAAGGAGAAGATAAAGGTGTGGACCATGCGTCGTTCAAAGGAATCTAGCCTTGCCGGGACGGGGACGACAGAAAAGCTAAGTTGCCATAGTTTGAGCATAGTCAATTTTAAATTTTTAAGTTACATTCCTTGAACGTCTGTGCCTTGTATGGAAAACCTGTGCGCGGAGGAATCGACTCACGGCTAAGTTGCGCCCTTGATTTGTTTTCGAGTCCGCTCAACAATACAAGCGCGCTGCAACTAGCCCCGACAAGGTTTCTTGCCGGAAGCAACACCGCCAGCGGGCTGCTGATGTTCCGCACTCAAGCAAGTGTGTTTGCACCGGCAAGTCCCCTCAAAGCGTAGGGTAAAAACATACAAGGGATGTGACAGAGTAAAGGATATAACATGGCGAGCGTTGCCCAGAATAAAGTTATATTACAAGAATAACTTATTGTGGCACTGACTAGATTGTTCTCATAACTGAAACGGCGGTGGCAAGAAAAAGGGAGAAGAAGGGTGGCCTAATCCATGCGCTCGCCGTCCACCCTCCTGACTTCATTCACCTTGTCCACAATGGGTGCGACAATGGCCTTGAGTTCTTCAAGAGCAGCACCCGCCGGCAGCTTCTTGGTGACATGGGTGAGGTCGATGCTCGGGTTGCGAAAGAGTATCTTCACCAACACCTTCTCCAAGACCCTGGCGCAGATCGCGCGCGACTCGTCGGCCAGCTTCTTCGGGATTCTTTCCCAAAGCTGCTGGAGAGCCGTCACCACACCCTTGAAGAAAAGCGTGAGCTTGGCGCTGGGCTGGAGTTCTCCTCAGTGGAGTACCCGAAGCCCGCCAAGTCCAGCTCCGCCAGCTCCTCGTCGATGGACGCGGCAATGTTGACGAGGCCCTCCGTCCAGAGCTCCACCGTGGTCTTGAAGGTGTTCTGGTCTGGCGTCCTCGCCAGCAGCTCTTCGCTGCTCTTTGAGCTCCTTCCTCAAGTCATCTTTCGCTTCGGCGGCGCCCAACGCCCCCGCCAAGGTGGCCAGCTTCAGCCCAGATCAGCACTCGAGTCCTTGGCGGCATTCAGCTCCTTGATCTTCTCGGCAAGCTGAACTTGCAGATCGCCATGGGCGCGCAGCATCCTTCGCTCGCTACTGGAGTGCGGCAAGCTCTTCGCCCCTCCTTTTCATGTCCGCCTCCAGCTGCGTCACCTTCACCTCTAATTCCTTCTTGGTGGCCTCGGCAGCCGCGGCGGCATCCTTTGCCTCCTTGAGTGCCCCGCCAAGTGATTGCTCCCGGACGGCGAGCTCCTCTTCGTGACTGTCCAAGCTCACCTTCTTCTGTATCAGCTCACCGTCCCGCTTGGACAGCTCCTCGGCGGCGAGCCTCTGCTGCTCCTCGGCTTCAGCCCTCTCCAGGATGAACGCCTCCTTTGCCTCGGCAAGTTGCGCCCTCTCCTCCGCGATGGATCGGAGGGCCTCCTGGTTGCGGCGCTTGAGCTCCTCCGCATGCTTCTCTATGTCAACTCCCGCCTGCGCGACGAGCGCTTCCCGGGACTCAAGCTTCACTTGCCGGGCGCGGTAGAGTGACACCAACCTCCGGAGCAGCTGCTCCTCCTCGGACTCACCACTGCTGCTACCTGGCTTGTCAACCACTGCCAACCCAGCAGAGGCGAGTACTTCTCCATCGAACTCCTCTCCTTCAACCGGCGCCCTGGGGCTCGACGCCCAGGGAAGCTTTATGTATACGCCCTCGCCGTCCTTCAAGTATGCGCCTGGCTGGGGCTCCTCGGGGCCCGGCGCTACATCAGCGGCGGAGGGGTCGGTGGACGGTGCAGCGCCAGACTCCTGCGCCCTCCGGTCGTCGGCGATCACCGACCTCGCTGCCTCGCGCCAAGAGCCTTGGTGGCTTCTCGTCGGCCGGTTCATCACGCGGCCTTCCTCGCCAACAAGCGACATCTTCGGTGTTGCCGCGTGCACCTTCATCGCCGGTGGCCTCGGTCTCCATCGGGTCTACGAGAGGGGGATCTTCGGATAGGAAGAGGAAAGAAGAGTCAAGCAAATATCCAAAAAAAGAAGAACCCAAGGGAAGATTCCCGACAAGAAGGGTTACCGTGGCTGGGCTTCGGACTATGGGCTCCTCCACCAGGCTCACTGGTTTCACCCTTGCCGGGACTCCTCCTTGTCGGGAGCGACCTTGTCGGGAATCGCCTTGGCGGCGTGGTCGAAGCAGACAGCACCTCCGGGGTGGTTTCTAATTACCCCTGGTGGGCCTGCTCTGCTCCTACACAAATGGATTAGCAATCAAGATGTCAGCAAAAGAAAAAGCACCCATGCGCGCCCCGCAATAGGAAGTGAACCTGACACTTACGCTGGGGGCTGTGCTGGGGGCTGCTGCGAGGAGAAGGAACCGGATCCGTCAAGGTGGTCTCGGACGTGTCCTCTGCTGTCACGGCGGGATCGTCCTCGATGTCAACCACGGGGACCTTGGCCCTCTTCGCCGCTCTCTCGGCCAGAGTCCTGAAAAGGAACAAGGTTCAGGGAGAAGCAGGTCAGATGCAAGACAAGAAACAACACAGATCGAAGAAAATCAAGAACAACGAAAGTCTTACTCCTCCTCCTCCTCCTCTTCATCATCATCGGAGGAGATCAGCGCGGAGAGATCGAAGTTCGGTACCCTCTCTGCACGGTGTGGCGGAGGAGTAGGCTCCCTTCGACGTTTGTCGGGAGCTGCGGCAGGATCAGGTGTGGCGGCCCGGGAAGACCCCGCCTCGGCTGACGGCACGGCCTGGGACCCTCCCGCAGCAATGGTACTTGCCGCGGTGGAGCGTGTCCCACGGGCGCCGGCTGGGCTGCCTGCCTCCAGCCAGATTCCACCTCAACGGAGGCGCTTCTCGCTTGGAATTGGGTTGCACTGGGCTCGCCAGGCAAGCTGCTCAAGACGGCCGACCGCTCGCGCCGACGGGCTAGCTCGCTCGCCTCGGCCCTCGCCCAACGACCTCTCCGCAAGGTCCTCCCTGCCGGCAAGGCTTGCTGCTCGCCGCCTCTGCCTCCAAGCAGGAAGCCGAACTCATCGGGGCGGTAGCTGCCGCCTCTTCGCCCCGTAGCGATGTAGCGATCTCGTTCTCGTGGTGGCGCGGGTGAGGAGCTCTAGTCGTTAGAGTTGACCGTACCTCCACAAATCATCAAGAATTGCTGCACAACATCGCCGGGCGGGCTCCACCCAAAGTGGGACCACCCGCGCGAATCGCACTCGGCATCATTATGCAGATGCGATCGCTACCGAGTTGTGCACAATGGGATGACGCTCGCGGCAGCTCGAACCACTCGATGATCGGCGCTATGCTTGAACAGCTCCTCAAAGATCCCGCCGAGCCCGTAATCGTGAAGTTGAAATTGAGGCCCGGGCGCAGCCTCATGATATCCGCTGGCCGCCAAATCGCCAAAGCGGGCTCCCCTCTTCTCCAGAGGGGCGACACGACGGCGAAGGAAATCCGCGCCAACTACCTCGCCGTGAGCCCGCAAGCCCGAGCCGAGAATTCGGTGGTGGCAATCTTCACTTAGCGCCGTCCGTGACAGAGCGCCCCAGTCACCGCCGCGAACTACCCGAGCCTGGCGCAGGTTGGTGAATGACGGCGGATTGGCATCACAGATCCAGCACCATTCCGCCCTCCACTCATCCCACTTGCTGCGGAGCTCGCCCGCCAGATACACCTCCTTCATGCCGGTTCGTGAGATCCAGGCAACTCCGCCAGCCAATGGCTCTCCTTTCTCGGCTCGGGGGGTGAAATAATGGCGAAAAAGAGCGACATTCGGGTGGATGCCAACAAAGTTCTCGCAGAGGTAGCGAAACCGCCATTGTCGAACGGCGCTGGGGGTGAAATCAAGAAGATGAAACCCGTAGGTATTCATGATGTCGCAGAAGAAATCCGAAAAAGGTGGGCAGAGCCCGCAGTAGAAGAACACAGGAAAGAAGTAGTAACCTCTGGGGCACTTCTTCGATTTGGAAGGTTCAGCGGAAAGCACCGGCGTGCGCGGATGGGCCCGCGTCTGCATCGACCAGAAGAGGTAGAACTCCTCCCGCAGCGCCTTCCGGGTGAGCTCGGAGGGGAACAACACTCGTTTCTTGCGCAGCGCCTCAAGCCGCAACGCCTCGGCCGACTTCTCGGCCTTGCTGGTCTTCGGAGCCATGGCGGAAGCGGCGGGGGAGCGCGGAAGCGTTGAGGACGACGGCGGCGGCGGGCGACGGAGCGCTGCTCTCTTTCGACTTGGGAAGCGGAGGGGAGCGGCGGAGCTTTCGGAGGAAGGAACTACAAGTGGCGAAGGTGGGGAAATAGTTCCGTTTCCTCTGCTTATAAACAGGGGAGGTGAACGTTACGCCTTTCCTGGATTAAAATATAGCCCACGTCTCCCACGACGCCGCGATTGACGCGTGCCGTTACGGGACGGTGCGGTGGATTCGTAGCGGATCTGGTTTGGACCCAGCTGCGATGCCTGCAGCCTGTTTTGGGCCCGCCCAACAGCGCCGCACCATGTATGGACCAGGCCCGGGGCTCTGTCGGTGTACTAAAGTAGGGGTACCTTAGTACTCGAACTTGTGCACGGCAACAAGAATACTGCGTGGCAAGGCTTTCAAGGCCCGCCAAGACCCTCCGTCATCCTTATTCTACTGCCATTCAAGAACAAAGTATTAGCTGAGAAGACAAGGCCCGGGCAAGAGAAACTTGCCGGGAAGAACAAGGCCCCGGCAAGAGAAACTTGCCGGGAAGAATGAGGCCCCGGCAAGAGAAGCTTGCCAGGAAGAGCAAGACCCCGGCAAGAGGAGCTTGCCGAAGGCCAGCCAAGGCGCTTGCCATGGCGGCCACCACTCACGCCAAGGCCCAGCTCACCCGACGACGTGTCGCCGCAGGATCACTCCCGGTGCACGTGGCAGGTGGCTGTGCAGCCTAGTGGCGCGAGGTGGCAAGCGGAGGTGACTAGGAGGCCATCGTGGCGATCGGTGGCGCCCCTAACGGTCGTTTCCTGCACTATTGGAGCGATCGGCCGGGCATTAAATGCTCTTGTCCCCTGCCGTCAGAGTTAGGTAGGGGACACTATAGGTAGTGGTTGTACCAACCCACGTTTTTACCTTTCTACCCCTCTGTCTGTGTTGCCACCTGTCGGTGACCCCCTTTAGACTATAAAAGGGAGGCCCATGCGCACGTAGAAAGGGTTCGAAATTTTGGTTCGGCTGGTTGGGTTCATTCGACTCACTCTAGGCCACATCATACCCACGCTCTCAAGCAAGAACAAATACAAACACAAAGCAGCAGTAGGAGTTTTATCTCTCCGGAGAGCTCCGAAGCTGGGTAAAAATCCCCCCCCCCTCGTGTTTTCGCCTCGATCTGCTCTACGCGCGCGCCCCGCTCCCTTGTCGGACCAGAAGGGTCCCCCTGCCCCATAGGTGCTCGTGCGACCCAGCGTACCACGACACATGGTAGGAAAACATGAAGAAACGGGACGAAGAAGCCAAGAACGATAGGAAAAACTTGCCTCGTCAAAATCAATCCCACACATGTTGTATGTTAAGCTAATACAGACTTAATAATAAATCTTTACCTAATAATAAAGCAAATTGGGTTTCTGTCATCCGTCATTATAATTACCCTCCAAATTGGTAAAAATTACTCACCAATGCCACCCGTAAGTTGGAAAACAATTCAGTTTTTCGGAAAAAAAATCGCCGCCGCCTTGGTTGTTTTATAGGGCCGCGACAGTTAGAAGTCACGGAACTATGGGTGGCCGAGCGATGAGACCGGGGTTCGATCCCCACCTTCCACATCTATTTTATCTTTCTTTTCTCACGTTTTTTTTTTCATTTTATTTTTTTGTCTTTTCTTTTCTCATTCTGTTTTCTGTTTTCTTTCTTCTTTAAATTAATTCGGGATTTTAATATTCCAAAGTTGTGACTTAAAAAAAATCTTTGAGAAATCATAAAAAATACAGATTCAAAAAATGTTGGAGGTTTTGCAAAAATGTTCGCAAAATTATAAAAAAAATCACAATTTGAAAAAAATGGTTGGAAAATAATATCATGTTCATCATTTTGAGAAAATGACTGTGTATTGAAAAAATATTTGGGAATCTGAAAAAAATTCCATGACATTTTAGAAAATGTTCACAAAAAAATTGTTTTTTAAAATTTTCTCCATTTTTTTAAAAAAGTTCATCGACTCAAAAAATGTTTATTGAGTCAAAAAAATTAATGAATTCGAAACTGGTTCATGCATTTAGTTTTTAGTGAACAAAACTAATGTTCATGATTCTTTTGAGAAAATAAAAAATTTCAAAAGAAAATGTTTGTCGATTCCGAAAACTGTTCACTGATTCAAAAGTATTTTATATCTAGGATTTAATTAGTTTTTGAAAGTCTTTATATGTCTTATGCTGGGAGTAGTTCGTGGTCAACGAGATTTCATTTTAAAATTTTAAACATTCCCTTGCGCAACATAATGACAAACTCATAGCCTTGGGATTTATCAGTCGAATGCATTGTGATCACGTGGACATCGCGACCATCATCTGCTCGGGTGAGAAAAAAATGGCAACATGGTGAGCCACTGTGTTAAAATAGAGTATGCTCATATATCAGGATACTGAGTCATACTTTTGGTTAGCCATAATTTTTTATCTTCCGTTGCAATGCACGGGCATTCCTTCACTCATGCTCATACATCTGGTTTGTATCTCCACAAAAACAAATGGCAACTTCATGAGGATTTACAATAGAAAGGCATCAGATGTTGCTGCAGGAAGCCAATTAGAATCAGAAATTATGCGAGTATTGTAGAGCATATAGAAACTTCATTCTAGCCCACACAGTAACATCTCTATAACACAACTTGTTTTTTTATGGATTCAGTAAAAATATTACGGGAGAACTTATTTTTGCAAAGCAGGAGATCATAATGATAGTGGGCATTGACGAAACAAGATTTATCGCCTCAACCAGTGTATTTTCATTGACGAAACTATTGTACCAGCAGTACTGCTAGCTACAGTAGTTACTCCAACAGAGGCCTCCTTTCGTTCATAGATAGGAATTTTATAGGAATATGAAAATCATAGGAAGTGAGATGACATGCATCTCAATTCCTATAGAGAAAGAGATGCCATTTGATGCATAGGATAGGAATTTTTCCATTGAGTCTAGGCTAATGTATTGGTAATTTGCTCTTAAAACCACAGTAGTAACTAGTAGTACTGGTACATGCTTGTACTCAGACACAAACACACACTGACATGCTGGCCGGACACCATAATTCTCCTTCCCGGCTTTGTCAGCGACATGCCACCGTGCTTGGATCTCCGCCAACCTCTCCGCAGCAGCGCGTGCGTCCTCTTCTTTCTTGTGGCGGCGGGCCTCTATTTTCCTGAGTGCTTTCTGAATTCTCTACTCCCTTTGTGCGGCTTTGGCCGCCTCTTGCTCTCCCTCCCATACGGCCTTGGCAGCTTGAAATTCTGCCCACATAGGAGTGAGGTCCCGAGCGGTGATGAACTCGGCACGATAGGATGCCATTGCTTTCCTACCGTTTTTTTGTACGGTCGTGGGCGGCGAGGAACTCGTCGTGGCGGGATGCCATCACTTCCTTACCGGTTAGTGTGCGGTGCGGTGGCATGGGCGACGCTTGGTGTGAGTTCTGGGGTGGAGTGGCCAGACAACCGTATAGTGCATTGGTTTGTCAAGATCTCAAGGATAGAAGACGAAGGAAATTTGGATTCTCCTTCAATCTTGGTCATTTATTACCGAGCAAAATTCATTGGCGGTCATCGAACTTGTCTTGATACCTCACTTTGATCATTGTATACGAGATATGGTGATTATACGGTCACTGGCTCAGTGTATAGCTCCGTATTTGTCTGGTTGACCATTCAAATAGTCCGCATGCGCCTCATCAGCTCGTGTCCTTTATCTATCTATGCGGGCCTACCTGCAAGTGGAGAAAGAAATAAAAACCAAAATTATGCATATGTGGGGAATCAAACCACGGACTTGTCCCTCCAACGCACACTCGTCAGCCAAACGAAAATGGAATACTTTGCATCAGACACTCACGCTCACGTTGTCAAATCATGTTAATGCATGCACGCCGCCCTCTGAATCAAAGTCCTACTAATGGTGCAACGCAAACGGCGAGCCCATCACCTGTGCGCCCCGACGGTGCCTGACATTACTGTTTAGACATTTGATGGAGGCCTACATGAACGCCGAGCATGTATTCACTAGGCTCAACACCAACGGTCATACTCGGGAGCGCCTTGCTCATGTATATCGTCCATCACAATGATAATCTATAAAACAGCCTAGCTAGAGAGGGTACTATGGTACGTTGTATGTACTATCGTGAGCGGCCGATCTTAGTGCCACTCCACACGAGTGTCTGTCTGGTCGATTCGTCCATTATTCGTAAGTTATGCATGGTTGTGTGGTGTCTAATGGTGGTCGTCAAAGGCTAGCTGGCGATAAGAGTGGTTGCATGGACGCCTGGTTGTCAATATGTGCCGCATATGCTTCAAAGGCTCATCATCCATGAGTTCACATTTTACCACCATGCCAGCTTCTGACCGCCCTGGCCTATCGAAACCCCTTCCATCGCTAGCGCGCGCTTCCCACCTGAAATGGTCACCGTCACTCCAGAACGTCAATGTCGCATTCACCGGACATAACTGCAGGCGCAGTTGGTGTGTCACTGACATGCGGGTAGAGGCCCATTGGGCCCACATGTCAGTAACCCAACGCACCTGCAGTTAAGTCACTGAAAGCAGCGTCCGCATTCATGCCCGACTACTCTGGTGGGAGCCGTCCATCCGTCTGCCGCGGCTCATTGCCATTCGCCCGCTATATTAACTTGAGCCCCACCTCCCTGCCATAGCCAAAGACCTACACTCATTCTCCTCCGGTCCCTTCCTTCTGTCGGCGCCACTCCAAGCATGGCCTCCTGGCGCCCCAAAGCTCTCTTGGACGTACTATCGCAGGAGCAGACGAAGGACATCGGAGGATCCGCTCCGGGCACGCTCCAAAGCTCTCTTCGACGTACTGTCGCAGGAGCAGAGAAAGGAGATCCCCAACATCCCCCCCGGCCGCCCTCCACTGCCACGAACACAAAGCCGGCGCGCGTGCGCGGGCGCAGCAGGAAGCGAGAAAGAGTAGTAAATGGTAGGTCATTACCGCTTTGGTCCCAGGAAGGCCACCGCTACTCCACTCAGTCGACGCCAAGCTTGGTGGGGTAAACATCGGTGGCTGATTAGCTGCTTGACAGCGATGTGAAGGCGGAAATCTTCAGAACCTTGTGCTCCGAAGGAGGAGGTTATCGAGGCAGATGAGGAGGAGGCAAAGGCAATGGCCGGCTTTCTTGGGTTCATGGCGGGACATGGTGGTCGGGCACCGGCGATCGTTTAGATTAGGTATGCAGTAGGTTTTAGTATGGTTTGTGCGAAATATGTAATGAATTTCGTCCAGTTTGCAGGAAAAGTTTTTGAAATGTGATGGATTCCATTCAGTTAATTTGAAATTTTCTTTGTTTGCAAGAATTTTGTCCGGTTATTTCATATAGTTGTCAAAAGGTATGCGGGCAGCATCGGATGGCATCCATCAGTGTCCTCGAACAGATGTCGGTGTAAATTTGTGGGCCAGCGCTGGAGATGCCCTAACTATCATGCTATAATCACTAACAATGCTCCATTATTTGGTAGGGAACAATTGTCCCTCGATCAAAATCATATCCGCCGTGTTTTGCACTCCTCCCACGTAAGAGTGTAAACTCTTGCTTACATAAAAATGGAGCAAGTGGATGGCACTGTAGCACGTCATATCACTCAAACTAGTCCGCCTAATGCGCGGGAAAGCACCGCCCTCGTCATTTTGTTCTGGATTTCTATCGATCGATCGCACGAAAATGTTACGCTTTGCACGTTCTAAAGGAAAAGGCAACACACTTACGACTCGTACGCATCGCACCCCTGACAGTCCGACTCGCACGCCACTCACTAGAGGGGACACACGTTGTCTTGCAATTTCACTGACGTGTGGGACTGCAATTGAATAAACCATCAATAGCCGAAATCTAATCACTCGGCGGGCGTAGGCTGAGAAGAGAGAGATGGGGCAGGGAGAAGAAATCGCCTGCCCGCCGCACACGAACTCCAAGAAATATATGGTGATAATGTGAGGTGGGCCATGCGGAGTCCGACCGCCTCAAGCCCACCGACCGCTCCGCCCACCGAAACCCCCCACCTCCGCGCTCCCCTAAGACGCCACTGCCCGCCACATGCATGCATAGCAAGTAGTACCAAGAAAATACGGGCTATAAGCCTGCTTATGTGGAGGAGAGAGAGGCATTGACAAAGTCAAGGAGTGGGCTCTGCAAGAGAACGTCTCTACACGTGCTCCTAGGTTGTAACGCCCCGGACACACCCGCCGGTGGTCGCATTCTGGGCGGATCTAGATCGGCCCCACAGATCAATACTAGTCTTTTTCACAGACGAGGGATCGAGCCGCCGCCTGCTGCGCCTCGCTGGATCTCCTGTTTCGCCCCCTGCGAGCCCTCCTCTCGCTTCGCCTTCATTGTGAGCCGCGCCAGCCACCGCCTGCCCTCACCTTGCCGGAGAGGTTCACTCGCCAGTCCCGGCGCCTGCCACGCCCTCCTCGCCGCCTCCGCTGACAGAACGAGCGAGAGGCGCTCGCTCGCTTTGCCTCACAGGCCCAGCGCCACGCCTCAACCCTCCACCGTCCGGGCCAAGGCCCATGGGTGAGCGCCCCTCCAGCCCCTCTCCTGTACACCGCTGGCCCAGTAGATTCGGCCCATGTATTCTTTTTCCTATGCCCTGCGAATTTTGCTAATTATCCAGTGAATTACAGATTTACAGAAAACCCCTCATACTTCATGCATTTAATATCTCACAAACCATGCATCGGATTAAAACAACTTATACATGCAAAATGATTAGAATTACATCTAGTTTCATAATCTGCTATTTTCATCCATTTTTAAAATGATTAAAATAGTGTTTGTTTAAATTTGCTTAAATGCCATGTTAAAATGATTTAATTCATAACTAAATAACCGTAGCTCGGAATTAGATGTTCTTTATATGTAAATGGGGTGGGAAAATGCCTAGATTAACATGGTCCACTTTATTTTGCTGTTTAACAACTTTAAAATTGTGTATAGGGCAGAACAGTAGCAAATTCATAAATTGCATATGAGGATTTTCCGGAATTGTTGTTTGTTCTTCCGGCCTCATTTAAACTTGCCTAGTTAAGTAGCTTTCATATGCTTCACCCCTTGCCATGTTTAATAACATTTAACATTGTTGTGTATCTAAACGAGAGCGAACTAAATAACTCGGATGTGGTGAGCCATTAATATGCAACTCGCTGCATATTGAGCTCCACTTAACTTGTAGTATTGTGTGTTGCACTTTGCCATGCCATGCCATGCCTCATTAAACCGGACATGCATCATACTTGTTTATGATCATGCCATGTTTATGTGATGGTTGTTTACTATGTTGTTTGTTTCTTTCCGGTTGCTTCTCTTGTTAGCTTCGTTTCGCTCGGAGTTGTGAGGATTCGCTCGATCAAGGTCCGCTTGTCTTCTTCATGGACTCGTTCTTCTTCCTAGCGGGATTTCGTGCAAGATGACCGCTACCGGATCTCACTACTATCATTGCTATGCTAGTTGCCTCGTTTTTCGCTATGTCGCGAACCTATTACCTGCTTGTCCAGCCATCCCATATTGCCATGAACCCCTAACCTTTGACACCTTTCCTATGCAAACCGTTGTTTGGCTATGTTACCGCTTTGCTCAGCCCTCTTATAGCGTTGCTAGTTGCAGGTGAAGTTGAAGATTTCTCCATGGTGGATGTGGTTTTGTTGGGATATCACAATATCTCTTATATATTATTAATGCATCTATATACTTGGTAAAGGGTGGAAGGCTCGGCCTTATGCCCGTGTTTTGTTCCACTCTTGCCGCCTCTAGTTTCCGCCATACCGGTGTTATGTTCCCGGATTTTGCGCCCCTTACGCGGTCGGGTGATTTATGGGACCCCGACAGTTTGCATTGAAAAAACTTGTCCAAAGAAGGCCCAACATTTCTTTTTACCATTTGCCTCACCACCACCTACTTTTTCCCTTGGGAGTCGCTCTCTCGAGGGTCATCTTTATTCAGCCCCTGCTAATGCTTGTCTAAGTGTTGGTCCAAACTAGAGCGCTTTTAGCGCCACCTCAAGGAAACTTGAGGTCTGGTTTTAGTTGTACGGACTGCTCATCCGGACGTGGCTCGAGACGCAGATACGCCGCGGCTACTATCGGGATGTCGGCACGCCGGAGGTCTTGCTGGTCTTGTTTTACCATTGTCGAAATGTCTTGATGTACCGGGATACCGAGCCCGATCGGAGTGTCTCGGTGAAGGTCTATTCTTCGATGATCGCGAGAGCTTGTCATGGGCTGTTGGGACACCCGCAGGGTTTAAACTTTCGAGAGCCGTGCACGCGTTATGTGGCGATGGGAATTTTTAATGTCGGTTGTAGACAACTTGACACTTGATTTGAATTAAAATGCATCAACCGTGTGTATAGCCGTGATGGTCTCTTCTCGCGGAGTCCGGAAGTGAACACGGTTTCGTGTTATGTTTGACGAAGTAGGTGTTCGGGATCACCTCTTGATCATTGTTAGCTTCACGACTGCTCCGCTTGATTCTCTCTCTCTCACATTTATGTATGTTAGACACCATATATGCTTAGCCGCTGCAACCTCACCACTTTACCCCTTCCTTTCCCATTAAGCTTTGTTAGTCTTGATACCCATGGTAATGGGATTGCCGAGTCCTCGTGGCTCACCGATACTTCCAAAACCAGTTTGCAGTGTGCCTATGTTACGAAAGCGGTGACGCAACCAAGCTCAAGGTGGAGCTCGATGAAGATCTTGCCCTTTGTGTTGTTTCGCTCTAGGTGATCGTGAGTGGAGCCCAGTTGGGGTCGATCGGGGACCGTTTGTCGATTTGGGGTTCTTCTTTTATTTTGGTTCCGTAGTCGGACCTTGATTGTATCTCGATGATGTAATGCTTTATTCATGTAATTGTGTGAAGTTGCGATTGTAAGCCAACTATGTAACTCTTTCCCTTATGTATTACATGGGTTGTGTGAAGATTACCTCACTTGCGACATTGCTTTCAATGCGGTTATGCCTCTAAGTCGTGCTTCGACACGTGGGAGATATAGCCGCATAAAAAAGAAAGATAAAAAACATTTGAGACGAAATAGATAGAGAGAAAGTGAGAGAAAGTTGTAACGTTATAGCCAACCTTATACTTAACGGTATGGTAGTATTACATGAGGGAGGAGGGAGTGGTGCACATGCCTAGTTCACTGGGCTGCTGTGTTTCACACTCCTCCATCGTAACAGTGGAGACAATAGCTTTCATAAAAAATAAACAGTGAATACTCGATGCTCGTCCTCTATATTGGAAAGAATACTTTCATTCACCAACATGTGGGACATCGACCATCCTGGTCCACCTGCCATGCACAAAATTATCCTGGTCTACCCCGGTCGTATCGCAGGCCCAACCTTTCCCACTGTAAGTTGGTCAGACGAAGGAACCATCATGACTTCGTTGAATTCTGCTTCTTCAAGAAAACTTACTGTACCCGCAATACTGCTACCACACGCGAAGACTGGACGCCATTGTACCAAGTCATATCACTAAAACCCACTAGGCCAAACTAGCCCGCCTAGGTCATCTATTTTGGAACAGAGGGAGTATGTATCTGTACTGCTATGATTTTGTGTTGTACGTCTCTGTACTTTTGCTACGATTTTCCTACGCTATGAACCAAATGAGGCCTGAATGCATCCGTGTCGACTAAGCCTACAATTTTAGGAGCTTGGGCTTTTGGCCGATCGACGGCGGATAAGTATAAGCGTACCACAAGCTCATCAGCCCCAACGTTTCTCTTCGGTGAGTGTTTTGCAAGTATTATAGCTCGCACAGTAGCTAGCCTACTAACACCAAGAATCATCAAACAAGCCTTGCTGATATGATAAACAGATCAAACTTACATCTAAGCATTCCATATATTACATTAACAGTAACTCCCGAACGTGGTAACTTTAGTTTGCGTGAGATTAGGGAAACATGGAAATTTTCTAATGAAAAATGAAGAAGGACAAAGTTGCCATCCCCTATCTACTAAAGTTGCCATCCCTACGAACTAAAGTTGCCATGTCAAAACGTTCGGGACGAACTGCTCAAATCCCGAACGTTCAGGAGTTATTGGATTCCTACATCAAAAGCTGGTGAGGATACATCTGTTTCCATAACTTGGGGAGGGTTCGCATGATTCACTATCAAACAAAAGTAGCAAGTACCGCCCACACAAGACAGTGCACTAGCCCTAAGATGGTTTGATAACACGCATCGTTCTGGTAATTGAACACAGGGCAATGCAAATTAGCCTGAAGGATTAGCGTGACCAACTATTTCTTGTCATCGATCTCTCGGGCACTGTTCAAGAAACCTTCCGATTCATTGATTAATCTTACGATTTATCGCTAATCGGGCGGTGACCGATAAGATCATGCCTTATCTTTGTCGTTTATGTTTTGGACCGATTTATCGTTCTGAGAAGCGATTTATTGGGAATCTACCGATAAATCGGACCTATTGATAACACGACGTTTGCAAAAACAATGTTTATTTACGTTTTTTGGACCTTATTATGGAATATGTACTATTGTCCTATTTTATTTTCCATTATACGAGGATTCAAAGGCTAGAAATAAAGGTAACACTTCTGTCAAATATTGTTTTGGTGTTCAATATATCGTATTTTTGTATTGGGAACATGAGATTTGAAAAACAAATATCTAATTAATAGTCGACCGATAAAATTGATTAATCGGCCGATATCCGATTAATCTCTAATCCCTAGCTGACTGAGATGATAACGATAAGCGATATCCTCAACATTGCTCTTGGGCAATGACCATAGTACGGACAGCGGCATGGGAATCGATCTCTGGGGCGATGTCCACAGGACCTACCGCGACTTCGGAATCGATCTCTGGGGTGATGTCCACAAGATGGACAGCGGCATCAGAATCGTTCTTCAGGGCAATGTCAACAAGACGGACTGCAACATCGAAAATGTTCTCTGGGGTGTTGGCCACAGGACGGGCCGCGACATCAGAATCATCAAGGACGTCCACCGGCACCTACACAACCCTAACATATTAGCGAGCACATTGCAAATAATCAAAAACCACAACTATGGTAAACCATTATTTTTTTACCTTTTGCAGCTCATCGGGGGATCCCATCCCTCCGGGGGACATCTCTTTGTCTTCGATGGGGGCCATCACTTTGCCATGGGAATACTGCTTCTCAACGGCGGCTATCTCCTCAAACTCGGCCTTGAGAGTCGCATAGGTGGCCATTAGAGTTTCTGGGATAGGCACGGTGGGGCCCTTGCTATTCTTCCAACTTTCTTTGAGGAGTTCGTCCACCAACGTCGTCAACTCTTTGGCCAGTGCTTGTTTCTTGGAGTTCTTTGTCTCCATGGGTTAGCCCGCCAACATGGTAAACTCGTTGGTCGGTGCTCACTTCCTAGAGATCACTGTCTCCAATGGGTTGTCCGCCGGCAACTCTTTGGCTAGTGCTCCAGGATCCATCAATGAACTAACAAACAAAAAGCAATCAAAATGAAACCACAATCGCAATGAAAACAGGAAAAGAATAGGTTGTGTGAATGGGTCGGTGCTTCGCAAAAAGAAGATTCTTGGAATGAAAATATAGCAGCATCACTGATTCGCCCACCTTTCCTTCGTCAGTACAGAAGAAAAATGGTAGAAGTGAGTAGCCTGGAGTGAGGTTTTCTTCAAGAAAGGGGAGAAAGGGCTTCAACGAGCGTTCAAGTGAAATGATGGTTGCCTCGTCCATTCCAACTTCGGGGCCACTTTACCACTACTGGTAAAGGTGTGAATTTTGTGATATGATGGGTTATGACGGCCACACCGGGGTGACCCAAGAATCTAGACTATAGCACCTTGTGGTTATCTGGTGGATGGCACGCGGGCCCAGATGTTTTGATGTCCGGCATGTAGATAGAGCTGCTAGTCATATAGGAGTGCTCAATATTGTGCACCGCGACCAAGGCGGAGAGGAAAATGAGAGAACTATGTAATTAATGCATGAGTTTAATTAGGGTAGTTTTGCAAAGTACGAGATGCATTCCTCCAATCACAAAATGCCTTGGTTGATGGGATTTGAGATTTGAGCCCTATAAACCGAAAGGGAGGGAGTACTGCACGCGATGTAGTCTAGTCACTTGTTGAAATCTCTAGAAAAGCAAATACTCCTTTCTGGTTTACAGGCCTATACTAGCAAGTACTAGTACTACAATAGTGGGATCAAATAGCAATTTTGTCTCGTGCAAGAGCCTGGCTATATGCATGCTCCAAGTCACCTCACCACGCCCCACCCCAACACAAAGACTGCCATGCGAGCGTTCGCAACTACCACGTTTAGGTTGCGCTTAGCTCTTCGCCTCTTCGAGAAGATGAACAATGATGTTACTACTACTTCTACGGTATCGAATCCACTGCTGCATGTCCGTCCACCTCGTGTGGGAGGGATAGCGTGTAGCGAAAGCTTCTACTAGTCCTGCCAGCCACCATGCTCATGCGCGAGGGAGGGACACAGCTTCATTGACTTACTGCTCCTGCCTTTGCGTCTATGATAGGTGGGCCCAACAGGTGGGTGGCCCACCTGTCATGCAGCCAAAGGCAGGTGCAGTTAAGGCACCAGAGCTCAGTCCACGACGGAGAGGGCGTTGTAGTAATGAAACTTCTTGGTCTTGTACAAGTTGACGTGACACATCAAAGCACTGCACTCGATATATTTCAATAATTTTTGTTTACCAATGCATTGATTACGCAACATATCAATGCACTGCACTCGATTCAAATCTTTTTAGAAATTTCAAATGGACTACAACATACGGATATATGTAGACATATATTCGAGTGTAGATTCATTGGTTTTGCTTCGTATGTAGTCACTGTTGGAATCTCTAAAAGGACTTATATTTGCAAACGGAGGGAGTACAACGCATGCATGCATGCTGTGACTTTCCTTTTGATACTTGCATGTGTTTATTTGATGCACCTTGCCAAATTTTGACTATAAATTTAACTAACCAAATGTTCATGCATGTCACAAAAAATTACGGGGCTGTTTGGATTGTGACTATGTTTGTCTTATGTTGCCACATTATTTTTCCCACACTTGCCTAACTTGAGTTGCTTAAATTGTTAGACACACTTTGGCTTGCCTAAGGGAATCTTGACACACTTTTTGTGTCTATGACATGTGGGGTTCATTGCTAATAAACAATTTCTTGTCTTAGGTGTGGCTAATAAAAAGACTTATATTTAGGAATGGAGGGAGTAGAAAATATAAATAATAATGCATGCTGGGGCAACCCACGTTTCCGATAATTTTAGCCATGGGCTTTTTCACAATTTTTACGAGGGGGTGGTTGTTCATTTAATGGAGGGACTTGTACCAGACTTGAACGATACAAAGTGCGGCCTGGCACACCGTAACACCACTTGGAATAAGCGGGTAGCTATCTCAAAAAACAATCAACAACTAAAAAACGGCCACCTGGCATGTAGTACACAATTTTAAACGATTGTTTTGATGGAGTGAAAAAGGAAAACTACCCCACTACGTATATATAGGCTGGATCCTCCGCGCTTGCTTGCTAGGGTTGCTCTATTCACACACTCTCATCCTCTCCAGATCTAAACAAGATAACGGTGGTAAAACTGTCTTTCTTCCTTCAAATAAAACTCTCTTTCTATCCTCACCGTTGGTTACACATCCGGACGTATCCCCCTCCGCCAGTGAAGGGGAGGAGGGGCAGCATTTAGGCTGTCATCAATAGCGAGGGAGGAGACCCACTGCCGGCCACACCGTTATCTCTGGCCGAGCGCCGGCGTGGGAGGTCTCCTGATCCCTTCGTCGTTGCCCTAGTGTGGGCGGATCTGGCCTCCTGCCTCCCACCTATCCACACCCCGACGACCTTCAGGTATATCTTCCTTCAAAACCTCCTTAGTTCTACTTCCACAGCTTGCTACGTCGCTGCATGTGCATCATTTTCTACCTCTTAGCCCCTCTCGATCAGATGGTCCAACATCACCTATTTTTTCTTCTTCTATTGTTAGAGGTAAAGCTACTTCATGGAGTCGAATCTTGTACTTGGTTCAAACAAGAAATAAAGTGGGGGTGGGGGAATTTAGTATGTACATCGGACTTGGTACAAACAGGAAGGAAAGAGGGTGAAAGTAGTACAGACTGGTCATCCAACCGGTCTCTTGGTCAAAAAGGGAAATATAGGGGTAACGCTGTACACAGTGGTATGACCAAGACTAGATTTTCTATCCACACATAGGAATAGGTGGCTAGAGTGAACAAAAATGGGACCAACACAGATATGTTTCTTGGATGTTTGTTTCTCGGGGCAACAAACTATGAATCACCACTTTATGCCCTTGTTTAGGTACATGGTGATGGAGTGCTGGTGCACCCACTGTCCCATTCCCTTATACCAAATATTTAGCTGTTCTTAATCTAATGCCCCTGGTAAAATGAAGCCATGCCACTGTTATAAGCCATGACAAGTTTAGCCAAATGTTTTTTCCTGTAATTGTTTGAGACTTTGACTGTTTCCTTTGCAGCTTTTTGCGCAAGCAGGGATATCCATTTCACCTGGTTGCTGTTGTGAACTTTTGGTGCACTGCACAAAATATTTCTTAAAAGAAGTGACTTTTGTGTTGTTTAACTGGAATGTCAGAATGGGGTAGTTGGTTCATACCGGTGGAACTGCACAAAGGGAGATCTGTGTTCCAATCCCCATCATCCATATTGGCACCATTACCTTCCTTTAGGTAAGAATGCTATTTACTGCATGTGTTTATCTCTATTTTGCGACTGCATAATGCTATTTTTTACTAGTACACTTGTACTCCCTCACCGACTAAACCAATTTTGAAATAGAAGGCCAATCATGTACTTGGTTTCACCAACTGGTGAGGAGAAAGAGAAACAGAGCATGAAGAGGAAGAAGAAGAAGAATAAACAGTGCCAAGGTGATCTTGCTGAAGCCAGAGGCCTCAGTCAAGGTAATTCAAGGGCTTCGGCAACGACTACCTTACATGTGAGATGATCCTCCAGGGAGCCCTTCCACTTCTGCAAGGTCACTTAATTAATTAGGAGTACTTAAATACCGCTAATTTATTGCTGCCTAATTTTCCTGTTGGAGTTAAACAAATCTTTAGTAGCAACCTATGCTGAATCATATACGTGTGTATGTTTGTCTATGGAGGTGAATCATGTGGTGGAGGAGGGAGGGAATATTATTAGTGTCATGACATAATAGTGCTATTGTTTTTGTCAATTTATTGCCATTGGTTCAATGAGGCAATGTTTTGCGTATTGTCCATCATGAATTTGATGCTAGTGTTAGAGTAATATGCTAATGTCTTTCTATCCTATCTCAGTAAGCTAATGAAGGTTTGACCTTGTTCCTACTTGTGCAAACAGGGATCATGTTGTGCCAATCATACATTTTAGTGGAACTACACAAGACAATACAATGAATTGTATCCCAGCCAGTGCTTTAACTCTGCTGGTAGTTCTTGATAATCTTTTGATATAATCTCAGCACTGGTAAGCAAGTGTGATTTCAACCAAACATTTGAAGTGCACCAAAATATATACTATTGAGTGATTCCGGTGAGTGCTTTATCATCTCTGATGGGACTACATGAATAAGCTTTTTTCCTCAGGTTGGTACGGGCCTAAGGCCTTCATCCATATTAGTTTGCTGTCATCTCTATTTGTATCGTGCTACTGTCATGAGAAACTCCTTTATCTTTGCATGTTAAAGTTTGCAACCTATGATACATGGCAATGCTTTGAGTGTTGAGCTAATTGGCAATGATTAAATAAACTAATACCTCTCTTTAAGCAAGACTACTATGTTGCTAACTTTACCCATTAAGATAATAAGGGTGCTTCTATTTGTTAGTGTATGTTTCATCAACTAGTCCCACTATTATAGTAATCTCACTCTCTCAATATATGTGCCAACAGGGTTGCTCGATTTTGGTGGAACTGCACAAAAACTTTGGGTGCTTCCTTACCTAGACAGCTTCCGCCCTTTCCTGCCAGTCACTAATCTGGGCCTGCTTCCTTCCTTTACTATCAATCGTTTCGCTTATCTGGGCTTCCAGTCAAAGGAAATAGTAATTGATATGCTACCTCACATAGGTTGGTGCTGGTCTTTATCCTGATTATTGTGCTTGTCATGTATTGGTAATTTGGTATTGTGCTACTATTTGCCGATTTTATAAAGGAGTAACTTGGAGCCTGAACTCGCAGGCAAATCATTGCATTGTGTGATTTCAGTAGAACTGCACAAAAAGATCAGATGGACAGATACTTATGCTGCTTCTGTGTACTCCAAAGTTCACTTAGACAAGCATCGATGTTGACAAGAAGAAGTGCATATATTTATTCAATTATCAACCAGCGTCAACCAGTTGTCAAACTCCAAGTATTAGGAGAGTGAACGCCAAAAATATTGCTTGGTGGATAGCCCAGAAGAACGCGGTCCAGTCTTTGGTCCCAACTTGTGCCTTTTGGTTATCGGCAGATATTGTAGTGAACTGTATGGCATGGAGTCTAAAGATTCCCGACAAGTTGGTTGACGCGTATATTCATCTGGCACTTAATTAGTCTGCACTCTAGGGATGCTCCATTTCAGTTGAACTGCACAAAAAATTTGGGTGGTTCATTTTCTCAGCCGCCTCCTTTCTTGTCTTCAATGTAGAATTTTGGCGAGCTACATGACCAAGATGAGCCAGTAAACTAGTTGGATGAATGTAGTGGCCAAGTTGCTCAAACCTCCCTTGGCACGAGGCCACTATTTGAGGATAAACTTACAAGCAAAGTTCAGATTGTCTGTGCTGTCTCTTATGTACTCGAAAGTTTACTCGTGCAAGCATTAATTTTAGCAAGAAATACCTCCGACTGTACACCATTTACCAGTCTGTACCCTAGGTAATTAAAGTTCATTCATGGATCATATTGGTTGTGATCTCAATAATTTGGATGCATAAACATACTAAACATGTGTATATCAGAATCTTTTTGTGAATTATCTATGAATCTTGTCATGTGATCTATCAATCATTTGGATGCATAGACATGCTGAACTTGTGTATATACGAATCTTTTGAGTTGTTGATTGTGAATGTTGGCTATGAATATGAACATGTCCTGTGAACCGGAGTTTGATATGAATGTTTACCTTTTCTGTTGTACTTGTGTGTGAACTTGTTAGTATGCCTACTGTGGGATATGTGACGTGTGGGTGTCAATGGCACACCTTCTTCCCGAGAAGATTTACACCTACTTTGTTAGGGTAGCAACGGCGCATAAGCTCTTTTTAATTTTTTTGCTCTGTCTTCCCCCTCCCCCGCTCAACCCCTGCCGTAATGTTTTCGGCCTCAAAACAAACATAGTACTGCATTGTTTTTGGGGCTTGATGAAAAATCGAGTGCTGGTTTCTATAGGTTGGCCCGACCAGCAAATGGGCTGCTTGTCCACCTTGGACTTGGAGGCTAAAAATACAAGTTGTATGGTGCAGAGGCAAGTAGAAAAACGCCATCGAGAGCCATCCACTAAAGAAAAAAAACCACTCCTGATGTGCTTCTTCAGTCATGCCACCGCCCCCCTCTTTAATCCAGTTTGCTCGGGGTTCTAGCTGGTATCATTTTTTTCCAGAGGGCGAACAAGTATCAGCTAGGCCTAGGTTTAGTATTTTAACATGCGTAGCCCACGACATATGGAGATAGTGGTTTCAACTTATTTTTTGAGGTCCATGCCGGCCTATGGGCTTTTTCTTAAATATCGGCAGCCCAATGTATTTTTTTAATAAAACGCATGTCTCTCTTCTATTTATCTATATATAAGAATAATAATGTTGTGTCAAATTTATGTTTTCCCTTCTAACCACATTATATATATTTATATTGTTACTATTATCGTATATTTTATAGAGACTTATATATAGATTATAAAAACATTCCACGTGTTATTAACTTATAAAAGTAAATGTTTAACAGAAGTTGGCAAGGAAAATCCTGGTTGTTTTTGACTCACAGGCAAGGAAAATCCTAGTGATTACATACAAAAGCTTGCGAAGATTTTAAGGACCAATGTAATAATAATGCGCTCATTTTTATTTTGGGTAATAACTCGCTAGTTTATTAATTTTATATATAAAAAATTTGCCTCCCTGGTTTATTTTTTGATATTAATTGCTCCTTCTAACATAACATTCTATATAGAACGAGCCCAGCTAATTCGTGTATTTCAAGGAAGTGCAAATGGGCTGCGATTTCTTAGAAAATATAAATGGGCAGCATTGACACGAAATTATTTGTTCACCCAGCCCAACAAATGGACTGTACATTCTAGAAAACAATGGTTAAATATATGCCACATTTTTGCAGGCTGACATGTCGGCCAATAGGTCGAAGCCTTCGCAGGGCACTGTCAACTTGGTTAACAAATGATTATGACATCCAGAGCCATTGGATTTATATCCAACGGCCAGCATGCACCTTCAATCTCTCGTCTTCTTCCTCTAGTGTCGCCGGGACCGCCTCGTCCAGCCTCCAACGGCTAGTGGCTCTGCTTAGCATGTGTCGCTGCGAAGCGCTACCCCACCGATGGCCAGGCTATCCCTCCACCCCTCCAAACCTCCTGTTATTCTCCACCGACTGCAGCCCCACGCTGCACCAGAACCAGTTATAACCCTCTCCTCCTCTCAATCTGCGACTCCACTGCTACGTCTTCCCATCTCAGAGTCGTTCCCGTCCGGGGCCTCTCCGTCGTCCACTGCCTCGCTGTGCTCGGTGCGGCATGGTCAACAAACGAGAGTCGCCAGAAGAGGACTGTATGTGGAGAGCCTAACGACTCGGACCCACGACGTCCATGGTCGCACGCAAGGAAAGTCTCCTTATTAAGCTGAAAAAGTGATTCCTCCCCCTGACAGCTGGGACCCACCGGCTGTATCTTCGCACGGAAGGAAGTGACTCCTTGTTATGTGAAAAATATTATTCCTCCCGTTGACAGCTGTGACCCGTCAGATTTGGTGGCTGACTTGTGGGCCTACTAAGCGGACGTGTATGCAGGGCTTTGTCAACTTAATCCACAAATGGTTCTAGTAGCTAGACCGTTGGATGTTAATCCAACAGCCCTGCTCCTTCTTCAACCTTTTTTCTTGCTCCTGTCTCCCATGGGCGGCACCGCAGCTGTGATGCCGCGCGCCCGCACCAGTCAAGTTTCCCACTCCTCTCCATCTGCGACTCCACTACTGCGTATTCCCCATCTCTAGGTCATTCCAGTATGGGGCCTCGCCGTCCTCCACCAGCCTTGGTGCGCTCGACATGGTGTGTTCAATGTGGTCAACAACCGAGAGTCATCGGAAGATGACTGTACGTGAGAGGCTGACAGTGGGGACGCACCACGCCCATGGATGCATGCATGCAACGGAACGTGGCGTGGTCAATGTGGTCAAGGAATGACTTCCATCGGAAGAGTATTGTATGTGGAGAGGCTGACAGCTGGGTCCACGGCCGCAGCAAGGAAGTGCCTCCTTATTACGCGGAAAATAAGATTCCTCCACCTGACACCAGGGACCCACCGTACGGGCCACTGTATTTCATGAAAAAAACGTTTACCCCCTGACTGCTGAGACCCACCAGCTACATCTTCGCACGCAAGGAAGTGCGTCCGGGCAAAAAAAATGATTCACCCCTTGACTGCTGGGACCCACCAGATACATCTTCGCACGGAAGGAAGTGCCTGACAGTTGGGACCCACCTGGTCGAAGCTTACATAGCATTGTCATTCTGGTTTTGAATGTGTACATACATACTAGTCGATGTAGAGGCGTGCACGTGTCGTAGTAGAGGCGCACACGTAGCATGTACACGTACGTACAGCGGCCAGTGTGCAAGAAAGAAAATACGGCCACGTACGTACATACGGGCGGGGTCTCGAACGCCTACTCGCACATACGTACGGCCAGGGCTTGTGTACATGGCTGGGTTAGAACGGAGAAAATGCGTCGTCGTCGTGTTCATGGGGAGCCAACCGGCTGGGTCGGATGGAATGCGTCGTCGTGTTCATCGGGAGGGCTTGGACAGAATAGCCGATGGAAACAAGGCCTGGCGTACCGCACAACGGAGGAAACAGCCTTCTGTTTGACCGGCCACGGTCGAACCGGGATCCTCTTCATCGGGAGGGGTCTGGCGTACCGCAAAACAGAGGAAACGGACTTCTGTTGGACCTCCTACTGCCGAAACGGGGCCCTGTTGATCGGGAGGGGTGTGGCATACAGCAAAACGGAGGAAACAGACTTGTGTTGGAGCGCTACGGTCGAAACGGGGGTCCTGTTCATTGGGAGGGGTGTGGCGTACCGCAAAACAAGACTCAACGGGATACTGTTCATCTCCACCGTCGACCACCTCCATCCTCCCGGGCTACTGTTCATCCATTGTCGACCTCCTCCAGCCTCCACCTGCGACTGTTCATCCACGGGCTCTTGTTCATCCAACCTCCACCGTGCGCTACTCCACCAGCTACTATTCAACCAGCCCTCTCCACGGGATCCTGTTCAACCACCCCTCCACGGGCTATTGTTCATCCCGCCCTCCACCGGCTACTGTTCAACCAGCCCTCCACGGGGTCGTCCTATTCATCCAGCCCTCCACGGGGTCCTGTTCATCCAGTCCCAACCGGCTCGATCAGGGTCCTGTTCATCTAGAGGCAACACCACGGGGTCCTGTTCATCCACCCCCACCGGCAACTGTTTATCCACCCCCCCAACAACGCTCACTGTTCATCAAGGGAAGAAGGCAGCATGGTACAGTAACATAGCTAGTGTAATCGCTCGGGTTCAGTTAGAGCCCAACGCCTCGCTCGGGTTCAGTTAGAGCCCAATGCCTCGCACACGCGCGTACGTGTACGAGAGAAACACGCATCGCTCGGCCCCCGACCACCCACCGTAATCGGGAACTCCCCGAAATTTTCCTCGCCCTCGCTTCTACCACGGGTTTTTCCGTCATGGACGGCCCAAAGAATGTCGTGCAGCTGCGTCTCTGGCCCGCCCAGGACGAAATCCCATTTCTTTCTTGACTTTTCGTCATAGAAATAGGAGCCCACCACATCTATGATGCTACCAGGTTTTGTCACAATTATCGTCATAGAAGTGTCATAATTATGACATATTTTTTTGTTCGGCCCAAAATGTCACGGATGTACCTTTTTTGTACTGAGAGTTGGAACACCTTCTGGGACACTCCTCCTGTCGCTGCCGATCTTGAGATCACCATGACTGTGGCTTGTCCTAGTTCTTCTGGTGCTTTGTTCTACATCTCTGCTGACACGTCGATGTCGAAGAGCTCCAGTAGCTCCTCCACTACGTGGAGCTACACCGAGTAGGGCACACGTGTTCTTGGCCCCAGCGCTCGCCGCACTTGAAGCATAATCCTCTTGCCCTTCGGTAATCCCGGAGGGTCTTGATTTTTGCTGCTTCTGCTCTTGCCGCATCAGTGGTATGTCGATCGGTCGCCCCTGCCTGTGGTGTGGTGCGCCCTAGTGGAGGATGCAGGGGTAGCGATGCTGGCGATTGGGCCGGCTGGTCGGGCGGCTGCGCCGCTGGTTGTTTGAATGGTTCCATGTGCGCCCCGTCTGACACCTCCTCTTCCAGCAGAGCCAGGGCATATGCTGTGTCCAGGTCCGGTGGTCGTTGCACGATGACCACCACCGGGATATCTGGCCTCAGTCCATCCACAAAACGAGTAAGAAATTAGAATGTGTGAATAGCATCTAAATAGGAACTCAAATGATTTGTAATAAGCTCAAATTTCTCTATGAAATCAGCTACTATGCTAGTTTACCAATGGTGTACAACTAGCGGATTAGCATTTGGAGTCTATCTCGCACAACTCTAGTACAAATGAGAGCGGGAAAGGACTCCCAAGTAAATGATCCTAGTTTCTTCTAGATGCATTGAAGCCATATAGTAGTCGAGCCCGAAAAACTCAGAGCAGCCATGGGAACACAAAAAGGATTCGAAACATGTTAAAGTTTCACACATAGTTTTCCACAAATTAGGATTTTCCCCCGAGGACTGTGGCAAGGCGATCGATGGGTGAGCCTGACCCAGCCCCGCCAGCATCTCGCTAGCATGCACGAAAGTGATGGCAAAGCATTAGGAGACGCGATCTTGATCTGACCGTTGGCCGGTAGCGGCGATGGATGCTAGAATGACACCGCCAACATCCCCCATTGCAGATGGAAAAAGACGTGCTCATCGGACCCACGAGGAGCATCTGTCGCACCCTCCACCGCACACAGAGGAGTGCCACAGGTCGCTGGCGGTGGCGTCGTGGGAGCCGGCGCCTGGGTGCCCCCGCCATTGGGTCGTTGTTACTAGGCTGCTCTTGCTGGAGCGCGACGGCCGCATCCCCTAGATCGGCCACGCGCCGCTCCAAATTGGGCCACCACGCCGCCAGAACGTTTAGGTGGGTGGTGACTGTTGATACGTCTCCAATGTATCAATAATTTTTTATTGTTCCATGTTATTATATTATCTGTTTTGGATGTTTTATATGCATTATATGACATTTACATTATTTTTGAAACTAACCTATTAACCTAGAGCCTAGTGCCAGTTTCTGATTTTTCCTTGTTTTTGAGCTTCGCATAAAAGGAATACTAAATGGAGTCCAAATGGAATAAAACTTCACGATGATTTTTTTGGACCAGAAGACACCCAAGAGACTTGGGGTTCAAGTCAGAAGAGCCACGAGGTGGCGACAAGGGCGGAGGGCACGCCTAGGGGGGTAGGGCGCGCCCCTACCTTGTGGGCCCCTCGTGCCCCCCTGACCTAGTTCTGCCTCCTATATATTCACATATATTCCCAAACCACTAGAAGCATCCACGAAAACACTTCTCCACCGCCGCAACCTTATGTTCTCGTGAGATCCCATCTTGGGGCCTATTCCGGCATCCTGTCGGAGGGAGATTTGATCACGGAGGGCATCTACGTCAAGTCTATTGCTCTTCCGATGAAGCGTGAGTAGTCCACCTCAGACCTACAGGTCCATAGCTAGTAGCTAGATGGCATCTTCTCTCTCTTTGATTCTCGATACCATGTTCTCCTTGATGCTCTTGGAGATCTATCCGATGTAATACTCTTTTGGTGTGTGTTTGTCGAGATTCGATGAATTGTGGATTCATGATGAGCTTATATATGAATATTATTTGAATCTCGTCTGAACTCTTATATGCTTGATTTGGTATCTTTGTATTTCTCTCTGAATTATCGGTTTGGTTTGGCCAACTAGATTAGTTTTTCTTGTAAAGGGTGAGGTGCTTAGCTTTGGTTTCAATCTTGCGTGATTTCACCCAGTGAGACAGTAGGCGTAGTGAGACACATATTGCATTGTTTCCATCGAGGATAAAAATATGGGGTTTTCATCATATTACTTGAGTTAATTCCGCTACATCACGTCATCTTACTTAATGTGTTACTCTATTCTTATGAACTTAATACTCTAGATGCAGGCCGGAGTCGGTTGATGTGTGGAGTAATAGTAGTAGATGCAGAATTGTTTTGGTCTACTTGCCACGGACGTGATGCCTATATTGCATAATAATTGCCTTGGATATCGTCATAACTTTGCGCTTTTCTATCAATTGCTCAACAGTAATTTGTTCACCCACCGTATTATTTGCCTTCATGAGAGAAACCTCTAGTGAAACCTATGCCCCCCGGGTCTATTTTCCATCATATTAGTTTCCGATCTACTATTTTGCAATCTTTTATATTCAGATCTATAAACCAAAAAACCCAAAAATATTTTATCTGTTGTTTAACTCTATTCATCTATCTCCATCAGATCTCACCTTTGCAAGTGACCATGGAGGTATTGACAACACCTTTATCGCGTTGGGTGCAAGTGTTTGATTGTTTGTGCAGGTATTGGTGATTTGTTCGTTCTTCTCCTACTAGATCGATACCTTGGTTCTCAAACTGAGGGAAATACTTATCTCTACTTTGCTACATCAGCCTTTCCTCTTATAGGGAAAAACAACGCAAGCTCAAGAAGTAGCAGGAAGAATTTCTGGTGCCGTTGACGGGGAGATCTACGCCAAATCAAGACATACCAAGTACCCATCATAAAACTCTCAGCTCTTGCATTACATTATTCTCCATTTGCCTCTCATTTTCTTCTCCCCCACTTCTAAAATGATTTTCGAAAGATTAGCCTTTTTCTTTCGCCCTTCTTCCGTCCGTCTTCTCGTTTGCTTTTTGTTTGCTCGTATGTTTGATTGCTTGCTTTGTCATAATGACTCAAAAGAATACCAAATCATGTGACTTTTCCAATATTGATAATAATGATTTTATTAGTACTCCGATTTCTCCCGCCACTAGTGTGGAATCTTATGAAATTAATGCCGCTTTGCTGAATCTTGTTATGAAAGATCAATTTTCCGGCCTTCCTAGTGAAGATGTCGCATCCCATCTAAATAGTTTTTTGAGTTGTGTTATGCAAAAGAAGAAAGATGTGTATAATGATATTGTTAAATCGAAGCTATTTCCATTTTCACTTAGTGATCGCGCTAAAACTTGGTTCATCTTTGCCTAAAAATAGTATTGATTCATGGAATAAGTGTAAAGACACTTTTATTTCCAAGTATTTTCCTCCCACTAAGATTATCTCCCTTAGGAACGATTTTATGAACTTTAAGCAACTTGATCATGAACATGTCGCACAATCTTGGGAGAGGATGAAACTCATGATACGAAATTGCTCCACTCATGGTTTAAATTTGTGGATGATCATACAAATTTTTTATTCCAGATTGAATTTTGCTTCTAGAAATCTTTTAGATACGGCCGCTGGAGGTACTTTTATGAAAATTACTAGAGAATCTACTAAACTCCTAGATAATATTATGGTTAATTATTCTCAATGGCACACCAAAAGATCTTCTACTAGTAAAAAAAGTGCATGCGATTGAAGGGATTCATATTTTGAGTGGAAAGATGGATAAACTTATGAAATTATTTGCTAGAAAGAGTGCTCCTATTGATCCGAATGATATGCCCTTGTCTACTTTGATTGAGAATGATAATGAATCTATGGATGTGAATTTTGTTGGTAGGAACAATTTTGGTAATAACACGTATAAAGGCAATTTTAATCCTAGGGCGTTGTCGGTGTACTAAATTAGGGGTACCTTAGTATCCCGAACTTGTGCACGGGCAGTCGCAGCGTCCCGCGGCAGGGCTTGCCGGGTGACCGCCAAGGTCCTCTGTGGTTCCCCTGGAGCCATTCAAAAACAAAGTGTTCAAGCCGAGAAGACAAGGCCCCGGCAAGAGGAGCTTGCCGGGAAGGACAAGGCCCCGGCAAGAGGAGCTTGCCGGGAAGGCCAACCAAGGCATTTCAAGGAACTTGTCGCGATGCGCCATGCGTCCCGGCAAGACCCGGAGAGCGACAAGCTTCCGGGCGCGACAAGACAACGACCGCGGCAAGGCGCTTTGTCAGCGCGGTTACCACTGTACCCAAGTTTAGCGCACCCGCCAACGTGTCGCCTGGGCCTTTCCAGCGCCAAGGTGGCGTGAAGTCAGGCACTAGCGGTGCGAGGTGGCAAGCGGAGATGACAAGATGGCCATCGTGGCAAGCGGTGGCGCCCCTAACGGTCACTTTTCTGCACTGTTTGGGCGACATAGATGGGCATTTAATGCCTTTGTCCCCTGCTGTCAGGGTTAGGTAGGATGCACTATACAAGTAGGTGTACCAACCGCACCTCTTTTCCACTTTTAAGCTTGCATGCATTGCCACCTGTCAGTGACCCCTTGAGCGTATAAAAGGAGGCCCATGCGCAACGTAGAGGGGGTTCGAAGCATTCGAAACTAGAAGACACTCACGCTCTCAAGCAAGAACAGAATACAAATCACAAAGCAGCAGTAGGAGTATTATCTCTCCGGAGAGCTCCGAAGCTGGGCAAAATCGCTCGTGCTGCCGGCCGATCCGCTTCTTCATGTGGCCTCCGCTTCGCGGACCGAAGGGGCTCCGTCCCATAGGTGTTCGCTCCCACAACATCTTTGGCGCATGGAGGCATATGTGGTCACCACATTGGCAAGAAGAGCACTTGCAAGCAAGCGTTAAGAAGGTTTCTTTTGGCCGACAGCCCTCCAGATGCAATCGCACAAGTAACCAAGTGTGAAGCGTGCGGCCCATTCCAAGCAAATACACCAGCCAGCTCAAGCTCTCCAGACGATCCCTTTATCCTAGCCATTTTCGGTCTGGGGGCTCGATATCCTCGGCCCCTTTCCCGAAAGCTGTCGGGGCTTTGAGTACTTCTACATTGTAATCGATAAGTTCACAAAGTGGCCGGAAGTGGAAGCAAAGTGAGGAAGGTGACAAGCGGTCGGCGATCAAGTTCTTCAGTCGATTGTTTGCCGCTTCGGGTACCTAACAGATCATCACCGACAACGCACGCAGTTCACGAGCTGCACCTTCATGCAAGACGCCCAAGATCTTGGCGCCAATGTTCCGCCGCTTCTATTGCTCACCCGAGAAGCAACGGTCAAGCGGAGGGGCAATGCTGAAGTCTGCGCGGGCTCAAGACCAGGACTTTCGACAGGCTGCACAAGTGCGGAAAGAACTGGATCGAGGAGTTGCCGGTGGTTCTTTGGTCGATCTGGACGACGCCAAATCGAGCCACTGGCCAGACACCTTTCCCTCTAGTTTACGGAGCGGAGGCAGTTCTCCCCATGAAACTCGTACACGGGTCGCCTCGAGTGCTCGCTTATGATGAGCTTGAGCAAGAGCAGCTGCGGCAAGATGACGCGCTGCTTCCTTGAGGAAGACCTCTTCAGAACTGCAGACGAGCTGCTCGATACCAAAGAAGCTTTGCGCCGCTACCATAGCCGCAAAGTTAATGCCAGAAGTCTAGAGGAAGGCGACCTTGTTCTTCGGCGCGTTCATTCCGCCAAGAATTCCAACAAGTTGACGCCAAAGTGGGAAGGCCCTTACCGGGTGAAACGAGTCGCTAGGCCCGGCGCTGTCCGCCTTGAGACCGAAGATGGCTTACCGGTGAGCAACTCCTGGAATATTGAGCATCTTCGCAAGTTTTACCAGTAAGGCGCGGTTGCCGGAACCTGTTCCGGCAACCACCTTTTGTACAAGCCTTGCCACTGTTGGATGTAACCCTTTGTACAAAGCCGGGCACAGACCCCGCCGCATAAATAAAGTTCATATGCTCCACACATCCTGTCAATTTCATGCCTTCTATTTTTTGCATGTATTACCTGACACTTTGTGCAGCACCTACCCCCGGTAAGCAATAACGAGCCATAAGGCTCCATATCTTATTTTCTCTCCTTTGTTTTTTTCAAAGAAAGGGAAAGGTTCCCTCGCGCACAAGTTTGCCGGGGGGAAGGAGAAGATAATGGTGTGGACCAGGCGTCGTTCAAACAAGTTCCGCCTTACCGGGATTCAAACGACATAAAAGCTAAGTTGCCAAAGTTTGAGCAATCAATTTTAAAATGTTTGTGTTATCTTCCTTGAACGACCGTGCTTTGTATGGAAAACCAGTGCGCGGAGGAACCAACTCATAGCTAGTTGCGCCCTTACTTTGTTTCGAGTCCGCTCAACAATTTAAGTGTGCTGCGATTAGTTGCGACAAGGTTTCTTGTCAGTGGCGGCACCGCCAAGAAGTTGACGACGATCAAGACTCAATACCATGCAAAAGGGCTCATACGACAAGTTCCCTAAAAGTGTAGGGAAAAAACATACAAAGGAAGGAATTAAGTAGAGGAAATAACATAGCAATTGATACCCAAAATAAAGTTATATTACAAGATAACTTGCCGCAGCTCTAATGAATTGTTCTCGCAACATGATCAGCAGCGGCAAGAAAAGGAGGAAACGGGCGGCCTAATCTACGCGATCGCCATCGACCCTCTTGACCTCGTTCATCTTTTCCACAATGGGTGCAACAAGGGCCTTGAGCGTTTCCAGATCAGCATCCGCCGGCAGCTTCTTGAGGACGTTGGTGAAGTTGATGCCTGGATTGCGGAAGGCCACCTTCACCAGCACCTTCTGCAGAACTCTCGCGCAGATCGTGCGTGACTCGTCGGCCAGCTGCTTTGGGATCCTTTCCCGGAGTCGCTGGAGGGCCGTCGCCATGCCCTTGAAGAACAAGGTGAGCTTGGCGCTGGGTTGGAGATTCTCGTCGGTGGAGTACCCAGAATCCTCCATCCCCAGCTGCTCCAGCTCCCTGTCGATGACTGCGGCAATGTTCATGAGACCCTCCGTCCAAAGCTCCACGGTCTCCCTAAGAGTATTCTGGGTCTCGGCAGCACTCGCCAGCAGCGCTTCATTGCCCTTGATCTCCTCCTTCAAGGCCATCTTCCGCTCCTTGGCGTCGTCCAGCGTCTGGGTTAGTGTGGCCAACATCAATTCAAGATCGGCGTTGGAGTCCTTGGCGGCGCTAAGCTCTTTGCCCTTCTCGGCGAGACGGCCCTGCAGCTCGCCATGGGCAAGGGCGTCCTTCTCGCGCTCGCGCTTGAGCGTGGCAAGCTCTTCATCCCTCGCCTTGAGATCGGCCTCTAGCTGCGTTACCTTCGTCTCCAACTCCTTCTTGGCGGCCTCGGCAGCTGCGGCTGCGTCCTTTGCTTCCTTGAGAGCCCCGCCTAGTGTTTGCTCGCGCGCGGCAAGCTCCTCCTCGTGGCTGTCCAGATTGACTTTCCGCTGCGCCAGCTCGCCTTCCTGCGCAAACAACTCCTCGGCGGCAAGCCGTTGTTGCTCTTCAGCTTCAGCCTTCTCGAGGAGGAAGGCTTTCCGCGCCTTGATGAGCAGCGCCCGCTCCTCTGCAATGGATCGGAGGGCTTCCTGGTTGCGGCTTCGGAGCTCCTCCGCATGCTTCTCAATATCCACTGCCGCCTGCGCGACAAGCGCTTCCCGGGATTCCACCTTGGCTTGTCGGGCGCGGTAGAGTGACACCAGCTTCCGGAGCAGCTGCTCCTCCTCAGACTCGCCGCTGCTGCTGCTCGATGCATCAACCAGTGTCAGCCCAGCAGCGGCGAGCACCTCTCCGTCAAAGGTCTCTCCTTCAACCGGCGCTCTGGAGCTTGAAGCCCAGGGGAGCTTGATGAAGACACCGTCGCCGGCCTTCAAGTAGGCGCCGGGCTGGGGCTCTTCGGAGCCTGGCGCTACATCAGCGGCGGAGGGATCGGCGGTCAGCATAGCGCCTTGCGCTCCTGCGGCCTCAGGGTCGTCAGTGCGATCGCTGGACCCCTCGTCAGCTCCTGCGCCAACACAAGCAAACCAACAGTCAGATATCAACAAAGGAAAGAACACCCATGCGCGCCCAACAGCGAGAAGAAGATCATATACTAATGCTGGGGGTTGCGCTGGGGGCTGCTTCGGGGAGTAGTTGCCAGGTCCGGCAAGGTGGTCTCGGGCGCGCCCCCTGCTGTCATGGTGGGCTCGTCCTCGATGACAATCATTGGAGCCTTGGCTCTCTTCGCCGCTCTCTGGGCCAGGGTCCTGAAAAGGAATCAGTACAGAGTAAAGCAGATCAGATACAAGACAAAGACAGCAAGAAATTGAAGAAATACAAGTACAACAAAGAATCTTACTCTTCTTCCTCCTCGTCGGAGATGAGTGCGGAGAGGTCGAAGTCAGGCCCACCTTTGGCGCGACGAGGCGGTGGAGTAGGTTCCCTTGGCCGCTTGGCGGGGGCAGCGGTGGTGGTACGGGACGATCCCGCTCCAGTTGCCGCAGCGGCACGAGGCGCTCCCGCGGCAACAGTGCTTGTCGCGGCGGAGCGTGTCGCGTGGCGCGATGGCTACTGACCCGTCTGCCGCCCTGCTACATCCCCGGCCTAGCGGAGACGCCTTCTTGGTGGAGCTGGGGGCTGCTGTCGGTGTCAAAACCGGCGGATCTCGGGTAGGGGGTCCCGAACTGTGCGTCTAGGCGGATGGTAACAGGAGACAAGGGACACGATGTTTTACCCAGGTTTGGGCCCTCTCGATGGAGGTAAAACCCACGCCCCGCTTGATTAATATTGATGATATGGGTAGTACAAGAGTGGATCTACCATGAGATCAAGGAGGCTAAACCCTAAAGCTAGCCTATGGTATGATTGTTGTAATGTATGTTATGTCCCACGGACTAAAGCCCTCCGGTTTATATAGACACCGGAGAAGGCTAGGGTTACATGAGTCGGTTACAATGGTAGGAGATCTACATATCCAGATCGCCAAGCTTGCCTTCCACGCCAAGGAAAGTCCCATCCGGACACGGGACGGAGTCTTCAATCTTGTATCTTCGTAGTCTTGGAGTCCGGCGGACGATGATAGTCCGGCTGTCCGGACACCCCCTAGTCCAGGACTCCCTCAGTAGCCCCTGAACCAGGCTTTAATGATGATAAGTCCGGCGCGCATAATGTTCGGCATTGCAAGGCGAGTTCCTCCGTTGAATAATCCAGAGAAGATCATGAACACAAGGATAGTGTCCGGCTCTGCAAAATAAATTCCACATTCCACCGTAGAGAGAAAAAAATGTACACAAGTCCAATCTGCTGACGTATTATGCGGCATGACATCACACCACTACCAAGCCTTTATTTGAATCATTTTTTGTACCACCTCAGCACGTTTAGCGAAGCGGTTTCCTTGGCACGTCCTGTCGAAGCAGAGATCGTGTTCCCCTTATTCCGGGATTCTCATCAATACGGACGTGGGTAACCCAACCGTGCCCGTCGCCATGCCTCCTCTATCGAAGGTGAATCCCGAACGGTCCCGGAGACGGCTCTTGGTATTTTCCCCCTTTATAAGGGGACCAAGGCTCGTTTCTTTTCTTCAATCTTCCATTGAATCTCCTCCTTGCTCCAAGTTCCAACACCCAGAGCCCTAGATCGAGCGCTTCAGATTTTCAACCATGTCCGGCTCCGACCTCCAGGGTCGGTGGATGTCCTCCTCCGTCACGGAGGAGGACGTGCTAAAGCTGTGTGAGGCCAAGTACCTGTTGTCGGTGTCAAAACCGGCGGATCTCGGGTAGGGGGTCCCGAACTGTGCGTCTAGGTGGATGGTAACAGGAGACGAGGGACACAAGGTTTTTACCTGTGTTCAGGCCCTCTCGATGGAGGTAATACCCACGCCCTGCTTGATTAATATTGATGATATGGGTAGTACAAGAGTAGATCTACCACGAGATCAAGGAGGCTAAACCCTAGAAGCTAGACTATGGTATGATTGTTGAGATGTAATGTTGTCCTACGGACTAAAGCCCTCCGGTTTATATAGACACCGGAGAGGCTAGGGTTACACAGAGTCGGTTACAATGGTAGGAGATCTACATATCCGTGTTGCCAAGCTTGCCTTCCACGCCAAGTAAAGTACCTTCCGGACACGAGCCGGAGTCTTCAATCTTCTATCTTCGTAGTCCGGGAGTCCCGCGGATATTGATAGTCCGCTGTCCAGGACACCCCTAGTCCAGACTCCTCAAGAGCCCTCGAACCAGTCTTCAATGACGATAAGTCCGACGTGCATCATATTCGGCATTGCAAGGCGGGTTCCTCCCTTGAGTAATCCGGAGAAGATAATGAACACCAGGATAGTGTTCGACTCTGCAAAATAAATTCCACATTCCAACGTATAGAGAATAAAACATATACACCGATCCAATCTGCTGACGTATTATGCAGCATGACATCACACCGCAGCCAAGTCCATGTTTGGGTCGTTTTTATTATTCCGCCAAAGACGCTTAGCGGCGTTTTTTGGCACGCGTCCGTCAAGCGTAGATCGTGTTCCCTTTATTCCGGATCCTCATCAATACGCGCGGATAACCCAACCGCCCCGTCGCCACGCCTCCTCCATCGGCGGGGAATCTCAAACGGTCACGAGACGGCCCTTGGTATTTCTTCCCTTATAAGGGAACCAAGGCATGTCCTTGTCTTTCAACCTCGTGATCGAATCTTTCCTCCGCTCCCGCCCAACACCAAGAGCTTGCACTCGAGCGCTCGATCTATAGCAATGTCCGCCCGACCTCGGGGGGTGGGTGCCCTCCGCCACGGAGGAGGACATTTGAAGTGCGTGAGGCCAGCACTGCCCACGGTTTCAGACAGTTGCCTGCCTGGCAGGCCGTGCCAGCCCCGAGCCGGTGAATACGCTGCTGTGATCTCACCTCCGCCGGGATTGGGCTTCCGATGGATCCTTTCGTGAGGGGCTCTTGTTCTTCTACGGCTAGACTTCCACGACTTGGCTCCAAAGTCCATCCTCCATATCTCCAAGATTTATCATTGTTCTGCGAAGCCTTCCTCCGCCATCCCCCACTTTGGCTTGTGGCTGAAAACATTCAAGGTGGAGCCAAGATGATCGGGGGCATCAAGCGAGTGTGGCGGGCGCACCATAAGCAAGAAGGTCGATGCCCGTGGCTCAAGGTTCCTTCCAAGAGGAACAGGATTGTGGCAGCAGGAGTGGTTCTACATCACCGCTCCAAGGGGCAAGCAGAAGCCGCCGCCTCCTTTTCGCCGGGACCTCCACAAGAATCGATGTCGGGTCAACCAAGGGCTCAACTAGGGGCCGCCCGAGGACGTGCCCGCGACTGCAGGCCGGATTCGAGACCTCCAAACAAGGGAGATCGGCCTGGTCAAGGTGATGCAAGTCATGCTAGTCGTGCACCTCCTACCTCGCAAACGCCGCCCTCTCCGCTATGGGAGTTCAATCCGGAGGGACCTCAGATTCTCCAAAGATTTTATGGGTGCGACACCCATGGAGATGTACAAGGTGTTCTTCGGACCGCAGTAAGCGGTCCAGATTCGCCGAGGACGCAGCTTAAGCCGCGATCGCCTGATACTCGTGTAAGTAGCTCAAAGATCGGACGCCCCATCTCAGATGCCTTTCAAAAGATCATCTCCCCCCTTTTTTATTCTCTCAGGAATGGGTGGCGCGATCAAGGCTGATAAGGTGTCCGCCCTCCCAGAGACCGTGACCGGAGCCCGTGGCTGGTCGGGAATGTTGGAGGTTGCGCCACAGAGGGGGGGCGACAGGGAGATAAAGGAGCTAATACGCCGTCAAGTGGGCGATCAAGAGGAGGGAACCAAGGATCCCTCCTTCAAGGAGAAGAGGACCGCCCAAGATCCGGAGGTCCCAGCCCCTAAGCTGGGAAGAAATCCTCATCGGGGTCCGGGCGTCCCGAGAGAATCCGGACGCGCAATCATCGCCAAGGATCAGCCTCCAACGAGCCGTGAGTATGAAAGAGAATGTTTAATGAGGAAGTACCTTCGCTTATGCTTCAGAGGGTAACCAAATATTTATATCGCAGTTCGGATCTGCAGCCGCCTCGTATGAGTTCGCCTCGGGGATCTTCTTCCGGAGATGATGGAGAGCGACACGCCTGCCTCGCCGCCGCGCCAGATGAGGCAAGCGAGCCCAAGTGTCACACGGAGGGCGCCCCTAAGTCCGGAGGGGCCAAAGAGTTCAACACCCACCGAGTCCGCCGAGAATCAAGAGTTTGCTTGAGAGGGCGCCCATTTCAGAAGATCACCGTATGCTAATGCGTATGGTGATTGGAAGGATTTCGCCCATCGAAGCGGATTATGTGAGGCCGCCATGAACTTGCCGGGCGGATTTGAGGTATGCGAAAATGGCGCACCTTTTGTTTTTTTTAACAGCCAGTATATAAAAGATGCGCCTCAGATAGATAGTAGTTTCGAGACTCGTAGGTTGTCGAAGACGACAGCGCATCGAGGATCGAAAATCTAAATGTCTCAAGTAATGAATACCGCTGCTCGCATTGTGGCGGATAGTCCTGGGCCAGCCGATCGATCAGTTTGCCGAATCGAAGTCGGCAATCGACATGGCGTATGCCGACATCGCACTTGTCAATCGGCGACTTGACGAAGTCGCAAGGTAAATAAATTCTCCGCAGCCGCTTTATTGAGTGGGTTAAAGCCTCTTCGATAAGTTATATGCTGTTTATACTGACATAAAGTGCCGCTGTGGAGAGACTTCGCCGAGCTTGCACAAGCTAAGGAGCAAGCCCGAAGGTGATGCTGCCGCGAAGGCAGCCAAGAGTTGAAGGTCGAAAGGTTGCGACCGGCCAAGCAGGCGGAGGTGGCTGAATTGGCCAAGAGTTTAAAGGATGCTACCGACCGTAGCGAGGCTCTTAAAAGGAGCGCCTATCGGAGCGTTAGACTCAAGAAGGCCACCACCGGCCAAGGATGCCTTTTCGCAATGCGGCTATGAAGGAGGAGCTGCGCTAAGCCGAGAAATCACTACCGGCAAGCCGCTTTGCGCGCGCCGTTTATGGATGCCAAGTATGCTAAATTTGAAAAGCAAAGTGGAGTTCGGAGGATCCTTTCATGGACTTGGCTGCGAGTGCGGCCGACGCCAAGTAAGCACTTCCGGAGCGTGGGGATCACGAGGTGGAAGAGTTATATTGACTCAATTCCACAGTCCGGATCGCCTCTTCCGCCGGACGGACAGTTGGCCGAATGGGCCGAACTGAATAGACTGTCCGGCTGGCTATGATCGACATCGTGGCACATGTGTGGCCAGAGAGGTCCAAGGTGACGAGCCATTTCGGCCTACTGCAGCAGTTCCTTGGGGCGGTGCGGCATATCAAGGAGATGAAACGGTCGGCCTGCATCGAGGGCGCGCGGATGGCTCTGGCCCGTAAAGGCGCAGATGTCCGGAGATGGATGCCGCCATTGTTGCAGCCCAGGTTCGATGGGAACCGCTTCCTCGCCGAGCATTATTTCGGGAAGTTATGCACGGCGCCAGATAATAGAGTCGCAGTGTTCAAAGAATGTAACGCTCCATTGAACATTAACGTGTATATCAATGATTATAGTATGAATGCTTTTTATACTTGTGCTTCCAAGTAGTAATACTTATCCTTGCGGCCGTTTTAAGTATACTTGTGTATAACCTGAAAGATGCAGTCTTTGGCTTCAGCCCCCTTGCACAAGGTGCTGGGGTGTTCGCAAAATAGCGCTTTTACACAATTTAATCCGACGTCTCGGTCCTGTTAAAAGGAGGTGGTAGCGTAGCGAACGAGGCAATCCGGACTATAGTGCTTTATCTCTTTCACTTAACCAATGGAACTCGAGGGTGGGGCTACGATATAGCCCCTGATGACACCGCACATCTCCGGATTCGGGGTGCGTATGTGCCTGACCGGGAAGTGGCCCTTCGTCAAAGCGGGAATTCCAAACATTCGGTAGTCGATCAAGTGGTGACAGACTCTCGCTATATCATGATACCGCCGGCTTTCATCGAGGCGCTTCGCCCACCGAATCGGGCACAATCGCAGAGTTCTCCTCGTGCCGCATTAGCCGGGTGATACGAACGAAGGCAGCAAAACATAGGAGCCGAAAGCAAACCCAACATTTGATCAAAGACATGATTCGGAGCTGATGCATATAATGCCCAACTTGAGACGCCGAACACCCCAAGGTGTTCGAACTTTATGATAACGGGCAGAATTATGCCCTAAACCCCTTGTGTCCGTGCACGGGCATTGTCTTCCGACGCGCCAATGCCAAAGCGGCGGGCCCGCTTTTGTAGGAGGAAGCCAAGGAGATTAACAACAAGAGACAAGAATAAGAAGGTCTACGAGGGTCTTAATCTGAAAAGAATCCTTGCGACGGGTACCCTATCGCACGCTGCGCCTCGTGGTTCCGCTTCGCCCGTTATCTCGACGGTACGCACGTTTTGTTCATCTCAGAGAAAAAGAGGAACATTTTAGTTTTAGAAACAGTTAGATGCGAAAATAATGCAAAAGAATAAGTGCAAATAATTAAAGCTAGGTTTATATGAAACCGCGGTTAGTTAGCGCGCAGCCCTTATGAAAGGGTATGCGGCTAGGGAGCCCCTAGCTCTCTTGAGTCCGGATTCGCCTATCCGAATCCGGGGTCTTTAAGTGACCCTCGACTTTGAAATGGTGCCATGTGGACCGGCATCTTATGTAAGAGACGCGTGAATGCGGTATGGCGTTGAAGCGGACAAAAGCCTTTCGTCCCAATAGTGCTTGATGTTCACTTTTAAATGGGATGATATGGAAAATTAACTTTTCTCGTCGAAAATTGTTCGGTGATCCGAACACTACTTCGAGTAATATCGAGCCTGTGCACTTGGCGGGCCTGGCGTAACTCTATTGAAGGAAGTGCGGCTGTGTCGAATTTTGGTAGGGTCTATCCCCATCCGACGGATTGTGTTTGAATATAGCAGGTTTAAGTCACTGCCTCCGTCCATTAGGACGTTTGTGAATTGTAGTCCGTCTATTATCGGATTCAATACCAGGGGAGTCCGTCCTGCGGTTCGAACACTTTTGGAATAATCCCGGTGGTCGAAAGTGATTGGTTTTGATATCCAATCTCTACGTTTTGCTGGGCTGGACCGTGCGAAGCTCTTTTTAGAAAGTGCCGCACTGTTTTTCGTGTCCTCACATGAAGTGAGTTTACTGCTTTGACCCCTTGTGGGAAAGTCTTTTGTTTTCCGGTGCCTCGTCTGGCGGGTTTATCTTCTTCGCTGACGCGGCAGCGCCGAGCCCCTTGCATTTGGCGTTTAGTCGGCCGAACTGTTTGAAAACCCAACAATCCCTGTGGGTGTGATTTGCAGGCCTTCCAGGGGTACTGTGGATTTGACATATCCGACCCAGAATTTTGTGTAGGTTAGAAAGTTCGTCGCTGTCGTTCTTGATGGGTTGAACTTTATTATTCGGCCGTGAGCTTTTAAATCCGGCGTTGACTGTCGTGCTCTTTGGGCTTTTTCTTTATTCCGCGCCGTTTTTTCTCGCGCCGTGACTTTCCGCTTTCCATCTCTTATTTCGATGTACTTGGGTCGCTGGTGCTGCTTCTTGCCAACCAGCTGTCCTCTCCTCCGCAAAGCGGGTCATGAGGCTTGTTAATCGTTTATTGTCCTCGGTTTCTCTTGACCGAGGTGTTCGGCGAGCCATTCGTCTCTTGACATTGTGCTTAAAAGCTGCTAAGGCTTCGCGTCCGGACAATCGACTATTTGGTTCTTTTTGGTAAGGAACCTGTTCTGCACTTCCGCTACGACTCTCCGGGCTGTTGAGTTATGTGACTTAGGTCATCTCAGATCCGGAGGCTGGACATAAGTCCCTTGAAAATTTGCTCAAACGCTTCCTCGAGCTCTTCCCAACTTCCAACAAGAGTTTTCGGGAGGCTTTTGAGCCAATGACGGGCTGGCCCTTTGAGCTTGAGGGGTAGATATTTTATGGCGTGGAGATCGCCTCCTCCGCCATATGGATATGCAGATATAGTCTTCTATCCGCATCTGTGGTCTGTTGTTCCATCGTGAGGATTCTATGTTTATGGGTTTAAACCCTCTTGGGAATTCATGTTCTAGCACCTCGTCTGTGAAGCATAGTGGGTGTGCTGGCGCCTCAGACTTGTATGCGTGCCGCTATCGTCGGACACTTGACGTGTTCCTTTGCTTATTGGGGCTTTCCTTTGGGTCCGTAGATGGACTGGCTGGGCCATTTGTTGTGGGGGCTTTATGGCCTCTTCGTCGAATTTTGGGAGCAGCTTGCGCTTCGGGTAGCTCTTCGATTGGTGGCTGTTGCCGTGTTTGTCTGCGGTTTTGAGTACTTTGCTCCATCTTATCTGGAGCGCGTCTTCCGCTGTGTTTGAGCTTCCGTTTTTCCTTCTTCAGGCTTCTTGCTGTAGCGATGAGCCTGCGTTTGCAGAGATCTTGTTCGACGGGCTCCTCGAGTTCGTCGTCATTGGGGCTTGTTTCGTCTTCGGAGGGAGGAACATAGTTGTGATCCTCAACCTTTTCTTCTGCCGCCCTTTCGTGAGGGCTTGCTTCTACATCCTCCTTTGCCGGGTCTTCTTTGAGGGGTTTGTCTTCGCACTCTCCGGGTGTTCTTATCTCCGTGCGGATTCTCCATTCTAGTTGTGGCGGATTTAGAGCGCGCCACGACGCCGGCGCTTGGGTTGCTTCTTTATAGAATCTTCCTCTGCTGCTTTCTCGCCATCCCCTTCTTTTGGGGTATCCACCATGTAGACGTCGTACGATGAGGTGGCCTTCCAGTGCCCCGTGGGCGCTGGTCCTGCTTGTCTCCAGCATCATCGTCCATACCGCCGATGTCATCGAGTCGTAGTCTAGCATGTCGGTTAGATCTTCGACGCTGGCTACAAAGTGGGTGGTGGGTGGGCTCAATTTCTTCAGCGTCAGAGATTCCAACAGTCCCGCCATAATCCGGCCAGGATTCTCCTGATAGCGAGAGATGCTTCAGGGAATTCAAGATATCGCCAAAAGGCGAGTGCTGAAAGATGTCCGCGGCGGTGAATTCCATAACCGGCGCCCGATCCGGTTTAATTGGCAGGAGCGCGGGAGGCTCGGAGTCCGGCGCCTCGGGATCACGAGTTTCGCCAGGGACAAGGTCGGTATTCGTCTCCATCGCCGTAGATGTTGAAGCCCCCGGGGCGGCGTCTATCCACCGACCCTCGTCATGGGCAATCGACTCCGGGCAAGCAACCGGGGCGGATTCAAGTGCGGCCAGCAAAGCACTGTCCGGCGGTAGACCCAGATCATGCCCATCGTCGCAGTGCGGCGCGCTTGGCTGTGGCTCGAGTCCGTCGAAGATCAAGTCTCCGTGGTCATCAGCCGTGAAGTTTAGGCTTCCGAATCTGACCTGACGGCCAGGGGCGTAGCTTTCAATCTGCTCCAGATGGCCAAGAGAGTTGACCCGCAGTGCAAAGCCGCCGAATACAAAGATCTGTCCGGGGAGAAAAGTCTCACCCTGGGCAGCGTTGAAGGTTGAAGAAGCCATCGAGCCTATCGGTGACGACACAGAGGAACTCTCAATGAAAGCACCAATGTCGGTGTCAAAACCGGCGGATCTCGGTAGGGGGTCCCGAATGCAGGCCTAGGCGGATGGTAACAGGAGACGAGGGACACAAGCTTTTACCTGTGTTCAGGCCCTCTCGATGGAGGTAATACCCTACGTCCTGCTTGATTAATATTGATGATATGGGTAGTACAAGAGTAGATCTACCACGAGATCAAGGAGGATAAACCCTAGAAGCTAGCCTACGGTATGATTGTTGAGATGTAATGTTGTCCTACGGACTAAAGCCCTCCGGTTTATATAGACACCGGAGAGGCTAGGGTTACACAGAGTCGGTTACAATGGTAGGAGATCTACATATCCGTATTGCCAAGCTTGCCTTCCACGCCAAGTAAAGTACCTTTCGGACACGAGCCGGAGTCTTCAATCTTCTATCTTTGTAGTCTGGGAGTCCGGCGGATATTGATAGTCCGGCTGTCCGGACACCCAGAGCCCCAGATCGAGCGCTTCAGATTTTCAACCATGTCCGGCTCCGACCTCCAGGGTCGGTGGATGCCCTCCTCCGTCACGGAGGAGGACGTGCTAAAGCTGTGTGAGGCCAAGCACTGGCCCCACGAGATTTCGCGACAGTTGCCGCCCAAGGGCAGGCCGTGCCCACTCCCCGAGCCCGGTGAGTACGCTGCCTCAGTGTCCCACCTCCGCCGGGTTTAGGCTTCCGACGGACCCCTTCGTGAGAGGGCTCATGTTCTACTACGGGCTGGATTTTCACGACTTGGCCCGAGTCCATCCTCCATATTTCCGCATTCATTATTGTCTGGAAGCCTTCCTCCGTCACCCCCACTTCGCCCGTGGGTCAAGACCTTCAATGTGGAGCCAAGATGATCGGGGACGCTAAGCGGAGGCGGCGGGCGGCTATAAGGTAAGGGCCGATGCCCCGTGGCCCGAGGGCTCCTTCCAAGAGGAGCTCAGCTTGTGGCAGCATGAGTGCTTTTATATCACCGCTCCGAAGGGCAGCAAGCAAAAGCCGCCACCTTCATTCCGCCCGGGACTTCCACGCCGACTGATGTCATGGGTCAACCAAGGGCTCAATTGGGGGCCGTCCGAAGACGTGCCTTCATTGCATGGTCGGATTCGAGACCTCCAGGCGAGGGAGATCAATCTGGTTGTGGTGATGCAGGTTATGCTAATCAGCGTCTTCGCCTCGCAAACGCCGCCCTTCCGGTTATGGGAGTTCAATCCAGAGGGACCACGAACCTCCAACACTTCATGGGTACAACACCCGTGGAGATGTACAAGTTCTTCTTGGACCGCAGTGGCGGTCCGAATTGACCGAGGACGCAGCCTAAGCCGCAATCGCCTGGACACATGTGTAAATAGCTTAGAGTCCGGACGTTGTGTTTATCTCGCTTAGAGTTTGCCTCCTAACCCATTATTCTTCATCGAGAGGGTAGCGCGATCGGCTGATAAGGTGTCCGCCCTCCCAGAGACCGCAATGGAGCCCGTGCTGGTCAGAATGTTGGAGGTCGCGCCCGAAGAAAGGGGCGATGGGGAAAATAGAAGAGTTAATACCTCGCCCAAGGGGGCGCCTGAAGAGTGGGAGATCGAAAATCCCTCCTTCCAGGGGGAGAAGAGGACCACCTCCGAAGACTTGGAGGCCAAATCCCCTAAGCGGGAGAAGAAATCTCCACCGGAGGGTCCCGCGTCCGGGGAGAACCCAGACGTGCAATCGCCTCTAAAGGATCAGCCCTCCAGCGAGCCGTGAGTAGGGAAGGGGGAGTTCATTAATAAGAAAATACCTCCATTTGTGCTTCTGTGGATTTGCGGACTTCTCAGATGAGTTCGTCTTCGGGCGATCTTCTTCCGAAGATGATGGAGAGTGAAACGCCTCCGTCTGCTGCGTCGTTGGATAGGGCAGGGGAGCCTGAAGTATCGTCACGGAGGGTATCCCCGAGTCCGGAGGGGCTAGAGAGTTCGGCGCCCAATAGTGTCCGCCGGGGTGTCAAGAATCTGCTTGAGAGGGCGCCCATCTCGTAAGATCACCGTGCTTTGATGCGTATGGTGATTGAAGGATTTCGTCGTCCAAAGCGGATTGCATAATGCCGTTAGGAGTTTATCGACGGGATTTGAGGTACGCAAGAATGACGACCTTTTGACAGTTTGGCACATAGAAGTGCGCCAGTATAGATAGTAGCCCCGAGACTCGGTAGGTTGTCGAAAGCGACAGCGCGTCGAGGATCAAAATCTCAAGTAATGAATGTCGCCGCCTTATGCAGGTGGCGGATAGTCCGAGGGCTAGCCGAACTAGTGGAGTTGCCGAGTTAACGCGGCAACTTGACGTGGCGGATGCGACATCGCTTGTCAACCAAATGACTTGACGAGTCGCAAGGTAAAGGAATTCTCCACACCACTTATTCAAGGGGTCAAAGCCTGCTCGATAATGTATATGCTGTGATACAGACGGTGCTGCTGCTGTGGAGAGCCTTCGGGCCGAACTTGCTCAAGCCAAGGAGCAAGCCCGAAGGAGTGATGCGGCTGCCTCGAGGGCAGCCGAGGAGTTGAAAGCCGAAAAGGCTGCACACTGCCTAAGTAGGGAAATGATGGCCGAATTGGCCGTGAAATTAAAAGTGCTGTCGACCGCAATGAGGCTCTTGAAAAGGAGCGCTTATTGGAGTAGGAAAACCTGGGGAAGGCCACCGCCGAGGCCAAGGATGCCCGTTTTGCAATGCGGGCTATGAAGGAGGAGCTGCGCCAGGCCGGAGATATTGTGGCTGGCAAGCCGTTTCTGCTGCGTCGCCGGTTTACGGATCAAAATGCCCAACTTGGCCAGCTGTGGGGTCCGGAGGATCCATATATGGACTTAGCGGCAAGTGCGGTTGATGCCGTTGAGCAATTTCGGAGCCAGAAGGATCACAAGACGGAAGAGCTATTTTGGTCTCAATTCCATAGTCCGGATCGTTCACTTCCGTTGACCGATCGGCTGGCCGAATGGGCTGAGCTAAATAGATTGTCCGGACTTGCTATGACTGATATCGTGGCTCATGTCTCGCCAGAGGGACCCAAGGCGATTTAGCTATTTCGCTTATTGCAGCAATTTCTTGGAGCGGTGCCGCATATCAAGGAGATGAAGCGGTCGGCCTGCATAGAAGGCGCGCGGATGGCCCTTGCCCGTGTGAAGACACATTGGACAGAGATGGATGCCACCGCTATTGCCGCCCATGGTTCGGACGAAAGCCGGTTACCCGCCGAGCACTATTTTGGGGAAGTTATGCGTGGCGCTCGTGTAATAGAGTCGCAGTGCTCAAAAAATATTATGTTCAAATGAACGTTTTTATCTTGTAAGACAATGATTATTATGTAACCACTTTTTATACTTGTGTGTCCCAAGTATTAAAATATCTCCTATGCGGCCGTTTATGTATACATTTGTATAACCTGAAAGATTGCAGTCTTCGGCTTCGGCCCCCATGCCCAAGGTGCGGGGGTGTTCGCAAAAATAGCGCGTTTTCACACTTAATCCGACGTCTTGGTCCTGTTAAGGAGGTTGTAGCGTAGCAAACGAGGCAATCCGGACTATGATGCTTTATCACTTTCACTTAGCCAGTGGAGTTCGAGGGTGGGGCTACGATATAGCCCCTTGGGGCACCGCGCTTCTCCAAATTCGGGCGTGTGTGCTCGACCGAAACGGTCCTTCACAAAGCAGGAATTCTAAACATTCCGGTAGTCGATCGAGTGGTCGACCACTCGCTATATCATGATGACCGTTTTGGCTTTCATCGAGGTGCTCGCCCAAATTAACTGGGGCACAATCGCAGAGTTCTCCGGTGCGCGTTAGCCGATGATACGCAACGAAGGCAGCAAAACACAGGAGCCGCAAAACCCAACATTTGACCAAAGACATGATTTGGAGCTAATGCATATAATGCCTAATCTCGAGACGCCAACACTCCCTAAGGTGTTCGGTCTTTATAATAATGGGCGTAACAATGTCCTAAGCCCCTAGTGTCCGTGCACGGCATGGTCCTCTCGACGCGCCGATGCTAAAACGCGAGCTCCGCTTTGGTTATAAGAAGAAACCAAGGGAGAATAACAACAAGAGACAGTAAAAAAGGTTTACGCAGGGTCTTAATCTGAAAAGAATCCTCGCGACAGGTCCCTACTGCACGTCTATGCCTGTGTCTCCATTGTGCCATTATCCTGGACGGGTGTGCATGTTGTTCAGCTGTAAAAAGAGAGGAACTTAGTTTGAAAAGTACTCGTGCAAAAAAAGTATATGTGAAAGAAGTAATATAAATAAGTAAAGCGGAGTCTGTATGAACCCGCTGTTGCTTTGGCACGCAGCCCCTTGTGAAGGGGTGTGCGGCTAGTGAGCACCTAGCTTATTTATGCCGGACTCGTCTAACCGTGTATGGGGTCTTTAAATGACCCTCGCACTGAAATGATGCCACGTGGACCGGGCATCTTAAGTGTAAGAGACGCGTAATGTGGGATGGCGTTGAAGTGGACAAAAGCTTCTCGTCCCAAGAGTGCTTGATAGCTACTTTTAAATGGGACGATATGAAAGATTAGTTTTTCACGTCGAAAGTTGTTCGGCAATCCGAACACAACTTCTAGTAATAGGGAGCCTGCGCACTTGGCGTAAGGGCCTGGCGTCACTCCTTTAAAGGAAGTGCAGGTGTGTTGAATTTTAGTAAGGTCTATCCCCAACTTGTATATTGTGTTTGAATACAGCAGGTTTAAGTCGCTGCCTCCGTCCATCAGGACTTGTTTAAATTGTAGTCCGTTGATTATGGGATCCAATATCGTAGGCAGTCCATCCCGCATTTTAACGCTTCGAATAATCCAGGTGGTCGAAAGTGATTGGTTTTGATGTCCAATCTCTATGTTCCGCTGGGTTAGACCGTGGGAGACCCATTTTAACGGGTGCCGCACTGTTTTTCCGTATTATCACATGAAGTGAATTTACTGTTTTGACCTCTTGTGGGAAATTCTTGTGTTTTCCGGTGCTCTGCTGGTGGGGTGTGTCATCTTCGCTTGACACGTCGAGCCCCTTGTGTTCGGCGTTTAGTCGGCCGGACTGTTTGAAAACCCAACAATCTAGATGGGTGTGGTTTGTAGGCCTTCCGGGGGTACTGTGGATTTGACATATCCGACCCAAAATCTTGTTTAAGTTGGATAGCTCATCGTTGTCATCCTTAAGAGGCGGTGTTTTGTTGTTTGGTCGCGAGCTTTTGAATCCGGCGCTGATCGTCAGGTTTTTGGCTTTTTTCTTTATTCCGCGCCGCTCTTTTCTCGCTACCGTGGTTTTCCGCTTCCATCTCTCGATCTCGATGTACTTGGGTCATCGGTGCTGCATCTTGCTAGCTACCTGTCCTCTCCCGCACAAAAACGGGTCATGAGGCTTGTTAGCTTGGACATTGTCCTCGGCTTTCTTGGCCGAGGTGTCAAGCGAGCCATTCGTCTCGAGACGTTGTGTTTAAAAGCTGCTAAGGCTTGGCGTCCGGATAGTCGACTATTTGGTTCTTTTTGGTGAGGAACCTGTTCGAAATTTCTACCGACTCTCCGGCTGTTGAGTTATATGACTTAGATCATCTGATCCGGAGGGTGGACATAAGTCCCTTGAAAATTTGTTTCTAAACGCATCCTCGAGCTCTTCCCAACTTCCAACGGTGTTTTCTGGGAGGCTTTTAAGCCAATGACGGGCTGGCCCTTTGAGCTTGAGGGGTAGGTATTTTATGGCGTGGAGATCGTCTCCTCTAGCCATGTGTATGTGTAGTATATAGTCTTCGATCCAGACTGCAGGGTTGTTGTTCTATCGTAGGCCTCTATGTTCGTAGGTTTAAATCCTGCTGGGAATTCATGATCCAGCACCTCGTTGGTGAAACATGGTGGGTGTGCGGTGCCCCTGTATTTGGGTGCATCGCTGTCTTCGGACACTTGTCACGTTGCATTGTTCCCTGGGGCCCTCTTCTTCGGCCCGTAAATGGACCTGGCTGGGCCATCTGTCTTTCCAGGGTCGTTAGTCGGCTTATGTGTGGCGTCGCTTTCAAATTTTGGCCTATCATCTGGCCGTCTATCCAACCAGGCGGCCTCTTTGTTTTTTGACTGTGGGGGCTCTATGGCCTCCTCATCGAATTCCGCAAGAGCTTATGCTTCGGGTAGCTCTTTGATTGATGGCCATTGCCGTATTTGTCTGCAGTTTTGAGCACTTTGCTCCACCTCATTCTGAGTGTATCTTCCGCTGTTTTGAGCTTCCGTTTTCGCTTCTTCAAGCTTCTTGCGGTGTTGACGAGTCTTTTCCGAAGGCTGTTATTCTCCGGCGGTGTGTCCGGCGTGAGATCATCCGGACTATTTTTTCCGTCGGGCCCGGACTGATTGTCTGACTCGTCTTGTTCGGACGGTTGCTTGTCATCGTCCGCTGGTTTACCCTGCTGTATTGCTGGTTCGTTAGGAGCGCTGTTGTTGTTGAGGCGAGACTTAGTGCGGCGTCTGCGTCGCCATTTTGGTTGTTTGTCGGCGGGATTATCTTCTGCCGCGCCCCGTTGGTCCTCGTTATCGCTTCCTTTTGGGGTGTCCACCATGTATACGTTGTATGACGAGGTGGTCTTCCCTTGCCTTGTAGGCACTGTTTCCTGTTCATCTCCGACATCGTCGTCCATACCGTCGATGTCTTCGGAGTCATAGTTTAGCATGTCGGTTAGATCGTCGACAGTGGCTACAAAGTGGGTGGTGGTGGGCTCAATTTCTTCGTCGTCCATATCCCAACCGGCCCCGCCATAATCCGCCAGACTCTCCGTGATAGCGAGAGATGCTTTAGTGAATTTAGGATGTCGCCAAAGGGCGAGTGTTGGAAGATGTCCGTGGCGGTGAATTTATAATCGGCGCCCAATCGATTCGATTAAGGGGCGCTGGAGGTCCGGAGTCCGCAAGGAGTCCGCACCTGAGTCACGAAGCCATGAGGGACAAGGGTAGTGTTCGCCCATCGCCGTGGAAGTTGAAGCCTCGAGGTGGTGCCCATCCACCAGTCCTCGATCTGGCGTCGGCTCGGACTAAGGGCCAAGCGGATTCGCAGCGCCACCAAGGCACTCGCTCGCGGCAGAGCTAGATCATGCCCATCGCAACAAAGGCGCGCTTGGCTTTGGCTCGAGCTCGTCAAGATCAAGTCCCCGGATGTCGGCTGTGAAGTTTAGGCTTCCGATTTGACCGATGGCTGGGGTGTAGCTTCGACCTGCTCTAGATGGCCAAGTGAATTAGCCCGCAGGCGGCCGCCGAATACAAAGATCTGTCCGGGAGAAAAGTCTCACCCGACAACGCTGATTGAAGATGCCATCGAGTTTATCGGTGGCATACGCAGGAACTCTCACCGAAAGCACCAATGTCGGTGTCAAACCGCGGATCTCGTAGGGGGTCCCGAACTGTGCGTCTAGGCGGATGGTAACAGGAGACAAGGGACACGATGTTTTACCCAGGATTGGGCCCTCTCAATGGAGGTAAAACCCTACGTCCTGCTTGATTAATATTGATGATATGGGTAGTACAAGAGTGGATCTACCACGAGATCAAGGAGGCTATACCCTAAATCTTGCCTATGGTATGATTGTTGTAATGTATGTTATGTCCTACGGACTAAAGCCCTCCGGTTTATATAGACACCGGAGAAGGCTAGGGTTACACAGAGTCGGTTACAATGGTAGGAGATCTACATATCCCTATCACCAAGCTTGCCTTCCACGCAAAGTCCCGTCCGGACACGGGACGGAGTCTTCAATCTTGTATCTTCGTAGTCTTGGAGTCCGGCGGACGATGATAGTCCGGCTGTCCGGACACCCCCTAGTCCAGGACTCCCTTAGCTGCGCTGAAGCTCCGCTATGCAAGCTACCCGAGACGGCGGGCCACTCGCACCTTGGCGGGCTCGCCGACTCGGCGCCAGCGCGCGCAAGCTCTTCTCGCCGCAAGCCATTCTCGCCGCAAGACTTGCCGCCTCTGTTGCCTCTTCCTCCTCCACGGTGAACCCAAACTCGCCCGCGGCAGCGGCTGCCGCCGCCTCTTCCGCCCTGGTGGCAATGCGCTGCATCTCCTCCTCAGTGGTGTCGCGGGTGAGGCTTCTCTGCTCGTGGACGCAGACCTCTACCTCCACCAGGCCGTCGAAGAACTGCTGCACGACATCGTCTGCAGGCTCCTGCCAAGTTGGAACGATTTCATGCGAATCGCACTGCGGCATCATTGCGCGGATGCGATCCAGCGAGGAATTGTTGCACAACGGGACGACTCCCTGCGGCAGCCTGAACCATTCGGGATGCTTGGGGTCATGCTTGAACAGCTCCTTGAGCATCGCGTCCAATTCTAGCACAGTGAAATTGAAGTTGAGGCCCGGACGCAGCCTCATAATGTCCGCCGGACCCCTGAATTCCCAGGCGGGTCTCCTCCTCTCTTGCACGGGGGCGATGCGACGGCGAAGAAAATCCGTGCCAACGGCGCCTACAGTGAGCCCGGCAAGCATGAGACGCAAGATCCGGGTGGTGGCGATCTTTAGCTTGTCGTCGTCTGCGGCCAAGGCGCTCCAATCGCCGCAGCGCACTACTGGGGCTTGGCGCAGGGTGGTGAATGGCTGCGGGTTCTCCTCGACGATCCAGCACCATTTTCCTCTCCACTCCTCCCATTTTCTGCGGAGCTCCCCCTCCAGATACATCTCCTTCTTGCCGGCTCTCGAGATCCAAAGCGATCCCACGGATAAGGGCTCTCTCTCTCGAATTCGGGCATGAAGTAGTGGCGAAAAGGGCTACATTTGGGTGGACTCCGACAAAGTTTTCGCAGAGATGTGCGAAAACTGCCATGGTCAGAATGGCGTTGGGGGTGAAGTCAAGGAGGTGGAACCTGTAGGTGTTCATGATGTCGCAGAAGAATTCAAAAAAGGGCGGGCAGAGCCCGTAGTAGAAGAACAGTATGAAGAAGGGGTATCAGTTTGGAGCCCGTTTCGAAGTGGCGGCGGAGAGTACCTTCGTGCGCGGATGCGCTCGCGTCTCCGTCGACCAGAAGAGGTAGTACCATTCCCCCAGCTCCGCCGCGGCGAGCTCGGAGGGGAAGGTCACCCGCTCCTTTCGCAGCGCCTCAAGCTGTAGCGCCTCGGCTGACTTCATGCCCTTCCCGGCTTTCGGAGCCATGGCGGAGGTGGTGGGGGAGATCGACGGCGTTGGTGGCGACGGGGCGATGGGGGGCAGAGTGCGGCTCTCTTTCGGCTTTGGAAGCGGAGGGGAGCGGCGGGGATTTCTGAGATGGGAACAACAGATGGCGAAGGTGGGGGAACTGCCCGTGTTTCCCCTACTTATAAAGAGGGAGGAGGCGAACGTTACGCTTTTTCCGAATAAAGAATCACCCATGATCTCTCCCACGACGCCGCGTTCGACGCGTGCCGTTAAGGGAGGGCGCGGTGGATACGGAGTGAGATTCCAGATACCTGGCCGCGTGTCGTGCCCAGCTTTTGGGCCTGGCCCAACAACGCTGCACCGTGTGTGGCCCAGCCGAGGCCCTGCCGGTGTACTAAAGTAGGGGTTCCTTAGTATCCCGAACTTGTGCATCGCAGATCGCAGCGTCCGGCTGGGCAGGCTTGCCGGTGACCGCCAAGGTCCTCCGTGGTTCCCCCGAGCCATTCAAGAACAAAGTGTTCAAGCCGAGAAGATAAGGCCCCGCAAGAGGAGCTTGCCGAAGGACAAGGCCCCGCAAGAGGAGCTTGCCGGAAGGCCAACCAAGGCATTTCAAGGAACTTGCCGCGACGCTACGCGCGTCCGGCAAGACCCGCGAGCGACAAACTCCCGGCGCGACAAGAGAACGATCGCGGCAAGGCGCTTGTCATGTGAAGCTACCACTGCACTCCATGCTCCAGCAAGACCCGCCAACGTGTCGCCCCGGGGCCTTTGCAGGCGCGCGTGGCAGGAAGCTGTGCAGCTAGCGGTGCGAGGTGGCAAGCGGAGATGACAAGATGGCCATCGTGGCAAGCGGTGGCGCCCCCAACGGTCACTTTTCTGCACTGTTTGGGCGACACAGACGGGCATTTAATGCCTTTGTCCCCTGCCGTCAGAGTTAGGTAGGATGCACTGTACAAGTAGGTGTACCAACCGCACCTCTTTTCCACTTTTACCCTTGCATGTGTTGCCACCAGTCGGTGACCCCTTGAGCGTATAAAAGGAGGCCCATGCGCAACGTAGAGGGGGTTCGAAGCATTCGAAACTAGAAGACACTCACGCTCTCAAGCAAGAACAGAATACAAATCACAAAGCAGCAGCAGGAGTATTATCTCTCCGGAGAGCTCCGAAGCTGGGTAAAATCGCTCGTGTGCTTCGCCTCGATCTGCTCTTTGTGCGATCTCCGCCCCCCGCCGGACCAAAAGGGGCTCCGGTCCCATATGTGTTCGTTCCCACGACAGGCGTTTCCTAGTAATTCCTCTAATAATTATGGTAATTCCTACAATGATTCTTATGGAAATTATAAAAGTTGTCCTCTAATTTTGATAATAGTGTTAAAGAATATATGATTTCGTAAAAGAGTTTCAACGCTTTGGTTGAAGAAAAATTGCTTAAGATTGATGACTTGGCGAGGAACATGGATAGAATTTCTCTTGAGATTGATTCTTTGAAAATTAGATATATTCCACCCGAGCATGAGATCAATGAGTCTCTAAAAGCTATGAGACTTTTCATTCATGAATGTAAAGAAAGAACCGCTAAGATCGCGCTAAACGAGATTGGTTTGTAAAAGCGTGTTCTTCTAGTTTTTGTGAAAATAATGATGAAGATCTTAAAGTGATTGATGTGACTCTTGTTGAATATTTGTTTTCCAATATAAATCTTGATAATTATGGGACTGGAGATGAGTCAACTTTAGTTAGAAGGCATCCCAATGATTCGGAGTTTATAGATCTAGATGCAAATATTGATAAAACTGGGATTGCAGAGGTCAAAACATTAAGTAGCAATGAACTAACTCTTTTGGATTTCAAGGATTTTAATTATGACAATTGTTCTTTGATAGATTGTATTTCCTTGAATCCATGTTGAATTCTCCTCATGCTTATAATCAAAATAAATCTTTTACTAAACAGATTGTTGATGCTATGATGAAATCTTTTGAAGAACAACTTGGATTGGAAGTTTCTATCACTAGAAACTTTATGATGAGTGGGAACCTACTATTAAGATTATGATTAAAGATTATGAGTGCCATGCTTTGCATGATTTGGGTACTAGCGTTTCCACAATTCCAAAAACTTATGTGATGTGTTAGGTTTCCGTGACTTTGATGATTGTTCTTTAAATTTGCATCTTGCGGATTCCACTATTAAGAAACCTTATGGGAGGATTAATTATGTTCTTATTGTTGCAAATAGGAATTATGTGCCCGTATATTTCATTGTTCTTGATATAGATTGCAATCCTACATGTCCTATTATTCTTGGTAGACCTTCCATTAGAACGATTGGTGCAATTATTGATATGTAAGAAGGAAACATTAGATTTCAATTTTCATTAAGGAAGGACATGGAAGACTTTCTTAGGTATAAAATTAAGTTGCCATATGAATCTATTATGAGAGCTACTTATGGATTGCATACCAAAGATGACAATACCTAGATCTATGTTTTATGCCTAGCTAAGTGCGTTAACAATAGCTCTCGTTGGGAGGCAACCCAATTTTATTTTGTTCTTGCTTTTTTGGTTCTGTTTTTCAAAACATAATTCATCTAGCCTCTGGTTAGATGTTTTTTTTTGTGTTTTAATTAGTGTTTGTGCCAAGTAAGACCTTTGAGATGGCTTACAATGATAGTTGATTCAATCTTGCTGAAAAATAGAAACTTTTGCGCCCAGAAAAATAATTTTCATAATTCACAGAAACATACTTTTGATCTTATATTTTTACACAAGATTTATATACAAATTTTCCAGGCTGTCCTAATTTTTCAGAATTTTTAGAGTGACAGAAGTATACGAAGGTCTTTGATTGCTACAGACTGTTCTGTTTTTGACAAATTATGTTTTCTTTGTGTTGTTTGCTTATTTTGAGGAATCTATGGGTAGTATCGGGGGGTATGAACCATGGAGAAGTTGGAACACAGTAGATATTACACCAATATAAATAAAGAATGAATTCACAATAGCAACATAAAGTGGTGATTTGCTTTCTTATACTAATGGATCTCATAAGATTTTCTGTTGAGTGTTGTGTTGTGAAGTTTTCAAGTTTTGCATTAGGATTTGGACTATGGAATAAGGAGTGTCAAGAGCCTAAGCTTGGGATGCCGAAGGCACCCCAAGGTAATATTCAAGGAGAACCAAGAGCCTAAGCTTGGGGATGCCCTAGAAGGCATCCCCTCTTTCGTCTTCGTCTATCGGTAACTTTACTTGAGGCTATATTTTTATTCACCACATGATATGTGTTTTGCTTGGAGCGTCTTGTATGATATGAGTCTTTGCCTTTTAGTTTTCTACAATCATCCTTGATGTACACACCTTTTTAGAGGGACACGCATGAATCATCATTTATTAGGATACTCTATGTGCTTCACTTATATCTTTTGAGATAGGTAATTTTAATCTAGAGCTTCACTTATATTATTTTGAGAGTCTCTCTAAACAGCATGGTAATTTGCTTAGGTTATGACTTTAGTCCTAATATGATAGGCATCCAAGAGGGATATAATAAGAACTTTCATATAAATTGCATTGAATAATAAGATATGTTTGATTCCTTATGATTGTTTTGAGATATGAGGACGGTGATATTAGAGCCATGCTAGTGAGTAATTGTGGATGGGTAAGAACACTTGTGTTAAAGTTTGTGCTCCCGTATCATGCACGTATGGTGAACCGTTATGTAACAAAGTTGGAGCATGATTTTTTATTGATTGTCATCCTTTGTGTGGGGTCGGGATCACACGATGGTTAACTCCTACCAGCCCTTCCCCTAGGAGCATGCTCGTAGTACTTTGTTTCAATGACTAAAATATTTTTGCATAAGTTTGAGAGTTCTTTATGGCTAATGTTGAGTCCATGGATTATACACACTCTCACCCTTCCACCATTGCTATCCTCTCTAGTACCGCACAACTTTCGCTGGTGCCACCCACCATACACCTTCCTAAAAACAGCCACCATACCTACCTATTATGGCATTTCCATATCCGTTCCGAGATATATTGCCATGCAACTTTCCACCGTTTCATTAATTATGACAGCCTTCATCATTGTCAAATTGCTTTGCATGATCATGTAGTTAACATAGTATTTGTGGCAAAGCCACTATTCATAATTCTTTCATACATTTAACTCTTGAATCATTGCATATCATGGTACACCGTCGGGGGCATTCATATAGAGTCATATTTTGTTCTAGTATCGAGTTGTAATTTTTGATTTGTAAGTAAATAAAAGTGTGATGATCTTCATTATTAGAGCATTGTCCCATGTGAGGAAATCAAAATAAAAGAGGCTAAAGAAGCCAAATAAAAAAGAGGCCAATGAAGCCATTCAAAAAAAGGAGGGAAAAGAGAGAAGGGGCAATGTTACTATCCTTTTTCCACACTTGTGCTTCAAAGTAGCACCATGATCTTCATGATAGAGAGTCTCCTATTTTGTCACTTTCATATACTGGTGGGAATTTTGCATTATAGAACTTTGTTGTATATTCCAACGATGGGCTTCCTCGAATTACCTATGTCTTCATGAGCAAGCAAGTTGGATGCACACTCACTTAATTTCTTTTTCAGATTTCATAAACTTATAGCTCTAGTGCATCTGTTGCATGGCAATCCCTAATCACTCACATTGATATCTATTGATGGGCATCTCCATAGCCCGTTGATACGCCTACTTGATGTGAGACTATCCCCTTCTCTTTGCCTTCTTCACAACCACTATGTTCTATTCCACCTATAGAGTTATGTCCATGGCTCGCGCCCATGTATTGCGTGAAAGTTGAAAAGGTTTGAGAACACTAAAGTATGAAACAATTGCTTGGCTGAAACCAGGGTTGTGCATGATTTGAATACTTTGTGCGATGAAAATGGAGCATAGCCAGACTATATGATTTTGTAGGGATAGCTTCCTTTAGCCATAGTATTTTGGCAAGACATGATTGCTTTATTAGTATGCTTGAAGTATTATTGTTTTTATGTCAATATTAAACTTTTGTTTTGAATCTTATGGATCAGAACACTCATGCCACAATTAAGAAAATTACATGGATAAATATGTTAGGTAACATTAAACATCAAAAATTCTGTTTTTATCATTTACCTACTCGAGAATGAGCAGGAATTAAGCTTGGGGATGCTCGATACGTCTCCAACGTATCTATAATTTTTTATAGTTCCATGATATCTGTTTTGGATGTTTTAATGCATTAATATGCTATTTTATATTATTTTTGGGACTAACCTATTAACCTAGAGCCCGACGCTAGTTTCTGTTTTTTCCTTGTTTTTGAGCTTCACAGAAGGGAATACTAAACGGAGTCCAAATGGAATTAAACTTCGCGATGATTTTGCTTGGACCAGAAGACACCCAGGAGACTTTGAGTTCAAGTCAGAAGAGCCACGAGGCGGCGACAAGGGTGGAAAGCGCACTCCCCTACCTTGTGGGCCCCTCGTGACCATCCTGACCTAGTTCTGCCTCCTATATAATGAAAATATATTCCCAAACCACCATAAGAATCCAGAAAAACACTTTTCCACCGCCATAGCCTTCTATTCCCATGAGATCCCATCTTGGGGCCTTTTCCGGGATCCTGTTGGAGGGGGATTCGATTACGGAGGGCATCTACATCAACTCTATTGCCCTTCCGATGAAGCATGAGTAGTCCAACTCAGACCTACGGGTCCATAGCTAGTAGCTAGATGGCTTCTTCCCTCTCTTTGATTCTCAATACCATGTTCTCCTCGATTTTTTTTTAGATCTATCTGATGTAATACTCTTTTGCGGTGTGTTTGTCGATATCCGATGAATTGTGGATTTATGATCAGCTTATCTATGAATATTATTTGAATCTCCTTTGAATTCTTATATGCATGATTTAGTATCTTTGTATTTCCCTTGGAATTTCAGTTTGGTTTGGCCAACTAGATTGGTTTTTCTTGCAAAGGGAGAGGTGCTTAGCTTTGGGTTCAATCTTGCATAACTTCACTCGGTGAGAAAGTAGGGGTAGCGAGAAACGTATTGCATTGTTGCCATCAAGGATAAAAAGATGGGGTTTTCATCATATTGCTTGAATTAATTCCGCTACATCATGTCATCTTACTTAATGCCTTACTATGTTCTTATGAACTTAATACTCTAGATGCAGGTAGGAGTTGTTCGATGTGTGGAGTAATAATAGTAGATGCAGAATCGTTTCGGTCTACTTGACAGGGACGTGATGCCTATATTGCATAATCATTGCCTTGGATATCGTCATAACTTCACGCTTTTCTGTCAATTGCTCGACAGTAATTTGTTCACCCACCATATTATTTGCCTTCATGACAGAAGCTTCTAGTGAAACCTTTGGCCCCCGGGTCTATTTTCCATCATCTTAGTTTCCGATCTACTATTTTGCAATCTTTTTATTTTCAGAACTATAAACAAGAAAACCCAAAAATATTTTATCTTTTGTTTAGTTCTATTCATCTACCTCTATCAGATCGAACCTTTGCAAGTGACCTTGAAGGGATTGACAACCCCTTTATCGTGTTGGGTTCAAGTGTTTGATTGTTTGTGCAGGTATTGGTGATTTGTGTGTTCTTCTCCCACTGGAATGATACCTTGGTTCTCAAACTGAGGGAAATACTTATCTCTACTTTGCTGCATCATCCTTTCCTCTTCAACGGAAAAACCAATGCAAGCTTAAGAAGTAGGAACCGACGTGAGCGCCATGGTGTTGGCCTCCATCGTGGATGTGAGCTTGTTGAGATATGTCTTGACCGCGGGATCCATGTGCTCCAGGTGTAGCCGTGTGTGATGCCGACTTCGCATCTCAATGAACTGCGCCAGACCGCATGATAGGAAGGGTGGTGGTGGCGGCTGATACCAGATGGAAGGGACACAGTAGTAGCTCAAGTATATGGTGGCGATCTCTGTCGGTGTCAAAACCGGCGGATCTCGGGTAGGGGGTCCCAAACTGTGGGTCTAAAGCTAATGGTAATAGGAGGCGGGGGACACAATGTTTACCCAGGTTCGGGCCCTCTGTATGGAGGTAATACCCTACTTCCTAGTTGATTGATCTTGATGATGCGAGTATTACAAGAATTGGTCTACCAAGAGATCGTAGAGGCTAACCCTAGAAGCTAGCCTATGATTATGATTGTTGTTGTCCGACTAAACCCTCCGGTTTATATAGACACCAGAGAGGGCTAAGGTTTCACAGAGTCAGTTACAGAGAAGGAAATCTACATATCCGAATTGCCAAGCTTGCATTCCACGCAAAGGAGAGCTCCACCCAGACACGAGATGAAGTCTTCAATCTTGTATCTTCATAGTCCAACAGTCCGGCATAAGAATATAGTCCGGCTATCTGAGAACCCTGTAATCCTGGACTCCCTCAGTAGCACCTGAACCAGGCTTCAATAACAATGAGTCCAGCGCGCAGATTGTCTTCGGCATTGCAAGGCGGGTTCTTCTCAGAATTCCCCAGAGTACCTGTTGTGACGAGAAGTGAACGGCTTCCCATTTAATGTTGCACTCATCGGCTTCTGTACCTTAATAGTGTCAGTCTCCACGTGTCGAGCGAATGCGAGTTGCAGACCCAGGGGTTTCTCCCACCTGCATATCTTGTCCCCGTTCGAGCCGGATTATCCACTTTTGACGGCGGGGAGCAAGAGGAGAGTTTCTCAACCCATCCAGGGGGAGCGAGTATGCCTTGTCCCTTACTTGCTAAGGGGCATTAGATTTCCAATCCATCCGTTCATCCGCGGGCTCATGGAGTATTATGGCCTCCAGCTGCACAACTTCATCCCTGCCTCCATCATGCATATCACAGGTTATGTCGCCCTTTGTGAGTTATTTCTGGGTTGTGAAGCTCATTTAGAGCTATGGAAGAGGTTGTTCTACCTTGTCCCTCGCAATCAGGAGGGATCAATATACCAAGTGGGCGGAGCCAAAATATGGAGCATCACCGGGACCGGATACCTGTCCGGCACTCCGAAGAAAACATACGAATATTGGCCTTCCGAGTGGTTTTATATAGAGGACGTCTCCCTTCCTGACCCTATCCAGATGGGTCTTCCCGGGTTCACAAATGCCCCATTGAAGAAACGCCATAGCTAGCGTCCCCGGAGCCCCAAGGAGGAAGATAGCAGAGAGGTCCTTCAACTTATGGGCAGGATAAAAACGCTTGCCAAATCTAGATTGACTATAATGGAGGTTATGCCAATATGCATAATGCGGGGAGTGCAGTCACTCTAGTATCGGGGGCATCCCATGTGGCACTTCAATGGAGAAGATGGTGCCACCCGCTACGGTCGGAAAGGTCAGGACTCCGCCACCGCTCTGGCAAAAATATTGTCCGATTTATATAAAGGAGAAGAAGAGGAGTTCATCTGCATTAAGCCAAGGGATGGTTTTTCTATGTACAACCCCCCTAGCTGGGTGAGTTACTATCTTTTACTCAACCCTATTCATTCCCGCAGGCTTTCATCACAAATATTTACCTTGCTAGTCCATAATAGGAAGTACGGAAAGCTGTGAGGGAGGTCCACAACCCGCCTCCATAGCCAGAGGACCACAACCGGGCCCTCGACCCAGGACTTGAAGAAGATCCGGACATATTTGTGGAGCTCATCGACAAGATGTTTTACCAGACAAGCTGTCACGGCGCCTTGGTGGCCATCCTTGCTGACTATCCCGACCTCCTCCCTTCATCATATGTAAGTAAAACAAGAGACCTATCTTCCAAAAAGGATCCTCTCTTTACACCTCACCCACTGCACATGTATTGTGCTTTATAGGAAAGGCCATCGGCGCGCCATGCCAAACCCGTCGCGATTCATGAACGAGAGTCGCCCACGCCGAGTAGGCTTAAAAGGAAAGCGAACAGGGTCGAGCCGCCATCGAAGAGGTATGATTTTAAGACCTGCTCTGTGGTTGTCATCTTTAAAATATAACAATGTCCACTGTATCCTGGCAGAAAGAGTATTCACCGGACTGTACCCGGGGATCTTGCCCATCACGCCTCTACCAGCCGGACTCCAGAACCGGCCTCGAGGGGGGAGGCTAACATGGGGACAACACCGGACGGTCCTCCTATAGAGGATGCGAAGAGTGCTGTGAATCATCAGCGTCGGCGGGCCGCACTCCACGACCCTAATTTTTCCGAAGATGCTTTCAATGCCGTCAACTCGGGAGATGCGTACATTCGAGCTTGCTAGAGCCACATACCAGTATTTAAAAGATATACGGGTAAGCAAAATCTGATAATTGTGTATATAAGTAGCCCCTGAGACTTGAAACAGTTGGTACAACTGATTTAAGGATCTTTGTATGAATAGGTTCTTACAGAGAAGAACACCAATTTGTCTCAAGAGCTGGTGGAGTGTAAAGGCCGGCTAAGGACCGCAGCTGCCGAAATGGAGGAATCCAAGAAGGCCTCATATGGAAATATTTTTCTTGATCGATAAAAAACGTAATTACGTGTACCATTTGGTATTCGACATGTTTGCGGATCTAACAATAGATTCTGCAGGCAATCCTGGAGTGCGTCCGGAGATCCTACAAGAGGATGAACAACCAGCTCAACAACAACTAGAGGCTGGCGAGCGTGTACTTACATGGGTCATGCGAAAGAAATACGATCTCCAGGATGCCAATACCCTGCTGGGCATGGAATTGAAAGATGCTCGGGCCCAGCTTGCTAACTCCGTGAAGGAGAATAGGAGGCTTCAACCCGGCATTTTTAGTATGTTCTCAAACGAACCTTTATATGGTTCGGTGAAGAAACGGGCTAACAGAGTTATGTCTGTAGGTATACTGATTGGTCGTCCCGAGGAGGACATGCCCGGATCCACAGGCGAGCTTCTGCAAGAGCTTTCACAACTGCACGAACAAGTTCGGTAGGTGATGCAGGGTATTGACAAGGCCTTGTTGCCATCCGCCTCCCTGCCAGGAAGCATGGGGGAGCTTGTAGAGCTGCTCAAGGGAGCGCGGCGGCGCTTCTGATTATGGAAGAAATCTGCCTCTTGACAAGGTGCGAGGGAAGCTTGGGCCATGGTGAAAACACGGTACACCAAGCTCGATCTGAATCACATGGCCCTGGTCGGACCTGTAGGGTCGGATCGGAAAGAGATTCCCGCTAGTCTGGTATATGACCAGGTAGGATTAGCTGCAAAGTATTCCCAACAGGTTGTAGGCTAGACAGCATGTTGGATGGTATAGAAGAAGAAGTATGTCGGTCTAAGTGACTGTGTACTTCAATTGACATATTCTGTCCCTAGCCGGATTGTAAATCATTTGTCATGGCGGATGAGGGAGTCCTGTATTAGGGGGTATCCGGACAGCCGGACTAGATACTTTGGCCGGATTGTTGGACCGTGAAGATACAAGACTCAAGACATCGTCCCGTGTCTGGATGGGACTCTCCTTTGCGTGGAAGACAAGCTTGGCGATACGGATATTATATTTCCTTCTTTGTAACCGACTCCATGTAAACCCTAGCCCTCTCCGGTGTCTATATAAACCAGAAGGGTTTAGTCCTTAGAGGCAGAATCATAATCATCATAGGTTAGCTTCTAGGATTTAGCCTCTACGATCTCGTGGTAGATCAACTCTTGTAACCCTCATATCATCAATATCAATCAAGCAGGAAGTAGGGTTCTACCTCCATCAAGAGGGCACGAACCTAGGTAAAACATCGTGTCCCTTGCCTCCTATTACCATTAGCCTTAGACGCACAGATCGGGACCCCCTACCCGAGATCCGCCGGTTTTGACACCGACATTGGTGCTTTCATTGAGAGTTCCTCTGTGTTTTTGCTGCGAGGCTCGATGGCTCCTTCAATCGTCAACAACAACATGGTTCAGGGTAAGACCTTTCTCCCGGGACAGATTTTTTTATTCAGCGGCTTCGAACTGCGGGCCAATTCACTTGGCCATCTGGAGTAGATCAACAGCTACGCCCCTGGCGAGCAGGTCAGGTTCGGAAACTTGAACAACACGCCCGATATCCGTGGAGACTTGATCTTCAACGGATTCGGGCCTGCGCGAGGTGCGCCGGACAGTCACGATGAGCACGGCTTAGACCTGTTGTCGGACAATGCTCGGGATATCGACCCGGCAGGAGCCCCAGACCTAAATCCGGGGCAGATTGCATCACCCGAGGACAGGTGGATGGACCCCGCCCCGGAGACCGCACACTCATCGGCGATAGAGCCGAACACAGACTTCACCCCCAAGGAAGCCTGTGACTCCGGACCCCCAGACTCATATCTAGCTGTAGGTTCTAGTCCGCGCACCCCCGAGCCTGCCAAATCTGGTTGGGCTCTGGTAATGGAGTTCACCGCGACGGATATCTTCCAGCACTCGCCCTTTGGCGACATGCTGAACTCGTTAAAGTCTCTCTCTTTGTCAGGAGACTCTCGGCCGAACTATGTCTGGCTCAAGTAGGAAGAAGGCAACGAAGGAATTCGTTGCCCACCCACCACCCACTTCATTGCCATGGTCGATGATTTAACCGACCTGCTTGACTTCGACTCTGAAGACATCGACGGTACGGACGACGATGCAGGAGAGGAACGGGAACCATCGCCCATGGGGCGGTGCACAGCCACCTCCTCATATGATATATATTTGGTGGACACTCCAAACCAATGGCGATGAGGCAATAGAGGATAACCCCTCAAGGAAGAAAGGAAAGTATGAACGTCATCAGCGCCGCCCCAAGCCCCGCCACAACAGTACCGGCACGGCAGTCAAAAACAATCCAGATGGTGCCGAAGATGAATACAATCCCGATCAGCCTGCCTTCGAGTAGGCCGAACTGGCGATAGACGGATATTCGGAGAGGGACAAGTACATGCCCCACTACGAAGACGAGGTGAGCCTCGGCGATGATGAATTCGGCGTGCCTGAGTATCCCGCGGAACAAGTTCGCTTTAAGCGACGACTTATGGCCACTGCAATGAGTCTGCAAAAGAAGCAACAGCAGCTCAAAGCTGACCAAGATTTGCTCACTGGCAGATGGACCAAGGTCCTGTCCACCGAGGAATACGGACTCGACCTCCCCGACAAAGGGCACACACGGCACATTCGCTACCTCAAGCTAAGAAGGAAAACCTAAGGCACATACCGCGACGCCAATATACCACCACGGTCCAGGACAATACGCAAGAAACACGAGGCAGCATCCTGAAGCCTCGGTGCAATCGTCATAAACGTCATGTCAGGGAAGTTGGTGCCGAATTCAGCGGCCCCCAGTCCGCTCAGTGGAAAAAGAACAGCTCAAGCCCATCCGGCCCAAGCAGCATACTTGATCAACCATGTGAAATTCATTTTACCCCTATAAGCGCGACCAAGCATACCAATAGAGAATGCCGGATCCTCAAAAAAATGGCCGGTTGCATGCCGAAACAATGAAGGGAGGTTTCAAACAATGAAAGACCGATCAAACATGGTGAGGTCAATGGAAGATCTCCCCACACTACAAAAATACGACCGATCGTCTCTGATCACATCGTCCGTCCGGAGAACATCAACCATAGCAATTTTATTGCACTCACTATCAACCCAATAGTTTGGGGGCTCCATCTGACACGAGCCCACACGAGCATAAAACTATCAATAACATCTCCTCAAAGATGCCAGGTGCAAAGGCCAAGTTTTAACTGGCCCACCATACTAATGGTTGTCTTCGGATCACCAAACAAATACCACGTCGAAGAATAAGTCTTCGGCATTGTTCCCTTATACAGTAATTACCACATACTACCGGGACAAACCACGTTGGCTAGATTCAACGGGGTACAACATTAGGCCAGTCCCGCGTGACATAGTCACAATTATGGGCAAGGCCGAACCCCACCCTCAGAGTGGAAATCATACCGGAATAGCGAGTCATGCCTATTTATCAAATTTTGATTCGGTAGCCAACTACCCGGACACCAACTGAGGAGTCCGAGCTACTTTATGGCATGATAGACTGGTTCAGCCAGGCTCAGATCAGGCACCCGCGGTTCAACCACAGGACATGCAGCTGCCTTTAAGCATTTGTCTTTACAGACTAACTTTGGCGCAAAACAGGTCTGGCGACGTGGAATCAGCTCGGACGCACAAGGCAGGAGCACATAAGTAAAACCTCCCCCCAAAGGAGGCAGTCCAGATACATTTCAGATCCACACACAGCCTCCTCCAGTTCGGCCACGACAGGTTCCGCCAAAAACACCTCTTTTTATCATCATAAACCGTACTCATATGCATAGACATATCACTCTACTACAATGCGTAGACCTAAATAACACTTAGCGGCTGTCGTTCCTCATTGACACCTTTTTGTCATAAACGGCACCCACGCCTCGTGTTATGCCCCACTATGCCAGGGGCTTCACAGTATTCATGATATGGCAACAAAGTTTGACCACCTTTTCGGTCGCTCGGCACCCTGAACTTATAGCACTATATGCATCAGCTCCGAATCATGTCTTGGGTCATTTGTTGGGTTTGCCCGGCTCCCATCTTTTGGTACCTTACGTTCCGCTCCATCGGCTAAGGTAGAGCTGGGAGAACTACTGCGATTGTGTCCCGGTTCTTCCGGACGAGCACCTCTATAGAGAAAGCCAAAAACTGACTGTCATGATACAGCGAGAGCTGGTCAGCTGTTCGAGAGGTTGTAAAATCTTTAAAGATTTATTCCGCATAATGCCATTATAAATGCAAAGTGCGATGGATCGGACTTCCGATCAAGCGCTGATAGAGCCCCTAGTACAGTCTTCCAAATAACAGGGGTTGCGCCCACCATACTCAAAATCCTATGGCTAAGTGAGAGTGATAAAGCCCTATAGTCTCATTGCCTGGTTCGTGGTGAGGATCACCTCCTTAAAAGGGCCCAACAATGGGATAAAGAGTGTTCATGTATGTCCCGAACACCACCGTACTTTTTACGTGGGGGAAGAAGCCGACGACTGGCCAACTCTCAGGATTTATATACACTAAACAGCCACACAGGAAGAACAAACGTTCACACAAACAGGCAATAAATAATAAAAGTGCCATTATCTCGCATTACAAAGAATGGCACGACTGCCTTCAGGGAAATATAGTGTCTTTGGTACACTGATCCTCCACAAGGTGGGCTCCTTTCAGGACACCCTCATAGTACAACTCGGGCTTGCGATGCTCCTTACCCTCCGGTGGTCCTCACCATCGCTTCAAAGATCAAGCTTCCCTAGTGCACCTTCAAGACGGAAAACGCCATGCATGCACCCTCTATCCAGACCGATTGCTTAATGACATCGAGCCGAGGGCAAGCACCAACAATCCGTTTCATGAGTCTGAAGTAACTGCTTGGAATTGGCTCCGCGGGCCACAGTCGAACAACCAAGTCCTTCATGGCTAGTTCGGCCGCCTGGCGCAGTTCGACCAGCTGCTTCAGCTGATCGATAAAGGGCACCGGATATTTCGGCGCCAAATACAGTGACCAGAAATGCTTCTCCGCAGACTTCTTCTCCTCGGTCCGGTAGAATTGGGCAGCATCTGATATACTGCGTGGTAGATCTGCAAATGCCCTGGAGAAACAAGAATTCAGCTTGTCGCTTAGAGTTCCTCCCATTACTATGCAAAAATGGCCTTGAGTACAAAAGGCCTTACCACCGAACCTTCGGCCTCTCAATGTCCTTCAGAGCACCTCGGGTTTCTTCCCGAGCATCCTTTGCGGCTTGGAGAGCTTGGGCGAGTTCAGATTCTTTCCCTGCTAGACTCTGCTCCAAGGCCTCGCTTTTCTTCACGGCCTCCTCGAGCTCTCGCTCAGCTTCAATGACCCTGGCCTCGTGCTTCTCACGAAGAACCTGTTCGGCAGTGGCCGTGTTGTCGGCTTTGACCACAGCCTTCTTTAGTGCCTCAATTTCGGCACTCGCCCCTAGAGCATACAATACAAAAAAATTTTGTCAGGCACAACTTCTAATTCGTGCTCAACTTAGCACAAGGTTTCGACATACCTTGCTTGTCCTCCAACTACTTCTTCACGCGGCCAAGTTCCTCTTCGGCCTGTTCCAAACGATGCTTTAGTCCGGACACCTCTGCACTATGAGTGGTGGTCGTCTCAGCAGACGCCTGTTTTCAAACAAAGGGATACACGTCATTAACTGACTCTCCTGCAAAACGGAAAATTTTGATCCCCTATCCGGCTTTCTTTTGCCGGACAGTGCATCAGGGGCTACTACTCATATTATGACAAACTCCCAATGGTTTCTTAAAAACATAACTCAAAGCCCTTTATAAGACTAAGGAAGGATTCATTCAGTCCGCTCTCAGCGGACTGAATCTTTTCAATCACCGCACCCATGAGGGCACGATGTTTATCGATGATAGACGCGCTTCTTAGCGCTATCGATAGGCCACCCGATAGCTCTGCTTGGACAGAGGTCGCTGGCAGAGTAGGCAAGCCTCCCCCATCAATGGTGGCTTCTCACCCGATCCTGGATCTTTAAAGGTCTCCAGGACCGTGTCCGACTGCGGTCCAAACCTAAGATCGCCCCCGCCATTGACACGCATGGGAGCCGCTGCTCCCATGTGTCCAGCCCCAGGGATATGCCCCCTGGTCCAGGTCCCGCTGAGACGACACCTTGGTGTCGCGCCCAGGCTTTGCGGAAGGGGCCTCTGGAGGCGTCTCGCTCGCCAGGGCATCTGAGCTCAGCGAATCCTCCAATGAGGAATGTCCGGCGTGGGACCTTGCCGGGCTGTACAAAATATGGCGACAGTTAAAACTACTACTTCCCAATGACCTCGGGCACGTAGGTGTGGGCGGGTTTCGTATACTTACGACTTTACCAGGGGCTGGGCCCTGGGATCCCACACCGGGCTGCTATCAGCAGCCATGGTGGACGCCTCGGGGAGGGAACCTTTCCCCCTCTTTGGCGATTCGGCCTCCAGGGATGAGGAGGCCATCCTTTTCTTCCCTCCCCCTGCGGGGGACTCGTCTTCTTCCTCCTCCTCTTCATCTTTGGAGGAAGAATGGTCGCTGGAGTCCTCGGATTTTGCGTCCGAAACATCACGATGACGAAGGCCACTCCGGGTCTTCTTGACCTTCTTGGAGGCCTCTTTCTTCGGCGCCTCGTAATGTGCTGGGACCAGCATCTTCGTCAGAAGAGGTCCGGCCGGTTCCTCCGGCAGTGGGGCCGGATAGTGTATCCGCTCCACCTTTTTTGTCCATTCCTAGGATTATTGTAGAAAGAATGATAAGTGCGCCTCCCTCGGGATATGCCAGCTAAAACATGGATGGACAGAGCACAGCAATGACTTACCGGACTTGCAGAGCGGTATAGTTGATACCCGCGGTCCTCGGCGGAGCCCGGCCATAGTTTTCCGGACTTGAAGAGCACTTTCCAGATGTCCTTGTGGGAGGAGCCATAGAGCTCCCGTAGGGTCTGGTGTTCGGCTGGGTCGTATTCCCACAAATTGCAGGCTCGACGATTGCAAGGGAGAACCAGAAGAACTAACAGCACCTGGACTACGTTGACGAGTTTTACGTCCTTGTCGACCATGCTCTGGACGCGCGTTTGGAGAACTGACAGCTCGTCGGATGAGGACCAGTTCAGGCTCTTCTCGGGCCAGGACGTGAGCTGCAGTGGGGCTCCGGATCTGAATTCCGGAGCAGCGGCCCACTTTTTACCACGCGGTTCGGTCATATAGAACCACTGCTGCTGCCACTCCTTGACGGAATCATTGAAGGTGCCCGCCGGCCATACAACCTTGGGCATCTTGCTCCCCATGGTGCCACCGCATTCGGTGTGCTCGCCATTCACCACCTTTGGCTTCACGTTGAAGATGTTCAGCCATAAGCCGAAGTGGGGAGAAATACAGAGAAAAGCCTCACATACGACGATGAACATCGAAATGTTAAGGAAAGAATTGGGGGACAGATCATGAAAATCAATCCCGTAATAATACATGATGCTGCGAACAAATGGGTGAAGGGGAAACCCGAGCCCGTAGATGAAATGAGGAAGAAACACGACCCTCTCGTGGGGATCCGAAGTGGGGACGATCTGTCCTGCCGGTGGAAGATGGTGGCCGATTTTCTTGGCCAAGTACCCGGACGGTAGAGGCCATCCATTTGCCTCCTGCTCCATATCCGGACATCTTCGGAGGACCTCTCTTTGGTGGAGAAGGAGAGTGCTTGGGCGCTAGGGCTCGAGCAGAGGGGAATGGACTAGCGGAAGGAAAAGGCGTGGGTAAAAAAGAAGAGACCTTATCTCTTTATAGAGGCGGTAAAAGCTTTTGCGCCTCCCCACTTGCCTGGTGGAACCCGCTCGTTCCCCACTCACCACAATTAGCGGTGCATTTGGGCTACCCATACCCGTATTGATGAGAATCCCGTAATAAGAGGACACGATCTTTGCTTCGGCAAGACGTGCAGAGGAAACCGCCTCGCAATATGTGCTGTGGCTGGTTGTGGGAAAACGGCTCGAATAATGACTCGACCGTAGTGTCATGTCACGTCGTCTAAAATTGCCAGCAGATCAGATTTATGAAGTGCTATGCTCTTTACGGTGATATGTGAAGATCATCTTGCAGATCCGGACATGGTTTAATTGTTCGACAACTACTTTGGAGTATTCGGAGATGCAACCCGCCTTGCAATGCCCAAGACGAACTGCATGCCGGACTCGTCATCATTGAAGCCTGGTTTAGGGGCGACTGAGGGAGTCCTGGATTAGGGGGTATCTGGACTGTCGGACTATATACTTTCGTCGGATTGTTGGACCGTGAAGATACAAGACTCAAGACTTAATCCCGTGTCCGGATGGGACTCTCCTTTGCGTGGAAGACAAGCTTGGCGATTCGGATATTATATTTCCTTCTTTGTAACCGACTCCATGTAAACCCTAGCCCTCTCCGATGTCTATATAAACCGGAAGGGTTTAGTCCTTAGAGGCAGAATCATAATCATCATAGGCTAGCTTCTAGGGTTTAGCCTCTACGATCTCGTGGTAGATCAACTCTTGTAACACTCATATCATCAATATCAATCAAGCAGGAAGTGGGGTTTTACCTCCATCAAGAGGGCCTGAACCTGGGTAAAACATCGTGTCCCTTGCCTCCTATTACCATTAGCCTTAGATGCACAGATCGGGACCCCTACCCGAGATCCGCCGATTTTGACACCGACCGCGGACCTTTTCGCTTCAGCCTCTGGACCCGACAGTCCAGAGTGTTTCCGAATACCCACTCAGTTATGTAAATCGGCGTATGTGTGGAAACCAGGTGTAGGGGTCATAATTGCATGAACAGGCAAGAACCCAACTAGGTATGTTATATTACATGGATAGTAAGAAATATCTTCCAAGGAGAATAGTTCCGTTAAGGTTTCCTTTCCCTGGGTACGCATGCATTAATGTGCATGTCCGAACTGCGAACAGAGACGCAGTGTATGAAACATCTGGGGGTTTGTATTGTAATAGGTAAGAAACATCTTTAGTTCACCAACCGAATATTCCCTTAAGAACGCTAGCTTTCGGCTTCACCCTGTCTGAGGTACACATCCGGAGTACCCGGTAGTAATAATCACAGAGGTGCTCCCCTTATGCCCTAGCCGAACTAACGAGAACGTAGGGCATGAATATAGGAGCCAGGCAACCCAGCATGGCCAAAACTTAAGTCATATTGATGCATATAATGATGAATAAAAGGTACATATGGAGAAGCGACACATATGTCGTGGGCATGATGCCCGAAAGGTAATTATACTAAGCTTCTGTATAAGAAGCCCCAAGGTATACTGAGCATGCATACTTAAGGATTTAGCGTGCCAAGAGTGTGTAGTCGACTCACACTTAAAGCCTCAGAGCCATAAAGAGAAAGAGAGAGTATATATATATAAAAGGCGGAGGGAAAGGGACGAACACATAGTTCGGTGCTAGGGGTAGAATCTTTGGAGTCTGGCCGCATTCCATGGGTTCGGCTCGAGTCGATTATCTGATGCATCACACAGGCAGTACGCTCCTCGGGTGAGAACTTTATCAATGATGAAGGGACCCTCCCACTTGGTCTTGATCTTGTCCTTTTTCTTCTCCGGTAGGCGTAGAACGAGTTCGCCAACGTTATAAGTTTTGGCACGTACTTCTCTGCTTTGATACCTGCGAGCCTATTGCTGATAGAATGCAGAACAGGCTTTTATCGCGCTCCTCCTCCAGGGCATCTAAACTGTCCTGCCTTTCGAGCTAGGTTTCTCTCTCTTCGTACATGCGCACTCGAGGTGAGTCATGAATGATATAGCAGGGCAATACCGCATCTGCGCCGTACACCATGAAGAATGGTGTGTATCCGGTAGTGCGATTTGGCCTGGTCCGCAGCCCCCATAGTACGGAGTCGAGCTCCTCGACCTAGTGCATGTCGGATTCTTCAGGGATCGCACTAGTCTGGGTTTGATGCCGCTCATAATAAGACCATTTGCTCATTCGACTTGACAGTTTGTTCGGGGGTGATAGACGGAGGCGTAATCGAGCTTAATGCCCATGTTGCCGCACCAAGTTTTCACCTCGTCGGCTGTGAAGTTTGAGCCATTATCGATGATGATGTTGTGGGGGACACCGTAATGGTGCACGGCCCCTGATACGAAGTCTATCACTGGTCCGATTTCGGCCGTTTTAACTGGTTTGGCCTCTATCCATTTGGTGAATTTATCCACCATGACCAACATGTATTTCTTCTTATGGCTTCCTCCTTTAAGGGGACCGACCGTATCGAGCCCCCAAACCACAAAAGGCCAAGTTATGGGGATTTTTTGGAGGGTGGTGGGTGGCATATGGCTTTGGTTAGCGAAGAGCCGGCAACCGATGCAATGTGGGACGAGGTCCTGTGCGTCTGCTCGGGTTGTCGGCCAGTAGAAGCCTGTCCGGAAGGCCTTTCTTACAAGGGCTCGAGCTGCGGTGTGGTGGCCGCCGAGTCCAGCATGAATTTCGGCCAAGAGATGTCGCCCTTCCTCTTCGGAGATACATCTTTGAAGTACTCTGACAGCACTTTTCTTATAAAGCTCTCCCTCGTGGACCTTGTAGGCTTTAGAGCTCCGCACAATGCAACGTGCGTCATTTTGGTCCTCGGGGAGTTCTTGCCTGTTTTGGTAGGCTAATAAGGGCTCGGTCCATGGGGCAATGACAACCATGATTAGATGGGCCGAGGGTGTTATTTCGGTGGCGGAGCCTCGGATTATGTCAGTGTGTTTGGGATCTGGGGTTGTGGTCGGACCCGGACTAGTATTGCCGGTCTCCCGTTGCCACACCACGGATGGCTTGAACAGCCTTTCCAAGAAGATGTTGGGTGGGACGGGGCCGCGCTTAGCGCCGATGCGGGCAACGATGTCCACTGCTTGGTTGTTTTCTTGAACCACATGATGAAATTCAAGCCCCTTGAACCGAGCTGACATTTCGAGGATGGCATTACGGTAAGCCTCCATTTTAGGGTCCTTGGCATCGAAGTCTCCATTTATTTGAGATATTGCGAGGTTCGAATCCCCACGCACTTCTAGGCGTTGAATGCCCATGGATACCGCCATCCGAAGACCGTGCAACAGAGCCTCGTATTCGGCTGCATTGTTGGAGTCTATGTATAGTATTTGGAGTACATATTGACCAGATTCCGTGGGGATGTCAAGACAATGCCCGCCCTAGACCAGCCAAGATCTATGAGCCGTCAAAATGCATGATCCAATTGGAGTATGCACCATACTCTTTAGGGAGTTCGGCCTCTGCCATTCGGCGACGAAGTCAGCCAGTACTTGCGATTTAATGGCTCACCGTGGTTTACATATAATGTCGAACGGGAGGAGCTCGATGGCCAACTTAGCAATCCAGCTCGTGGCATCGCGGTTATTTATTATATCGTTGAGTGGTACTTCGGAGGCCACCATGATTGAACACTCTTGAAAGTAGTGTCGTAGTTTCCGGGATTGTCAGGACCCCGACTCAATGTCACATCGATCTAGCCTGTAACACATGATATCACTTTGCGGCCTCACGCACGGTATCCCAACGGGTGTCGCCTTACCTCGCCCGGGACCGCTTATGCCTTTTGGCACACGATATGATAGTGTCGCTAGCATCCATATGATAAGGAGCCCGCTGACATGGCTAGTCGTAAACCCAAAGTGGCACAGACTTACAGGACAGCATCCATGACCCAGCATCGAACGTGTTTGGTCATCGCAAGTAAGTTCCGGCTGTAGCACTGGCTAGCAGACTCCGTAAACCGGGCAGAAGGGCTAACAGACTCCGTGACTAATGCGTAGACATTTCAAGGGATGTATACAGAACGAAGAAGGACACATGCCGCCAGCCTAAGTGTTCCGGAGCAAGAGCAAGCTACCATGGCTCAAAGGAGACACTAGGAGACATTTCGGTAAGAGAGGCTACTAAAGATAAACAACTATATAGTCGATCCCACACATACCAAGCATTTCAATCATACACACAATATGCTCGATATGTGCAAATACAACAAGGCATCACAACATGACTCTACGACACAAGTATTTTATTTAAAGGCTCAGAGAGCCATACATATCATACACACAAGTACGGGTCACATGACCCACATACAAGTCATACAAGCATACAAGCCACAATGAAGTGTTTTGTCCGAGTACGCATAACTAGTAAAATAAAAGAGGCTTGGGTAAGCCTAGCTATACTACATGGCCCTTCACTTGCTCAGATGACCACCGGGCCTTAGTCTACTCATCGATGTCAACGCTCACGAAGAACCCGCGGAAGGGTTTGTGGCATCTTCCTAAAATGTAAATTAAAGCAACATGAGTACAAAGGTACTCAAAGAAGACTTACATCGACCCTACATACATGCATATTATCAAGAAGGGTTGGTGGGGTTATTGCAGCAAGCCAGCTCGACTCATGGCTAAGCTATCCCACGAGACACCAACTTGAAATAGTTTTATGACTCGAGTCCACTACTCATCACTTCAATACACTACCGAGGATCCACCTCCGCCTTCCTACTAAGAGCCATCCTCTGCACTCACGCTTATCTTGAGGCTTTTATTAGTATCCATTCACTTGTCTATGAACCGTATAGGCAACCAAGTAGTCCTTATCGCGGACGCGCTATTCGAATAGATGATGTTAACCCCGCAGGGTGTACTTCTTCATACATGTTTCACCACTTAGCGCCCGCAGACACGACATGTGCTCGGCAGACTTCAAGCTTAAAGCCGACGTGGGTGTAGACCACGACCTACCTAGACACTCAAGTCTCTAGTCCAGTTTATCGCCTATTTGGGTTCCATCTATGAGGAGTTCCGCCAAGTTTCGCTCACAGCCCCAAACGATGTGAACAGGTTCCCGAGATACCAAACGGGCATCCGATACACCTGCCACGCACTCTACCAGATCACAGCCCACCCCTACGGTCGGCGCTGCCCACGGCCTCCAAGAGGCTACAAACACTTAAACTACTTGCAACTCCCGGACAGAGGACTAGGGTGCATAAGAAGTCGAGAGGGTCATATTTCAGGCCCAATGTATGGTAGTAGCTGATTCTTAAATCACACATACGTAACTCTGCTTAAGGACGGTCTCAATGAAACAACCCACCATGTACTCCTACATGGCCTCTCATCGATACCTTTACCAAATCGTGTTCAACACCTTACTCTCATACCGACTCATTCATTTCACTCTAGCCATCACCAGATGAACCAGACCTGACACGACTCTAAGCATAGCAGGCATAGCAAGGTAGGAAACAACACAATCATATGGCTCAATCAACTCCTACACATGCTAGTGGGATTCATCTAGTTATCGTGGCAATGACAGTCATGCAGAGGAAATGGGTTCAACTACCGCAAGACACAAAGCAGCTTGAATCGCGTTGTCTTAATGTAGTAAAAGAGAGTAGGAGCAAGAACATGGGATTTTATCGATATGATCAAATGGTTGGTTGCTTGTTCGACGGGTCGGTGCACGGTATTGCTCTTCGTCGGGTTATCACGGTAGATTCTCGGGGCGTAACTCCGCCGCAGGAACACCGATACACAAGCATTACCAAACAATATGCAACAATATGATGCATGCATGAGACATGGCATATATGAGTGTGTTGGGCTAATGCAACTAAGACCAGATGAGTTTGAAGCATTTTGAACCAAAGATGCAATTTCCAAACTCATATATGATCATTTAAAGTGCTTTAACTTGTTCTGCCATAAACAGCAGGTTAGCTTCTGTAAACATGCATGAAACCTGTACAGATGGAAAGATTGGATTTTTCTGATCATTTTTCATATATAATTTGTTTCATTTGGAGTTACAGATTAATTTCTATGAATTTTTGAAGTTTGAAACATTTTCTGGAATTTCCTGTGTAAAAATAATTCCAAGAATTTATATTATCGCACAAGACTGTGTCATGATGACGTCTGGTCAACGGGCTGGTCAGTCAAACCGACCAGTGGGTCCCGTGATGTCGATGGGGTTAGTTTAGTTAGAATTTAATTAAACCTAAACTAAGTTAATTAATGTGGCGGGCCCACATGTCATAGACCCTGTGGGGTCAACCTGGCCCACCCGTGGTCAAAGCCAGGGTCAAACCCACCGGCGCTTAGCCGGCGAGCGACGCGGGCGGCGAGAGTGCTTTTGGCCGCTCGCCACCAAATGGGTCGCGGAGGCCACCGGAGTGAAGCCGAGGACGAGCCGCAGCTCTTGGCGGAGTCCGCTGGGGTCGGGTGGCGGAGTTACGCCGGCGGCGATTTTGGCGGCCACCGAGTTCGTTGAAATCGAACTCGTGCTGGGTGTGCGGTGAGGTGCGGGAGCGCATGTTAGCTCCAACGCCGTGGTGAACGCGATGGACACGGTGAGGTGGCCGAGGGTGGCCGGAGCACGCCGGCGACGAGGTCGCGACGACGCGCAGGCGGGTGAGTTCGAAGTGCTCGCTGTGGTGCACGGAGCGAGAGAGAGGGTGGGGAAGATGGCCCAGCCACAGCGGTCGCGATGGAGCGGACGGCGTGGTCGGGGACGAATCGCAGCGGCGGCGACGGCGAAGGGATCTCGGCGTGGCGCCGGGCGAGGTTGGTGCGGCGGCTGGGCACGCGAAGGCCGGGCTCGGCTAGCTCAAGGAGTGGACGGCGGCGGAGCTCTGGACACGGTGGCGCGCGTGGGGGTCGACGGAGAACGCGGCTACGACGGAGGAGCGGCGACGGTGGCGTCGGTCATGGCGTGGGAGCGCGAGGGAGACGAGCTGAAGAGGAGAGGGGACGTCTGGGGGGTGCGGGAGAGAGAGGGGGAGCGATCCCCGTCGTGGCGTGACGAGGGAGGTGACGAGGCGGCGAGCAGGTGCGTGGCACCCATGCGGTGCTCGCTGCCGAGCACCTTGCTCGCTCTGGTCGGTAAGCAGCCATTGGCGCGGTCTTTGGGCTGGGCCGGCCAGTGGGTCTGGCTAGTGGGCCGGGTGACGCCTGTAAGTTCTTTTCTGCTTTTCTTTTTCTATTTTTTCTGTAACTTTGTTGAATTATTAAAAATACCTAAAGGACTCTAAAATTCACCAAACTACTCCTGGTCCATTGTTGGAATATTTCCAACATGAAACATTTTAGTTTGGGAATATTTGAACATTTGAAATATTTTATAAATTTTAAATGCCCAAATTCAAATAATTATGATTTAATTCAAAGACCTTATGATGACCTAGGAAATTGTGCATCACTTTTGGCAAAGGTTCTGAACCAAGGCAAAAATGATGGACATTTTAGAAGGGCATTTCAGGTTCATCGAAAATATTTTTAGTAAACCCTAGTTTGTTTCAGAGAGGGCCGAGTTCGCAATCCCATTTCAGGTTTCGTTGAAAAAATAGACATGATGCAACACTCTAATGCATGAACTAGCTAGGTGTGACAACTCACCCCACTCAAAAGAATCTCGCCCCGAGATTTAGGTTCCTCCGAAAGAGGGCGGGTACTCAAGTCGAAGACGATCCTCCCTTTCCCAAGTAGCTTCCTTCTCGGAATGGTGCCACCATTGAACCTTGAGAAACTTGATATTATGCCGCCGAGTGGTACGCTTCGCTTGATCGAGGATACGAACGGGTATTCTCGATAAGTGAGATTATCTTGAAGATCAAGCGTTTGTGGTCCACTCCACGGATAGGATCCGAGAAGCAACGCCGAGTTGAGAAACGTGGAAGACATCGTGGACTTTGGAGAGATGTGGAGGTAGTTCCAATTGGTAGGCAACTTCTCCTCGCTTGGCAAGAATGCTAAAAGGTCCAATGTCGCGAGGAGCCAATTTGCCTTTTGATATCAAACGATGGGTTCCTTCGAGGAGTAACTCAAGGTAAGCCTTCTCGCCAACCTCGTAAGTCATGGCCTTATGTTTTCGGTCATATTGACTCTTTTGACGAGATTGGGCTGTTTTCAACTTTTCACTTAACGATGCTAACTTGCTTCTTCTCGCTTCTGGATCATATCCGCCAAAGAATTGTCTTTCCTTGGTTTCCACCAGTTAAGAGGTGTTCGACACCTTCGCCCATAGAGAACTTCAAAAGGTGCTTTGCCCAAGCTAGATTGATAGCTGTTGTTATAAGCAAATTCGCAAACGGAAGGCATTTCTCCCAATCCATTCCAATGAGATAATGTAAGCTCAAGCATGTCTTCTAGGATTTGGTTGACGCGTTCTACTTGACCACTTGATTGAGGGTGAAAAGTGCTAAAGGAAAGATGGGTTCCCATAGCTTTTGGAAACTTTCCCAAAATCGAGAGGTGAAGAGACTTCCTCGATCCGAAGTTAATTTCAATGGAACACCATGAAGAGACACTATTCGGGAGATGTACAAGTCTGCTAGCTGACTAGCGGTTATACTCGCGAAATGTAGGAAATGAGCTACTTTGGAGAGGCGGTCGATAACTATAAAGATAGCATTATTCCTCTCTTGGTCCTGGGAAAACCAAAGGATGAAATCCATACCGATTTTATCCCACTTCCATTCGTGAATAGCTAAGGGTTGAAGGGTGCCAAGAGCCGCTGATGCTCGCTTTACGCGACGACAAACGCCGCAGCTTAGCAACAAATTGAGCAATGTCTCTTCATCCTAGTCCACCGAACCTCCGCGAGATCCCGATACATTTTAGTGCTACCGGATGAATGGTGAGAGGAGAGTCATGAGCCTCCTTAAGGATCATGCCGATGTGTTGATTCTTGGGAACCACTAGGCGGTTCTCAAAATATACAACACCATGATCATTTGTAGAGAAACATTTAGCATCTCCGCTAGCAATGTTCTCCTTAATCCGGATATTCCTCTATCTCGGTTTTTGGGCAGCGATGACTTGATCCATAAGAGTAGGTTTCGCCACCAAGGTGGAAAGGAATCCTTGAGGAACAATGTGAAGGTTAAGCTCAAATTCCTCATGGAGAAGTGGTTGACTTTGTTGCAACATTAGGTTGTTGCAATAAGATTTACGACTTAGCGATCGGCCATGACGCTGGCTTTCCCGGGTATAAGTTATTCCTAAGTCGAAATCTGTGATCAACTCAACCCAACGCCTTTGCCCGAGGTTCAAATCTGGTTGGGTGAATATGTACTTCAGACTTTGGTGATCGGTGTAGATTTCGCAACGATTACCGAGGAGGTAATGTCGCAGTGTTTTAGTGCATGGACTACACCGCAAGCTCCGTGTCATGAGTAGGATAGTTTTCTCATGTGGGTGTAATTGCCGTGAAGCATAAGCAATCACGGTCGATCTTGCATGAGAATATAGCCTAGCCCTTGTCGCGAGGCGCCGCAATAGATAACAAAGTCCTTAGAGAAATCTGTGGTACCAATACGGGAGCAGAGGTTAAACGCCTTTTCGCCTCGAAACCGTGCTCACATTGTGGAGTCCACTCAACTTTTTATCCTTCTTGAGGAGTTCAGTTAGAGGTTTAGCAACTTTGGAGAAGTTCTCGACAAAGCGGCGACAATAGCTCGCTAAGCCAAGGAAACTCCGAACTTGACCGACTCTGTGGAGTCCAATTAAGGACGGCTTGAACTCGCCGGGTTGACAACAATACCTTTACCGTAAACTACATGTCCTAGATAGGTCACTTCGCAGCCAAAATTGTGATTTAGAAAACTTGGCATAAAGGCGATGCTCTCAAGTTTCATCAACACTAGCCTTAGATGTTCGCATGTTCTTCCTCGCTCTTGAATAGATAGTATGTCATCGAGGTAAACCACTACTAATTTATCCAAATATTCCATGAAGATTGAGTTCATTAACCGGGAAAAATGGTGGGGCATTGGTTAACCCAAGGACATGACGGTGTACTCAGATTACGTAACGAGTAACAAAGGCCGCTTTTGGGAATGTCCCGTTTGGATTTTGATTTGATGGTAGCCTAACCTCAAATCCATCTTAGAGAAGACCGAGGATCCTCGCGAGTGATCATACAGATCGTTGATCCCGGGAGCGGATACTTGTTCTTAATTGTGACCAAGTTGACGGGTCGATAATCTACAACCATCCGTCCGCATTCATCCTTCTTCTTGACGAAGAGGATGGGGCAAGCCCAAGGAGATGAACTAGGACAAATGAAACCCTTTTTCAAGGCCTCATCGAGTTGTTTCTAAGTTCGCTAGTTCTAGGGGTGCCATCTTATAGGGTCTTCTAGAAATTGGGACAGTTCTCGAATGAGATCTATCACGAATTCAACATCTCGCTGTGGGACACTCGCATTCTTCTCGAAAGACATCCGGAAGTCACGGACTACCGGAACGTCTTCGAGGTCTGGCAATGGACTAGCATTAAGAGAGTATAGTTGGCGCTTGGATACTCGGGTCAAGACATTGACTATCTTTCCCGAGGGGTGCGTAAGTTGAACAGTCCTAGAGAAACAATCAATCTTGGCATGATGGGCTGACATCGGTCCATACCCAAAATGATATTTATATCCGAAGATTTGAGAGCTATCAACGATGCAAGGAAAACAAGTCTGTCGACCTGATTTCATTTCCATGGCTTACTCTAGAAGTTTGCCATTTGGAACCCGGGGTTTGAATTACCATGGAGGTGGGCATATCAACGAATGCAAGTGTTGTGCAAGCGAGCATAGCTTTCGGATATGAACGAATGAGATGCTCCAAAGATCGAAAAGAACAGATGCCGGTGGCAATTAACAAGAAGCGCATCGAGCACGACGTTGGGATCCTCTTGGGCCTCCTCAGCTGAGACACAATTGACATGGCCACGGGCAGTGGTGGCCGGCTTGGCATAGAACACCTTTCCTGCTGGCTTGCCACGGCCAACAGCTTTTGCAGGCTGGTTGGGGTTGGTCTGGGGACAATCACGCATGTAGTGGCCTGATTCCCCACACTTGAAGCACGTCACGGGGCTGGCGCGTAGAGGAGCGTTGTTGGTTGGCCCACCATAGGGCTTAGCTGGTGCATACTGCTGAATCGGGCGAGGCGCTCGAAGGATGGCTCGGTGTGAATCTGGGTGGGTGGCAAGATAGGCACCCACACACGGCGCTTCGTGGTCCAAAGACCGGATGAGGAACCCATATCACGGCCATGCTTATGTGTTGCTTCAAGTCGGCCCGACCAGCCAATACCGATGGCTTTGTGAACAAGCTTCGAAAGAGGTGCACTCATGCGCACGGAGATCTCGGTGAAGTTCGGGCTAAGTCCCTTGCGGAACCTTGCCTGCTTTTTACGCCTGGAGACCTCTTCATTGCATAGCGCGAGATTACCGAACTCTCGTCAGAGGCGCCCACGAGAGACGGCCTTGGGTGAAACTGCAGAACTCCTCACGTTATTTATCCATGAGACCTCCGAATGTGATGTTCACGGAAAGCCTCGCTGAATTCTGCCCAAGTAGTGACATGGCCAATCTGGCGATAGCCATATAATTCTCCCACAGAGATCAAGGGCCTTCAAGATGATATGCAGCAAAGGTGACTTTGTCACCTCAACTACTAGTGCGTAACGCAGCTTGTGAGTAATGCCGCGGGTTGCCATCATCGCCGAGAGGCTCGACGGAGTGGTGGAAGGTAGGTGGGTGTAACTTGATGAAGTCACCGAGCGACACCAAGTTATTTCTCTCGATGATGGGCTGTGTTCGCTCGATACGCCCAAAGAAACGGTTGGTCTCCTGCTTGTTTCTCTCGCCCCAAAGATAACTCTCGCCGAGAAGGAGGGTGGGGCAGGTTCGCTTCTCCAACTCGCTGCTTTTCGCCTGCTCAAGGAGCAGGTTGTTATGGTGTTAACCATCCTAGGAAAAACAAGACAAGGATTTAGTCCAAGATGGCAGGATTCTCGACATAGAAGTGTAGAATGTAATGGATAACTTGAATGCAAGATGATCATCCGTATGACAGGTAGATACGTAAACCGCTTTTTATTCCATTGTCATACACACCATACAAGGTTTAGTACAATACCAAACAAAGTACTACTACGGTGAAAAGAAGGTTACATCTCGTCGGAGGCATACCAAGCTCCTATACATTATTTTTCTTACACCTCCGGAACTAGTACACACTAAGTCGTATTCCACGAGTCACGCAGGACGGTGGAAATACAACCATTACAATACTAGTGGGGCTACTACTAACTCAGACGTCTCCGTAGTAGTTCTCATAGAAGTCCCCTCCGTAGCCTGGGAGTTCAACGTGATCGTCCGGGAACAGACGGTCCTGAGGAGCCTGTGGACCATAAGGGCAAGGGTGAGGTCTTGACCACGAACGGTGGCTCATGGGGACCACGAGGTGGGGTGATGCCCCCACATCACGCCATCCATCATGTCCGCAGAGCAGATCTAACAGATACATGTCTCTCATATCCATATATCCAGCTTGGACAGCCGGCAAAACGAGTCAAGGTGGCCCAAAGGATCAAGAGGCGCTGAAGAGCTCCATCTCAAGGCCCGACTCTCTGGTCCTTGTCCTCGAGCAGCTCGGCGGTAGTACGGGTTAGTGAGTCCTCCCGATCGAATCAAGATAGATGGCTCAAGATAACCAAACGCCCAGAAGTGAACCCGCATATACCGAATTCGTGTTATGGAGCAGCCGGTCCCGACTCACATAATGGTCATCATAGAATACGCAGATCTTGCACCGCCATATCAATAGTAACACCAAGCCCATAGGAGCTGTGGAAGGGCCTCGTGGAACCAGGATAGGAGGGAAACACCTCGACAAAGCAGTAGATACTAGCTTTGATTAAAGTCTCGACATCGTTTTTCAATCGTATTCGGGATACCAACGATATCCCGCTCGATCATAACCCTAACTAGCATGGCTGTATGACCGTCACCCCAATGCATCGGGTCGATTTAACCACTTGATTTTGGTCACGAAAGTGGCCATCCGAAGCATAACCACAATGCAAAGACATTAGAATTACTAACAGAATTTGGACAGCATAACGACTGTAAATGCTCAAAGGATTGAGACATTTTACAAAGAATTGCATAGCCACTCAACAATATCATATCAAGGTTCTGGGTCCAATTTAGTAACATAACAGGAGGTAAAACTGAACCAGGCTTGTAACCATCAAACCTATAAGGTACTACTGATTAGTAACACGTGAGCCTAATAGAGAGGAGAGATCCTAATCCTTAACCCCCGATGGAAGAATGGACTGACTCAGATCAGAATGCCATAAGGTAAAGGAGTAAAAAGAGCCTTACGTACCATCCCACAATCAATTCCCCTACATATAACTAAAGCATTTCTAGACTCAACATCGCATCAGCTTTGGCTTGAGAACCCACAGCAGTCCGCTCGATGCCAACGCTGTCAGACCTCGACTCAATGACACATCGATCTAGCTCAGAACACATCATATCACTTTGCGGCCTCACGACGCAGTATCCCAACGGTGTCGCCTTACTCGCCCGGGACCGCTTATGCCTTTTGGCACACGATATGATAGTGTCGCTAGCATCCATATGATAAGGAGCCCGGCCGACATGGCTAGTCGAAACCCAAAGTGGCACAGACTTACAGGACAGCATCCATGACCCAAAGATCGAACGTGTTTGGCCATCGCCAAGTAAGTTCCGGCTGTAGCACTGGCTAGCAGACTCCGTAGAACCGGTCAGAAGGGCTAACAGACTCCAGATTTCAAGCACGGGTCACACGACCCACATACAAGTCATACAAGCATACAAGCCACAAATGAAGTGTTTTGTCCGAGTACGAGAACTAGTAAAATAAAAGAGGCTTGGGTAAGCCTAGCTATACTACATGGCCCTTCACTTGCTCAGATCACCACTGGCCTTAGTCTACTCATCGATGTCAACGCTTCACGAAGAACCCGCTTAAGGGTTTGTGGCATCTTCTAAAATGTAAATTAAAGCAACATGAGTACAAAGGTACTCAAGAAGACTTACATCGACCCTACATACATGCATATTATCAAGAAGGGTTGGTGGGGTTATTGCAGCAAGCCAGCTTTGACTCATGGCTAAGCTATCCCACGAGACACCAACTTGAAATAGTTTTATGACTCGAGTCCACTACTCATCACTTCAATACACTACCGAGGATCCACCTCCGCCTTCCTACTAAGAGCCATCCTCGCACTCACGCTTATCTTGAGGCTTTTATTAGTATCCATTCACTTGTCTATGAACCGTATAGGCAACCAAGTAGTCCTTATCATGACGCTGCTATTCAATAGATGATGTTAACCCCGCAGGGTGTACTTCTTCATACATGTGGCCACCACTTAGCGTGCGACACGACATGTGCTCGGCAGACTTCAAGCTTAAAGCCAACGTGGGTGTAGACCACGACCTACCTAGACACTCAAGTCTCTAGTCCAGTTTATCGCCTATTTGGGTTCCATCTATGAGGAGTTCCTACCAAGTTTCGCCACAGCCCCAAACGATGTGAACAGGGTTCCCGAGATACCAAACGGCATCCAGACACTGTACACGCATCTACCATCAGATCACAGCCCACCCCTTTACGGCACGCTGTCCACGGCCTCCAAGAGGGCTACAAACACCTTAAACTACTTGCAACTCCCGGACAGAGGACTAGGGTGCATAAGAAGTCGAAAGGGTCATATTTCAGGCCCAATGTATGGTAGTAGCTGATTCTTAAATCACACATACAGAACTCAGTGCTTAAGGACGGACTCAATGAAACAACCCACCATGTACTCCTACATGGCCTCTCATCGATACCTTTACCAAATCGTGTTCAACACCTTACTCTCATACCGACTCATTCATTTCACTCTAGCCATCACCAGATGAACCAGACCTGACACGACTCTAAGCATAGCAGGCATAGCAAGGTAGGAAACAACACAATCATATGGCTCAATCAACTCCTACACATGCTAGTGGGTTTCATCTAGTTACTGTGGCAATGACAGGTCATGCAGAGGAAATGGGTTCAACTACCGCAACACACAAGCAGCTTGAATCGCGTTGTCTTAATGCAAAGAAAAGAGAGCAGGAGCAAGAACATGGGATTTTATCGATATGATCAAATGGTTGGTTGCTTGTTCGACGGGTCGGCACGGTATTGCTCTTCGTCGGGTTATCACGGATTCTCGGGGCGTAACTCGCCGCAGGAACACCGATACACAAGCATTACCAAACAATATGCAACAATATGATGCATGCATGAGACATGGCATATATGAGTGTGTTGGGCTAATGCAACTAAGACCAGATGAGTTTGAAGCATTTTGAACCAAAGATGCAATTTCCAAACTCATATATGATCATTTAAAGTGCTTTAACTTGTTCTGCCATAAACAGCAGGTTAGCTTCTGTAAACATGCATGAAACCTATACAGATGGAAAGATTGGATTTTTCTGATCATTTTTCATATATAATTTGTTTCATTTGGAGTTACAGATTAATTTCTATGAATTTTTGAAGTTTGAAACATTTTCTGGAATTTCCTGTGTAAAAATAATTCTAGTAATTTATATTACTGCGTCACACAAGACTTTGTGTCATGATGACGTCATGGTCAACGGGTGGTCAGTCAAACCGACCAGTGGGTCCCGCATGTCATGGGGTTAGTTTAGTTAGAATTTAATTAAACCTAAACTAAGTTAATTATGTGGTCGGGCCCACATGTCATAGACCTGGGGTCAACCTGGCCCACCCGTGGTCAAAGCCGTGGTCAAACCCATCGGCGCTTAGCCGGGCGAGCGACGCGGGCGGCGAGAGTGCTTTTGGCCGCTCGCCACCAAATGGGTCATGAGGCCACCGGAGTGAAGCCGAGGACGAGCCGCAGCTCTTGGCGAGTCCGCTGGGGTCGGGTGGCGGAGTTACGCCGCGGCGATTTTGGCGGCGCACGAGTTCGCTGAAATCGAACTCGGCTGGGGTGCGGTGAGGTGCGGGAGCGCGAGTTAGCTCCAACGCTGTGGTGAACGCGATGGACACGGTGAGGTGGCCGGAGGGTGGCCGGAGCACGTCGGCGACGAGGTCCGCGACGGCGCGTGCGGGTGAGCTTCGAGTGCTCGCTGTGGTGCACGGGAGCGAGAGAGAGAGGGTGGGGAAGATGGCCCAGCTCACAGCGGTCGCGATGGAGCGGACGGCGTGGTCGGGGACGAACTGCAGCGGCGGCGACGGCGAAGGGGATCTCCGGCGGTGGCGCTTCGGGCGAGGTTGGTGCGGCGGCTTCGGGGCACGCGAGCGCTCGGGGCTTGGCTAGCTCGAAGGAGTGGACGGCGGCGGAGCTCCTGGACACGGTGGCGCGGCGTGGGGTCGACGGAGAACGCGGCTACGACGGAGGAGCGGCGACGGTGGCGTCGGTCATGGCGTGGGAGCGCGAGGGAGACGAGCTGGAGAGGAGAGGGGACGTCTGGGGTGCGGAGAGAGAGGGGAGCGATCCTCGCCGTGGCGTGACGAGGAGGTGACGAGGCGGCGAAAAGGCGTGGCACCCATGCGGTGCTCGCTGCCGAGCACCTGCTGCTCGCCCGGTCGGCAAGAAGCCATTGGGCGCGGCTGGGCTGGGCCGGGCTGTGGGCTGGCTAGTGGGCCGGGTGACGCCTGTAAGTTCTTTTCTCGCTTTTTCTATTTTTTCTGTAACTTTGTTGAATTATTAAAAATACCTAAAGGACTCTAAAATTCACCAAACTACTCCTGGTCCATTGTTGGAATATTTCCAACATGAAACATTTTAGTTTGGGAATATTTGAACATTTGAAATATTTTATAAATTTTAAATGCCCAAATTCAAATAATTTTGATTTAATTCAAAGACCTTAGGATGACCTAGGAAATTGTGCATCACTTTTGGCAAAGGTTCTGAACCAAGGCAAAAATGATGGACATTTTAGAAGGGCATTTCAGGTTCATCGAAAATATTTTTAGTAAACCCTAGTTTGTTTCAGAGAGGGCTGGGAGTTCTGGCAATCCCATTTCAGGTTTCTGTTGAAAAAAATAGACATGATGCAACACTCTAATGCATGAACTAGCTAGGGTGTGACAGGGATGCCATGAAGACCGTGTATGCTATCTTTTGATATTGTGGGTACCGTGACTTGCATGGTGTGAGGACAGTGGATATGTAGTATACCGTCTTTTGAAGCAGGAACTTGTCTCCGTCCTCCTCTCGTTCGACGATGAGTATTGAGCTTGCAACTTGGTGTGTTGCAGCTATATATAATAGCACGGGTTCGCCAATGTTCGGTGCGGCCAGGATTGGGTAGTGCCGTTTTTGTGTGCCGAACAGAATCATCACCGACAATGGAATACATTTCACGAGCGCACCTTCATGCAGTATATCCAGGACCTTGGCAGCAAGGTATGCTTTGCTTCTGTTGCTCATCCAAGGAGCAATGGCCAAGCGGAAAGGGCAAATGCTGAACTGTTGTGAGGCCTCAAAATAAGAACCTTCGACAAGTTGCCCAAGTGTGGAAGGTGCTGGATTGATGAATTGCCAATGGTTCTTTAGTCAATCAGAACGGCACCAAATCGAGCCACTGGCCAGACACCCTTTGCCCTGGTTTACGAGGCAGAAGCCGTTCTCCCCACTGAACTCATATAAGGGTCACCTCGAGTGCTCTCTTATGATGATCTTGAGCAAGAGCAGATGCGCCAAGATGATGCAACACTCCTTGAGGAAGATCGTCTTCGAGCTGCTGTGCGAGCCGCTCGCTACCAGCAAGCCTTGCGCTGCTATCATAGCCGCAAGGTTCACGGCCAAAGCCTTAAGGAAGTCTACCTGATTCTTCGGTGCGTTCAGTCCGCCTAGAATTCAAACAAGTTGACACCAAAGTGGGAAGGCCCCTATCGGGTAATACGACTCACCAGGCCCGACGCAGTCTGCCTGGAGACCCAAGATGGCATTCCAGTGAGCAACTCGTCGAATATCGAGCATCTTCGCAAGTTTTACCCATAGGGCGTGGTTGGCGGGAGCTTTGACAACCACCTTTTCTACTAGCCTTGCCAGCAAGGCATGTAACCCAATGTACAAAGCCAGGCGCAGACCCTGCACGTAGCTAGATAGCTTTTAGCATGCACAGTGTAACGTCCCGGATACAACTTTCCATATTCGTAACTCCAACTCTTGCCTTTTCCGGAGATACGATATGAGATTTCCTTCGTGGTTGGGTTTTTGTCTTTTGTTTTGCATTTTATTCATGTCATGCATCTCATCTCATAGCATCATGTGCATTGCATCTGCATGTTTTCATAAAGCTTGCACCCGTTCTTAGTTGTCGCGTCCCCCCTTGCTTTCGTTGACCGTTCCGAGACCAATCGAGTTTTTGCTTCCCTCTTGACCGTGACCACCTAAGCTCTCTTGCCAGCTCGCAGCCCCCTCGAGCGCGTGCCCGAAAGTTGTCCCGAACCCGACCCGCTCTGTCATGACCGATGGGTCCTGATCATCCCCCAACATCCCTATAACATCCCCGTTTTCTTATTTAGGCTACCTAACCTATTTATTCTCGACCGCCCGATTGCGATCGGATGGACCAATTAACCACTA